>CP106734.1:137902594-139152594 GCA_025506655.1 Gossypium rotundifolium | reverse complement strand
AGAGGTTGCCACCCAAGTCCAGCCACTACTACTTGAGAAAGAGACCACAATGCTCTTTATTAATACACTAAAGGCCCCGTTTATCACTCATATGCTAGGGAGTGCTATAAAGAGCTTCTCAGACATCGTAATGACTAGAGAAATGATTGAGAATGCCATAAAAAGTGGAAAGATAGATACGGGAGAAAGTCTCAAAAGATCAACCCTGAGAAATAGGGAAAATGAAGTGAACAGCTTGAGCATGTGTAACACCACAAACCCGGCCCATGAGCCCTGACCGGATCTGGTATGTCACGGGGTAAAATAATTTGAAACATTTTGAGTGTCTGGTGGAAACTTGTCAAAATAAAGCTAAGATATTTAAACAGGGTTTGATAAAACTCAGTTGGGATTATTTTTATAAACATGGTTGTGTTGATAAACCCTTTGAAAACATTTGTTCATGTAAAATTTTAAAGTCGACAGGGTTATTGGTGACTTGGTGTATTTTGTTACCCGATGGTAACATCTTTGAAAAACTCGTAAAAGTTACTTAATTTTGAAAATGTTGCTTTTAACCGATTTATTTAACATTTGTAAGTTCATTAGTAATATAGCATAAGTAAAACAAAAATATAAGTAAAACAAAAATAACTATGTAAACATCCAAATAAAAAAAATAGCGGCCTTATTACAACCCAAATTAAAAACTTAGAAAAATAAATAATATTACTATAACAATTTAAACTCAAATCCAAGGAACAAGCATGGTAGCCTCGAGTCCTCTCGACTCCATCTCATGATCTACTCATCTGCAAAATAGTAAGGGAAGGGGTGAGTCACCAAGACTCAGTGTGTAAATCCCCCACCCAGAAAAATGTAACTCATACACAGATTATTAATAAACATGCAAGTATGCAACCCCCCTAACCATCCGTACTCCTTAACTACCCAGTGTGGTCAAAACCACTGGTGGTCAAAACCACTGGTGACTAGTGTCACAATTTAAATGATGGGGCCAACCCATCATGTGGTCAAAACCACTGATGACCATAGGTCACAAATATCATAATGTGGTCAAAACCACTGGTGGTACCAAACCACTGGGACTTAGTCACAATTATCATCGGTGTGGTCAAAACCACTGGTGATCGAAGTCACAATAAATCTGATGGGGCCAACCCATCTTGTGGTCAAAACCACTGGTGACAGTCCATAAAATCATCCGCCTCCTCTCATCAATCCCACCATCATCATGCTTACATAACAATATCATAATCCCATATATCATGCATAGCATTAAACAAAGATATGATGGCATAATCAATCATATATCATAGACAAAGTAATAGGGACTTACGGAATCCATGCTTAAGCCCACAAGCATATCTCATAGATCACTACCATAATTATTAACAAGGCAACAATATAGCAAAGTTTACTAATAAAGTGTGTAAAGATTTTACACACATTATTATTAACGCGTATCCTAGATCCCGAAGATTCGATCTACGATGCTAGATCTCTTGACCTATAATCGGCCAACAACATGGTTAGGGATTTAGGCCTATTCGGCCAAACCAAATTAATACCAAAAGCTCTTTATGAACTTACCTTAAACGGATTTGATTTCCAAACAAATCTCAAATAAATCACTTGATTAAGACTCTGCCAAAATTCCACAATAAGAATCGGTTACCACATGAAGTACATAATATGGCCTTTGGCCGAAACTACCTACTACTTACCAAGGTGAATTGAAATCCCGAAAGCTTCCTTCAATCGGCTATGGCCTCCCTACAATCGGTTTAAACATTAATAAGAGTCATAGGCCATTCGGTCATAATCTCGAACCTAAAAGAGGGTATCGCCCCTTACCTTGATAATTATATCGGCCCTTAAACACCACAAGTCAGCACCCCTTAGTGTTGTGAGGGGGTTCGGCTACCTTTAAGGAGGAGAAAAGAACCGAAAACAACACCTTTCTTTAAGGGGGATTCGGCTAATCACAAGATGGAAGGGCTGAAATTTTGAAAAGAAGAAGAAGAAGAAGAAGGAGTAGGTTCGGCTAAGAAGAAGCAAGAGGAGCTAAGAATTTTTTGAAGAATCTTGGCAATTGTCTAGGGAATTTTGACAAAGAACAAGAAAAGAAAGAACAAGTGATTGCCGAGATTCAGCATGAACATACACTTTAAATTTGAAAGAGAGGGTTCGAAAACATATTTATTTCGATTTAGAGGGGAAATGCACTGAGTACCGATGTGTACCATTAGCTCAATTTACATATAGTAATGTCCATCTCTTACCAAAAACAAGCCATTTGTGGACGATTTGCTTTTGATTCTTTTTGTTTGTTCAAAAGAAAAGGGTATTTTGTTTTTGAAACTATATATTTCTAAATAATTACTTAATATATTAATATATTTTTATTTTCAATAAAAGGAATCCTAAATTCTTATCAAAATCTAATTGTATTTTATTCTATTTAATCGGCAGAATCAAAAGGGGATGTATAAACGAAAGTTCTGTTTCTACGAAAATTCAGCTTTCATGAAATTTTGGCACCTCCCTAGTGATAAAACCGAATGTAGATGGCCCCCCAAGGAGTCCCATAACCGGCCATCACCTTTCTTTTGTGATTAATTTGGCTTTTAATTATCAAAAGATAAAGCAAGGTTTATCTTTCATTTATCCCTTAATCTCCTCAAACAAATTAAATGAAAATAAGCTACTAACACCTATACCTCCAGCCGAATTTTAGAGCAAAAACTAAGCTCAACCTTATCAAAATAAGAGTCCAAAATCAAGCCATCACCTCACCCTCTTCACGCCAGCTTCCAAAAAAATAAAATGCCAATTGCAGTTTCTTTGGTTCGAACCCAGGACCTCACTGCCACAGCCCCCCTTTCAACGCCCCATACCACTCTACCACCTTGACTTTCATGCTATAAAACCTCACCATTTAATTTTAAAGCCTTCATACAGCCCCTTTCCTTTAACTTAAAAACCCAAAATAAAACACCCTTGCGTCCATCATGACTCGAACTCGAGTCCATACACCAAGGCCCTTAAGTGGCGCCCCAAGCCACTCCACCAAACCGACTTTCATGCCCATAATCCTTGCCATTTATTTTTAAGGCCTTCCTAGCCCAACACCCCATACATAACGCAAAAATAAAATCCCCAAGCGCAATCTTGGCAGCTCGAACCCCTGCTTTGCCGCACCATTCTAGCTCCCTAGGTAGCGTCCCAACCACTTTACCAGCTGCTTCCTTGTGTCATGTTTCGCACCAATAATTTTTAAATCCTCCTCACTTAGCTTTTTCTTCTCAAGTGCTAAAAAGAAGTTTTTAATCCTAAGTTAGACCTAGCCCGAGGTTATGACTAGAGCCTAGATCATAACATACATAATTTTTTTCCAAGCAAGCACATGAAAAATAATTTAATTCCAAACGACCCTAATTGGGATGTTACGATTCTACCCCCTTAAAAAGAATTTGACCTCGAAATTACCTCGGATCAAAAGAGTTGGGGTATTGCTACCGCCATCACATCCTCGGGTTCCCATGTGGCCTCCTCCGTACCATGATTCCGCCATAACACCTTTACCAAAGGCACTGACTTCCTACGTAGAACTTTGACATCTCGATCCAAGATTTGTACTGGCTCCTCCTCGAAAGACAAGTCCGAGTTCACTTCAATTTCCTCAACCGATACTACATGTGAGGGATCCGATCGATAGCGCCTCAGCATTGAAACATGGAAGACATCATGGATCCGCTCAATTCGCCAAGCAACTCAAGTCGGTAAGCTACCGGTCCCACACGCTTGAACACGTGGTACGGTCCGATGAATCTAGGGCTTAGCTTGCCCTTCCGGCCAAACCTCAGCACCTTCTTCCAAGGTGACACCTTCAAGAAAACCTTATCACCTACTGCATAGTCAACCTCTCTGCGCTTAAGATCGGTATAGGATTTCTGCCTGTCTGATGCCTCTTTGAGACGATCCCTAATTACTTTAACCTTATCCTCCGTTTCTGCCACTAACTCTGGACCCAACATCCGACATTCTCCTAGTTCCGTCCAACATGTAAAAGTACGGCATTTTCGACCATACAGTGCCTCATACGGTGCCATCTGAATGCTCGCTTGATAATTATTGTTATAAGTGAACTCTGCCAAAGGTAGGTACTCCTCCCAACTACCACGGAAATCCAACACACAACCCCTTAACAAATCTTCCAATACTTGGATTACCCTCTCTGATTGTCCATCAGACTGTGGGTGAAAAGCCGTGCTGAAATTCAACTTCGTGCCTAACTCCTGATGTAAGGCCTTCCAAAATCTCAACGTGAACCGAGGATCCCGATCCGAAATAATGGACACAGGTACTCCATGCAATCGCACTATTTCAGCAATATACAACTTAGCCAACCGTTGAAGTGAATAGTCAACCCTTACCGGTATGAAATGGGCCGACTTAGTCAACCGATCTACCACCACCCAAACTGCATCTTTCTTACTGGGCGTAAGGGGAAGCCTAGTTACGAAATCCATAGTAATTTCCTCCCACTTCCTTTGTGGAATCTTTATGGTAGTAATGACCCGATGGCAATTGATGCTCACCTTAACTTGTCGGCATGTCGACACTTGCCCACTAACTCGGTTATTTCACGCTTTAGACACGCCACCAAAATCGCTCCCTTAAATCTCGATACATCTTATCGCTTCCCGGGTGCATAGCGTACGCATTGCTATGAGCTTTCTTAAGGATTCGCTGCCTCAACTCATCATCCTTAGGCATGCATACTCTCCCCTAAAAGTACAACACTCCATCACTGCCCAAGCTGAAACCTTCGGCTTCACCATTCTGTACCTGCAACCTCCGAGTATTCAAAGCTTCATCAGTCATCTGCCTTTCTTTGACCTCATTAATCCAAGACGGCTTCACTTACAATTTCGCCAAAAGGCTCCCATCCTCATAGAGACCTAGATGAGCGAACATTGCTCGCAAATCCGCTACCACCTTTTGGCTCAATGCATCAGCTACCACATTAGCCTTCCCCGGATGGTATTCGATTGAGCAGTCATAGTCCTTCAACAACTCAATCCACCTCCGCTGCCTCAGATTTAAATCTTTCTGAGTCAGGAGGTACTTCAGACTTTTGTGATCTGTGTACACTACCGACTTCTCCCCGTACAGATAGTGCCTCCAGATTTTCAAGGCAAAAACCACAGCAACCAATTCCAGATCATGTGTCGGATAGTTAACTTCGTGAAGCCTTAACTGCTGTGACGCATAAGCGACCACCTTTCCTTCTTGCATCAGCACACACCCTAAACCAGTATGCGATGCATCGCAATATACAGTGAACTCCTTTCCTCTCTCAGGTTAAATTGAAACTGGTTCTTCTGTCAGAACCCTCTTCAGCTTATCAAAACTCTCTTGCTGCTTCTCAGACCACACAAACGGAACTCCTTTCCTCAGTAGCTTAGTCAATGGTGCTGCGATTAAGGAGAAATTTTCCACAAATCTCCTATAATATCCTGCCAACCCCAGAAAACTCTAAATTTTTGTAACCGACTTTGGTGGCTTCCACTCTAATACCGCCTCAATCTTACGGGGATCCACCCTGATGCCCTCAGCTAAAACTACATGCCCTAGAAAAGTTACCTCCTTGAGCTAGAACTCACACTTGCTGAATTTGGCGTACAACTGCTTCTCCCTTAGAACTTGTAGAACCACATGAAGATATGCGTCATGCTCCTCTTCCGACTTCGAGTACACCAAAATGTCGTCTATGAAGACCACGACGAACCGATCCAGATAGGGTTGGAAAACCCAGTTCATCATGTCCATAAACGATGCCGGTGTATTTGTCAATCCAAAAGGCATTACCAGAAACTCGTAGTGCCCATACCGAGTACAGAATGTCGTCTTATGGACATCAGCCTCCTTCACCTTAAGCTGATGGTACCCTGACCTAAGGTCAATCTTAGAGAACACCGATGCCCCTTTGAGTTGATCGAACGATCGTCAATCCTAGGCAAAGGATACCGGTTCTTTATTGTCAACTTGTTCAGCTGCCGGTAGTCTATATACATTCTCATTGTTCTATCCTTCTTCTTGACAAACAACACTGGAGCTCCCCAAGGCGACACACCTGGTCGGATGAACCCTCTATCCAACAACTCCTGAATCTGCGCCTTCAACTCTACCAATTCTTTCGACGCCATCTGATACGGAGCTATAGATACTGGTGCGGTTCCGGGTAGCAAGTCTATACCAAATTCAACCTCACGGTTCAAAGGTAGACCCGAAAGTTCCTCTAGAAACACATCAACATAATCCCTTACAGTCCGGACATCTCTCACAACAACATCCTTAGCTTCCACAGCACAGACATGCACCACATAAGCTTTACAACCCTTCCTAACCATCTTTTTCGCCTTCAACGCAGAAACCAGATTAGATAGGTAATCCCTCCTTTTACCTATCATCACCACCTCATCACCTTCCTCGGTCTTTATTACCATGCGCTTAGTCATGCAATCGAGCTAGCCTCGATATTTTACTAGCCAATCCATCCGAGGATTAGGTCGAACTCTCGTAAGCAGTAGTTCCATCAAGTCAGCCAAGAACACGACCCCTTGGAGTTCTAGGGGTATGTTCCTATAGAGTTTACTTACTTCTACAGAGTGACCTAGGGGGCTTAATATAGTCATATTCCTAGAAGTAAGCTCAGAGTCTAAGTGCAAAGTTTTCACTACGCTACTAGCAATGTATGAGTGGGTTGAGCCAATGTCAATCAAAGTATTATAGGGTACACCAAAGATCAAGAACATATCGATTATAACGTCCGGTGCATCGCCCACCTCTTGACGCCTCGCGGCATAGACCAAACCAGGTTGCCTAGCCTCAGTACCATCAGTACCTCCCCTCGATGCCCCACGACCTCTGCCAGCACCATTACCTCATCTTCCTGCACCACGACCCCTCTGTGACTGTTGATTATCCCGCCTATTCGGTGCACGATCTTGACCCTCTAATCTCAACCTAGCTGCCTTCTTCGGACAATCTCTAACTCGATGCTCTATGGACCCACATTCGAAGCATCCCCGGTTATCATTCCAACACTCCCCCGTGTGAGACTTGCCACACCGAGCACACCGTGGCGACCATTGAGGATTAGCAGTAGCAGGCCTAGCAGCTTGATCTAACCCACGAAACCTTGTCTTCTTCTGCTGATTACCCGAGAACCTTGAAGGTCCCGAGATCCTCTTATTCTAATTTTGATCTTGGTTCCGTCTAACCGACTGGCTTATCCCTTCAGCAACGTTCCAACACTCGCAGCACCGCTTGGGATACTACATCGTTACCACCGGTCTGATCTTGAAATTCAGTTTTCGCCGCCAGCAGATCCGGCATCTCATTTCTAGACCCATGTCCAGACCATGCTGGCTCGGCCAAAGTCATCCTACCCCTTCCACGGCCACGGGGCTGACGTCCTTGACCTCTTGTACTCATTTCTAACGATTGCGTTTATCTGTTTAAGAATTTTATGCATTAGTACTTGCTTCACTGGATTATCCGCGAAGGAATTTTATGATAAGAGTTTTAGGAGTGGTTCTTTCATAATCATGCATGCACACAGTTTTCTATTCATTCATTCAAAGAGACGTTGTAGTTTTCATTGTGATTATTTTTTTCCACTACCCAGGGGTATTTTTGTAATTTTTCAAAAATAAAAGTTCTCGGATGATTTTGTCAAAAAGTATTTTGGAGCTTTTAAATTTTGGGGTATTTTGAAAAATTTTGGAATCCGTGGGTATTTCGGTAATTTTGGACCTCAGGGGTATTTCAGAAATTTTCACAAATCAGGGTGAATAAATCAGGGATATTTCAAAAGTTGTAAAACATTAATGGTTCTTTTTTGAGAATTGCTTTTTCCAAAACAGTGATGTTGCAAAATTTTGAAAATTAGGGTCATTCTGGTAATTTTGTTGGTTAGGGGCAATTTTGTAATTTTACCATTAGGGGTATTTTAGTAATTTTTCATAAAAAGATTTTCAAAAATTTAGTTCTAAGTGATTTCACAAAAGAATAACATTTTGAAAATTTTCTATTTGGGATTTTTCTTACGGAGGGTATTTTGGAAATTTTCAAGCCAAGGGTATTTTGGTCATTTCTCAAACTGAGGGGTATTTTGGTCATTTTTTCTCTTTTTTTCAAATAAGGTTTTAATTACTTTAAAAGAAAAATGGCTAATCCCTTTCGGGTTTTAGTTATCGAGTTTAGCCTGTGAGTGTGTCGTCTCGCCTAGGATGAATCGCACTCACGCACTGGTAGGATTCAAGTGAGTAGGAGGTGAGTCACGAGGGCGCTAAATACCAGCCCCCACCGAATCCAATCCTAGACATGGGTATAACGATTGCCACATCCCTTGCTCAGTGACAACTCACAGGGTTGTTTAAGAAATTATTAAATCTTATGCATGGTTTGTTGGGGTATGCTAACCCTAGGGTTCAACAATTTCTATTCTAATAGTCTACGTTCCCAATTTACCCTTCTACCCCTCATCAAATATTCACAAAGAAAATAGATAGAATTACTTACCTGAGCGGATTGGTGCCGGGGACTCGATGCCATGCTGGTCAAGCCAAAAACAATTTCCCAAAACATTCCAATAATGCCTACTAACAATAACAAAACATTTTGGGCCTTGGGCCCCCACAGCAGAGTTTTGAACCGGGCTCTGATACCAAAAATGTAACACCCCAAACCCAGCCCATGAGTCCTGACCGGATCTGTTATGTCACGGGGTAAAATAATTTGAAACATTTTGAGTGTCTGGTGGAAACTTGTCAAAATAAAGCTAAGGTATTTAAACAGGGTTTGATAAAACTCAGTTGGGATTATTTTTATAAACATGGTTGTGTTGATAAACCCTTTGAAAACATTTGTTCATGTAAAATTTTAAAATCGACAGGGTTATTGGTAACTTGGTGTATTTTGTTACCCGATGGTAACATCTTTGAAACACTCGTAAAAGTTACTTAATTTTGAAAATGTTGCTTTTAACCGATTTATTTAACAATTGTAAGTTCATTAGTAATATAGCATAAGTAAAACAAAAATAACTATGTAAACATCTAAATAAAAAAAATAGCGGCCTTATTACAACCCAAATTAAAAACTTAGAAAAATAAATAATATTACTATAACAATTTAAACTCAAATCCAAGGAACAAGCATGGCCACCTCGAGTCCTCTCCGACTCCATCTCTGCGATCTACTCATCTGCAAAATAGTAAGGGAAGGAGTGAGTCACCAAGACTCAGTGTGTAAATCCCCCACCCGGAAAAATGTAACTCATACACAGATTATTAATAAACATGCAAGTATGCAACCCCCTAACCATCCGTACTCCTTAACTACCCCGTGTGGTCAAAACCCTTTGGTGGTCAAAACCACCGTGACTAGTGTCACAATTTAAATGATGGGGCCAACCCATCGTGTGGTTAAAACCATCGATGACCATAGGTCACAAATATCATAATGTGGTCAAAACCTTTGGTGGTACCAAACCACTGGGACTTAGTCACAATTATCATCGGTGTGGTCAAAACCACTTTGGTGACCGAAGTCACAATAAATTTGATGGGGCCAACCCATCTTGTGGTCAAAACCACTTGGTGACGATCCATAAAATCATCCCCTCCTCTCATCAATCCCACCATCATCATGCTTACATAACAATATCATAATCCCATATATCATGCATAGCATTAAACAAAGATATGATGGCATACTCAATCATATATCATAGACAAAGTAATAGGGACTTACCGAATCCATGCTTAAGCCCACAAGCATATCTCATAGATCACTACCATAATTATTAACAAGGCAACAATATAGCAAAGTTTACTAATAAAGTGTGTAAAGAGTTTACACACCTGTTACTAACGCGTATCCTAGATCCCGAAGATTCGATCTACGATGCTAGATCTCTTGACCTATAATAGGCCAACAACATGGTTAGGGATTTAGGCCTATTCGACCAAACCAAATTAATACCAAAAGCTCTTTTGCGGAACTTACCTTAAACGGATTTGATTTCCAAACAAATCCAAATAAATCACTTGATTAAGACTCTTCCGAAATTCCACAATAAGAATCGGTTACCACATGAAGTACATAATATGGCCTTTGGCCGAAACTACCTACTACTTACCAAGGCGAATTGAAATCCCGAAAGCTTCCTTCAATCGGCTATGGCCTCCCTACAATCGGTTTAAACATTAATAAGAGTCATAGGCCATTTGGCCATAATCTCGAACCTAAAAGAGGGTATCGCCCCTTACCTTGATAATTATATCGGTACTTAAACACCACAAGTCAGCACCCCTTAGTGTTGTGAGGGGGTTCGGCTACCTTTAAGGAGGAGAAAAGAACCGAAAACAGCACCTTTCTTTAAGGGGGATTCGGCTAATCACAAGATGGAAGGGCTAAAATTTTGAAAAGAAGAAGAAGAAGAAGAAGGGGTAGGTTCGGCTAAGAAGAAGCAAGAGGAGCTAAGAATTTTTTGAAGAATCTTGGCAATTGTCTAGGGGGAATTTTGGCCAGCAACAAGAAAAGAAACAGCTTTCATGAAATTTTGGCACCTCCCTAGTGATAAAACTGAATGTAGATGGCCCCCCAAGGAGTCCCATAACCAGCCATCACCTTTCTTTTGTGATTAATTTGGCTTTTAATTATCAAAAGATAAAGCAAGGTTTATCTTTCATTTATCCCTTAATCTCCTCAAACAAATTAAATGAAAATAAGCTACTAACACCTATACCTCCAACCGAATTTTAGAGCAAAAATTAAGCTCAACCTTATCAAAATAAGAGTCCAAAATCAAGCCATCACCTCACCCTCTTCACGCCAGCTTCCAAAAAAAAATAAAATGCCAATTGCAGTTTCTTTGGTTCGAACCCAGGACCTCACTGCCACAGCCCCCCTTTCAACGCCCCATACCACTCTACCACCTTGACTTTCATGCTATAAAACCTCACCATTTAATTTTAAAGCCTTCATACCTGGCCCCCTTTCCTTTAACGCCAAAAACCCAAAAATAAAACACCCATTGCGTCCATCATGACTCGAACTCGAGTCCATACACCAAGGCCCTTAAGTGGCGCCCCAAGCCACTCCACCAAACCGGCTTTCATGCCCATAATCCTTGCCATTTATTTTGAAGGCCTTCCTAGTCCAACACCTCATACATAACGCAAAAATAAAAGCCCCAAGCACAATCTTGGCAGCTCAAACCCCTGCTTTGCCGCACCATTCTAGCTCCCTAGGTAGCGTCCCAACCACTTTACCAACTGCTTCCTTGTGTCATGTTTCGCACCAATAATTTTTAAAGCCTCCTCACTTAGCTTTTTCTTCTCAAGTGCTAAAAAGAAGTTTTTAATCCTAAGTCAGACCTAGCCCGGGGTTATGACTAGAGCCTAGATCATAACATACATAATTTTTTTTCCAAGCAAGCACATGGAAAATAATTTAATTCCAAACAACCCCTAATTCAGGATGTTACAGCATGCATTCCAAATTGGTCACTGCAGGTCAACCGAGGGCTGTGACTACTGGTCATCAGGGCTCATCAAAACAAGAATCCAGTGCCAAACAGCTCCAGTTTACACCAATTCTGACATATAGGGAGTTGTATCAAAGCCTATTTGATGCACATGTTGTGGCTCCTCATTACATGGAACCAATACAACCCTCACACCCCAAATGGTATGATTCAAATGCTCAATGCGAGTATCATTCGAGAATAACGGGTCACTCAATCGATAACTGCATTACATTTAAGAAATTGGTCGAAAAGCTTATTAAAATAGGGGTTGTGAAGTTCGATGAGCTGAACGAAGTAGTAAATTGTGATAATTGAAGAAGGGGGCAGGAAGTTGTGATTCCTTGAAGAAGTCATCAGAAGCCTAGAAATCTAGAAATCAGAACACCAATGGCATTTTCGAAGAGCGAACTGAGAACAAAAGTTTTCCAAGCATCGGTCTTTATATACTTGAGAGTGTTTTGAACAATGGGACTCTGGAAGAGACATGTATTTTTAAGGCTAATCTAGAGTAATATTCAAAACACGCTTATTGCTATCAGCCTAGAAGTAATAAGAGTCATTTTGTGAAATAGGCTTATGTTCAGAATCTTTATTTCAATAAAATGCATCTTTTTGAGCAAATATTTTTCCATTCTTTCTATTTATAGATTCTTTTGTGCTTTGGATTACTATTCAATTATTCTTTCATTCTTTATTCAAGATCATACCATACAAATAATCATCCTTAGATTCATTTTTTCTTTGGATTTTCTACCTTCATACCTAGGTACCCAGATATCAACGACATGAGCGACGTTGTCACTGACTCCCTTTTTGAATGAAATATGGGTCTAAGGGATCTTAGGACTTTGAAGATGACAAAAATTGTAACCTATCTTCTAATTTGTTAAGGATGATAGAACTGGGTGAAAAGTAGATCCTACATCACGAGCCAAGGAAGGAGATGAAGATCAAAGCCTAGCTTAATGTAGAAATAAGATTTCCTATATGTAGGGCATGGATGTTATCAAGCCAGTCTCGTGAAAAGCTTCTAGCCAACATCGATTCTTTTTCGTGGATGTTGGTTACTTCACTAAGATGGTAAAAGTCGCTTCATATGCCAATATTACAAAGTCGATAGTCATCTGAACAAAAAAGAGAAAGAAAGAAAGAATACTGAAAAAATGTCGAAAAGATCATATTTAACCGCACAATGTGAAAAGTTTGCAGTCTGTTCAAAGGTCAGGTGCCACATCACAGTGCAGCAAAGGCAACCAGTGAGGAAAAACAAAACAAAAAAAAAAGCAATGAAACAAGGATTATGAGAAGGATGACCTATACTTGTAACGATTGGCATAAAGAAGTCACATTTACCCTCCATGCTTATCAAACATTGGCCAAGACCTTCACAGTGGTAATTTCTTAGTTTGTGGAATAAAAGCGTTTTATCTATTAAAGTTGACATTCTTTTTGAGTCTTGTCAGAACTCAAGATTGGAAGAGGTAGAATAGATTTAATCCCGATATGATCAGTTGAATTTGAAGAGAAAATGTTAAAAGATATCTATCACGGTTAGATGATGCAAGCTTACAACAAAAAAGGTTCGACCTAGAAAATTTCATGATAGGGCTTTGAAGAAGATTTTTCCCATGCAAAAGGGACTTCAGAAGAAAGTGGATGCCAAACTGGGAAGGACCTTATGAAGCAAAGAAAGCCTGTTCTGGGGAAGGATGGATATTGATAGATGGCAAGGACCTGCCCAATTCTGTGAATTCAGATTCAATAAAAAGTTTTCCAAAAAAAATCACAAAAAATGAAAAGAAAGAAAAAAGAAGAAAAATGAGAGGCCAAGGTAAAAACTCGCAAAGGGCGCTTTGAGACCAAAGGGGATCTAAGTTGAAAACCCAAAAAGGGCGGTTCAAATTTTGATCAAAGTGGGGCATACAATAGTTTTGCTATGCTTGAATTAACAATGAAGAAGTATGCCACGTCTCGAGGCATCGAAAAAGTACTTCGGATCCCCTAAATGCATATCGAGCTTAAAATGGTTCTCAAGAAGTTTGAACAAAGAAGCTCAGGCTGCGATATCTGGGGCACCTAGCTTCCATTTTACCCATTTTAAATTTGTGATTATATTATTCTTTTCAAAATATGTTCACAATAAATTTCCTTTGATTGTATTTGCTATCTTTGCTTAATTTATTTGTTTCAAGCTATGCTCCTAATTAATTTCATTCTTATCTATGGTTGTGATCTTTTCAAGCATTTCGCATTGAAATAACGATTAGTGGACTAATAACATTTTCAAAAAAGGAGTTTCACATATTACTCTGGAAACTTCTGAATAGTACAAGAACTTGAAATAGGACTATTTTTTAAAACTCACCAAGTTTAAGGAAGAGTCTAAACTGAGACTACCACTTTGGATTTTTTTTCAAAAATGGTGGTTGAACAAGTGACAAGATATTACGTCAGTAATACAATCCTGACAAAAAATGGGCATTGTTAACCCGTGTAAAACAGGAATCATTCAAAAAAAATGATATTCTGCATTCATGCAAATATCATGTATACATATATGGTTAGGTCACCTTGGGATTGATCAGTTGAGGGAACAAGTTATAGATCCTATACTCCTGATTTATAGCAGGTTGGATTGATGATGAAATGAATTCTATACCCCTGAGTTGCAGTGGGATGGATTGGAAATGATTCAGATTCTATACCTCTAAGTCACAATAAGATGAACCTTGAAATTATAGTGGGGCAAATCTGTTGAGCAAGATATAATTGTTTTCTCGGGTTTGCTGCCAAAATACCAGCCGAGCAAGATGGCAGCATACGTCAGTGATAAAGCCCTGAAAAATAATAAGCGATGACAACCCTAAGCATTTTAAAAAGGGGTCATTCTCATGAAATTCTACATTCATACAAAACACATTTAGTTAGGAGCATTTGTGTAACACCCCAAACCCGACCCAAACACTACTACCAGATCTGGTATGTCACTAAGAAAAATTTTTAGGAAAACCACCGTGTCGACAAAAAGCCCAAATAGAAAATTACATAAATTGTGCCTTAATAATCAAAAGCCCAAAACTTAATTACATGTCCTTGAAAGAAATTAAAATGAGAATAAATACTAAAGCCCCATTTTAAATTGAAAATGTAAACAAATGGCCTATGGCTTTATTACAATGTATTTTAAATCCATCATATAAAGTACTTTTTTTAAAAAAAACTAATATGGGGAAGCTTTGTCACCAGATCCACCTTCTTTTGCATGGCCACCTTGCGCTCCACTCCGGCCCGATCCGATGCACTAATCGTCACCTGAAAGGTTAGTTTAAAGGGGGTGAGTCGCGAGACTCAGTGTGCAACCCTCATGTAACACTAGATTTGGGCCTCATTAAACATAATAATAAATTCATTTACATGGAAACAGATAATATGCAAAACCTAACCCATTTGCCTAGGTTTCCATCCACTACAGCCCCGTACCAACCAACACACCATTGGGGATTTCTACAATCAAACCACACCGCTACTCCCTAAGATGGTAGTCAAGCTGCTCATCAACATATATTGGCCGAAGCCCTTATAACATATAATGGCCGAAGCCCATATAACAGTTCACGGCATTAGCCGCTACAGTAGTTCACGGTAAAAATCGTTACTCATATACATGTACATATAACTTCCTCCTTTCATCACCCACCCCATGCAACATGCACAATAATTTAAAACATGTACAATAGTTTACTCGTAACATATAGTCAGATTATTTACTAACCTGAGGGTCCGCCATTTAAATCCGAGATTTCAGCTTTTAATGTAACATATAAATCTTGTGAACACATATACATATATATACATTTTTATTAATCAGATCTAGACGGTGGGGAAGTGTTACACACCTGATTTGTGTACTAAGGCTTTTGCTATATCTACGTTACTATCACTTGAAACAACTACTATTGGCCCACGATCAGACTTTGATTTTGGCCCACACCCCATTGGCCAATCTCGCACTACCGAAACAGATCACTTCTTGAATTTGGGTGACGGTTTTACAGATCCAACCTTCTCTGCTTGACTGTTAGTTGAGTCCATATCAATCCCTTAATCACTAAACCAAATAACAATGAGGTCTAACTCATTAGTTAAATGTAACTTTTAAAATGAACACTTACCTAGTTAGCTGAATCCCAAATATCTTTTAGAAATTGTCACCACGAACCTTCCTACATTCGGCCATCAACCAAATATCAAACCAATCGTTACACACATTCAACCTAACCCCACATAGTATTCGGCCAAAGCACAGAAAATCATGGAAGGCCATTCGGCCACACTTACCACTTCTTACCTTCGATTTTCCCACAAAATCCGCTTAATGGGATAGTTTCGGCTTCTAGGAGTGAAGAGTATAATTGAAAGGACCATGGAACAATGGTTTAGATTAGGAGTTTGATAAAAATAAGGGAATCACAGAAAATGAAAAATCCCAAAACTCACCGGATTACTAAGGAGTATACGGCTTACTATGCACCTTCGGGAAAACAGAAATCTCCCTTGTAGATTCAGCTATAGAGAAGAAGAAGATAGGCACTAAAAGTATTCGGCTATTAGAAGAGTTTTTGAGGAGAGGAGAAACACTTAAGGAGTTTCGGCTATGATGTGTTTTCAGGAAAAAAAAAGAACGAAAACCGAGAGAGGATGGAGTGTAGATTTCAGTAAAGAGAAAGAAAAGATAAAGAGAATGGTTAGCAGAATTTCGGCTAGCCTATACTAAACCGATTTTCCCTCTCCGTAGTTGAGTTTACGCCAACTCTCCTCTTCTTTGATAACCTTTAAATCTCATGATAACTCAATCCTTATCTTACCTTTTTGAAGAGCCCTCACTAAAGCCAACTCCTCCATCCTTGTTTATCATCTTTTATTACTTAAATAAAAAGAAATAAAGCTCCTTAATTAGTAGCCTAATGCCATCCACCCCCTTCCCATTTAAGTGCCGAATTTGACCCATCTTTTAAGGCCCAATCGGCCACACAAGGGCCCAAATTTCTCCCTCCTTATGGCGCTACCTTATGCCCACTTAATACACTTTAATTCTTTGGGCCACAAGCCCAACTTGTCACTTAATTATCCACCTTCTTAAATTATAAGCTAACACCATTTATTAGCCATCTAACCCAATTTTTTTAAAGCCCAAAATATCACTTAAACTACTCGAACATTAATTTAAACTCTAATCCATATATTTAATCAAGGTCTCACTTGAGCCTTAAATTCTTGAACTAACATGTTAAACTAACATATAAATGCACGAGCTCACATTTAGGATGTTCAGTTCTACCCCCTTAAAATAAATTTACCCAAAATTTACTAGTAATCTTACTACCTAAGTCTCACCACTAGACTTTTCACAAGACTCTAATTCTAAAGCCAAAATAAACACTTAGTATATTATGGTAGGTACGCACCATTATTCGCTTCTAGGCGTCTTCGTCCCCTTGTACTAATACTCTTGATTCACGTTTATCGATTAAGAATTTTATGAATTATTAGTTTTCTTCCTTTGATTAACCACGAGCAGTCTTATGAATAATAGTTTTAAAAGTAGTTCTTTCAATTCAAACCTATCTATGTGTTTGGTCTTCTTAATTCTAGGAACCATGCACATTCAACATCTATACACACCAACATACAAATAGCATCCATCACCTAAGGTTATTTTCGTCATTTCGCTACCCAGGGGTATTTTCGTAATTTTATCCTACAAGGGTATTTTCATAATTTTCCAAAATAAGGTTCTGGGTAATTTGGCGAAATAAGGGTATTTTGGTAATTTTCCAACTCAGGGGCATTTCGATAATTTCACAAATCTGAGGGTATTTCGATAATTTTGCAAATTTAGGGTATTTCAGTAATTTATAAATCCGAGGTACTTTGGTAATTTTGAAATCTGGAGGTATTTCGATAATTTTGAAATTCGGGGGTATTTCGATAATTTTGCAAATCGAGGGTATTTTGGTAATTTCTTTTCAAACCACGGGTATTTTGGTTATTTTACAAATCAGGGGAAATTTGGAAATTTTCGAAACTAGAGGTTATTTTAGTAATTTTACAAAATAGGGTGGTTGGTCCCTTCGGGTTTTAATTATAAATTTTGGCCGTCAAAAGTCCTCATGGTTAGGGTGAGCAGTACCACGCACTGGTAGGATTCAAAGAAAGAGGAGGTGAGTCACTAGGATTGCTTAAATACCAAGCTCTCCACGAATCCAATCCTAGACATGCGTATGCTGTTGCCACACCCTAACTCGCGACTAGTTCACAGGATTTGTTTGGATAAATTAAGTCTTATGGAATTTAAGAAGTGGTTTAAGCTAAGCCTATAGTTCATCAAAGTCTAATTAAGGTAGTCTACGTCCCATAAAGCCCATCAAGCCCACATGCATATATATCACGAAGTGGGTTTAGAATACTTACCTGGCGGACTTGGGCCGGAGACGCAGGTGCCATGCTGAGCTAATAAACCTTTACTAATAAAAATCCATGTTTTAAATACCCATTTTAGAAAATCTTTTGGGCCCAAAATCTCAAAGTCGAGTTTTGAGCCTGCTCGATACCAATTTGTAACACCCCAAACCTTGGCCCAAACACTACTCTGGGATCCGGTATGTCACTAAGAAAATTTTTAGGAAAACCACCGTGTGATAAAAAGCCCAAATAGAAAATTACATAAATTGTGCCTTAATAATCAAAAGCCCAAAACTTAATTACATGTCCTTGAAAGAAATTAAAATGAGAATAAATACTAAAGGCCCATTTTAAATTTAAAATGTAAACAAATGGCCTATGGCCTTATTACAATGTATTTTAAATCCATCATATGAAGTACTTTTTTAAAAAAAAAACTAATATGAGGAAACTTTGTCGTCGGATCCACCTTCTTTTGCATGGCCACCTTGTGCTCCACTCCGGCCGGTCCGATGCACTAATCGTCACCTGAAAGGTTAGTTTAAAGGGGGTGAGTCACGAGACTCAGTGTGCAACCCTCATGCACCACTAGATTTGGGCCTCATTAAACATAATAATAAATTCATTTACATGGAAACAGATAATATGCAAAGCCTAACCCATTTGCCTAGGTTTCCATCCGCTACACGCCCCCGTACCAACCAACACACCATTGGGGATTTCTACAATCAACCCACACCGCTACTCTCCAAGATGGCGGTCAAGTCGCTCATCAACATATATTGGCCAAAGCAGTATAATGATTCATGGCATTAGCACTTCTGATGAGTTCACGGTAAAACCGTTACTCATATACATGTACATATAACTTCCTCCTTTCATCACCCACCCCATGCAACATGCACAATAATTTAAAACATGTACAACAGTTTACTCGTAACATATAGTCAGATTACTAACCTAAGGGTCCGTCATTTAAATCCGAGATTTCAGCTTTTAATGTAACATATAAATCTTGTGAACACATATACATATATATACATTTATTATTAATCAAATCTAGCGGTGGGGAAGTGTTACACACCGATTTGCGTACTAAGGCTTTTGCTATATCTACGTTACTATCACTTGAAACAACTACTATTGGCCCACGATCGACTTTGATTTTGGCCCACACCAGTTAGCCAATCTCGCACTACTAAACAGATCGCTTCTTGAATTTGGGCGATTGTTTTGAGATCCAACCTTCTACTTTCTTTGTTAGTTGAGTCCATATCAATCCCTTAATCACTAAACCAAATAACGATGAGATCTAACTCATTAGTTAAATGTAACTTTTAAAATGAACACTTACCTAGTTAGCTGAATCTCGAATATCTTTTAGAAATTGTCACCACCAACCTTCCTACATTCAGCCATCAACCAAATATCAAACCAATCGTTACACACATTCAACCTAACCCCACATAGTATTCAGACAAAGCACAGAAAATCATGGAAGGCCATTCGGCCACACTTACCACTTCTTACCTTCGATTTTCCCACTAAATCTGCTTAATGGGATAGTTTCAGCTTCTAGGAGTGAAGAGTATAATAGAAAGGACCTTGGAACAATGGTTTAGATTAGGAGTTTGATAAAAATAAGGGAATCACAGAAAAGGAAAAATCCCAAAACTCACCGGATTACTAAGGAGTATACGGTTTACTGTGCACCTTCGGGAAAATAGAAATCTCCCTTATAGATTCGGCTATAGAGAAGAAGAAGATAGGCACTAAGAATATTCGGCTATCAGAAGAGTTTTTGAGGAGAGGAGAAACACTTAAGGAGTTTTGGCTATGATGTGTTTTCAGGAAAAAGAAAAGAAAGAAAACCGAGAGAAGATGGAGTGTAGATCTCGGCAAAGAGAAAGAAAAGATAGAGAGAATGGTTAGCAGAATTTCGGCTAGCTTATACTAAACCGATTTTCCCCTCCTGTAGTTGAGTTTCGACCAACTCTTCCTCTTTTTTTGATAACCTTTAAATCTCATGATAACTCAATCCTTATCTTACCTTTTTTAAGAGCCCTCACTAAAGCCAACTCCTCCATCCTTGTTTATCATCTTTTATTACTTAAATAAAAAGAAATAAAGTTCCTTAATTAGTAGCCTAATGTCGTCCAGCCCCTTCCCATTTAAGTGCCAAATTTGACCCATCATTTAAGGCCCAATCGACCACACAAGGGCCCAGATTCCTCCCCCTTATGGCGCCACCTTATGCCCACTTAATGCACTTTAATTCTTTGGGCCCAAGCCCAGCTTGTCACTTAATTATCCATCTTCTTAAATTATAAGCTAACACCATTTATTAACCACCTAACCCAATTTTTTTAAAGCCCAAAATATCACTTAAACTACTTAGAACATTAATTTAAACTCTAATCCATATATTTAATCAAGGTCTCAGCCCGAGCCTTAAATTCTTGAACTAACATGTTAAACTAACATATAAATGCACAGGCTCACATTTAGGATGTTACAATTTGATTCATTCTGATCATTGCATCCTAATCATCATACATTTAAAAAAGATCATTCTCATGACATTCTGCATTAATGCAAATGTTATCCATGATATCATTTAGTTAGGAGCATTTGATTCATTCTGATCATAGCATCCTAATCATAAGCATATAAAATCGAGTCTACAGGATATGTCCCCCAGAGGATAGTGTAGCAACATCGATGAATTTGTAACACCCCAAACCTGGCCTAAACGTTACGACCAGATCTGGCATGTCACATGAAAGGAATGTCTAAAAACTATGTGTTCGTTAAAAAGTTCGTGTTCGTTATATTTGTTGTGAAAAATCGAGTGTAAGTAATTTTGAAAAAAGCGGTTTATTAACATTTTAGGAAAATCCGTATTAAACATTTAATAACAAGCGATAACAAATTAAAAGCTAAAACCAAATAAAATACCAAGGCCTTATTACATTGCAAAATCCCAAAATTAGAAACTAATTTTAAATAAAAAGCTGAAAGTTTACAAGAAAAGCAGTGCATAGCCACCACAGAGTCCACCTCGGCTCCAAGTCCTCAAACTAGGGATTACGGAACATTTAAAAGAGGGGCAAGTTTCGAAAACTTCGGTGTGTACAACCCCGATAGTAAGAACATGTATCAACCCATACAAATACAACATATTAAGCATGTATGCAATGCAACCCACCCAACCTAAGTATCCAACCTCTACACACCACCGTACTGCCGGTCACCGTGGGATTACTAAATTGACCTCCATCCGCTACACACCATCGAAGGCGATCGCTGCGATCAGCTGCACATCGCCCTTATAATTGTGGCATAGCCACGAGATAATGTGATAAGTCACCAGATTCATAATATGTGACATAGGTCACGAGATAATGTGGTAAAACCACCAAAACACTTCCCTTTATCATTATCACCCATATACCCATGCAACATACATAATATCACAATTCGTGTATCTTAGTATGACATGTATGCAATCATATATCAAATAGCGTATGAAATGAATTACCATCATAATCGAATAATAATATACAACATAATCAATCTAACCAACCTTTAAAGGGTATAACGATAATTTTACCTACCAAGGGTATTTTAGTAATTTACCCACCAAGGGTATTTTGTAATTTACCCACCAAGGGTATTTTTGTAATTTACCCACGAGGGTATTTTAGTAATTTACCCACTAAGGGTATTTTAAGTAATTTACCCACTAAGGGTATGTTAAGTAATTTACCTACCAAGGGTATTTTTGTAATTTACCCACCAAAGGTATTTTCGTAATTCGCTTTTTGCAATGGCCTCAGGAGGTCTAATGTTACCACGAGACTAAATTCGGCTACCATTTTCGATCGTCACGGACTATTGGGCCTAAAACACGATTTTGGCCCATTCGAGCCCACACTTCGTGTGGCCCACCTAACACAAATCTAACCACATATATAGGTTCCACCTAGTCTAGTTCACTATATACTATATCATCATACAATTTATTCCAATTGGCCCCATTTGAGCCCATTGGGCCCACTTGACCCAAGCATTTGACCCACAAGAATACTCTTGATGGCCTCAACTATCGCGTCGAAGCCCCACGTGCGCCGCTTGCGCTCGTGTAACTACTAATGCCGTGACCCGACACTTGGCATTTCTTTGCTCTACAACTAGAGTAGAAAGTTACACACGATAGGACTCTGGTGCTAAACCACGCTGCGACCACTCCATGCCCAGCGCCCACCAAGGTATGTTAACTCTCCTCTGGCATGCTCTTTATATAGCTAGCTTTTCACCTTCATTCCTTGTATCTTTTCGACGTGGGATCCCCGTCGATGAGTTTAAATTCAATGAAACTCTTACCAGTCAATCTGCAAAATAAATACTCCCTTGCTCCTCATGAGATTCGAACCCAAGATCTCCCATCGACCAATTCACGCCACTTGCTATTTTACCAACCAGCTCCTTGTGTCTTAAACCATGCGCAACTAAATATAACCCTATAGCCAAGGTCTAATTTCATTTAATAAAAAATAATCTAAAAGGAATGCAAACGCTACAACTAAAACCTTGGACCTCCTTCCTTTCTTGTGGCGTTATTCCCTTGTCCTCTAAGTGGCGTTACTTTGCCACTACACCACACACTCCACTTGTGTCATTTTCCTCCACATTTTATTCTTAAGGCCTACCCGCCAACCTCGAGGTTTTTCACCTAATACCAAAATTTTTCCTAAGGCCTAACTTGAACCGGGACTTCATAGAAGCCCCTAACCTTCAAACTCACTTATCTAATTGGTCCAACTTGCATTTAAGCCGATCTCTTGTTCTCCAAAAAAAATTTAACGCTACTACACCCAAGGCCCATTGAGCTCAATCCTACTAGGTCCAATTTCAGGATGCTACAAATCTACCCTCCTTAAAGAAATTTCGCCCTCGAAATTTCCAACTAACTAATAGTCACACGTCCTAACCTACCACACTACGCTCATGCTACGCACTTTGATCAAATAACACTAATAAACCAAATCTCGAAACTTCTTTCTCACAACTAGATATCTAAACACAAAAGCAAATCGATATTTATACATACAATTTCTATATCCAAGCCAGCACACACAAAATAAATACCAAAAATACAGTCATAACATTGTCTTAACAAACATAAAATAAGGGAACTTACGAATTTGGATGTCGGAGACTCAAGGTGCCATACTTCCAGACAACGTGTATTTTCAAACAAACTTTTGAAAACTTTTTTTTAACCCAATAACCCACAGTCGAGTTTTTGAAACCTAGGCTCTGATACCAAAACTGTAACACCTCAAACCCGGCATAAACATTACGACCGAATCTGGCATGTCACATGAAAGGAATGTCTAAAAACTGTGTGTTCATTAAAAAGTTCGTGTTCGTTATATTTGTTGTGAAAAATCGAGTGTAAGTAATTTTGAAAAAGAGCGGTTTATTAACATTTTAGGAAAATCCGTATTAAACATTTAATAACAAGCGATAACCAAATTAAAAGCTAAAACCAAATAAAATACCAAGGCCTTATTACATTGCAAAATCCCAAAATTAGAAACTAATTTTAAATAGAAAGCGAAAGTTTACGAGAAAATAGTGCATGGCCACCACAGAGTCCACCTCGGCTCCAAGTCCTCAAACTAGGGATTACTTGAAACATTTAAAATGAGGAGGTGAGTTTACGAAAACTCAGTGTGTACAACCCACAATAGTAAGAACATGTATCAACCCATACAAATACAACATATTAAGCATGTATACAATGCAACCCAACCCAACCTAAGTGTCCAACCTCTACACACCACCCGCGCCAGCCAGTCACACCGTGGGGATTACTAAACCGACCCTCCATCGCTACACACCATCGAAGGAAGTCGCTGCAGTCAACTGCACATCGCACTTATAATTGTGGCATAGCCACGAGATAATGTGTGAGTCACGATTCATAATATGTGACATAGGTCACGGATAATGTGGTAAAACCACAAGAACACTTCCCTTTATCATTATCACCCATATGCCCATGCAACATACATAATATTACAATTCGTGTATGCGATTATGACATGTATGCAATCATATATCAAATAACGTATGAAATGAATTACCATCATAATCGAATAATAATATACAACATAATCAATCTAACCAACCTCTAAGGGTATAATGATAATTTTACCTACCAAGGGTATTTTAGTAATTTACCCACCAAGGGTATTTTAAGTAATTTACCCACCGAGGGTATTTTAAGTAATTTACCCACTAAAGGTATTTTCATAATTTACCTACCAAGGGTATTTTGTAATTTACCCACCAAAGGTATTTTTGTAATTTCGTACCTACAATGGCCTGAGGTCTAATGTTACCACTGAGCGACTCATTTACCATTTTGGTCGTCACTGGACTATTGGGCCTAAAGCGATTTTAGCCATTTGGGCCCACGCTCGTGTAGCCCACCTAACACAAATCTAGCCACGTATATAGGTTCCACCTAGTCTAGTTCACTATATACTATATCATCATACAATTTATTCCAATTATTTACGGGCCCATTGGGCCCACCGACCCATCGCGCCCAAGTAGCCCCAACCCACAAGAATACTCATCGATGGCCTTAACTATCGCGTCGAAGCCCTACACGCTTCGCCTTCGACGCTGGTGTAACTACTAATGCCGTGATGGACACCTTGGCATTTGCCGCTCTACAACTAGAGTAGAGAGTTACACACGATAGGACTTTGGTGCTAAAGCTGCTGCGACCACTCCACGTGCCCAACGCCCACTAAGGTATGTTAACCCTCCTCTGGCATGCTCTTTATATAGCTAGCTCTTCACCTTTATTCCTTGTATCTTTCGATGTGGGATCCTTCGTCGAGAAAGTTTAAATTCAATGAAACTCTTACCGTCAATCCATAAAATAAATACTCCCTTGCTCCTCATGAGATTCGAACCCAAGATCTCCCATCAGTCAATTCACGCCACTTGATACTTTACCAACCAGCTCCTTGTGTCTTAAACCATGCGCAACTAAATATAACCCTATGGCCAAGGTCTAAATTCATTTAATAAAAAAAATCTAAAAGGAATGCAAACGCTACAACTAGAACCTTGGACCTCCTTCCTTCCTTGTGGCGTCATTCCCTTGTCCCCTAAGTGGCGTCACTTTGCCACTACACCACACACTCCACTTCTGTCATTTTCCTCCACATTTCATTCTTAAGGCCTACCCGCCAACCTCTAAGGTTTTTTTCACCTAATACCAAAATTTTTCCTAAGGCCTAACTTAAACTCGGGACTTCATAGAAGCCCCCTAACCTTCCAACTTACTTATCTAATTGGTCCAACTTGCAATTAAGCCGATCTCTTGTTCTCCAAAAAAAATTTAAACGCTACTACGCCCAAGGCCTATTAAGCTTAATCCTACTAGGCCCAATTTTAGGATGTTACAAATCTACCCTCCTTAAAGAAATTTCGTCCTCAAAATTTCCAACTAACTATGATCACGTCCTAACCTACCACACTACGCTCACGCAAGACTCGATCTAATAACACTAATAAACCAAATCTTGAAGCTTCTTTCTCACAACTAGATATCTAAACACAAAAGCAAATCGATATTTATACATACAATTTCTATATCCAAACCAGCACACATAAAATAAATACCAAAAATACAGTCATAACATTGTCTTAACAAATATAAAATAAGGGAACTTACGGATTTGGATGCCAGAGACTTAAGGTGCCATACTTCCAGACAACATGTATTTTCAAACAAACTTTTGAAAACTTTTTTTTAACCCCATAACCCACAGCCTAGTTTTTGAAACCTAGACTCTGATACCAAAACTATAACACCCCAAATCCGGCCTAAACGTTACGACCGGATCTGGCATGTCACATGAAAAAAATGTCTAAAAATTGTGTGTTCGTTAAAAAGTTCGTGTTCATTATATTTGTTGTGAAAAATCGAGTGTAAGTAATTTTGAAAAAGAAACGGTTTATTAACATTTTAGGAAAATCCCGTATTAAACATTTAATAACAAGCAGTAACCAAATTAAAAGCTAAAACCAAATAAAATACCAAGGCCTTATTACATTGCAAAATCCCAAAATTAGAAAGTAATTTTAAATAAAAACTGAAAGTTTACAAGAAAACAATGCATGGCCACCACAGAGTCCACCTCGGCTCCAAGTCCTCAAACTAGGATTACCTGAAACATTTAAAAAGAGGGGGTGAGTTTACGAAAACTCAGTGTGTACAACCCCCAATAGTAAGAACATGTATCAACCCATACAAATACAACATATTAAGCATGAATGCAATTACCCAACCCAACCTAAGTATCCAACCTCTACACACCAATTGCACTCTACGGTCTGCAGTGGGATTACTAAATCGACCCTCCATCCGCTACACACCATCGAAGGCAGTCGTCGCAGTCAACGACACATCGCCCATATAATTGTGGCATAGCCACCAGATAATGTGACAGAGTCACAGATTCATAATATGTGACATAGGTCACTAGATAATGTGGTAAAACCACGAACACTTCCCTTTATCATTATCACCCATATGCCCATGCAACATACATAATATTACAATTCGTGTATGCAGTATGACATGTATGCAATCATATATCAAATAACATATGAAACGACTTACTATCATCATCAGAATAATAATATACAACATAATCAATCTAACCAACCTCTAAGGGTATAACAGTAATTTTACCTACCAAGGGTATTTTCGTAATTTGCCCACCAAGGGTATTTTCGTAATTTACCCACCAGGGGTATTTTCCTAATTTACCCACCAAAGGTATTTTCGTAATTTACCCACCAAGGGTATTTTCGTAATTTACCTACCAAGGGTATTTTCGTAATTTACCCACCAAAGGTATTTTCTTAATTTTGCACCTGCAATGGCCCTCCCGGAGGTCTAATGTTACCCTGAGCGACTCGGCTACCATTTTCGGTCATCACCAAACTATTGGGCCTAAAACTCGATTTTGGCACATTCGGGCCCACACGCTCGTGTGGCCCACCTAAAACAAATCTAGCCACGTATATAGGTTCCACCTAGTCTAGTTCACTATATACTATATTATCATACAATTTATCCCAAATTGGCCCATTAGGCCACTTGACCCATCGCGCCCAAGTAGCCCCAACCCACAAGAATACTCTTGATGGCCTTAACTATCGCGTGAAGCCCCACACGTCTTTCGCCGCGCTCGTGTAACTATTAATCCAGAGTAAGCAGTTCGACATTTGCCGCTCTACAACTAGAGTAGAGAGTTACACACTAATAGGACTCTGGTGCTAAACCGCGCTGCGACCACTCCTGTGCCCAATGCCCACCAAGGTATGTTAACCCTCCTCCTAGCATACTCTTTATATAGCTAGCTCTTCACCTTCATTTCTTGTATCTTTTCGATGTGGGATCCCTTCGTCAGTAGAGTTTAAATTCAAGCTGAAACTCTTACCGTCAATCCATAAAATAAATACTCCTTGCTCCTCATGAGATTGAACCCAAGCTCTCCCATCAGCCAATTCACGCCACTTTCCACTTTACCAACCAGCTCCTTGTGTCTTAAACCATGTGCAACTAAATATAACCCTATGGCCAAGGTCTAAATTCATTTAATAAAAAAATAATCTAAAAGAAATACAAACGCTACAACTAGAACCTTGGACCTCCTTCCTTCCTTGTGGCGTCATTCCCTTGTCCCCTAAGTGGCATCACTTTGCCACTACACCACACACTCCACTTGTGTCATTTTCCTCCACATTTTATTCTTAAGGGCTACCCGCCAACCTCCAGGGTTTTTTCCACCTAATACCAAAATTTTTCCTAAGGCCTAACTTGAACCCGGGACTTCATAGAAGCCCCCTAACCTTCCAAACTCACTTATCTAATTGGTCCAACTTGTATTTAAGCCGATCTCTTGTTCTCCAAAAAAAATTTAAACGCTACTACGCCCAAGGCCCATTGAGCTCAATCCTACTAGGCCCAATTTTAAGATGTTACAGAATTCACCAATCCTATCTCCCTGACCAGCAGTTGAATAGGTTGAAGATTGTAGATCTTGTCACCCTAAGCAATAGTAGAACAAGATCGAATGGAAAATCTTGTCTCCCTAAGCAGCAGTGGAACAGATTTAAGCCACCGTCCTATCTCCCTGACCAGTAGTGGAATAGGTCAAAGATTGTAGATCTTGTCACCATTAAGTAGTAGTGGACCAAGATTGAATGGCAAATCTTGTCTCCCTAAGCTGTAGTGGAACAAATTTAATCCACCAATCCTATCTCCCTGACCAGCAGTGGAATAGGTCGAAGATTGTAGATATTGTCTCCTTAAGCAGTGGTGGACCAAAATCAAACGGCAAATCTTGTCTCCCTAAGCAGTAGTGGAACAGATTTAAGCCACCAGTCTGGCAACCCTGAGATTGCAGTGGAGCAGATTGAAGATAGCAGATTTAGCATTCCTGATGTTGTAGAAGCAAATCGAAGACATCAGATCTTATCTCCTTGAGTTTGCAGTGGAGCAGATTGAAGATAGTAGAGTTGGCATCCTTGAGTTTGCGGTGGAGTAGACTGAAGATAGTAAATCTCATCTCCCCAAAGTTGCGGCGGAGCAGATTGAGGCTACAAGTCTAAATTTCTTGAATTGGTCGAAGCGCTAGTTCTCATGCCCCTAAAGATGCAGCGGGATGGAACGAAGCTACTCAAAGAAGAAAAGTATCGAAAGAAGTCAAAGATTTGAAGACTGGGCAAAAATGGTCCTTTTTAAAGTCTTTGCTCCATTCTCGTTACACGACAACGTGCAAAGAGGGGCAGCTGTAAGAACCTATATATGCTTGGGGCCCATCAACTAATTTTAAATCCAAAAAATATAAAACCAATTAAAAAAAAAACAAAATCCATAAAAGTCCATTTTAAAATCTAGTCCATACAATAATAAACAGGCCCAAATACTAAAGATTTATACCCAGACTAAACCCAAAGCCCAAATGGCCCAAATAGAAGGATCCTTAGAAACCCTAGGGATTGCTTTTTTCTCGATCTTTGCAAATAAGCGGCCACCAAGAGCCTTACCCCATGCATTCGCCACGTCCGTGCATACGGCCTCCGTACAACCACGCATGCCTCCGTACTTGCAAGCGAATGGCAGAGAAACAGCAGAAAAATAGAGGGCAGCGATGTATTATTTTTATTATTCTTTTCTTTTCTTTTTGGCCTTTAAAGAGAAAGCAAACCATTGTAATTTTTTTATGATACTGAATGCAGAATATATAGAGAAAAATTCAGAGAAATCAAAAAAGTCTTTCGAAAGGTGATTTCTGATTCTAAGTTCCTCTCAAATCCCCTGTTCTATCATTTTTGATTAATCTTTTTTTTCTATTGCTTATAAAGAGAGAAGAGAAAGGAACATTTACCTGCTTATTGCCGTCATCGGATCTCTATTTGCTTCGTCAAAATCGAATAATAATAATAATAATAATAATAATAATAATAATAATAATAATAATAATAGTGATAAATAATAACAATATAAAAATTAATAATAATAATAATAATAATAATAATAATAATAATAATAATAATAATAATAAAATAATAATAAAAAAAAAAAATAAAATAAAAATAATAAAAATAATAAAAAATAATAATAAATAATAATAATAATAATAATAATAAATAATAAAAATAAAAAAATAAAAATAATAAAAAAAAAATAAAAAAATAAAAAAATAAAAAATAAAAAAATAAAAAAATAAAAAAAATAAATAATAATAAAAATAATAAATAAAAATAATAAATAATAAATAATAATAAATAATAAAAATAATAAAATAATAATAATAATAAAATGATGATGATGATGATGATGATGATGATGATGATGGTGGTGATGATGATGATGATGATGATGATGATGATGGTGATGATGATGATATCAAAATACAAAATAAAATGTGAACAAAATAAAATTTACATATAACAAAAATATAGAATACATGTATGTGTAAACAAAATAAAAATAATAAATACAAATGTATATAAAAATTGACAATAGTAATAAAATATACACAAAGTAAAAGAAAAGCGAATGGATTAAATAAAATAACACAAAAAAAACGAAGTAAAATAATGGGGATCAAATTAGAATTAAAGCAAAATTGCTGAGCTAGATTATAACAAATAAATGATTAAAAGACTAAATTAAAATTTAAACAAGTTTTTGGGCCAAAATTAGAAATACAAATAAAACAAAGGGTCTAATCGTAATGCATGAATAAAATGGAGGGATCAAATGGGGAAATATCCCTACCCTCCAAAACGCGGCGTTTTATAAAGGACTCGAATGAAATTAAAATAAAACTTAAGGGGTACAATTAAAAAAAAGAAAAATATGAAAGGGCCAATTTAGCAATAAGACCCATAAAGAAATAACATGCGGATCTCCCTGGCATTCGGGTCGGGTAATCGAGTCAACGTTGAAACGGTGCCGTTTTGGCATTGAAATGGCCAAAGCAAAACGCCGCCGTTTTGCTTCTAGTATAAATAATAAAAAAACCTTAACAAAAAAATCATTTTCATCCTTTCTAAAAAAAAAAAACTTAGATTTCTCTCTCTCCCTCCTCCTGGACAATTTTCGGCCACTAGTCCGGCCAACGATCGCCACATGCCTTGGTCGTCAGTCGTCATCATCCACGACGGCCAGATTTTGAAAATAAGGTAATTTTCCCCCTTTTTTAATTTATTTAAATAGGTATATAGTTTTAAAAATAGAAACAAAAAAGAATTTATATGTATGCTGGTAGATTTGAAAGAAAAAAGAATAAAAATTGAAAGAATAAAAAACCTTGCTGAACTCTGTATTGATTTCATATTTATGTATATCATAACCCCTATACAGATGGATTTAAACCTCATTTTATAGCCAAAAAATAAAATAAAAGAAAATAAAAACACCCTGGATTTGTGCTACTATTTTTGTTTCTTTTTGCAGGTAAAAATCGTCATACGGAGGCGAGGCCACTCGTGGGGGTGACGTGGTTGGACGCACGTGGCATGCGTGTGAGGGGGGCTGCGGTACTAAGCTATTCTGGAAACCCCTAGGGCTTCTAGAACCTTAAACCGTTTGGGTCATTTAGGCCTCCGGTCTTTTGGGTTTTTGATTGGGTTTAATTTTGTATTTGGGTAGGTTCTTGCTGTTGTAAATGGGTTATTTAATTTTTGGGCCAATTACTGTTAAGAGAAATCAAAATTTTATTCTGGGTTACTATTTAACTTTGTTTTGGCTTTATTTAATGGGTTAATATTAGGTTTTAATAGACCAGGCCAAAATTGGCCTATTATAGCTGCCCCTCTTTGCTCGTTATCGTGTAACAGGAACATAGCAAAGACCTTAAAAGCATCAATTTTGCCTGGTATTGCCAAATGCTGACTTTTTTTGGTGCTTTTCGTCTTCAAGTAGTTTCATTCCATCCCACTGCATCTTCAAAGGCATAGGAACTAGCGCTTCGATCCAATTCAAAGATATTAAACTTGCAGCTTCAATCTACTTCATCGAAACTTTGGGGAGATAAGATTTGGTATCTTCAGTCTGCTCCATTACAACTTCATAGAGATAAGATCTACAATCTTCAGTCTTCTTCCTTGCTACCTCAGGAAGATAAGACCAATTTTTTTAACCTGCTCCATTGCTACATTAGAGATAAGGTCAATGGATGAAATCTGCTCCCCTACTACTTCGGGAAGATAAGATTCGTCATTTTCGATCTGCCCCACTACTATTTCGAGGAGACAAGATCTACAATTTTTTTAGTCTGCTTCCTTGCTATATCTGGAAGATAAGACTATAATCTTCAGCCTGATCCCTTGCTACCACAAGAAGATAAGGCTAGTGACTAAAATCTGCTCCCCTGCTACCTCGGGAAGATAAGATTTGTCGTCTTCAATTTGCTCCACTACTACCTTAGGGAAACAAAATTTACAATTTTCTGTCTGCTTCCTTGCTACCTCAGGAAGATATGCTACCTCAGGAAGATAAGGCTAGTGGCTAAAATCTGCTCCCCTGCTACCTCGAGAAGATAAGATTCACTGTCTTCGATCTGCTCCAATGCTACCTCAGGGAGACAAAATCTACAATTTTTAGTCTACTTCTTTGCTACCTTAGGAAGATAAGACTATAATCTTCAGCCTGCTCCCTTGCTACCTCAGGAAGATAAGGCTAGTGGCTAAAATCTACTCCCCTGCTACCTCAAGGAGACAAAATCTACAATTTTCAGTCTACTTCCTTACTACCTTAGGAAGATAAGACTATAATCTTTAGTCTGCTCCCTTGCTACCTTAAGAAGATAAGGCTAGTGGCTAAAATATACTCCCCTGTTACCTCGGGAAGATAAGATTCGCCATCTTCGATCTGCTCCACTGCTACCTCAAGGAGACAAAATCTACAATTTTCAGTCTACTTCCTTGCTACCTGAGGAAGATAAGACTATAATTTTCAGCCTGCTCCCTTGTTACCTCAAGAAGACAAGGCTAGTGGCTAAAATCTGCTCCCCTGCTACCTCGAGAAGATAAGATTTGCTGTCTTCGGTCTGCTCCACTACTGCTTAGGGAGATAAGATGTGTAATTTCACCAATATTACTACATCGTCCTTTTGGGGACATGTCCTGTAGACTCAATTTCTTATGCTTATGTTTATGCCAAATGATTAGGATGCTATGATCAGAATGAATCAAATGCTCCTAACTAAATGATATTATGGATGACATTTGCATGAATGCAGAATGTTATGAGAATGATCCTTTTTTTATGTACAATGATTAGGATGCACTGATCAGAATGAATCAAATGCTCTTAACTGGATGACATTTGTATGAATGTAGAATGTCATAAGAATGACCTTTTTTAAATGTATAATGATTATGATGCAATGATCGGAATGAATCAAATGCTCCTAACTAAATGTGTTTTGCATGAATGCAGAATTTCATGAGAATGATCCCTTTTTAAATGCTTAGGGTTGTCATTGCTCGTTGTTCTTCCAGGTTGTATCACTTGACGTAATATCTTGTCTTCTTATTCAAATGATATTTTTAATAGAAAGTCCAAAAAAATGATCACTGTTTAGAGTTTCCTTCTCAAATATTTCCAACCTTTAGGCTTGGTGAGTTCTAAATAAAAGTCATGTTTCAGGTTCTTGTATTATTTAAAAGTTCCCAGAGTAATATGCAAAACTCCTTTTGTGAAAGTATTATCAGTCCATTAGTCATTACTTCAATATAAATGTTTGAAAATGATCATAATGATGGAAAAAAATAGAATTTATCATAAGTAAAATCTGAAAAGAATAGGTTAATTAAAGAAAGCAAACATTGCTAGAATACGAAATGATGAAGGGAAAAGATAGGTGCCCCAGATATCGTACCCTGAGCCTCTCTGTACGGACTTTTTGAAGACCAATTTAAGGTTAATATATGTTTATGAGATCAAGAGTACTCTGTTGATGCCCCAAGACGTAACATCTCTCCCTCCTCTTAATTCAGGAATAGCAAGATCACTGCATGCCCCATTACAATTTGATCACAATTTGAGCTGCCCTTTTCGGGTTTTTGACTCAAAACCCCTTTGATCTCAAGGTGCCCTTTGCGGGTTTTCACCTTAGTCTCTCCACTATTCATTTTTTTTTTGTTTTTTTTCATTTTTTCATTTTTTCTTTTGAAGAAAGCCTCAAAGCACCCTTTGTGGGTTTTTACTTTGGCCTATTTTCCTCTTCAAGAATAATACTTTTTGACTAAATCTGAATTTATAAGATTTGGCAAGTTTTTCCCATTCATTTCGGCCAAGATCAATACTCCTCCGGAGAAAGCCATTTTAACCACATAAGGTCCTTCCCAATTTGGCATCCACTTCCCTCTGAAGTCCTTTTGTATGGGGAGGATCTTTTTCAAAACTAAGGTCCCCTCGTGAAATTCTCTTGGGCGAACCTTTTTGTCATAAGCTTGCATCATCCTATTTTGGTACATCTGACCATGATGAATAGCTTTTAACCTTTTTTCCTCAATCAAGTTCAACTGATCATATCGAGATTGAATCCATTCTACTTCATCTAGCTTTAACTCTGACAAGACTCATAGGGAAGGAATTTCAACTTTGATGGGTAACACTGCCTCTATTCCATAGACTAATGAGAAAGGAGTTGCCCAGGTAGAGGTCCTGACTGATGTTCGATAACCATAGAGAGCAAATGGTAATTTCTCGTGCCAACCTTTATAAGTTTCAGCCATTTTCCTCACAATCTTCTTAATGTTTTTATCAGCTGCTTCCACTGCACCATTCATTTTGGACGATACGGGGATGAATTGTGATGTCTAATCTTGAATTGACTACAGACTTCTGCAATCGTGCCGTTGTTCAAGTTTAATGCATCACCAGATATGATCCTCTCAGGTATCCCATATTGACATATGATTTCCTTTTTTAGGAATCTACTGACTGCCGACTTAGTAACACTGGCATATGAAGTAGCCTCTACCCACTTGGTGAAATAATCGATGACTACAAAGATGAACTGATGGCCATTTGAAGCTTTTGGAGAGATTGGCTTGATGACATCCATCCCCACATAGAGAAAGGTTATGGGGAAGTCATAACATGCAAAGACGAATGAGGTGCATGAATTTTGTCTCCATAGATCTGACATTTGTGACACATTTTAGCATATTTGATGTAGTTTCCTTCCATGGTAGACCAATAGTATCTGAATCTCATAATTTGTCTAGCTATTGTGAAACTATTGGCATGCGTTCCACAAACACCCTCGTGGACTTCTTCCAAAATTTCCTTAACTTCAACAGCGTCCATACATCTCAACAGTACCTAATCCTTTCTTCTTTTATACAGGATCTGCCAGTCTAAGACATAGTCATAGGCTAGTCTTCTCAACGTCCTTTTATCATTCTCAGTTGCCTGGTCAGGGTATTCACGATTTTTCACATATCGTAATATATCGTGGTACCAGGGATGATCATCTCTTTCTTCTTCCTCCATGTTGTAACAATGAGCTGGAGCCTCATAAATACTTATTTGAATGGGTTTCACATCCTCCTATTTGCTCACTTTAATCATGGAGGCCAAAGTAGCCAAAGCATCAGCCATTTCATTTTCATCTCTTGGGAGATAATTGAAAGTAATATCATCAAACTCTTCAATCAACCCTAGAACTATCCTTCTATAATTGATCAATTTGGGATCTCTTGTCTCCCATTCACCTTTTAATTGGTAAATCATCAGTGCAGAATCTCCATATACTTTTAGCAATCTGATTTTGTGTTCTATGGCGGCACGGAGTCCCATGATACATGCTTCATTTTCTGCCATATTATTTGTACAATCAAAATCTAACTTGCATGTGAATGGATAGTGATCTCTATTTGGGGATACCAAGACTGCCCCAATCCCATTTCCTATAGCATTTTATGCTCCGTCGAAGTTCAATTTCCAAAGGTGATCTTTTGTAGCGTCTTCTTCAGTAGTTGCCTCATACATTAATTCTTCATTGGGAAAGTCAAATTTTAAATGCTCATAATCTTCTAGAGCTCTGCTAGCCAGAAAATCTACTATTGCGCTTCCTTTCACAGCCTTTTGGCTCATGTAAACTACATCAAATTTAGAGAAGAGAATTTGCCATCTAGCCATCATTCCATTCAAAGTAGTTGCCTCCATCATATATTTTAGAGGATCTAGCTTCGAGATTAGCCATGTCGTGTGGTATAGCATGTATTGTCTCAACCTGCGAGTCATTCAAATCAAGGCATAACACAACTTCTCAATTGGCGAATATCTCATCTCACACTCAGTGAATTTCTTACTGAGGTAGTATATCGTATTTTCTCTTCTCCCCGAGTCATCGTGTTGACCCAGCATACACCCCATAGAGTGATCAAACACTGTCAAGTATAGGATTAGTGGCCTATCTGGGCAAGGTGGTGATAAGACTAGAGGACTTGACAAGTACTGTTTGACTTTATCAAAATCATTCTGACATTCATCATGCCACATGCCTGGATTGTCTTTCTTCAGAAGACAAAATATGGATCACATTTCTCAGTCAATTGTGAAATGAACCGAGTAATGTAATTTAACCTCTAAGGAAACCTCAAACTTCTTTTTGAGTGCGCGGTGGAAATAATTCTTGTATAGCTTGGACCTTGTCTGAGTCAATCTCGATTCCCCTCTCGCTGACTATGAAGCCTAACAATTTTTTCGATCTAGCTCCAAAAGTGCATTTTGTTGGATTGAGCTTCAACTGAAATTTTCTTAGTCTCAAGAACAACTTCATTAAAATTGTATATGTTCCACTTCTATTTGTGACTTTGTGATCATATCATCGACGTAAACATCGATCTCTTTGTGCATCATATCATGGAACAAGGTCACCATAGTCCTTTGATATGTTGCTCCTACATTCTTCATCCCGAATGGTATCACCTTATAACAAAATGTACCCCACAAGATTATGAAGGTGATCTTTTCCATGTCTTCAGGATTCATTTTTATCTGATTGTATCCAGAAAAGCCATCCATGAAGGAAAAACAACGAAAAGCCTGTTGTATTGTCTACTAAAGTGTCAATGTGAGGCAAGAGGAAATTATCTTTCGAGCTAGCCTTATTTAAATCTCTATAATCTACACACATTCGTACCTTCCCATATTTATTGGGGACAGGAACAATGTTGGCTACCCACTCTGAGTATTTGACTTTCTGTAAAAATCCGGCATCAAACTGCTTTTTGACTTCCTCATTTATTTTTAGCACAATGTCTGGCCTCATTCTCCAGAGCTTTTGCTGAACCGATTTGCAGTCCTCTTTTAAGGGGAGGCAGTGTACAACAATGTCAGTACTTAACCCAGGCATATCTTGGTATGACTACGCGAAGATATCTTTGAATTCCTGAAGTAACTCTACAAGGCCTTACTTCATTTCTTCAGTTATGCGTGTTCCAATTTTCACTACCTTTCCCTCTTCCAAGGTCACAATCTCTACTATTTCTTCATGAGGTAGAATTTACTTTTCCTCTTGTTTTACCATTCTTAACAAGTTTGGAGATAAACCAAAGTCTACGTCATTTTCAAAGTCCCGGGATCCCTCTAAACACATGTCTTGCTCAAAAGGAGATCCTAAATCCGTAGCACCATTGCTCATGTCATTAATATCTAGGGACCTATTGTAGGTACAAAAGAATATACAAAGAATGAATGAATTTAAGAATAACTATTTGTATTGTATGCTTATGAATAAAATGAAAAAAATGATTCAGAATAAAGGTCTAATGAAAAAACAATGAAAGAATCTAAAATGAAAGAACCTAAAAGAACGAGAAGATATTTATTCAAAATGATCTCAAGTGTGTATTTCATAATGATGTTTAGACATAAGCCTATTTCACAAAGGAATACTTATTACTTCTAGGCTTAAAGAAACAAGTGTGTTTGGAACATTACTCTGAGTAAGCTCTAAAAACTATAGGAATTTACTATGCAGTCCAATTATTCAGAACATTCCCGGGCTCATAAGGGCAGATATCTGACAAGGTCCCCCTTTCAGTGATTTCTTCATGTATGGCATTGATGTGCTCATTTCCAAACATTTCCTCAACATTTTTCTTAACTCCTTCACAGAATTCGATCTCTTTATTGTCCATCAGACCTTGTATCAAGGCTTTGAATTTTGTGTATTCTTGGATCTCGTACCCCTCCTCATGATGGAACTCACAGTAATTCCTCAAATCTTCATAACCCTCTCCAGAATTCAAAATGCTCAATCCCCTTTTTGCCATTTCCTTCCAGACCCATCTCAAAAGAGTTTTTACGTCTGCGATATCAGCCTTGACTTTTCTCCCTACCTTTCCATCAATTGCATTTACTCCACCCTCAGTGTGATTGGATATCAAATTTTTGACACTTGGTGAATCATCAAATTTTACAATGCCCATTTTAATAAATCTTTCAATGACTTTCTTAAAGGTAGTGTAATTTTCTATTGAATGCACTGAAATTACTGCATGGTAGTCACATTGAGTGTTTACATCGTACCGTTTAGGGTATGGGGGCTGCAATGGTGTTAGGTAGAAAGGGGACACCACGTGTGTCGAACAGGCTCTGATATAGCTCTCGGTATGCCATTGGGATATGAGTGAACCGAAGCTTTTCTGTATTCGTCCTTTGACTAGATTCCTGCCTTGGAAGAGTCTGAAGGCTAGTGGTTGTCATCCTTGGTGGTCCCATAATAATTTGCTTTGAATAACCTTTACTATATGCTCTCACATTGTTCACCTTATTTTTTTTCTTTCTCGAGGCTGATCTTTTGGCACTTTCCCTCACATCTATTTTACAGCTTCTCACAACGTTTTTGATCATTTCACTGGACATCACTATGTTTGAGAAACTCTTCGTGGCGCTCCCCAACATATGATTGATAAATTGGGCTTTCAAGGTATTGATGAAAAGCATCATAGTTTCTTTTTCCAGAAGAGGAGCTGGACTTGTATGGCAACTTCTCTCCACTTTTGTGCATATTGTCGAAAACTCTTGCTTGGTTTCTTCTCCATGTTTTGCAAGGTAATTCTATCAGGGGTCATGTCTGTTACATGACTGTAATGCTTCATGAATGGTTGTGCTAAATCCCTCCAAGAACCAATTTTGGTACGGCTTAATTGATTATACCATTTGGATGCTGCTCCCGCCAAACTGTCTTGGAAGCAATGTATTATCAGTTGGTTATTGTTAACATACCTAGTCATTTGGTGGCAAAACATGGTTATGTGAGCTTCGGGGCAATTAGTCCCATTGTATTTTTCAAATTCTGGCATCTTGAATTTGTGGGGAAGTATTAGATCTGGTACCAAACTCAGATCTTTAATGTCGATTCCATGTTGCCTATCAGCGTTTTCCATGGCCCTGAATTTTTCATCTAGCCATTTGCATCGATCCTCTAACTGTCTTGGCAATTCAGACCTTGCCCTTTCCCTTTCTGCTGCCTCATCAAAGTCGAGAATAACAGTATTAATTGGGTGATCCCCTAAGTTAGAACCCGATCCCACTTGAAAGTTCTTCGGTATCAAAACACCCTCCTAAAATTGTTGAGGTTTAATTGTGACGGATGTTTTTCGTGGGTACACCTCAGGATGTGTCGGGGTAAAACCCGGAGGATATAGTGGTTCCTCATTATCTTCACCGGTGTTAACCATGGGGGTCTTTCATTTTTCTATTCCTCCTGCCAGTAATTGAGTCAATTGAGTCATCATATTTTTCTGTGATTCTATTATTCTATCCATCATATCTTGCTAGATTTTAGCCAGCTGCTCCTACATTTGCAGTTGAAGTTTATCTTGCATCTCCCTTTGGAGTTGTTCTAGTCTTTCTAATCTCTGATCCATATCTTTCATCTTGGTTCGGGTATCGTAAGGATGTTTAGTTTTGTTGATGTCCAGGTTAATGCTGAAATAATTTCAACCAATCAGGGTCTTCTCATGAAATCTAATGCACGTGATGTAATGCTATGTGAGTGCATGAAATGAATGTAAAGAGGTGTCGATTCTGACTCAATTTCCTTTAGAAAACTTTTCTAGAGGGCAAAATTCTTTACATGAAACGGATTACAAATATACGGACAATCGTATTGTCTTCCATTTTATCAAGAAATTCGTTCTCCATGACAAACTCTCTAATTTAGTAATTGAACATGTATCGACACTCTTTCAAATATGAAATGACATATAATGCAATCATAACCAAAACAAAATGAGACACATTAGTACAAAGTAAAAGCAAGCAAGAAAGAAACAAGTAGAGCACTTATTCGGATGACCACTATGGTTTATCATGGCACTATCTAGGGTGGGCTCTTAGGGTCTTTTACATGCGGTTTGAGTTCTAAAGTTGAGGTACCCGAACTATCAGATTCCTTGATCCTCACCCATTATAAGCTCATACGGACCAAGTTCAGTTCAGGGGAATACATTTCCCTATGGCTACACAGAGATGAAAATCTCACAAAGACATAGGTACGGATGTATCCCAAAAGCGATCCACTATCTTGCACGGAGGTGAAAACCTCACGAAAGAGTAGCTTCTCACTCCCACTTATAAGGGTAAGAACAAAATGGTCCTTATGCAATATGATGCGAGACTCAAACCATAATAATCATAACAATACAAACAAACACGACAACAGGATTGTAATTTTCAAATCAGATTTTCATTTTTTGACAACAAGACAGAAAACAATCAATTTTATGGCTCGACTCTCTCATGTCCCCAGTGGAGTCGCCAAGCTGTCAAAACCATTTTTTATTTTGGAAAACGGGGTCGACTTTAAAACGAAAATGGAGTTGCCACCAATCTGTTTTGAGGTGTGATAGGGTCACATTGTGTAACATCCTAAAAATTGAGTATCGATATGTTGCATGTTTTTGGTGCTTAGCTTGTGAATGATTCAATTTGTGTGTTTAATTTATAGTCTTGAGAAGGCTCGGGATTATTCAAAATTAGAATAAATTTTTGTAAGGAGTACTTTACTGAAGAGGAACAAGTGACCTTGAGGTTTAAGTAAATTTTAGTGTCAAAAGCTAGCATAAGATGAGCTAGTAGTAAAGTGGAGTTGGCACCATGAGTGTTGCTTGAGGGGATAGGTTTGAATCCCATGGAATGCATTTTGGTGACTTTTATTTTTACACTCTTCTAGCATGTGTCAGCCAAGCTCCATTCTTGGCAAGTTAGATTTTTCTTTTTATTGTATGAAGGCTAAGAGAAATGGTAAGAGTAAACTTAAGGGAAAGAATCTTTTGGAAAAGGCATTAAAGGGGGACATAAGGCTTGAAACAAGGGAAGGTGTTTTGGAAACTATGGGGTGGCTAAACTTTGACTTTTGGTCAATGTATGTGGACGATTTTTGTGCTAGGAGGGGATGGCCGAATGTTGGTAAGGCGTTGGAGTTGGTTGGCCAAAAATCTTTAGCAAATTAGTGCATTATTTTCTTTTCTCTAGACAATTTCTCTTCCTAGCCGAAATTGAGTAATAGGTGAGCATTTGATTCTTTGACCATTTCATTTTTACCAGTTTGATATCATCTTTTCTTCCTAAACTCTAATCTCTTTGTGCCGAAATCATGTAGCCTTGAAAGGACTTTTTCTTTGTTTTTTTTTTTCATTTGGCTAAATATACACCAAACACAAGACCCCTTTCTTTGTTCATCTTCCAATATTGAAAATCAATTCACAAACACTCTCATTATTCTTATTCTTTTCTTCTTTCTTCCTTTACTTTTTTTAAAGAACCTTTTAACATTTTTTTCTCTTCCAAAATCTTCCACCATGGCCGAATGTTGCTAGAATCATTTCCATCAAAAATTTTCTTCTTAGCCGAATCCTCCTCCTCACATATTTTTCTCTTGTTAATCATTCTTTCAACTTTCATTTAAATCAAGTGGTGAGAACCCTTTTCATTTCTTTTTTCTTCTTTTTCTTAGCCGAATATGCATATTGTTTAGAGGGTTTTTTGACCAAAAATAGCATCCCTTATTTCCTTTCTTTTAAACAATCTTATTCTTAATAGTGTTATAGAGAAGGCCGAACTCAGAGTATTCGTAATCATCGTGACTTGCTAGAAATCAAATCGAAGTGTTAAGGTAAGGATTTCTATCAAGGACTTCTATATTATTTCGTTATCTCGTTAAAGATGGGTTATTAATCAATTTTATCCTAGGGACGTTAACGCCAGATTTTCATTCCGCGAACGTAAAGATATTTTTGTGGTAAGCCGATTTTGCCTTAAAACAATAGTCTTAAATTCCAATTTAGTAGTTGGACTAATAATATTTTGTCAATAGAGGCAATCAAGATAGGGTAGAAAAGAGTGGTGAATAGTGACTGGAAGAGGGGTGGATTCGCTCTTCCCTCTAGATTTAAACGAAGGGTTGTTTCGACAATCTAAGATTTTCCACTAGGTTATGGACCCTCTTCTGGTGAAAATTAATTATTTGAAGTCGTTCGTACTCCTGAGCCATTGACTGTTCGTGGTTCTTCAACGGGTTATGAACCATCAATCTAGGAGAAACCACAGATAGTTGTTGTTCGAGAATCCAAGGGTAAAAGATCTAGGTTGTTTATCTTTAACATAGATTTATATTTAGTATCAGTGTTCTAATCGAGTATGATACGTATTTAGGTATCGACGATCGGGAAAGTGTAGTCCTCACCGTAATCAGGTGTGTAATTTCACACTTACCTCATGGGCTAGATGTCATACCGTAATTAAACATTAGACTAAAAACCGCAACATTGATGAAATAAAAAAATATGGTACAATAACACTTTAGTGTTAAGTGCATGAAATCAGTATTAAATCGTGAAAATTACGAAATTGCCCTTAATGGGCTATTATGTTAAAAAGTGATATTTTGGGCCCCATGTGATAAATGGGCCATACGAATTATTTGATTAAATTGGCCAAGTGTGAAAATTGTAAAAAGGGCTGCATGTGATTAATGGGCCAAATTGCTAGATAGCTTAATGGGCCAAATTGCTAGACTACTTAATGGGCCAAATTGCTAGATTGCTTAATGGGCCAAATTGCTAGATTGTTCAATGGGCCGAATTGTTAGATTGCTTGATGGGCCAAATTGCTAAATTACCATGTGGGCCAAAATGAGAAATGGGCCAACTTGTAGTATGTGCCTTATGTTGAAATTATCATATGAATATTGTTACGCCTTGTATATGTATACATGATTGCATGGGTTGGGATAAGATTGAAGAGAAGTTCTGGTGGCTCTACCACAATCTAGTTCGGGTGGCTCAGCCACAAACATTTTAAATGGCTTTATGCCTGCAATTGGTGTGTTGGCGGGGTGGGTTGACTTGATCCCCATTTGGTGTCTTTGGTTGAGTGTGGTGGTGTGTAGCGGATGAAAATTTAGGGTTTGTTGGAAATTGCATTTCACATGCATTTTTTAATTACTATATTGTTAAATTCGTAAATGGGCTCAAGCCCAATTAAATGCTTATATGGTTTTGGCCCAGTGGACACGATAAGTGGGTTACACACTGAGTTCTAAGTAACTCACCTCATTTTTTTACCCTTCTCAGGCAACGATAATTGATGGAGGCTTGGGCCAAGGATGACTTCGCGGGGGCCATACTTCAAATGATAGTTTATATGAACTTTGAACTACTCTTTAGTATTTTACTTAACAAATTTTCAGTTGTTATGTAATAAGGCCTCTATTATTATTATTTTTATGGATTTTAAATCGTGGATGGATTTTAATATGTTTTAGATACTAAAACGGTCTATTTTGATTTTTATAATGTTTTCTTTAATTTACTTATAAAAAGAGGTTTTTCTTAAATATCTCAATCTCATAAAAATTTTGTGATAACTCCTTTCTGAATTTTGTTTTCAAAATCTTTTTTGAATTCATTTTAAACTTCTTTAAAAATTTAACCAATTATTTCTTCAAGATCAAATTATAAACTCTTAAACTTTAAAATCACAGATTTCAAATTAACTTCGGTTTCTGATAAACTCCATCACCAAAATAGTTTTTGAAGATCTATTTTCTTTAAAACATTTGATTAGATGAATGTTTGATTTATGTGGCATACCAAGTCTGGTCTTGACGCATAGATCGGGTTTGGGGTGTTACATTTTATGGTATCAGAGCTAGTTTCAAAACTCTGCTGTGGTTTGGGTTCAACAATAATTTTTTTTAAAAACTATTTAAATTTCTAGACTTTATGTTTTAAAGGTAATACGACACCACGAGCATTTGACAACAAGTCAAGTAAGTATTTGTATATTAGATGTTTATTATTGTGATATGATTGTAGAAACACTCTAGAACTTTTAGTTTTAGGTGTTGAAAATGGTAGAGATCGAGACTATAGGATGTGATTGCTAAAACAACTCTATCTCTTATATCTCATAAAATATCTTTAATAAACACTGAAATAGTATTCTAATTCATAAAACTTGTAATCAGATTAAACCGAATTAGTCTTTATGAGCACTAGAGGACATGGACGTGGATGTGGTAGACATGGCCGTGGTAGAGGACGAGGTGCTAGGGTTGCGTCTGAAACACCGGGTCATATGCCAGAAATGGATACACCTGCATCACCCGGGAGTGAGACTGGATCACATGACCATACAAGAGAGGACAACGCTTTGACTCAAGCGATGTTGCGAGTTCTAGAAAGGGTTGCTGGGACTAGAACTGGGCCAGTAACTCATGGATCGATCGGAACGACGTAATCAAAGTTTTTAGAGGTGTCTCTGGTGTAGCTCGAATGTTGCAGAATATTGCCTCGAGGCTATAGAGCGGATTATGGATGATCTAGAGTGCACCATCGAGTAAACTGAGAAGAGCGGTATCTTTGCTAAGGGATGAGGCGTATCAATGGTGGCCTACGGTTTGAGAAGGCACTGAGGATGCATTTTCACTTGGGACTTCTTCAAAGCTGCTTTCCAAGGGAAGTATGTAGGGACAAGTTATGTGGATGCTCAGAGGAAGGAATTCCTGAATCTGGTTCAAGGAAATAAGACGGTGATAGCTTATGAGGCAGAATTTCTACGCTTGAGTCGTTATGCTCGGACTATAGTGCCAACGGATCATAAGCATTGTGTACGCTTTGAAGATGGGCTGAATGATGAGTTACGGGTATTGATAGCCCCACAACAAGTAAAGACTTTTGCCTCGCTTGTGGAGAAAGCCAAGATAGCCGAAGAGGCTAAGAACTTAGAATGTCAGAACCGGGAAAGAGTCAGAGGTAAGAGGGATTTTAAGTACACAAGTTCTGCTACAAGGTTCCAGAAAAGGCCTCAAAATGATGAGCCAGCTCAAGCTAGAGAACCTATGACTACCAATTAGAGTCGAGATTGTGCTGGCTGTGGGAAATGACACCCCAGGGAATGCTAGAGGAGAACTGGTGGTTGTTATAAATGTGGTTCCAAGGATCATCAGCATAAGAATTGCCCTCGACGGACTGCTCTGACTCAGAAAGCTCGTAACCCTAATGCACAGCCAGCTAGAGGCGCTCAACAGCCACCGAGAGGCCGTGGACTAGGTTATGGTGGTAATGGTGTTGGACGTGGTCAAGGTATACCGGGTCGAGGTAATGGCTTTAGAGGTAACGCGGAGGCAAGACAGCCGAGGTTGGTTTATGCGGTCAGGCATCGTGAAGATGGCAATACACCTGATGTGATAACTGCACGCGTTCTTCATCTTAGATGTACTATTCATTGCTTTGATAGATATCGGGTCTACCCACTCGTATGTTGCTAGTGCCATATCTGGAAATCTGGCTATTAGATCTGAGATTACCGATAGAGAGATTATGGTAATTAGTCCTTTAGGATAGTCTGTAATCGTGAATAAATTATTTAGAGACGTGCCCTTAAAAATCCAAAGAGAAATATTTTTAGCGGATTTGAAGGAATTGCCTTTCGACGAGTTCGATCTTATTTTGGGCATGGATTGGTTGGTGAAGCATCGGGCGGAATTGGATTGTGCTGAAAAACGGATGTCAATAAGGACTGTGGATGATGTAGAAGTAGTAATGATAGGCGAATGAAGGAACTTTTTGGCAAATGTGGTATCTACTTTAAAGGCAAAGAAGCTGGTGCGGAAAGGGTATGGAGCATTCCTAGCCTTCATTAGTGCTTTAGATGCCAAGGAATTATCGGTGGAAGGTGTGAAAACGATGAAAGAATTTTTAGATGTCTTTCCCGAAGAACTTTCGGGTCTACCTCCAGATTGGGAAGTAGAATTTGGCATTAAGCTTTTACCCGGAACGGCTCCAGCGTCTATTGCTCCTTATAGAATAGCAGAAGGAGTTAGCAGAGCTTAAAGCTCAATTCAAGAATTGTTGGATCAGGGATTTATTCGACCAAGCGTGTCTCCGTGGGGAGCACCGATTTTGTTCGTCAAGAAGAAGGATGGATTGATGCGTATGTGCATTGATTATAGGCAGCTGAATAAATTGACGATCAAGAATAGGTATCCATTGCCGAGAATCGATGACCTGTTTGATCAATTGAGAGGAATTTCTGTTTTCTCCAAGATTGATTTGAGATCAGGCTATCATCAGCTCAAGGTTAAAGAGGTAGATATTCATAAGATGGCATTTTGAACCCGTTATGGACATTACGAGTTTTTGGTGATGCTGTTTGGTTTGAGCAATGCACTAGCTACATTTATGGACATGATGAACCGAGTCTATCAACCCTATCTAGACCGGTTCATAGTGGTGTTCATAGATGATATCTTGGTATATTCAAGGAATGAAGATGAGCATGACTCATATTTGCACATTGTGTTGCAAATATTGCGAGATAAGCAACTTTATGCCAAATTCAGTAAATGCGAATTTTGGTTAAAGGAAGTGACTTTCTTGGGTCATGTGGTGTCAGCCGAAGGGATAAGAGTTGATCATCGGAAGGTAGAGGCTGTGTTGGATTGGAAACCACCGAAGTCAGTGGCTGAGATTCGGAGTTTCTTGGGTTTGGCTGGTTACTATAGATGCTTTGTTGAGGGGTTTTCGTTGATTGCTGCACCCTAACTAAGCTATTACGAAAGGGAATACCGTATGTGTGGACCTATAAACAACAAGAAAGTTTCGAGAAACTGAAGAAGATTTTGACGGAATTGCCAGTACTGATTCAACCTGAGGCTGGAAAAGAGTTTATCATTTACTGTGATGCATCACACATGGGTTTAGGATGTGTTCTGATGCAAGGAGGAAAAGTGGTGGCTTATGCTTCTCGTCAGTTGAGGCCGCACGAAGTCAACTATCCTACTCATGACTTAGAGTTGGCTACAGTGGTGTTTGCTTTAAAGATTAGAGGCACTATCTCTATGGTGAGAAGACTATCATTTATACGGACCATAAGAGTCTTAAGTACCTCCTTACCCAAAAGGAGTTGAACTTAAGACAACGGAGATGGGTGGAGCTGTTAAAGGATTATGACTTCTCAATCGAGTACCGTCCTGGAAAGGATAACGTGGTGGCAGACGCATTGAGTCATAAGGTAGTATCGGAGTTAAGAGAAATGTTTGCTCATCTCAGTTTGTATGAGGATGGCAGTCTGCTAGCTGAACTTCAGGTGAAGCCATTGTGGTTAGATCAGATCAAGGAAAAGTAGTTATCAGATGAAAAGTTGGGTCCTTTAATGCAACAAGTTGAAAGTGGTATTATAGGGGACTTTGGAATGAACAAGGATGGCGTGCTGTGTTTTCGTGGAAGAGTTTGTATGCCTATGGATTCAGATTTGAGACAAATGATTCTACGAGAGGCGTATAGTAGCCCTTATACTATGCACCCCAGAGGAAGTAAGATGTATCGAGATTTTCGTGAGCAGTATTGGTGGCCAAGGTTGACGCGAGAGGTTACTAATTTCGTGGGGAAGTGTTTAACTTGTCAACAAGTGAAGGCGGAACATCAGTTACCATCAGGTTTATTGCAACCGGTAAAGATTCTTCTATGGAAATGGGAGCGAATAACGATGGATTTTGTTGGTGGGTTACCCTTAACACCTACTAAGAAAGATTCTGTTTGGGTAGTAGTTGATCGATTAATGAAGACTACTCATTTTCTACCAGTTCGTACGGATTACTTATTGCAAGAGTTGGCTAAGCTGTATGTATCTGAGATCGTGAGGTTGTATAGGGTACCAGTGTCTATTATATCAGACAGGGATCCTAGGTTTACATCACGGTTTTGGAAAGCTTTGCATGAGGCTTTGGGAACAAAGTCAAACTTCAGTACGGCATTTCATCCTCAGTCAGATGGCCAGTTAGAAAGAGTAATTTAGATTTTGGAAGACATGTTAAGGGGTTGTGTAATTGACTTCAGAGATAGTTGGGAGGATTTCCTACCATTGGTAGAGTTCACGTATAATAACAGTTACCAATCCAGTATCCAAATGGCCCTATAAAGTGTTATACGGTCATAGGTGTCGTACCCCTACTTGTTGGACTGAATTGGGGGAACGACAGTTGTTGGGTCCTAAATTGATATCTGAGACGAAAGAAAAGGGTAAAGGTGATTCAAGCATGGTTAAAGGAAGCTTCGGATAGACAAAAGTCATATGCAGATCTGAAGCGTAAGGATATTGAATTTGCGGTTGGAGATCAGGTCTCTTTGAAAGTCTCACCTTGAAAGAAGATTTTCAGATTTGGAAGGAAGGGCAAGTTGAGCCCTAGGTTCATTGGACCGTACCGTGTGTTGAAGCGTGTAGGACCAGTGGCCTATCAGCTTGAATTACCTCCGGAGTTGAGTAAGATTCATAGTGTCTTCCATGTTTCTATGCTGAGGTGTTATAGATCTGATCCATCTCACATATTACCAGTAGAAGAAGTGGAGTTAAGGCCATATTTGTCTTTCGAAGAGGAACTAGTGAAAATCTTAGACCGTGATGTTAAGGTGCTAAGAAAGAAGACTGTGCCGTTGGTTAAGGTTCTATGGCGTAATCACGAAGCAGAGGAAGCTACGTGGGAGCCTGAGGATGCAATTTGGCAAAAATATCCTCACCTCTTTTAACTAGGTAAATTTCGAGGATGAAATTTTCTTTAAGGGGGTAGAATTATAACATCCTAAAAATTGAATATCAATATGTTGCATGTTTTTGGTGCTTAGCTTGTGAATGATTCAATTTATGTGTTTAATTTATAGTCTTGAGAAGGCTCGAGATTATTCAGAATTAGAATAAATTTTTGTAAGGAGTACTTTACTAAAGAGGAATAAGTGACCTTGAGGTTTAAGTAAATTTTAGTGTCAAAAGCTAGCATAAGATGAGCTAGTAGTAAAGTGGAGTTGGCACCATGAGTGTTGCTTGAGGGGAGAGGTTCGAATCCCATGGAATGCATTTTGGTGACTTTTATTTTTGCACTCTTCTAGCATGTGTCGGCCAAGCTCCATTCTTGGCAAGTTAGATTTTCCTTTTTATGGTATGAAGGCTAAGAGAAATGGTAAGAGTAAACTTAAGGGAAAGAATCTTTTGGAAAAGGCATTAAAGGGGGACATAAGGCTTGAAACAAGGGAAGGTGTTTTGGAAACTATGGGGTGGCTAAACTTTGACTTTTGGTCAATGTATGTGGATGATTTTTGTGCTAGGAGGGGATGGCCGAATGTTGGTAAGGTGTTGGAGTGGGTTGGCCAAAAAGCTTTAGCAAATTAGTGCATTATTTTCTTTTCTCTCCACAATTTCTCTTCCTAGCCGAAATTGAGCAATAGGTGAGCATTTGATTCTTTGACCATTTCATTTTTACCACTTTGATATCATCTTTTCTTCCTAAACTCTAATCTCTTTGTGCCGAAATCATATAGCCTTGAAAGGACTTTTTCTTTCTTTTTTTTCATTTGGCCGAATATACACCAAACACAAGACCCCTTTTTTTGTTCATCTTCCAATATTGAAAACCGATTCACAAACATTCTCATTATTCTCATTCTTTTCTTCTTTCTTCCTTTCTTTTTTTTAAAAAACCTTTTAACATTTTTTTTCTCTTCCAAAATCTTCCACCATGGTCGAATATTGCTAGCATCGTTTCCATCAAAAATTTTCTTCTTAGCCGAATCCTCCTCCTCACACATTTTTCTCTTGTTAATCATTCTTTCAACTTTTGTTTAAATCAAGTGGTGAGAACCCTTTTCATTTCTTATTTTTCTTCTTTGTCTTAGCCGAATATGCATATTGTTTAGAGGGTCTTTTGACCGAAAATAGCATCCCTTATTTCCTTTCTTTTAAACAATCTTATTCTTCTTAATAGTGTTATAGAGAAGGCCAAACTCAGAGTATTCGTAATCATCGTGACTTGCTAGAAATAGAATCGAAGTGTTAAGGTAAGGATTTCTATCAAGGACTTCCATATTATTTCGTTATCTCGTCAAAGATGGGTTATTAATCGATTTTATCCTAGGGATGTTAACACCCGATTTTTATTCCGCGAATGCAAATATATTTTTGTGGTAAGCCGATTTCGCCTTAAGACAATAGTCTTAAATTCCAATATAGTAGTTGGACTAATAATCTTTTGTCAATGGAGGCAATCAAGATAGGGTCGAAAAGAGTGGTGAATAGTGATCGAAAGAGGGGTGGATTCGCTCTTCCCTCTAGATTCAAGGAAGGGCTGTTTCGGTAATCCAAGATTTTCCACTGGGTTGTAGACCCTCTTCTGGTGAAAATCAATTATTTGAAGTCATTCGTACTCCTGAGCCATTGACTGTTCGTGGTTCTTCAATGGGTTATGAACCATCAATCGGGGAGAAACCACAAATAGTTGTTGCTCGAGAATCCAAGGGTAAAAGATCTAGATCATTTATCTTTAACATAGATTTATATTTAGTATCAGTGTTCTAATCAAGTATGATACGTATTTAGGTATCAACGATCGGGAAAGTGTAGCCCTCACCGTATTCAGGTGTGTAATTTCACACTTACCTCATGGGCTAGATGTCATACCGTAATTAAACATTAGACTAAAATTCGCAACGTTGATGAAATCAGAAAATATGGTATAATAACACTTTAGTGTTAAGTGCATGAAATCATTATTAAATCGTGAAAATTACGGAATTGCCCTTAATGGGCTATTATGTTAAAAAGTGATATTTTGGGCCCCATGTGATAAATGGGCATACGGATTATTTGATAAAATTGGCCAAGTGTAAAAATTGTAAAAAGGGCCTCATGTGATTAATGGGCCAAATTCTAGATTGCTTAATGGGCCAAATTGCTAGATTGTTCAATGGGCCGAATTGTTAGATTGCTTGATGGGCCGAATTGCTAAATTACCATGTGGGCCAAAATGAGAAATGGGCCAACTTGTAGTATGGGCCTTATGTTGAAATTATCATATGAATATTGTTATGCCTTGTATATGTATACATGATTGCATGGGTTGGGATAAAATTGAAGAGAAGTTCTGGTGGCTCTGCCACAATCTAGTTCGGGTGGCTCTGCCACAATCTAGTTCGGGTGGCTCTGCCACAATTTAGTTCGGGTGGCTCAGCCACAGACATTTTAAATGGCTTTATGCCTGCAATTGGTGTGTTGGCGGGGTGGGTTGACTTGATCCCTACAAGTGTGCTGGTTGGTACGAGTGGTGTGTAGCGGATGGAAATTTAGGGTTGGTTGGGAATTGCATTTCACATGCATTTTTTAATTACTATATTGTTAAATTCGTAAATGGGCTCAAGCTCAATTAAATGCTTATATGGTTTTGGCCCAGTGGACACGGTAAGTGGGTTACACACTGAGTTCTAAGTAACTCACCCCGTTTTCTTACCCTTCTCAGGTAACGATAATTGATGGAGGCTTGGGCCGAGGATGACTTCGCGGGGGCCATACTTCAAATGATGGTTTATATGAACTTTGAACTACTCTTTAGTATTTTACTTAACAAATTTTCAATTGTTATGTAATAAGGCCTCTATTATTATTATTTTAATGGATTTTAAATAGTGGGTGGATTTTAATATTTTTAGATACTAAAAGGGACTATTTTGATTTTTATAATGTTTTCTTTAATTTACTTATAAAAGAGGTTTTTCTTAAATATCTCAATCTCGTAAAAATTTTGTGAAAACTCCTTTCTAATTTTGTTTTCAAAATCTTTTTGAATTCATTTTAAACTTCTTTAAAAATTTAACCAATTATTTCTTCAAGATCAAATTATAAACTCTTAAACTCTAAAATCATAGATTTCAAATTAACTTCGGTTTTTGTTAAACTCCATCACCAAAATAGTTTTTGAAGATCTATTTTCTTTAAAACATTTGATTAGCTGAATGTTTGATTTATGTGGCATACCAAGTCTGGTCTTGACGTATAGACCGGGTTTGGGGTGTTACACCTTGAGATTGGTCGTTAAAACATTTTGATTTGTTAAAACGATACTTTTGGCCTACGAAATTCGAGAAAGTAGCTTCGGGAGTTGGTTACGTACGAGGAAGGATTAACACCCTCGTAACGCCCAAAATTGGCACTAAATTGATTGATTAATGTCTAATGTCGAAAATTTGAACAGACTTTAAAATACGATTCTTTTTGTTAAAGAAAACTTGTAAAAATTAAATCGGATGCTGAGACCCGCTTATTTCGAAAGAATAAAATATCATACCCAGTGAGTTAGGATACGACATTTCGAATCCTCAAAACTAAGCTTGTCTTTTGCCATTTAAAACTCGTATATTTAAATTTAAGAAGGATATTCGGTTATTTAGGTTAAATGAGAAATCGAAAACCAGTAATTAGGGCACTATTTCTTAACATTTCTGAATACAGAATATTGCCTTTATTTTTGAAATCCTTATCTCGAGATAACAAAACGTCATATTCAGTGAGTTAGAACGCAACATTTTTGAATTCCCGAGAATAAGTTTTTATTTAGCTTATACTTTGATTTTAAAAAAAAATGATAATTGGTTCTTTAAATTCGACGAGAAAAAATCGAAACCCAGTAAGTTAGGGTACGATTCCTTTCGAACCTTAGAACACGGGGTATTTGCTTATTTCAAAGCGAAAATTTTAACACCTCAAGTAAAATGTAATATGATCGTAGTAAAATAAAAAAAATGAATTATGGTACATAAGCATAATAGAAACAAGGGTAACAATAACAATTATAAAGGCAAAAATAGAATAGAATAGAATAAAATTTAAAACCAACAATCTCTATAAAATACTAGGAAAAGAAGAAATAAATAAAAGAAAATAATAACAAGAATAAGGCTAATGATAAATCAATAAATAAATAAATACTATATTCAATAATTTAAAGATAATAAAATAATAATAGTAACAAAAATACAATAATAATAATTTATTATAATGAAAATTCATTAATAAACGAATAATAATAATAAAATAAATAAAAATATTCAATATTAAAATATCAATTTAATAATAAAATAATAATAATAATGGTGATAATAATAATAATAATAATAATAATAATAATAATAATAATAATAATAATAATAATGAAGAAAGTAATAAAATATAATAATAGCAATAGTATTATTGAAAATAATAGTTATGAAAATAAAAATAAAAATACTAATAACAATAAAAATAATAGTGATAATAATAATATTATTATTAATAATGATGATAATATCAAAATACAAAATAAAATGTGAACAAAATAAAAATTACATATAATAAAAATATAGAATACATGTATGTGTAAACAAAATAAAAATAATAAATACAAATGTATATAAAAATGACAATAGTAATAAAATATACACAGAGTAAAAGAAAAAGGAATGGATTAAATAAAATAACACAAAAAATCGAAGTAAAATAATGGGGATCAAATTAGAATTAAAGCAAAATTGTTGAGCTAGATTATAACAAATAAATGATTAAAAGACTAAATTAAAATTTAAACAAGGTTTTGGGCCAAAATTAGAAATACAAGTAAAGCAAAGGGTTTAATCGTAATGCGCAAATAAAATGGGGGATCAAATGGGGAAATATCCCTACCCTCTAAAACGCGACGTTTTATAAAGGACTCGAATGAAATTAAAATAAAACTTAAGGGGTACAATTAAAAATAAAAGAAAACTGAAATTAAAAAAAAGAAAAATACGGAAGGGCCAATTTCGCAATAAGACCCATAAAGAAAAAACACGCGGATCTCCCTGGCATTCGGGTCGGGTAATCGGGTCAACATTGAAACGACGCTGTTTTGACATTAAAATGGCCAAAGCAAAACGACGCCGTTTTGCTTCTAGTATAAATAATAAAAAACCTTAACAAAAAAAATCATTTTCATCCTTTTTAAAAAAAAAACTTAGATTTCTCTCTCTCGCTCCTCTTGGACGATTTCTGGCCACTAGTCCGGCCATCGACCTCCACCGCCAGTTGCCGTCAGCACAGTCGTTCACGGCGGCCAGATTTTGAAAATAAGGTAATTTCCCCTTTTTTTAAATTTATTTAAATAGGTATATAGTTTTAAAAATAGAAACAAAAAATAATTTATATGTATGCTGATAGATTTGAAAGAAAAAAGAACAAAAATTGAAAGAATAAAAAACCTTGCTGAACTCTGTATTGATTTCATATTTATGTAGATCGTAACCCCTGTACAGATTGATTTCGGCTTCATTTTATAGCCAAAAAATAAAATAAAATAAAAAGAAAATAAAAACACCCTGGATTTGTGCTGCTGTTTTCGTTTCTTTTTGCAGGTAAAAACCGTCGTACAGAGGCGAGGCCACTCGTGGGGGTGACGTGGTTGGACGCACGTGGCGCGTGTGAGAGTGGTTGCGGTGCTAGGCTATTCTGAAAACCCCTAGGGTTTCTAGAACCTTAAACTGTGTGGGGCATTTGGTCCTCGGGTCCTTTGGGTTTTTGATTGGGTTTAATTTGGTATTGGGGCTAGATTCTTGCTGTTGTAAATGGGTTATTTAATTTTTGGGCCAAATACTGTTAAGAGAAATCAAACTTTTATTCTGGGTTATTATTTAAATTTGTTTTGGCTTTATTTAATGGGTTAATATTAGGTTTTAATAGACCAGGCCAAAATTGGCCTATTACACTGCTAATATAGAAAAACTCCAAATTTACGATGAGCGCACGATGAATCCGCGGATGGGGTACTAGAGGCCGTGGTAGAGGCCGTAGGGGGCTCGAGTTGGGTCCTTCGCATCTGAGAATCTGTAACACCCCAAACCTGGTCAAAACGCTACAACCGAATCTGGTATGTTACAAGGAAGAAAACATTTGAAAGCCCATTTGTCGTCTCAAGTTAGAAAGTAAACTTTTGCATTTATGAAAGAACCTAGTATATGTTGTGTAAACCGGGAAAAACATTTTAACCCTTAGTCTTAAGAAATTAGAGTGGCCGTATTGTTATTACTAGATAATCAGTTTCCCGATGGTGAAACTAGGAAAATCCCGAAAGTTTATTTAGTTTTGAAAACGTCCATTTATAACTTACTAGGCATGCTTTCAATAATTAAACAAAATTATAAAGAAATTATACCAAAAGAATAGTCCCAAAGAAAAACTAAGTGGCCTTATTACAACTGATAACCCAAATTTAAAATAAAATAAATCCGAAATAACCATTTAAAGAAAATGAAACGTAATCTTGGGCATGGCCACCTCGAGTCTACCCTGGCTCCATATCCACGATCTAGGAATTACCTGCAAGATGGTAATTGAAGGGGTGAGTCACCGAGACCCAGTGTGTAAATCCCCATCCCAAAGATATTAAACTTTTACACAGTTTCATATGCCAATATGTATGTCATGCAACCCATCCAACCTATCCAACCAAACTCCCAATTCTACCCTTGTGGCACCTAGCCCTTTGGTGGTACCTAACCACCGGTGGTTCCAAACCACCGTGATCAAGTCACAAATAATTATTAGTGGGGCCAACCCTCATGCTTGGTGCCTAACCACTGGTGACAATCCCTTATCTCAATATGTGGGGCCAACCCACTGTGGTACCAAACCACTAGGACAAGTCACAAAAATTATGGATATGTGGTACCTAACCACTGGTGGTTCCAAACCACTGAGGCTTAGTCACAATATCATAGTAAGCGGAGCCTACCCACTGTGTGGTAGCTAACCACTGGTGACAGTCTGAAAATATTCCTTCCCCCTCCTCTCATCACCCATTTCTCTTGTACATGTTTGCCACCAATTATAATCATGCTTAACATATAGAATAACATATGTAAAATAACATGGCACTGATAGATTCCAATATATGCAATTAACGTTTGCAGCCATAGCAACTTACTCGGCATCCTTGCTTTTACCCACATAGGTAAATTAGTGATATCTGTCATTATTCTGGCTTTTAACAACACATAAGAAATAGCATATTAAACAAAGAAAGTGTGTAAGAGTTACACACTTGATTACTCGTAACACTACGCTTTCTACGTCGACACTGTCATTAACAGACACTGACATTAACAGACACTATCGCTATCTGCCTACTTTCCTGTTCAGAGGCTGGCCCACAACCCGGTGTCTAATCCCTCACCGCTGATACTGCCCGCTTCTTGAACTTAGGGGCTGGGTTCACCGATCCAACCCCTCCTAATGCTTGGCTGGCATTTGAGTCCATAACAACCCTTGGTCACTAAGTCAGATTAAAGCAACGAAATCCAATCTAAGAGATCAATACAACACTTAAAGCGAAAGCCCCTTACCTAGATCTACAAAATCTGAAGCGCAAGATTTAATCCACAGGCCAAACAAATCCCGAGAATCCAAGAGAATGCGCCACCCCCTTCCAACATTCGGCCAAACATCTCACCATTAAGCCAAATAGCCATTCGGCTTTGGCATGAAATCTGAAAGAGATAACACAAAATAAAAGGAAATCGCCCCCTTACCTTAACCTGACAGATTCGATCACCCACTAACAATATTCGGCACCACGACACCCTAGAGATGATTTGGCAAAAGCTAAAACAAGAGGGGATCCAATAAGAAACCGAAAATAAAAATAAAGATCTTTAACAGAATGTTTGGGGGTTTTGACTTTTAGAGAAGAATGAAATATAGAGAGAGTGTTTGAGGTTTCGATTTTGGAGAGTACATAAATAATGAAGAAAAGAATGAGAATCAAGTTTCGGCTCTTAAGGAGATTGAAAAAACACAATGAGGATGGCTAGAGGGTTCAGCTATGGGAAGAAGTTGAAGAGGAGAAGAGAGAGTCAGGGAGTTTCGATTTTGAGCAGCAATTGAGAGAAAAGAGAAAACCAAACAAGAAAGGAAGATTCGGCTTTGATGCTATTGGCAGATGAAATAAACGAAAATGATGAACAAGGAGCAATGCAAGTTTCGACCAAATAACAAAAATAGAAAAGAGGAAGAAGAAGCTTAGGAGAGCATTCAGTTTTGGTATTTGAAATAAAGAAAGAATGCAAAAATATGAAAGTGTGGGAGTGATTCAATTTCGGCACAAAAAAATGAGAAGCAAGAACCTCTAGGTGCTCCCTAACTAGCCGAATTCTCAACACTCCCCAAGGCACACTCCATCAATCGGCCACCCACCTAGGCTACCCCTAAAATCAATTGCTCCCCTCCCCCATAGTGCTTGACATTCAGCCAACTCTAAGCTCAAGTGTCCATCCCCCTTATTCATCCACAATTTCCTCCTGACCACACATTCAAACCTGTTTGAATGTTTCAAACTCCACAGATTTCTCTCCTCCACTCATTTGAATCTGTTGACTCATTCAATAGTAATCCACCAGAGTCCCACCTGAGTGCAACTCTCCCTTGTCCTGGCGTCAAAAATAATAAGCAGAAAGGGGATTTCTGCTGTTCGAACCAAGGCTCCCTCACTCCCCTAAGGCATCACTTCTTTAAGCCTTAAGTGGCACCTCCTTGCCACCTAACCAAGGCCCTTCTTGCATCAAAACTTACCCCCAACCACACTTAACAAGTAGCTTTACTCAGTCCCCCTCTCTAGAAGCCCAAAATGCAAATTTCAAAAAAAAACTCTGGCCTATCCCTGGCTCAAGCCTAGAGCCAAAAATAACCTGAACTAGCATAATATCCATACTATCTAATACAAGCAGATAAAATGCAAGGACCCCGATTTAAGGATGTTACAGTTCTACCCCCTATAAAATAATTTTGGCCTCGTAATTACCTGGTCAAAAGAGTTGAGGGTATTGCTGTCGCATCACATCCTAAAGCTCCCACGTGGCTTCTTCTGTTCCATGATTCCTCCATAACACCTTCACCAAAGGAACTGATTCCCTACGCAAGACTTTGACATCCCGTTCTAGAATCTGCACTGGTTCTTCATCAAAAGACAAATCCGAGCTCACTTCAATTTTTTCACCGACACAACATGTGACGGATCCGAACGATAGCGTCTAAGTATGGAAACATGGAACACGTCATGGATCTGGCTCAATTCAGATGGTAACTCGAGCTGGTAAGCTACTGGTCCCACACGCTTCAACACCTTATAAGGCCCGATAAACCTAGGGCTCAGCTTGCCCTTCCGACCAAATCTCAGCACCTTCTTCCACGGTGACACCTTTAGGAAAACCTTGTCACCCACTGTAAACTCTATATCCCTCTACTTGAGATCGACATAGGACTTCTGCCTGTCCGAAGCTTCCTTCAAACAAGCCCGAATCAGCTTAACCTTATCCTCTATTTCAGCAACCAATTCTAGACCCAACAACTGACGTTCACCCAACTCTGTCCAACATGTAGGGGTACTACACTTTCGCCCATATAGCGCTTCATACGGTGTCATCCGAATACTTGCTTGGTAACTATTATTGTATGCGAATTCTGCCAATGGTAGAAATTCTTCCCAACTACCTCTGAAATCCAAGACACAACCCCTCAACATATCTTCTAAATTTTGAATTACCCTTTCTGACTGCCCATCTGACTGAGGATGAAACGCCGTACTAAAATCCAACCTTGTACCCAATGCTTGATGCAATGCTTTCCAAAATCTTGACGTGAACCTAGGATCCCTATCTGAGATAATCGACACTGGCACCCCATGCAATCTCACGATTTTCTCCACATACAACTTAGCTAACCTTTGTAGGGAGTAATCGGCCTGAACCGAAATAAAAGGAGCCGATTTTGTCAAACGATCCACAATCACCCAAATTGAATCCTTTTTAGTAGGCGTGAGAGGTAGCCCACTAACAAAATCCATCGTAATCTTCTCTTACTTCCACTTCGAAATCTTTATCGGCTGCAACAGACGCGAAGGTAACTAGTGTTCGGCTTTGACTTGGTGACACGTCAGACACTTACTTACAAATTCTGTTACCTCCCGCTTCAGACCCGACCACCAAAACTACTCCTGCAAATCTTGATACATCTTACTTTCTCTCGGATGCATAGCATACGAACTGCTATGCACCTCCTGAAGAATCTTTTGCCTTAACTCCACATCCTTCGGCATGCAAACCTTTCCCTGAAAACACAACACACCTTCACTGCTCAAACTGTGCCCCTCTAATCCACCATTCTGCACTTGCAAACATCGGGCACTTAAAACTTCATCTACCAATTGCTTTTCCTTAACTTGGTTTACCCATGACGACTTCACTTGCAGTTCCGCTAGCAAACTTTCGTCATCATATAGGCTAAGGTGAGCAAACATTGCTCTCAAGTCTGACACCACCTTACGGCTCAATGCATCTGCCACCATATTGGCTTTCCCTGGATGGTACTCAATCGAGTAGTCATAGTCCTTTAGCAACTCGATCCACTTTCGCTGCCTCAAATTCAACTCCTTCTGAGTAAGGACTTATTTCAGACTCTTGTGATCCGTGTAGATAACAGACTTCTCCCCATACAAGTAATGCCTCCAAATCTTCAGAGCGAAGACCGCTGCGGCTAACTCCAGATCATGCGTCGGATAGTTCATTTTGTGAGGTCTCAACTGTCGAGAAGCATACGCTACCACTTTCCCCTCCTACATCAGTACACATCTTAACCCAGTATGCGACGCATCACAATAAACCGTAAACTCTTTACCTGCCTCAGGCTGAATTAAAATCGGAGCTTCTGTCAGAACTGCCTTTAACTTCTCAAAACTTTCTTGCTGCTGGTCTAACCACACAAATGGAACCCCTTTCCTTAACACTTGGTTAATGGTGCTGCAATCAAAGAAAACCCTTCCACAAATCTTCTGTAATACCCTGCTAAACCTAGAAAACTCTAAATCTCTGCCACAGACTTAGGTGGTTTCCAATCCAATACAACTTTAATCTTCCGAAGATCTACTCTAATCCCCTCAAATGACACCACATGGCCCAAAAAGGTAACTTCTTTCAACCAAAACTCGCACTTACTAAACTTTGCGAATAACTGCTTCTCCCTCAGAATCTGCAAAACCACACGCAGATGCGCATCATGCTCATCCTCAGATTTCGAGTACACCAGAATGTCGTCTATAAGCACTACGAAAAATTGATCCAAATACGGTTGAAAAACTCGATTCATCATATCCATAAACACTACTGGCACGTTGGTCAACCCAAACGGCATTACCGAAAACTCGTAGTGACCATAACGAGTACGAAACGCCGTCTTATGAATATCTGCCTTCTTCACCTTAAGTTGGTGATACCCGACCTCAGATCTATCTTAGAGAAAATTGATGCTCCCTTAAGTTGATCAAATAGGTCATCCATCCTCGGCAATGGATACTTGTTCTTAATTGTCAACTTATTCAGCAGACGGTAATCAATACACATCCGCATTGTACCATCCTTCTTCTTAACAAAAAGTACAGGTGCTCCACACGGTGATACACTTGGCCGGATAAAACCCCGATCCAACAACTCCTTAATCTGCGCTTTCAGTTCCACTAACTCCTTCGGCGCCATCCTATATGGGGCAATAGACACTGGCGCGATTCGGGTAGTAGGTCTATACCAAACTCAACTTCGCGGTCTAGAGGCAAACCCAGAAGCTCTTCTGGAAACACATCGATAAATTCTTTCACTGTTCGGACATCCCCCACAGTTGAATCCTTGGCCTCCAAAGTACAAACATGAACCACGAATGCCTTGTACCCTTTTCTCACCATTTTCTCGGCCTTCAAAGCGAACACCACATTAGCTAGGTAGTTCCTTCTCTCCCCTAACACCACCACTTTTTCACCTTCGTCAGTTCTCAACACCATACGCTTGGCTGCACAGTCTAGCTTTGCTTGATACCTCACTAACCAGTCCATGCCTAGGATCAAATCAAACTCCCCGAATGGTAGTTCCATCAGATCAGCCAAAAGCACTACCCCTTAGAGTTCTTGGGGTACGTCCTTAAATAATTTGTTCACTACTACTGAGTGTCCTAGGGGACTAACTACAGTCATCTCCCTAGAAGAAATCTCATAGGCTAGGTTCAAAGTTCCTACTACAGTACTAGCAACATAGAAGTGCATCGAACCAACATCTATCAAAGTAGTATAAGATAATCCAAAAATTAAGAACGTACCGGTTATGATGTCCGGTGCATCGCCCTCCTCTCGATGCCTCGCTGCATAGACCAACCCAGGCTGTCTTGTACCAGTATTCCCAGCACCTCTGCCCGGTGCTCCACGACCTCGCCCGTTACCATTACCTCCCCTAGATGATCCTTGACCCCTCTGCAGTTGCTGACCATCTCTCCTGAATTGAGTACATCCTTGACCCTCAGACTGAATCTTGGCTGGCCTCCGTGGACAATCCCTTATCCGGTGATCCATCAACACGCACTCAAAACACCCTTTGTTACCTGCCCAACATTCCCCCGAATGAGACTTCCCACATCAAACACACCGTGGTAGCCACTGAGCAGCAGTAGTAGGCCTTATAGACTGACTCAGTCCATCAAATCTAGCCCTTTTCTGAGGATTTCCACTAGACCCTGATGGCCCAAAACTCCTCTTGTCCCTATTCCTATTCAAATTCTACTGCTCGATTTGCTTCACCTCCTAAGCTATTTTGGCCTTCTCCACTAAGACAGTAAATTCCCTCTCTTGCTGTGGGCCAATCAACACCCGCAGCTCATCCCTCAGCCCATCATCAAACCTGACACAGCGCTCATGTTCCGTAGCCACGATACCCGAGCATAACGGCTCAACCTTAAGAATTCTACCTCATATTCAGATACTGACTTACTCCTCTGCACCAGGTTTAAAAATGCCCTACGCTGCGCATCAATGTAACTAGACCTGACATACTTCCTCTGATAAGCCGTCTTAAAGAAATCTTAAGTGACATCGTCGGCCAATACACCTTTCCTAATCGTGAGCCACCACTAGTAAGACTCATCCGGAGAAGAGATACTATCCCTTTTAGCTTCTCCTCGGGCGTAAAGTTCAAATCATCCATTATGCACTCTGTCGCCTCTAACCAGTACTCCGCGGTGTTGGGAGCTACACCCAAAATTCCCCTAAATATCTCAGCTCCATTCACTCGAAGTCATTCGGACACAGATTTTTGAGTCCCATCCCTATGCCTGCTCCAGCAACTCTCTCTAGGACTTGTAACATAGCTTGTGACACTGCATCATCTCCACCTACCTGCTCCTGATAATTGGCGCCTTCAGCTGGTGGCGACGGTACCTTATTCTCTGACCCATAATCGGACCCTACTGGTTCGACGACAAATTATCCTACCCCTACCATGTTCCAGATAACACGCCCACGACCTCGAGTACTCATTCTACCATTCGCGATTTAATCTAATTAGAAATTTTATGGGTTAATACCCTTTTCTTTCAATGATTAACAACGGGCTATCTTATGGAAAGAAGTTTTTTAATAGTGGTTCTTTCAAATTTGAACTATGTCTACATAGTTCGGTTCTTAAGTCGGTGTTCTCTAGTTCTAGAGTTCCTACTCAATCAGCATCCAATGGAACACCACACATATGCATTAATCACACTAGTACCTTCATGGACCCACATTCATTACCTAAGGGTATTTTTGTCATTTCACTACCCAGGGGTATTTTTGTAATGTTAATCTACAGGGGTATCTTCGTAATTTTCCAAAATAAGGCACCTTGATGATTTTTTAAATAGGGGTATTTTGGTAATTTTGCAAATCAGGGGTACTTTGGTAATTTCATAAATCGGGGGTGTTTTGGTAATTTCACAAATCAGGGGTGTTTTGGTAATTTCACAAATTAGGGTTATTTTGGTCTTTTACCTCAACCTTGGGCACTGTGGAAAATTTTACAAAATTTAGGGTCATATAAGTAATTTTGCAAAAGTAGGGTACTGGTCCCTTTCGGGTTTTAGTTAAAAATTTGGCCTGTTAACAAGTCCTCTCGATTAAGGTGAACAGTCACTACGCACCAGGTAGGATCCCAGTAAAGAGGGGGTGAGTCACTAGGACTGCTTAAATACCAAGCTATTCCTAAATCCAATCCTAGACATGAGTATGCCTGTTACCACACCCTAGTCCTTCTAACTTGGTCACAGACATGTTTATTTAGGGAAATTAAGTTTTATGTAAGAGTTTGTGTAACTAGGTCTAAGGTCTATAAACCCTAACATATCTATCTACGTCCTTATAAACCCATTAACCCTATCACGTATATATATATATATATCACATCAGGTATTAGGATACTTACCTGGGTGGATCGGTGCTGGAGACTTAGGTGCCATGCTCTTCCCAATATGCCTCTCCCCAAAAATCATTGTACAGACCTTTTTATTGAAAAATATCTTGAGCCTTATACCCACAGCCGAGCTTTTAAACCAGGCTCTGATACCACAATTGTAACACCCCAAACCCGGTCAAAATGTTACGATCGAATCTGGTATGTTAAGGGAAGAAAACATTTGAAAACCCGTTTGTCATCTCAAGTTAAAAAGTAAACTTTTGCATTTATGAAAGAACCCAGTATATGTTGTGTAAACCGAGAAAAACATTTTAACCCTTAGTCTTAAGAAATTAGAGTGGCCGTATTGTTATTACTAGATAATCAGTTTCCCGATGGTGAAACTAGAAAAATCCCGAAAGTTTATTTAGTTTTAAAAATGTTCATTTATAACTTACTAGGCATGCTTTCAATAATTAAACAAAATTATAAAGAAATTATACCAAAAGAATAGCCCCAAAGAAAAACTAAGTGGCCTTATTGCAACTGATAACCCAAATTTAAAATAAAATAAATCTGAAATAACCATTTAAAGCAAACGAAACATAATCTTGAGCATGTCCACCTCGAGTCTACCCGGCTCCATATCCACGGTCTAGGAATTACCTGCAAGATGGTAATCGAAGGGTGAGTCATCGAGACCCAAAGTGTAAATCCCATCTGAAGATATTAAACTTTTACAGCCTTCATATGCCAATATGTATGTCATGCAACCCATCCAACCTATCCAACCAAACTCCCAATTCTCCCATTTGTGGCACCTAGCCTTTGGTGGTACCTAACCACCGTGGTTCCAAACCATCGTGACCAAGTCACAAATAATCATTAGTGGGGCCAACCTTTGTGTGGTACCTAGCCATTGGTGACGATCTCTTATCTCGATATGTGGGGCCAACCCACTGTGGTACCAAACCACTGGGACGAGTCACAAAAATTATGGATATGTGGTACTTAACCACTGGTGGTTCCAAACAACTGAGACTTAGTCACAATATCATAGTAAGCGGAGCCAACCCACTGTGTGGTACCTAACCACTGGTGACAGTCTGAAAATATTCCTTCCCCCTCCTCTCATCACCCATTTCTCATGTTCATGTTTGCCACCAAGTATAATCATGCTTAACATATAGAATAACATATGTAAAATAACATGGCATTGACAGATTCTAATATATGCAATTAACGTTTGCAGCCATAGCAACTTACCCGACATCCTTACTTTTACCCACACAGGTAAATTAGTGATCTCTACCGTTATTTGACTTTTAACAACACATAAGAAATAGCATATTAAACAAAAAAAGTGTGTAAGAATTACATACCTGATTACTCGTAACACTACGCTATCTACATCAACATTATCGTTAACTGACACTATCGCTATCTGCCTACTTTTCTGTTTAGAGGCTAGCCCACAACCCGGTGGCCAATCCCTCACCACTGATACTGCCCGCTTCTTGAACTTAGGGGCTGGGTTCACCTATCCAACCCCTCCTAATGCTTGACTGGCATTCGAGTCCATAACAACCTTTGGTCACTAAGCCGGATTAAAGCAACGAAATCCAATCTAAGAGATAAATACAACACTTAAAGCGAAAGCCCCTTACCTAGATCAAAAAAATTTGAAGTGCAAGATTGAATCCACAGGCCGAACAAATCCCGAGAATCCAAGAGAATGTACCACCCCCTTCCTACATTCGACCAAACAGCTCACCATTAGGCCAAATAGCCATTCGACTTTGTCATGAAACCCAAAAGAGATAACAAGAAATAAAATAAAATCGTCCCCTTACCTTAACCTGACAGATTCGATCACCTACTAACAAGATTCGGCACCACGACACCCTAGAGATGATTCAGAAAAAGCTAAAGCAAGAGGGGATCCAATAAGAAATTGAAAATAGAAATAAAGATCTTTAACAAAATGTTTGGGGGTTTCAGCTTTTAGAGAAGAATAAAATATAGAGAGAGTGTTTGAGGTTTCAGTTTTGGAGAGTACATAAATACTGAAGAAAATAATGAGAATCAAGTTCCAGCTCTTAAGGAGATTGAAAAAATGCAATGAGGATGGCTAGAGGGTTCAGCTATGGGAAGAAATTAAAGAGGAGAAGAGAGAGTCAGGGAGTTTTAGTTTTGAGCAGCAATTGAGAGAAAAGAGAAAACCAAACAAGAAAGGAAGATTTGGCTTCGATGCTATTGGCAGATGAAATAAACGAAAATGATGAATAATGATCAATGCAAGTTTCAGCCAAATAAAAAAATAGAAAAGGAAAAGAAGAAGCTTAGGAGAGCATTCGATTTTGGTACTTGAAAGAAAGAAAGAATGCAAAAATATGAAAGTGTGGGAGTGATTTAGTTTCGGCACAAAAGAAATGAGAAGCAAGAACCTCTAGGTGCTCCCTAACTAGTCGAATTCTCAATACTCCCCCAAGGCACACTCCATCAATCGGCCACCCACCTAGGCTACCCCTAAAACCGATTGCTCCCTCCCCATAGTGCTTGACATTCGGCCAAGTCTAAGCTCAAGTGTCCATCCCCCTTATTCCTCCACAATTTCCTCTTGACCATACATTCAAACCTGTTTGAATGTTTCAAACTCCACATATTTCTCTCCTCCACTCATTTGAATCTGTTGACTCCTTCAACAGTCATCCACCAGAGTCCTACCTGAGTGCAACTCTCCCCTGTCCTGGCGTAAAAAATAACAAGCAGAAAGGGGATTTCTGCTGCTCGAACTAAGGCTCCCTCACTCCCCTAAGGCATCACTTCTTTAAGCCTTAAGTGGTGCCTCTTGCCACCTAACCAAGGCCTTTCTTGCATCAAAACTTACCTAAAACCACACTTAACAACTAGCTCTACTCAGCTCCCCCTCTCTTGAAGCCTAAAATGCAAATTTCAAAAAAAAAATGGCCTATCCCTGGCTCAAGCCTAGAGCCAAAAATAGCCTGAACTAGCATAATATGCATACTATCTAATACAAGCAGATAAAATGCAAGGACCCCGATTTAAGGATGTTACAGAATCTACCCAATCTGGACACGAGCGAGACGTCGATCTCACCTACTACAAAGACTGAGTCTTGAGATCCCATGGTTAGGGATGACGTATTATCCTAGGCTATGTTGAGGATATTAGAGAAAGTTGTTGGATCCAACACTGGATCTGGGGGCTGAGGGTCAGTTACGGAATGACTTTGGTCCAATAGGGCTAAATTATTCAGGGTGTCATTGGAGTTGCCCCTAACGTGGCCAAATATTAGATGGAGGCCACGGAAAGAATCATGGATGATTTGGATTTTGCTACTGAGAAGAAGTTTAAGGGGGATGTTTCCCTACTTCGCGATGAGGCTTACCAATGGTGGCTGACTGTTAAGGAGGGCACTCAGCCCGATCGTCTGAGTTGGGACTACTTTAAGACAGCTTTATTGGGCAAGTGTGTGGGAGCTAGTTACATTGATGCTAGGAGGCGTGAGTTTCTTAATCTCACCCAAATGGACTGTTTAGTGGCTGAGTATGAGGCTGAGTTTCTGAGACTGAGCTGTTATGCCCGGGTCAAGGTGGTGACTGAGTATGAGCATTGTATCCTATCTGAGGATGGACTCAGGGACAGCTTACGGGTTCTGATAGCTCCATAGAGGGGCGTGACTTTTCTGCTTTAGTGGAGAAGGTAAAGATCACCGAGGAGGTTAAGCGTGCTGAACACCACAACCGTGAGAAAGGAAAGAATAAGAAGGAATCAGAGCCCTCAAATTCTATGATGAGGCCTAAGAAAAAGGCTAGATCTGATGGGCTAGTGAGAGTTGGGCCTCCTGTTGCACCTACTAGGGTGGCACTTTGTGGGCATTGTGGTATACGCCATCCGGGCGAGTGCTGGAGGACGATTGGGCCATGTTTGAGATGTGGGTCGACTAAGCATTGTGTCCGGGATTGTCCATTGATGACTGATCAGATGCAAGCTGCAGGTATTAGTACTGCGCAGCTACCGAGAGTAGCTCAATAGCCACCTAGGGGCCGAGGTCAGGCTAGGGGTGGTAATGGAATGGGCCTAGGACAGGAAGCACCGAGCAGAGGTGTGGGACCGACTGAGGTAAGGCAGCCTGTACTGCTTTATGCTGCACTTTACCGAGAGAATGGTGATGTTTGGACGTCATTACGGGTACATTCTTAATTTTTGATGTACCATACACTACATTGATATACATAGGCTCTGCACACTCTTACATAGCTAGCTCTGTGTCTGAAACTTTGGGGATTCTGGTGGAGAGTACTTCGCGCGAGATAACTATTGTGAGTCCATTGAGGCAATATATTTGGGTTAGTAAATTGTTTAGAGACGTTTCGCTTGAGGTTTAAGGGATAATATTTTGGCCGATCTGATGGAGCTTCCATTTGGGGAGTTCGATTTGATTCTAGGAATGGACTGGCTGGTCAAGCATCGGGTGAGTCTAGATTGTACTATAAAAAGGGGTTTTTCTGAGAATCGAGGAGGATAACGAGGTAATGGTGATTGGGGAACGTCGAGATTATTTGGCAAATGTGATGTCTATTTTGGTGACGAAAAAGTTGGTACGGAGAGGATGTGAGGCATTCTTCGACTACATCAGTGTTTTGGATTATGGGGACTTTTCGGTTAGGGACATCAGAACCGTAAAGGACTTTCCAAATTTTTTTTTGAGGAACTATCGGGTCTGCCTTCGAGCCGAGAGGTAGATTTTAGAATTGAGCTCATTCCTGGTACAGCTTCGATGTCTATCGTTCCTTATAGAATGGCATCGGCGGAGCTCATGGAGCTTAAGGCTCAGATTCAAGAGTTACTGGATCATGGGTTCATCTGCCCTAGTATGTTTCCATAGGGAGCACCTGTGCTGTTTGTGAAAAAAACTATGGATCCAAGCGTATGTGTATCGGCTACCACCAATTGAATAAGCTGCCCATTAAGAACAAGTACCCACTACCGAGAATAGATGATTTATTTGACCAGTTTAGAAGGGCTTCCTTGTTCTCCAAGATCGATCTACGATCACGGTATCACCAACTAAACGTTAAGGAGGCCAATGTGTATAAGACGGTGTTTAGGACTCGCTACGGTCATTACGAGTTCCTAGTAATGCCATTTGGACTGACAAATGCACTAGCTGCTTTTATGGATTTAATAAACTGATTATTCCAATCCTATCTAGATCGGTTCGTTGTAGTCTTCATTAATGACAATTTAGTGTATTCGAAGACTGAGGATGAGCACGATGAACATCTTTGATTGGTATTACAGACTTTGCGTGAGAAACAGTTGTACGAGAAGTTTAGTAAGTGTAAATTCTGGCTCCGAGAAGTAACCTTTTTGGGGTATATAGTTTCTTTGGAGGGGATTCGTGTTGATCCTCGTAAGATTGAGGCTGTGTTGGAATGGAAACAACTGAAGAATGTGTTTGAAATTCATAGCTTTTTGGGGTTAGCGGGTTACTGTCGACGCTTCATAGACGGGTTCTCTTTGATCGCAGCACCATTGACCAAGCTTCCTTGTAAGGGAGTTCCCTTTGTCTAGACTGATAAGCAACAAGAGAGCTTCGAGAAGCTCAGATCTATTTTGACGCAAGCTCCGATTCTGATATAGCCTAAATCTAGGAAGGATTTCGTCGTATACAGTGATGCGTCGCATGTGGGTCTGGGTTGCGTTCTTATGTAGAATGGTAAATTGGTAGCTTATGTGTCTCAGTAGCTCAAGATGCATGAGGCTAACTATCTGACGCATGATTTGGAATTGGCCACGATTGTCTTCACTTTAAAAATCTAGAAGCACTATCTGTACGGTGAGAAGTGTACTATTTACACTGATCACAAAAGCTTCAAGTATCTCCTCACTCATAAGGAGTTAAACCTTAGGCAGTGTAGATGGGTTGAACTGCTTAAGGATTATGATTGCACCATTGAGTACCACCTTGGTAAGGCTAATGTGGTGGCCGATGCTTTGAGCCGTAGGGCAATGACTTATTTGAGAGTGATGTTCGCTTAAGTTTATTCAAAGATGGGAGTCTGTTATCAGAGCTTCAGGTTAAGCCTACATCGATTGATCTGATCAGAGGTAAATAGATGGGGGACTTAGCTTTTTCAAGGTCTCCCCATGGAAGAAAGTTCTGAGGTTCAGTCGCAAGGGTAAACTGAGTCCTCGGTTTATTATGCCGTACCGTATTCTGAAGTGAGTAGGACCAGTTGCATATCAGTTAGAGCTTCCTCTAGAGTTGAATTGTATACATGATGTGTTCCACATCTCAATGTTAAGACGCTACCGCTCTAATCCCATGCATATTGTGCCTATTGAGGACATTGAGGTTAGACCAGATCTGACATTTGAGAAGAAGCCGGTTTAGATTCTAGAGCGCGACATTAAGGTTTTGCAGAGAAAATCTATCCCCTTAATGAAGGTGCTGTGGTAGAATCATAGCACTGAGGAGGCCACTTGGGAGCCGGAGGATTCGATGCGTCAGCAGTATTCTCACCTCTTCTGATCAGGAAAAATTTTGAGGACGAAATTTTATTTTAGGGGGTAGAGTTGTAACACCCCGATTTTTTCTTAATTTTAGATTTTGTAATTTTAGCACAAATATCTATCAGCTTTAGTGATTGAGTTTTGGGTGTGTTTGGGTGTGTCTCAGAGGTCCCAATTTCAAGTCTCAACTAGGGTAAATTTTGGTATTTTTATGAATAAAGCCCAAACTCTGGTTAATAGGCTTATAAGCTAAAGTGTGTGAGCGATTAACAGTGTAACGCCCCAAATTTGGGCCCAAGAGAATTGGGCCTTTTGGACCCTAAGTGTAGGAGCATTTTTTAAATTTTTTTTAGAAAATAAGAACGGCATTATTTCAAGTTAGACCTAGTAGGTGAGTGATTTTGAAAGGTTAAGGGGCTTCTATGAAGTCCCGGGATCAAACTTGGGCTTTAGGAAAATTTTGGTTTTAGGTGAATAAAACCCTGAGAGTTAGTAGGTAGGCTTTAAAAATAAAATATGGAGAGAAATGACACAAAAAGAGCTTGTGGTGTAGTGGCTAAGTGGCACCATTCAGGGAGCAAGGGAGTGACGCCACAGGGAAGTAAGGGGATCCAAGGTTCAAGTTTTAGCACTTGCATTTCTTTTAGATTACCTTTTTAAATGGAATTAGACTTTAGCTATAGACTTATCTTTAGTTGTGCATATTTTAAGACACAAGTTGAGCACGTGGCAAGGTAGTGTGGCGTCAACGGGAGTGCAAGAAGGTTGGAGGTTTGAATCCCATAGTTGGCAAATCAAGGCTTCTATTTTTTGTGTTAGCTGGATGGAAGAAGTAGAGTTTAGTTAGAACTCTGCCTTGGAGGTTGGTGACTTGGTCAAACCGTTTAAATGGGTGATGGAGAGTGTTTGATGGAGCAAATAGGGGAGAGAATCAGGGGATTTGGGAGAGGGGTAGTAGTGGCCGATTGTGTGAGTGTTGGGAGGAAGGAAAACTCAGCTAAAGGGGGTGCTTTGGCATTTTTCGGCTAGGGTAGTATAGGTGCCGAATTTCTCTAGTTTTTCCTGAGCACTTCTTACGTTTTGTGCATTTTTTTGCTTGAGGTATTTTGGGTCTATTATTTTCTTTGTTTTTCTGGTGTTCGAATTCATCTTCTTCCTCCCTTCTCCAAATTCGAAGTTGTCTTCTACTACTCTTTGCTAATAGCCGAACCCTCTCCTACTCATCTTCTTCCTCTTTTCGTCCATTTCTCTCTCTTCTTTCTATCTTGTATTCTTCTTCTACACTCTCTTCTCCATAGGCTGAATCTTTCCTCTCGTCCCCGAATTGGAATTTATTTCTTTATTCCTTGCTAATGGCTGAAACTTGCATTGGTTTCTTTTCTATTTGTTAAGCCTGAAAATCACCTTTACTTTGATTTTGTTACCCTTAGCCAAACATCTAGAAGCAGGAAACTTGGCTCTCTTCTGTCTGCCAAAACTCTCATTTCTTTCGGCTTTTCGCTAGTTGCAAGGTAATGGTTTCTTCTCTTTGTATGTTCTTTTTCTTTCTTTTTCCCTCACTCATTCTTTTCTCCCTGGACCGACCATAACATTCTCCCATTCTCATCACATCTTACTTCCTCTTCTTTTAAGCTAAGCTGAAGCACTCTTTTTAGGGGTAGGCCGATCCATATGATAAACAACGAGCGAGGATTGTTAGCATTGTTTTCAGTAAAGGTGAAGTTATTCAAATACTCTTTTATTTCGATGATTAGTAACATTCATGTGATTCTATTTTGTGGTGATGATAGGCCTAGTAGCTTCGTAGAGACTCAGAAAGGGTCTCATGACGCTCGAGGCGATGATAGGCCTTCGGAAAGGCCACTAGTTGGTAAAATTACTTAAAAACCCTTGGTGGGTAAATTACTGAAATACCTTCAATGGGAAAATTATTGAGATACCCTCGTTGGGTAAAATTATTGTTATACCCTTAGGGGCAGATTTGGTATGATTGTGTATAACTTGATTAACTGCCATGATGATACATTTTGCATACACTGAATTATTATGCCATGACATGTTGCATTGGGTTGGGTAGTAATGATGGAGGAAGTGTTGTACTGGTGGCTATGCTACAATATTCTGATTTTAGTGGCTCAGCCACATATACTGATACTGGCAGCTTTGTTGCGTTTATATTGGTAGCTCAACTGCACTCTTGGAGTGTAAGGTTGGGTGGGTTGACTTGGTCCGCACATGGAGTGTAGGGCTGGTACAGGTGGAGTGTAACAGATGGACTATTAGGCTGAGTTGCATTTTCTATTTGCATTACCATGATTTTGGGGCCTTGGGCCCAAATTGATACTGTATGGGGCTTAGGCCCAGACTAAGACCATGACTGTGACTGGAATCGGGATTACACACTGAGTTCTCGTAACTCACCCCTCTGTTTCAACCTTGTAGGTGATCCCCAGCGTTAGTGGATTTGGAGCTGTGGAGGACTCTGTAGTGGCCATACATCGGAGCTTTATTTACGAACTTTAGTAATTTCGGTCTTTACTCTATTTTAAGATTATTTTATTTGGGGGTTAATATTTTTGTAATAAGGCCGTTGGTTTATTTTCTTTAAGTTTTCTTTAATAACTACTAAATTTATTGATACGTGTTTTCTTAAATGACAATAACCATTTTTAAAATATCGCATCTTTGCAAATAACTGAACCTGATTTCTATTATAAACAGAGGTTTCAATAGTTATAACAAACAACGTTTTTACAACAACACTATAAAAGCGAAACTGATTTTCACACACAACAAAGCCAAAGTCGTAAAATGAAAATATATGAAGTTTTTAACGAGAACATAACTTTTAAACAACCTAATCATGTGCATGTGGATCCGGTCGTAACGTCTAGGCTGAGTTTGAGGTGTTATGTTTTATGGTATCAGAGCTCGATTGTTAAACTCGATTGTGGAATGGGTTCAAGAATGTTTTTCAAAATTTGTTTAAAATATGGTTTAGAAAAGTATATTTTATTGGATGTATGGCACCATGAGTCTCTAGCACCAAATCTGTAAGTCCTCTTACTTTATGTTTGATTGTATGATGAAATAACTGTAGGAAGAAAACTACTAGAGTTAGTGGTAGTACACTGAACCGTTAGCTATAAGAATTAAGACTATAGAGATTGAAACAGTAGGAAACTCGATCTGTGAAAACTACTTATACTACTGTTCATTCATAAAACATCTATTAAAAATTACCTGAACACTAAGCTGATGCATAACATTCTTAATCAGATTAACGCGTGACATCGAGATCGTACCAGAGGATGCAGACGAGGTACACGGGGCTATGGTAGAGGCTGAGGTGCCAGGGCTGAATACTCAGCGTCGAGGCATAGGCTTGAAAAGGAGGTGCTGGCATCGCCAGTGACTGAGACGGGGTCTCATGATTGAGCCGGAGCTGATGTGCTGACTCAACTAGTTAGGGAGGTATTGGAGGAGGTTAAAGGAATTGGTGAAACACTTCGAGTTGGGTGTGTGGGTTGTAAGAAAAAAAGAGATTGCGTTCTCTAGGATCACTGTCTCGTTCTATGAAGCATGTTAAAGCACATCCAAACTTTTGGCTTGCTATTATTGCAGAAGGCATTATCTAGGTGAATATTAGAGGAGGTCAAGAGCATCTGTAAGATAGAGGTCTAAGGAGCATAGGGCTCGGGATTATTCCATCACCATTAAGTCAGGTATGTTTTGGTTGAATGTAGAAAATTTTATAAATGTGTGATAAGTATCTATTTGTTTCTATGGTTGGATATCTGGTTAGGTGAAGAGGTTTCTAGATTTGGTTAGAAGTGTATTAGTGTTATGGGAATCAAAGTGCGAAGCGGTAGCGTGGTAGAGTAGTATGTATTAAACCACTGTTAGATAAATGGAAATTTCGAGGATGAAATTTCTTTAAGGGGGTAGATTTGTACCGCGCTGAATTTGGGCCTAAGAGAATTGGGCCTTTTGGGCCCTTAGCGTAGGAGCATTTTTTAATTTTTTTTTTAGAAAATAAGAACGACATTATTTCAAGTTGGACCTAGTAGGTGAGTGAGTTTAGAAGGTTAGGGGGCTTCTATGAAGTCCCTGGATGAAACTTGGGCTTTAGGAAAATTTTGGCTTTAGGTGAATAAAACCCTAGAGTAAGTAGGTAGGCTTTAAAAATAAAATATGGAGAAAATGACACAAAAAGAGCTTGTGGTGTAGTGGCTAAGTGGCGCCACTTAGGGAGCAAGGGAGTGACACTACAGGGAAGCAAGGGGATCCAAGGTTCAAGTCTTGGCACTTGCATTTCTTTTAGATTACCTTTTTAAATGGAATTAGACTTTGGCTAAGACTTATCTTTAGTTGTGCATGTTTTAAGACACAAGTTGAGCATGTGGCAAGGTAGTGTGGTGTCAACGGGAGTGCAAGGAGGTTGGAGGTTCGAATCCCACAGTTGGCAAATTAAGGTTTCTATTTTTTGCGTTAGTTGGATGGAAGAAGTAGAGTTCAGTCAGAACTCTGCCTTGGAGGTTGGTGACTTGGTTAAACCATTTAAATGGGTGATAGAGAGTGTTTGATGGAGCAAATGGGGGAGAGAATCAGAGGATTTGGGAGAGGGGTAGTAGTGGCCGATTGTGGGAGTGTTGGGAGGAAGGAAAATTCGGCTAAAAGGGGTGCTTTGGCATTTTTCGGCTAAGGTGGTATAGGTGCTAGATTTCTCTAGTTTTTCCTGAGCACTTCTTGTGTTTTGTGTATTTTTTTGCTGAAGGCATTTCAGGTCTATTCTTTTCTTTGTTTTTTGGTGGCCGAATTCATCTTATTCCTCCTTTGTCCAAATTCAAAGTTGTCTTCTACTACTCTTTGCTAATAGCCGAACCCTCTCCTACTCATCTTTTCACTCCTTTCGTCCATTTCTTCTCTCTTCTTTTCATTTTGTTTTCTTCTTTTACACTCTCTTCTCCATAGGCTGAATCTTTCCCCTCCTCCCGAATTGGAATTTATTTCTTTATTCCTTGCTAATTGCCGAAACTTGCATTGGTTTCTTCTCTATTTGTAAAGCCTGAAAATCACCTTTACTTTGATTTTGTTTCCCTTAACCGAGCATCTAGAAGTAGGAAACTTGGCTCTCTTTGTCTGCCAAAACTGCCTTTTCTTTCGGCTTTTCAGTAGTTGCAAGGTAATGGTTTCTTCTCTTTGTATGTTCTTTTTCTTTTTTTCTCCCTCACTCATTCTTTTCTCCCTGGATCGACCATAACATTCTCCCATTCTCATCACATCTTACCTCCTCTTCTTTTAAGCTAAGCCGAAACACTCTTTTTCGGAGTGGACCGATCCCTCTGATAAACAACGGGCGAGGATCGTTAGCATTGTTTTTAGTAAAGGTGAAGTTATTCAAATACTCTTTTATTTCGATGATTAGTGACATTCATGTGATTCTATTTTGTGGTGATGATATCAGTTTCCTGCTCTTGTTGGAGGGCCAAATATAGGATTAAGGCTAACCTCTTTGGTACGTCACTTATTTACTTTTAGGAACTCATTGCAATAGCCAATGTGCAGGGCTAGGTTTTAGAACTCTGTAAGGAAGATCACGATTGTGGTAAGTGACTCTAGGGAGGTAATACTTTTGGGCTTATGAATCTTTTAAGAAGTCGAGGCTAACTTTTGATCGGTATTATTACAAGGGGGAATCAAAGAGTGGTTCTTTAGGAAATGCAATCATGTGTGTAATCTCACACCTCTCTGAATGTTTGTGTGAAACATTTGTGAAACGACCAAATGTTGAAATGTCGGAGAATCGACAACTGTGACTACTCGAGCGCACGAGCGCTCGTAGTGGTAAAACGAGATGCGAACGTGAAGTTAAGTCGTTGAGGGTGTCAAGAACACTCTCGCGATAATGAGGTTGATATGGGCCTATTCGGGCCGAAACGGGCCAAACGGGCCCAATGGGTTATTCGATCCACATGGGCAAAATTGATGGAAAATTGTAAAGGAGTAAGTGCGGTTACGGAATCTAAAAATCTGAGACTGTAACATTGCGAAATGGGCCACATGAGCGTGTGGGCCAGTTTGGGCATAAAATGGATTTTAGGCCCAATAGCTCCGTAGAGACCCAGAAAGGGTCTCATAACGCTCGAGGCGACGGTAGGCCTTCGAAAAGGCCATTCATTGGTAAAATTACTTAAATACCCTCGGTGGGTAAATTATTGAAATACCCTTAGTGGGAAAATTACTAAGATACCCTTGTTGGGTAAAATTATTGTTATACCCTTAGGGGCAAATTTGGTATGATTGTGTATAACTTGATTAACTGCCATGATGATACATTTTGCATACACTGAATTATTATGCCATGACATGTTGCATTGGGATGGGTTGTAATGATGGATGAAGTGCTATACTGGTGGCTATGCCACAATATACTGATTTTAGTGGCTCAGCCACATATATTGATACTAGCAGCTTTGCTACGTTTATACTGGCAGCTCAACTGCATTCTTGGAGTGTAGGGTTGGGTGAGTTGACTTGGTCCCCATATGGAGTGTAGAGCTGGTACAGGTGGAGTGTAACGGATAGACTATTAGGCTGAGTTGCATTTTCTGTTTGTATTACCATGATTTTGGGGCCATAGGCCCAAATTGATACTGTATAGGGTTTAGGCCCAAATTGAGACCATGACTGTGACTAAAATCGAGATTACACACTGAGTTTTCGTAACTCACCCCTCCGTTTTAACCTTGCAGGTGATCCTTAGCGTTAGTGGATTTGGAGCTGTAGAGGACTCTGTGGTGGCCATACATCGGAGTTTTATTCACGAATTTTAGTAAATCCGGTCTTTACTTCATTTTAAGATTATTTTATTTGGGGGTTAATATTTTTATAGTAAGGCCGTTGGTTTATTTTCTTTAAGTTTTCTTTAATAACTGCTAAATTTATTAATATGTGGTTTCTTAAACGACGATAACCGTTTTTAAAATATCGCATCTTTGCAAATAACTGAACCTAATTTCTATTATAAATAGAGGTTTCAATAGTTATAACAAACAACGATTTTACAACAACACCATAAAAGCGAAACTGATTTTCACACACAATAAAGCCAAAGTCTTAAAATGAAAATATATGAAGTTTTTAACGAGATCACAGCTTTTAAACAACCCAATCATGTGACATGTGGATCCAGTCGTAACATCTAGTCCAGGTTTGGGGTGTTACATTTTATGGTATTAGAGCCCGATTGTAAAACTCGGCTGTGGAATGGGTTCGAGAATGTTTTTCAAAATTTGTTTGAAATATGGTTTAGAAAAGTATATTTTATTGGATGTATGGCACCATGAGTCTCCAGCACCAAATCTGTAAGTCCTCTTACTTTATGTTTGATTGTATGATGAAATGACTGTAGGAATAAAACTACTAGAGTTAGTGGTAGTACATTGAACCGTTAGCTATAGGAATTAAGACTATAGAGACTGAAATAGTAGGAAACTCAATCCACAAAAACTACTTATACTACTGTTCATTCATAAAATATCTATTAAAAATTACCTGAACACTAAGCTGATGCATAACATTCTTAATCAGATTAACGCGTGACATTGAGATGAGTACCGGAGGATGCGAACGAGGTACACGGGGCTGTGGTAAAGGACGAGGTGCTAGGGCTGGATCCTCAGCGTCGGGGCATAGGCTTGAAAGGGAGGCATCGGCATCGCCAGTGACTGAGACGGGGCCTCATGACCGAGCCGGAGCTGATGTGCTGACTCGGCTAGTTAGGGAGGTATTGGAGGAGGCTAAAGGAATTGGTGAAACACTTCGAGTTGGGTGTGTGGATTGTAAGAAGAAAAGAGATTACGGTTCTCTAGGATCGCTGTCTCATTCTGTGAAGCATGTTATAGTACTTCCAAACTTTTGGCTTGGAATTATTGAAGAAGGCATCATCTAGGTGAACACTGGAGGAGGTCAGGAGCGTGCGTAAGATGTAGGTCTAAGGAGTATAGGGCTTGGGATTATTCCATCACCATTAAGTCGGGCATATTTTGGTTGAATGTAGAAAATTTTATGAATGTGTGATAAGTACCTGTTTGTTTTTGTGGTTGGATATCTGGTTGGGTGAAGAGGTTTCTAGATTAGGTTAGAAGTGTATTAGTGTTATGGGAATCAGAGTGCAAAGTAGTAGTGTGGTAGAGTAGTCTGTATTAAACCACTGTTAGATAGTTGGAAATTTGGAGGACGAAATTTCTTTAAGAGGGTAGGTTTGTAACGCCCCGAATTTGGGCCTAGAAGAATTGGGCCTTTTGGGCCCTAAGCGTAGGAGCATTTTTTAAAATTTTTGGGAAAATAAGAACGACATTATTTCAAGTTGGACCTAGTAGGTGAGTGATTTTGGAAGGTTAGGGGGCTTCTATAAAGTCCCGGATCAAACTTGGGCTTTAGAAAAATTTTGGTTTTAAGTGAATAAAACCATGGAAGTTAGTAGGTAGGCTTTAAAAATAAAATATGGAGAGAAATGACACAAAAAGAGCTTGCTATGTAGTGGCTAAGTGGCGCCACTTAGGGAGCAAGGGAGTGACGCCATAGGGAAGCAAGGGGATCCAATGTTCAAGTCTTGGCACTTGCATTTCTTTTAGATTACCTTTTTAAATGTAATTAGACTTCGGCTATAGACTTATCTTTAGTTGTGCATGTTTTAAGACACAATTTGAGCATGTGGCAAGGTGGTGTGGCATCAAGGGGAGTGCAAGGAGGTTGGAGGTTCGAATCCCACAGTTGGCAAATCAAGGCTTTTATTTTTTGTTTTAGCTGGATGGAAGAAGTAGAGTTCAGTCAGAACTCTGCCTTGGAGGTTGGTGACTTGGTCAAACCATTTGAATGGGTGATGGAGAGTGTTTGGTGGAGCAAATGGGGGAGAGAATTAGGGGATTTTGGAGAGGGGTAGTAGTGGTCGATTGTGGGAGTGTTGGGTGGAAGAGAAATTCGGCTAAAGAGGGGTGCTTTGGTATTTTTCGGCTAGGGTGGTATAGGTGCCGGATTTCTCTTGTTTTTCCTGAGCACTTCTTGCATTTTGTTTATTTTTCCTTTTATTCCTTTCTTTGTTTTTCTGGTGGCCGAATTCATCTTCTTCCTTCCTTCTCCAAATTTAAAGTTGTCTTCTACTACTCTTTGCTAATAATCGAACCCTCTCCTACTTATTTTTTCACTCTTTTCGTCCACTTTTTCTTTCTTCTTTCTATTTTGTTTTCTTCTTCTACACTCTCTTCTCCATAGGCCGAATCTTTCCCCTCCTCCCTGAATTGGAATTTATTTCTTTATTCCTTGCTAATTGCTAAAACTTGTATTGGTTTCTTCTCTGTTTGTAAAGCCTAAAAATTACCTTTACTTTGATTTTGTTTCCCTTAGCCGAACATCTAGAAGCAGTAAACATGGCTCTCTTCTGTCTACCGAAACTGCCTTTTCTTTCGACTTTTCGCTAGTTGCAAGGTAATGGTTTCTTCTCTTTGTATGTTCTTTTTCTTTCTTTCTCCCTCACTCATTCTTTTCTCCCTGGACCGAACATAACATTCTCCCATTCTGATCATATCTTACTTCCTCTTCTTTTAAGCTAAGTCGAAACACTCTTTTTTAGGGTAGGTCGATCCCTCTGATAAACAACAGGCGAGGATTGTTAGCATTGTTTTCAGTAAAGGTGAAGTTATTCAAATACTCTTTTATTTCGATGATTAGTGACATTCATGTGATTCTATTTTGTGGTGATGATATCAGTTTCCTGCTATTGTGGGAGGGCCGAATATTGGACTAAGGCTAACCTCTTTGGTACATCACTTATTTACTTTTAGGAACTCATTGCAATAGCCAAGGTGCAGGGCTGAATTTTAGAACTCTGTAGGGAAGATCACGGTTGTGGTAAGTGACTCTAGTGAGGTAATACTTTTGGGCTGATGGAATCTTTTAAGAAGTCGAAGCTACTTTTGATCGGTATTATTACTAGGGGGCAACGAAGAGTAGTTCTTTAGGAAATCCAATCAGGTGTGTAATCTCACACCTCTCTGAATGTTTGTGTGAAACGTTTGTGAAACGGCCAAATGTCGAAATGCCGGAGAATCCAGCAACCGTGACTACTCGAGTGCGCAAGTGCTTGTAGTGGTAAAATGAGATGCGAACGTGACGTTAAGTCGTTGAAGGTGTTAAGAACACTCTCGCGATATTGAGGCTGATATGGGCCTATCCGGACCGAAACGGGCCAAATGTCCCCAATGGGCTATTAGGCCCACATGGGCAAAATTGATGGAAAATGGTAAAAGAGTAAGTGCGATTGAGGAATTTGGAAATCTGAGACTGAAACATTATGAAATGGGCCACATGAGCATGTGAGCCCGTTTGGGCCTAAAATGGATTTTAGGCCCAAGAGTCGTGCAGAGAGCCAAAAAGGTCTCATGACGCCGAGATGCATGATGAGGCCTTGGAAAGGCCATTAGTTGGTAAAATTACTAAAATACCCTTGGTGGGTAAATTACTAAAATAGCCTCGGTGGGAAAATTACTGAGATACCCTCGTTGGGTAAAATTATTATTATACCCTTAGGGGTAGATTTGGTATAATTGTGTATAATTTGATTAACTGCCATGATGATACATTTTGAATACACTGAATTATTATGCCATGACATGTTGCATTGGGATGGGTTATAATGATAGAGGAAGTGTTGTACTGGTGGCTATGCCACAATGTACTGATTTTAGTGGCTTAGCCATATATACTAATCTTTGGCGACTTTCTTTGCGTTTATACCGGCACTCATTGCATTCTTGGAGTGTAGGGTTGGGTAGGTTGACTTGGTCCCCACATGGAGTGTAGGGCTGGTACGGGTGGAGTGTAGCGGATGGACTATTAGGCTGGGTTGTATTTTCTGTTTGTATTACCATGATTGTGGGGCCGTGGGCCCAAATTGATACTGTATGGGGCTTAGGCCCAGACTGAGATCATGACTGTGACTAAAATTGGGATTACACACTGAGTTCTCGTAACTCACCCCTCCGTTTTAACCTTGTAGGTGATCCCCAGTGTTAGTGGATTTGGAGTTGTGGAGGACTCTGTGGTGGCCATACATCGAAGCTTTATTCAAGAATTTTAGTAAATTTGGTCTTTACTTCATTTTAAGATTATTTTATTTGGGGGTTAATATTTTTGTAATAAGGTCGTTGGTTTATTTTCTTTAAGTTTTTTTTAATAACTACTAAATTTATTGATACGTGGTTTCATAAACGACGATAACCATTTTCAAAATATCGCATATTTGCAAATAACTGAACCCAATTTCTATTATAAACAGAGGTTTCAATAGTTAAAACAAACAACGTTTTTACAACAACACCATAAAAGTGAAATTGATTTTCACACACAACAAAGCCAAAGTCTTAAAATGAAAATATACGAAGTTTTTAACGAGAACACAGCTTTTAAACAACCTAATCATGTGACATGCTGGATCCGGTCGTAACGTCTAGGCCGGGTTTGGGGTGTTACAAATAGAATGGGCCTGCTAGTCTGGTGGTTAAGAGAAGTGTTGGGATGGAAAAGGTATTGTGTTTGAGTTGCGACATGAGCATTATTTTTGTCTGTCACGATTCAGAGAGTTTAAGTTGGGTTCAAAAACTAAGTAGTGGAGTAGGGGGTGAGAAAAATAAGGGATTTGAGGGTTATAGATTTTGGTTTCCTTTCTTTTTGCAAAAACCTCTCCTCCCCAAAAACTTTCTAATGTTAGGTTCCCTTCCCTCTGTCAAAATTTTAACTCTATTTTTCCTTCTCAATTTTAGCAATAGTTGGCAAATCGTTCAACTGTGTCACGCTGATCGGTAAGTTACTTTTTGCTATTACTTTCTTCTTCGTGTTAGTTTGCTAAAAAGGGACTGTTTCAGTTCTTTCGATTAGGGAAGGATCAAGTTCCTGTGGGTGCTGCTATTGTGAGTTAAGCATCGGAGGTTTTGATCATCTCCGGTAAGTTTCGATAATGTTGTTGATTGTTATGAGATTTCACTCGTGGAATTTTTCTATTAAAGTTTGGAAGATGTTACTGAATAAGGGCGTTATTATGTCAATTATAGGTTCGGGATTGCTCGAGATTGCGTTAGCATCGATTCGATACCAAGTGTGTACCCAAAAATGTAGAAAATGAGGTTTTGAGAAAAGCTGAAAACCTTTTTATCGATACCACACGGGCGTATGGTCGCCCATGTGGTAGGCTATGTGCAAGACTGTTAGTCACCACACGAGTAACACGACCGTGTGATGGCTGTGCAAGGCCGTGTACGAGACACGGGCTCGACCAATTGAGTCATGTGGGCCACACGGGTGAACCACACAGACATGTGGGATTCTGGGCCAGGCCGTGTGATCCACACGGCCAAGGCCAATTTGGGCAGTGTGGGCCACACGGGTAGGCCACATGGGCGTGTGAGCCCATTTTTCTAAAAAACTTTGTAAGGTTACATGGGTCACCCAAGTCGACTGTGGACCTACCGTAGGTTGATAAGCAATACTTAGACCCCTAAATGAATGATCTGTCTGTCTAATTTTTGTACTAAGCATGTATGCTGATCTGAATATATATATATATATGAGTTTTAATTGCATAATAGCATGTCATTCTTGTATGTTGCATTGCATCGGGGTGGGTTGATTATGATTGGAGGAAGTAACTGAAAGGCTCTCAAGCCTGTTAGCTAGTAGCTCAGCTCGAAATCTTTGATTATGTGTCTCATTCGGTACAACATGGTGTGTAGGGCTGGGTGGGTTGATTTTATCCTCATGTGGTGTGTAGGGTTGGACGGAGTTGGTATGTAGAGGCTGGTAGGTAGGACTCTATTTTCTCCATATTCTGTCTAAAAGGGGCTAAGGCTTTATATTATGTCTGATTCTGTATCTGAGTGGGCTAAGGTCCACACCGTTTCTGTAATGGGTTCAGACCTGAATTGTGGATTGATGTCTATTATCTGATATTTCTGTGTGCGTATGTTTTTTGTGGGAATTACACACTAAGTTTGTGAAAACTCACCCCTTTTCTATTTTATCTGTTCAGTTAATCCCCAACAGTAAACGGATCAGTGCAGCAGAAGACTCGACAGTGGCCACAGTTTTGGACATTTATTTACGGTTTATTTTTAATTACGATTTGGTTATTTTCGGGTATATTTCTTGTAATAAGGCCTTTACAGATTTTTGCTTAAAATTTGGGATAATTATTTTATGAATTGCTAGCAATAGGACAAAACGCGAGTTTTCAAAATAAACAAAGGTTTTATCAAAATATGTACGAGCTTGCAAATCATTTTAAAAGCTTTCGCAACGTATAAAGTTTTGAAAATGGATAACGAACAAATACACGATAGGTTTTGACGATAACCGAAGATACCTAAAAATGGTTTTAACGCAGTTACGATTTCTAAAAAATTATCATGTGACACTGCCAGATTCAGCCATAACATTAAGGCCGAGTTTGGGGTCTAGCTATTTTAAGGACTAATTTGAAAAGATGTCAAAGTATAAAATTTTATCCATGTTAGATATTTGTGTGTTTTGATGTTTAATGGTAGAAAATGTATGTTTGATGTTAGATAAACAACTTTTACTAAGTGATTTTTGATGAAAATACCAAAAAGGACCCATTTGTAAAAGTTGTAAAATATGCAGTAGAAGTGTGATTTAATGAAAAATGTGGGCTGTTATGAATGTGAAAACGGTTCGGCTAGGCTTGATTTTGAAGAAATTTACTATGTTTCATTTTACAAGCCTAAGGTCTAAAGTGCAAAATGTTGAAAAGTTAAGGGCAAAAATGTAATTTTTCCATAATGTGAATTTTGGGCTAAATTGAATAACGTGAGTATTAAATGAGTTAAATTTTTTTATAGATTAAAAAAAAACGAGGTTCAGACCTATATCGGGGAAAAACAAAGTGTTTGGTGATTAGGTCCAATTCTATTATTTTTATACCAAGGTAAGTTCGTATGTAAATAATGCATTGTTATATTTATGTTTTAAATGCTTTGATATTGTATAATTTGTGATTGACTCTTTGGATGTATTCGAAAAAAGTATCGAAAAACGAGAAATCCCAGTTGAACCTTAGGAATAGAATAGGATACGAGTGACATGTCACTAGGAACCCATGTGTATATGTGATTATGTGATTCGGGTGCTGATCTTGTATGTCTTACTAGTGGCTGGGTAGTCCGGCATGTGTTACAGATACCTGACAGCTTGTGTGAGTAAAACTATGTAGCTACGTCCTGACTGATAGCTCGTGTGAGTAGGCCCGTGAATAGCTCGAAAGTGAGCCTACATGTATTATGAGATATGAGGTAGCTTTAGCTACATATATGGAACTTATGTGCAAGATTTTTGAGTATCCGTTAATATTCCGAGTGTTCAACGGGAATGTCAAAGTTGTGAAATGATATGATTATGATGCGAGTTGGTATAATTATGTACGTAAAACTCATAAGAAATGAGCTTGATATGTGATGAACCATTGGAAAGGTGGTGATTGAGTAAGTTATGATCATAAGATTATTATAACATTCATGCTCATTTTTATTATGTAAATTCTATGTTAAATGTGTCATTATGATGCTATTATTTGCATAGGAACTTACTAAGCTATATAGCTTACTCCACTTCCTTTCCCTTGTCTTATAGTGTCACCAAGCTATCTCGGGGTTTAGAGATCATCAGAGATCCATACACACTATCAAAAATTATTTTGGCATCAATGAATTCAACATTTTGAATTATGGCATGTATAGTGGATTTAGTCATTTTGTTATGTGTCATAATTGATTTGGCCAAATATGTTGGCTTATGTTGATTATAAGTTCATTTTGTATAAGGCCATTTGAAATTGGCTAATATTGGTACAGGTATATTCATGTGATGATGCCATTCATGATCATGGAAACTTGCATGATTTAAATTAATAAGCTACGTGATGTTTATGTATTGATAGATGTTAACATGTGAATGATGTATTGATGTCTTGGTTGTGGATGATTTTGTTGTATGTATAAGCTTGAATTGGTGCTATGTTATGTTATGTTATGTTATGTAGGTATGTGCATTAAAGGGGTGGCAAATGGCTTGGTAAATAGCCTTATTTTGTCCAAACGGGCAGACACACGGGCGTGTGTCTAGGACGTATGTGATACACGGTCTACCCCACAGGCATGTGCTCCAGTCGTATGTCCCCTGGACCTTAATTTTGAAAAATAGAATGTCCAGAATATAGAACACAGGTGTGTGTCTGAACCGTGTGTGCTACATGGCCTTGAACACGGGCATGTGCCCCGGTCATGTGAAGTCCGCACCTATTTTATGAAAAATTATGAAAATTAAATTGACCATACAGCCTAACATACGGGCGTGTGGCACGGCCGTGGGGCACAAGTTAGAGAGCACCCTAAATTGAACACGACCTATAGTACGGGCGTGTCTTAGGGTCACACGGGCGTGTCCCTTGAACCACACAAGCGTGTGACCCTTGTAACTTGAAAATTTTTCTAAGTTTGTAAAATATTCTAAAGTTCTCGGTCTAGTCCCAAACCACTTCCAAAACATGTTTTGGGTCTCGTAGGCTCGTATAAGGGACTTTATAATTGAATATGAATGGTTTTAATTTGGACACAAATTGCTAACTCGAAATTGTGTGAATGCTTGTGTTATAAGTCCAATAATACCTCGAGCCTTGTTCTGGCATTGAATACGGGTAAGGGGTGTTACGTTAGAGGTGACCAACCTCCCTAGGGCTTTAATTGGTTATGAGTTCCTGTAATAGCCCGATTTATGGGCTAGTCAGAACAGTGGTCTCGAGACCACTAATCCAGGGACAGAGAAAATTATTCTAATGTTATTTTATGAGTTATAGCATGATTATATAGGTGCATGAAAATTTTGGTGCTTTAATTTTGGCGATTTCATGCTTAATTGCGAAAAAAGACTAAATCGCATAAAGTGCAAAAGTTCTAATTTACAAGCTAAAGGGGCCAAATAGCTATAGAATATTATTTGGAGGTCTTTAAAGGGCAATTAGCCCCTTAAATAATGGTTGGCCGGCCATATGGGACAAAAGAGGTCAAAATTTGGTCAAGTAGGTGGATTAGGTGGACTAAATTGAGATTTTATATTAAAGCAAAGAAAGAAAAGATATCATCTTTTCTCCTTCATTCCTCCACCAAAAATTAGCAGCAAATAGGGGTTTGAAAGGTCAAAAATTTTAGCAAATATTTCTCCTTACAAGTAAGTGTTTTAGTGATCATTTCTTAATAATATTTGTACTTTTGAAACCCCTAAAGCTTAAGCTAGCTAAAGAGGGGACTAGTTTGCAAAATGGTTGAAAGTTTGGAGTTTTTCCATGTAAGATTTTAAGTTGTTTTCTGCATTTTTATGGAAGAAAATGAGTATTAGTTGTTAGATAAACAACTTTTGTGAAAGGTGTTACCATGAAAACAACTAAAAGGACCCTTTTGTAAAGTTTGTAAAATATGTCGTAAATGTGTGAAATAATAAGTATTAAGGGCTGCCATAAGGGTAATAATGTTCACCTAGGCTCGTTAAAGAAAGAAATTTGATTAGAATTGATTTTTGAGCCTAGGGGTAGAATGGTTATTTTGTGAAAGCTCAAGGGAAAAATAGTAATTTTTGCCAAAATTATGATTATTGAAATGTATTTATTAATGTGGCGACTAAATGAGCTAAATTGTTATTATAGATCAAGAAGAGCGAAGAATTAACCTCGACCGAGGAAAGGGCAAAGTATCGGACTAGATCGGTAATCTAGCCTATTTTGAAACCGAAGTAAGTTTGCATGTAATAAGTTCAACGCCATGTTAGTATGATTTTAAATGTTTGATAATTGTGAAGATGTATGATATGTCTATGAATTTGAATAATGGTGTTGTATGCGAAAATGATGAGAATTGTGATGTTGAAGTCCCGGTTGGAATTAAATAAATGAGAGAACAATATCATCAAGACTTGAGATGGGTAAGGCCCCGTATAAGACCATGTCCAGGATATAGCCTCGGCACTGAATTGAGATCCCGGATAAGACCATACCTGGGATATAGCATCGGCATTGGATATGAGAATCATATAAGACCATATCTCACATATGGCATCAACAATCGATATGAGATCCTGTTTAAGACCATATCTGGGATTCGGTATCGACATCTGAAAATGACCCACGTAAGACCACATCTAGGATGTGTCATTGGCGTCGTAATTATGTGAATGAGGATGATCGTGTATCCTTGAATGTCCTAAGTGATTCAATGGGGTAATTAGTGAAGCTTATGATAGAGATGTGATTAATGCTAAGACTATGTGATGAATCGATACAGGTATAAGTGAGTAATTCACGAGAATGGTTTTTGATATGTGGCATGATGTGTAATTGGTAAGAGCAAGCATGAGTAAGTTATGGAAATGAGCTTAAGACTTGTGTTTTTATTTAATGCCATGGATCGATGATAGTATGAGCTTTATGTTGATATTTATTTTCATGCAAACTTACTAAGCTTTATGCTTACTCCTCTCATTTCCCTTTTCCTTGTAGTATTGCCAAGTTAGCTCGAGAATTTGGGGAATGTCAAAGTTCGAAAACCACACTATCGACTACTTTTTGGTATAGCCAAGTTAGATTCATTTTGAGTATGGCATGTATAGGACTTGGTCATTTTGATATGTCATATTTGTTAGCCAAAATGTTGGCTATTTATGTTATCAAATTCATTTTGTAAGTGGTCATTGGAATTGGGCCACTACTTAACAAGTTTATATATATTCAATGATGATGAAATTCATGAAGTGTAAGCTTATGTGGATGCCTTGATTTTGGGTTCTTAGAAGTGTCTTATAGTCATAATGAATTGGTATAAGTATGGTTGCTTTGTAGGGTGGCATTTGGCTTAGTAGATAGCCTTACAAATGTCCACACGGATAGATACACGGGCGTGTGTCTAGGCTGTGTGTGATACATGGTCAGACCCATGGGTGTGTGGCTAGGCTTTGTGTCCCCTGCATGTTAGTTTTGCAAGTTAGTATGCTCAGTAGTAAACACATGGGCAGAGACACGACCGTTTGTCTCAGCGGTGTGGAAGGCACGGCCACAGACATGGGCGTGTGCCCAGGCCGTATGAAGTCTGCACCTAAATTTTGGAATTTAATTTTCCACACAGTTGAAGGACACAGGCGTGTGGCTGGCCGTGTGATGCAAGTCAGTGTCGGCCACAGGTGTGAAACACGGGTGTGTGACGGGCCATGTGATGCAAGTCAGTGTCAACCACGGATGTGAAACACGAGTGTGTGATATGTCACATGGACGTCAGACACTATTTAGGCAAAATTTTTTGAAGTGCGTAAAAGTCTTCGGTTAATTCTGAGACCTTCCGTATGTATGTTTAGGGCTTCGTAGGCCCATAATAAGGTTGTTATGAATATGATTGAGAAGTTTGAAGCTTAAATGAAAGTTTATAGCCCGATGTTGTATGTTTAAGCAAGTTAAGTTCGATAATACCTCGTATCCGGTTCTAGCATTGAACACGAGTAAGGGGCACTACATTTAGTGGTATCAGAGTTACAGTTTAATCGATTCTCAGACTAACATAGCGTAAGTATGAGTCTAGCTATACATGCCATATGTAAGAATATTTGTGTAATGATAGTGTGACGACTCCTAATGATTTAAATTGTGTTTATATATAGTAAATGAATCCTGATCCTGATCAAGTTACAGCCAATGATGCTGTAAGTAATGCGCTGGCTCCCGCGTAAGAGACCGCACCAGTTGAGAGTAGACCCGAGAGTTTGGGCAGGGAGAAGAAGCTCAAGAAGCCTTTCTCCACATGATGAGCAATTGGTACACTAAGTACATTCGAGTAAATCTTAATGATCAACCCCCTCCACCCCGCCTATTCCTCAGCCCACTCCTGTAGCTTCTCAAGTGGTAGAGGTAGTAAGAAGAGAAAGGCCTTCGGTCGATAAGATCCAAAAATAAGGAGCTGAAGAATTTCAGGCTAGTAAGGATGATGATCCGGAGAGGGCGAGATTCTGGCTTGAGAATACCATCAGGGTATTCGATGAGTTGTCATGTACGCTGAAGAGTGCATAAAGTGTACGGTATCTCTCTTGAGAGATTCGGCCTATCAGTGGTGGAACACCCTTGTGTTGGTGGTACCAAGAGAGAGAGTAAATTGGGAATTCTTCCAAGAGGAGTTTCGAAAGAAGTTCATTAGTCAAAGGTTCATTGACCAAAAAGAAAGGAGTTCTTAGAGCTAAAGCAAGGTCGAACGACGGTTGCCGAATATGAGCGCGAGTTTGTAAGGCTCAGCAAATATGCTCGAGAGTGCGTATCGATAGAAGCCATCATGTATAAAGGATTCGATGATGGGTTAAATGAGGATGTTCGTTTGTTTGTTGGTGTCTTCGAACTAAAAGAGTTTGTGCTGATGGTAGATCAAGCTTGTAAGGCTGAGGAACTAGTCAAAGAGAAAAAGAAAGCTAAAATTGAGTCTCGTGACTCGAAGAAGAGACAGTTAGGCAAGTCATTTCAATCCTCGTCTAAGAAGTCAAGAGAGTTTACTGTTCGGTCAACTACTTTGGCTAGGATTTCAAACAAAAGTAAAGGTAAACAGTACCCGGGGTCAAAGGCTTAGACTACTTCTGTTGCTAGTGTTGGAAACGCTCGACCGAGTAGACCAGAGTGCCCGTAGTGTGGCAAATGTCATCCCAGTGAGTGTCGAGCAAACGAGAAGGCTTGTTTTAAGTGTGGAAAGATTGCCCCGTGGCGGGTGAGAAAGAGAAGCCTCAGAATGCAAGACCGGGAAGTACTGCTATGGGAAAACCATAGAGAAACCTGGGAAATGAAATGAGTAGCAAGAATGCATCTAGAGAGAAGACTGCAAGAGATGAAGGTAAAGCATCGACGAGAACATATGCCATTCGTGCTCGCGAGGAGGCGTCCTCCCCCATGTAATTACGGGTACATTTTCTCTCTTTGACACTCGTGTTGTAGCTTTAATTGATCTGAGATCTACCCATTCGTATATTTGCATGAAATTAGTCTCTAGCATGAGCATGCCTATAGAGTCTACTGAATTTGTAATAAGAGTGTCAAATCCCCTAGGCAAATATGTGTTGGTCGATAGGGTATGTAAAGGTTGCCCGTTGATGATTAAGGGTCATTGCTTTCCAGCTAATCTTATGTTATTTCCGTTTGATGAATTTGATATCATCCTTGGGATGGAGTGGTTAGCTACTCATGATGTGATAGTGAATTATGGGAGAGAATTTATTGAGTTGAAATGTGAAAGTGGTGACCTTATCTGTGTTGAATTAGATGAGCAAGATAGATTGTCAATGGCGATATCTTCTCTGTTGACTCAAAAGTATCTAAGAAAGGGGTACGAAGCTTACCTTACCTTTGTGATGAATACTAAAAAGACTAAGTTGAAAATTAAGTCGGTACCCATAGTATGCGAGTATCAAATGTTTTTCCGGAGGAATTACCAGGGCTACCTTCTGTTAAAGAGATTAAATTTGGGATTGAGTTAGCTCCTGGTACGGCACCTATATCGATTGCTCCATATAAAATGGTTCCAACCGAGCTAAAGGAACTGAAGGCACAATTGCAAAAGTTGACAGACAAATGCTTTGCAAGATTGAGTTATTCGCTGTGGGGTGATCTCGTTTTATTTTTGAAAAAGAAAGATGGTTCCATGAGGTTGTGTATAGATTATAAGTAGCTTAATAAGGTAATCATGAAGAATAAGTACCCATTACCGAGAATCGATGATTTGTTTTATCAATTGAAGGGAGCCACGATATTTTCTAAGATAGACTTGAGGTCTGGATATTATCAGTTGAGAGTCAAGGACTCGGATGTGTCGAAAATCACATTTCGGACAAGGTATGGTCACTACAAAATTTTGGTCATGCTTTTTGGTTTAACCAATGCCCTTACTATCTTCATGGGTTTGATGAATCGCATTTTTTGGCCATTTAAATTTGTTTTGGTCTTCATGGATGATATTCTTATCTATTCTCAGAATGAGAACGAGCACATCGAGCATTTGAGAACGGTTCTATAAATCTTGAGAGATGAACAATTATATGGAAACTTTAGTAAGAGTAAATTTTGGCTTAGAAAATTTGGATTTTTGGGGCATATTGTCTAAGGAGATTGAATCTGAGTTGACCCGAGTAAGATCTCAGCAATTATGGATTGGAAACCACCAAAGAATGTAACTAAGGTTAGGAGTTTTCTGGGCCTAACTGGCTAGTATAGACATTTTGTCAAGGGATTTTCCATGATAGCTACTTCGATAACGAGGTAGCTACAAAAAGATGTAAAGTTTGTATGGATAGAAAAGTGCCAATAGAGTTTTGAGAGCTTGAAGGCATTGTTGATAGAGACTCCAGTCCTAGTACAGCCTGAGTCGGGAAATGAATTTGTGGTTTACAGTGATGTGTCCCTGAATGGGTTGGGTTGTGTACTCATGCAAGAGGGCAAGGTGATAGCATATGCCTCTAGATAATTAAAACTGCACGAGAAGATTTACCCGACTCATGATTTGGAGTTAGCCGCAATTGTTTCTGCACTAAAAATATGGAGACACCATTTGTATGGTGAGAGATTTCTGGTATTCACTGATCATAAAAGCCTAAAGTACTTGATGACTAAAAAGGAATTGAATTTGAGGCAACGAAGATGGTTAGAGCTGATAAAAGATTATGAGCTAGTGATTGACTATCATCCGGGAAAGGCGAACGTGGTCGCCAATGCTTTGAACAGAAAATCCTTGTTTGCAATGAGATTCATGAATACACTAATAGCTTTGTCTGATGATGGTTCTATCCTAGCCGAATTGAAAGCTAGACCAATGTTTCTCCAAGAGAAGCTCAGAAAAGCGACAATGATTTACAAGCTAAAAGAGTCCAATGTGAGTCAGATGTTGAGTCAAACTTTTAGATAAGTACCGATGGATGCTTGATGTTCTGAGATAGGGGCTGTGTACCTAGAGATGATGAGATCATTTGGAAAATTTACATGAAGCACATAGTGGATGTTTTTCTATACATCCAGGTAGTAGGAAGATGTATAACAACTTGAGGAAATGGTATTGGTGGCAGAATATGAAGAAAGACATTTCTAAGTTTGTATCAAAATATTTAATTTGTCAGCAAGTGAAGGCTGAACACCGAGTACCTTTGGGTCTACTTCAGCCTATTATTATTCCTGAGTGGAAATGAGACCATATTAATATGGATTTCGTGAAGAGTTTACCGTTGTCACTGAGGAAGAAAGATGCTGTATGGGTCGTAGTGGATAGACTCACGAAGTCAGCCCATTTCATACCAATATGGGTTGACTACTTGATTGATAAGTTGGCCGAATTGTACATTTCAGAGATTGCGAGACTTCATGGAGTACCGTTTTTGATTATTTTGAATACATATCTGAGATTTACGTCACAGTTTTGGAAAAAGTTACACGAGGCATTTGGCACAAAATTGAGTTTTAGAACAGTTTTCCATCTGCAAACCGAAGGAAATCGGAGAGAGTAATACATATACTTGAGGACATGCTTCGATGTTGTGTTTTGGAATTCTAAGGTAATTGGGAGAAATGTCTACCGTTGGTGGAATTTGCCTACAATAATAGCTTCGAGTCGAGTTTGAAGATGGCACCTTATGAGTCATTGTATGGACGTAAGTGCCAAACGCCCCTGTATTGGACCGAACTCAAATAGAATCAGATTCACAAGGTCAATTTAGTCAGAGAAATCGAAGATAAGGTGAAAGTGATACGTGAATGTCTAAAAGCTGCCTCAGATAGACAAAAGTCCTATTCGAATCTAAAACGGAAAGAGATTGAGTTTCAGGTAGGTGATAAAGTGTTTTTGAAAGCGTCACCATGGAGAAAAGTCCTCAGGTTTGGCCGGAAAGGCAAATTGAGTCTGCGCTTTATCGAACCTTATGAGATTACTCAGAGGATAGGGTCAGTGGCTTATCTTTTGGCTCTACCACTAGAATTGGAAAAGATTCATGATGTTTTCCACGTGTCCATGTTACACCAATACCTTTCGGACCCTTCGCATGTGATTGTACCAACAATGGTAGAAATTCAACTAGACATGACTTATGGCGAAGAGCCGGTTAAGATTTTGGCACGAGAGGTCAAGCAGTTGAGAAACAAGAGTATAGACCTTGTGAAAGTACTATGGCAACAACACGGTGTAGAAGAGGATACGTGGGAAACCAGAAGAATCCATGAGAGAACAGTACCCAAACCTCTTTATCGGTAAGATTTTGGGGACGAAAATCTCTAAAGGGGGGAGAGTTATAACAACCCAATTTAGGGGCTAATTAGAATAGTGGTCCCGAGACCACTAATTTGGGGTCAAAAAAAATTATTCTAATGTTATTTTATGAGTTATAGCATGATTATATAGGTGCATGAAAATTTTGATGCTTTAATTTTAGTGATTTCATGCTTAATTGCAAAAAAGAACTAAATCGCATAAAGTGTGAATGTTCTAATTTACAAGCTAAAGGTGTCAAATAGCTACAAAATATTATTTGGAGGTCTTTAAAGGGCAATTAGCCCCTTAAATAATGATTTTTCGGCCATAGGGGACAAAAGAGGTCAAAATTTGGTCAAGTAGGTGGATTAGGTGGACTAAATTGAGATTTTATATTAAAATAAAGAAACAAAAGATATCATCTTTTCTCCTTCATTCCTCCACCAAAAATTATCAGCAAATAGGGGTTTGAAAGCTCAAAAATTTCAGCAAATTATTCTCCTTACAAGTAAGTGTTTTAGTGATCATTTCTTGATAATATTTGTACTTTTGGAACCCCTAAAGCTTAAGCTAGCTAAAGAGGGGACTAGTTTGCAAAATGGTTGAAAGTTTAGAGTTTTTGCATGTGAGATTTTAAGTTGTTTACTGCATTTTTATGGAAGAAAATGAGTCTTATTTGTTAGATAAACAACTTTTGTGAAAGGTGTTACCATGAAAACACCTAAAAGGACCCTTTTGTAAAAGTTGTAAAATATGTGGTAAATGTGTGAAATAATGAGTATTGAGGGCAGCCATATGGGTAATAAATTTTCACTTAGGCTCGTTAAAGAAAGAATTTGATTAGAATTGATTTTCGAGCCTAGGGGTAGAATGGTCATTTTGTGAAAGCTCAAGGTAAAATAGTAATTTTTGCCAAAATTATGATTATTGAAATGTATTTATTAATGTGGCGACTAAATGAGCTAAATTGTTATTATAGATCAAGAAGAGCGAAGAATTAACCTCGACCGAAGAAAGGGCAAAGTATCGGACTAAATTGGTAATCTAACCTATTTTGAAACCGAGGTAAGTTTGCGTATAATAAGTTCAATGCCATGTTAGTATGGTTTTAAATGTTTGATAACTGTGAAGATGTATGATATGTCTATGAATATGAATAATGGTGTTGTATGGGAAAATGATGAGAATTGTGATGTTTAAATCTCGATTAGACTTAAATAAATGAGAGAACAATATCATCAAGACTTGAGATGGGTAATGGGTAAGGCCCCGTATAAGACCATGTCCGGGACATGGCCTCGACTTCGAATTGAGATCCCGTATAAGACCATATCTGGGATTTGGCATTGACATTGAATATGAGAATCGTATAAGACCATATCTGGGATATGGTATCGGCATCTAAAAATGACCCACGTAAGACCACATCTGGTATGTGGCATTGGCATCGTAATTATGTGAATGAGGATGATCGTGTCTCCTTGAATGTCCCAAGTGATTCAATGGGGTAATTAGTGAAGCTTATGATAGAGATGTGATTAATGCTGAGACTATGTGATGAATCGATACAGGTATAAGTGAGTAATTCACGAGAATGGTTTTCGATATGTGGCACGATGTGTAACTGGTAAGAGTAAGTATGAGTAAGTTATGGAAATGATTTTAAGACTTGTGTTTTTATTCAATGCCATGGATCGATGATAGTATGAGCTTTATGTTGATATTTATTTTCATACAAACTTACTAAGATTTATGCTTACTCCTCTCATTTCCCTTTTCCTTGTAGTATTGCCAAGTTAGCTTGAGAATTTGGGGAACATCGGAGTTTGAAAACCACACTATCGATTACTTTTAGGTATAGCCAAGTTAGATTCATTTTGAGTATGTCATGCATAAGACTTGGTTATTCTGTTATGTCATATTTGTTAGCCAAAATGTTGGCTATTTGTGTTATCAAATTCATTTTGTAAGTGGTCATTGGAATTGGGCCAATACTTGACAAGTTTATATATATTCAATGATGATGAAATTCATGAAGTGTATGCTTGTGTAGATGCCTTGATTTTGAGTTCTTAGAAGTGTCTTATAGTCATAGTGTATGTTGAATTGAATTGGTATAAGTATGGTTGCTTTGTAAGGTGGCATTTGGCTCTGTAAACAGCCATACAAATGTCCACACGGGGTAGACACACGGGCATGTGTCTAGGTTGTGTGACACACAGTTAGCCCCATGGGTGTGTGGCTTGGCCGTGTGTCCCCTGTATGTTAGTTTTGCAACTCAGTATGCTCAGTAGTAAACACACGGGCAGAGACACGGTCGTGTGTCTCAGCCGTGCGGAAGGCACGGCCACAGACATGGGCGTATGCCCAGGCCGTGTGAAGTCTGCACCTAAATTTTGGAATTTAATTTGCCACACGGTCGAAGGACACGGACGTGTGTCTGGCCGTGTGATGCAAGTCAGTGTCGACCATGGGCCAGACACACGGGCGTGTGACGGGCCGTGTGATGCAAGTCAGTGTCGACCACAGGTGTGAAACACGGGCGTGCGATATGTCACACGGGCGTGTCCCTTCCTCCACACGAGCGTCGGCCCTATTTAGGCAAAAATTTTCTAAGTGTGTAAAAGTCTTCAGTTTAATTTGAGACTTTTCGTATGTAAGTTAAGGGCTTCGTAGGCCCATAATAAGGTTGTTATGAATATGAATGAGAAGTTTGAAGCTTAAATGAAATTTTATAGCCCGATGTTGTATGTTTAAGCAAGTTAAGTTCTCTAATGCCTCGTATCTGGCTCTGGCATTGAACACGGGTAAGGGGCATTACAGTTCCCAAGCTCATCGAACAACACCCAAGTAGAATAGATTCTAGATCCATTTATGGATTTATTCACTTATGACATTCATAGTGTGGCATACCTTAATCTTAAGTGGATGATGGACTATGTATACATGACTCATATACTTTGATGTAAGTAAAAGCCTAAGTTCAAATAAATAAGGAACTAAAACCTGGTGTGTTGGGTATATGACTTTTGCAATATGTAGAATAATTCACAATAGTGGAATTCATAGCCCAACTAATGGGTAAATGATATCCTCTCATCTACAATACATGATAGATGAAAAGTAAACATGTTCATGAGCTGTTTGTCTTTGTGATAAATGATTTAATCACTATTTGATAGTAATTGACTTTTCATAAAGGAAGATGTAATGGATATGAAATTCCTGTTCAGCGATAGCATGCTTCCGAAAGTATTGCTTGAGAAAAAGATTCAAAATGTGTTTTGTGTATCTATGTTGCGATGGTATGGATTGGACTCTTTAAGTATGAATTCTCTGATAGGGTTTAAGATTCAGCCGATGTGTTGTATAATGAAAAGTCGATCAAAATTTTGACATGAGAGATTAAAAAGTTCGAAAATAAAAGCATAACCTTAGTGAGGGTTCTTTGCAGTGTCATGAGATAGAGGAGTCTACGTGGAAGTCAAATTTATATACCAGTAAGATTTTTGGGATGAAAATCCCTAAAGGGAGGAGAGTTGTAACAGCTCGATTTTGGGTCTAGTCAGAACAGTGGTTTTGGGACCACAAATCTGACGAAGAAAAAATTATTCTTATTATATTTTTTATGGTCTACAATTTTATGGAATGATTTCGTGAAATTTCGTTCAAAAACTTTGACGTTTGGGCACTCACTTTAATTAAAAGGACTAAATTGAAAAAAGTGAAAAACTTGAATTCTATATGTTAAAGGTGTCTAATTGCTATGAGATTTTAAATTAGAGGTCCTTAGATGGTAATTAGATCATTGGTTAATTTGGTGGAAAAAAATAGACATGGTTAGGTATGTTTCTAAAGCTTTTCATTAAGGGCATTTTAGTAATTTGGTAATTAAATGAATTAAAAAGCCAAAATAAAGCCAAAATCTTGTCCATCTTCTTCCCCCATGGCCAATTTTACAAGGAGAACCATGGCTAGGGTTTGTCAAGCTTTCAAGCTCAATTGTAAGTCCGTTCTAGCCCCATTTTTAATGATTTTTATGTTTTTGAAATCCTTGTAACATGATCTATCTATTTCTACAACTAATTTAAGATGTGATCAAGGTCTAGGGTTTTACCCATGTTGAATATGTGTGTATTTTGATGTTTGATGGTAGAAAATGCATGTTTGTTATTTCTTAAACGACTTTTACTAAGTGATTTTTGGTAAAAATGTCAAAAAAAGACTTATTTGTGAAAGCTATAAAATGAGTAGAAAAATGTGAATAAATGAGAAATACGGGCTGTTATGAGTATGAAATGGTTCGGCTAGGCTTGGGTTTTGAAGAAATTGAATGAAATTCATTTTACGAGCCTAGGGACTAAAGTGTAAATGCCAAACTTTAGGGGCAAAAATGTAATTTTTGCCATAATGTGATTTTTGACTGATTTGAATAGTATAATGATTAAATAAGTTAAATGTGATATTATAGTCAAGAAAAATGAGGTTCGAAATTAGAACGGGGAAAAACAAGTATTTGACGGTTAGGTCCTTCTTGCCATTTTTATGCCAAGGTAAGTTCGTATGTTTAATAAGCATTAAATTATATATGTATAAATGCTTAATTGATATAATTGTGGTAAATGCTATATTATTGAAATGAAATGTGAATGTTATTGAGTACGATACTACGAAAATGACCGATAGAGATTCGATACAGCGAAAGCCCCGGTTGAACCTTAGGAACATATAGGATATAAATGTCATGACATTAGGGTTTCTGAGATTACGTGTAAGACCATATCTGGGATATGGCATCGATATGAGATTACATGTAAGACCATATCTGGGATATGGAATTGGTACGATACTGTGTGTACAAGATTCCCGAGTATCCTTTAGTATTCCAAAAGGTTCAACAAGAAATGTTAACGAAATGTGGTTACAAGTGATGGTACGACTCAGTCAAGGTACTCATGACAGAAATCGACAAGTAAGTGTTAAAAGTGAATTTCATATGATGAGTAAGTGGAAAATTATGAGAATTCATATGGCTCAATTGAATATTTATAAATGTGATGGCTATTGAATTGAATATAGTTTATTTCTAGTTGCTTATGCTTATGTAAATGTGAATGAATTGATAAGAAGTATTCAAACCATGTAAGCATTCAGATTAATAAACCTGTGAAATTCTTAGTTAACTATGTGAACGAATATATGGTAAATTCGGTTGACGATTATGTGATTGGTTTTCGGGCCAAATCGAGTTATGATATAGCATGTTTTATTCACACAAATTGTGATTTATCAGATATGAGAAAAAGGGAAGATTGGCATAATTGCCTATTAAAATGGTTATGGAAGAATGGGAAGATAAGAGTTTAGGTAATTGAAAGATGTTAAAGTATATGCTTGAAACGTAAATACTCATAGTTAATGTGTATGTTTTCTAAGAGGTTTGAAATAGTTTGTTGGTTGTGGTAATATGTTATAATGGAGAGATTGCGGTGGTTAGGCTAATACCAAGACATGTTAAATTATACTTACAAATTGATAGAACAAACAATGTGACTGAATGAATTGTAACTGTGAGATTTATATCAATTTATATTATCTTATGCTTATATTGTTGGACTTGGTAAATGATTGGTAAGAGTTGCTTATTATATTCATACGGACTTACTAAGCTATATAGCTAACCCTCTTTCCTTTCCCATGTTTTATAGTGTCATTGAGCTAGCTCGAATTGGAGATCGCCGGAGATCCTATCACACTATCAAAATATCACTTTGGGTATTGATGACTTCAAGTATTTTGAGTTTATGGCATGTATAGGGATTTGGTCTCTTGGTTATATGTGTTAATATTAGTTTGGCCATATGTGTTGGTTTATAATGGTTTATGGTTCATTTTTGCATATAGCCATGGAAGTTGGCTAATATTGGTTATGAGTATATTTATATATTAATTTCATTTGTGAAAGTGGAATTTTTCATGATTTGGTGTGGAGAGTTTGAGGTTCTAAGTATGATAAATAATGGCATGAGGATGACATGTTATTGTCTTGGTTGTGGTTGTTTAGTTGCTCTTATATGCTTGAATTTGTGCCAAGTGATGTTGTGTTGATGTGTGCAAGTGAGAGTGGCGAAATGGCTTGGTAAATAGCCTTGTTTTTGTCCACACGGTCGACCCCACAGGCATGTGTTCTGGCCGTGTGTCCCCTACACCTAAATTTTGAGAAATAGAATGCCCAGAATTGAGCACATGGGCAGAGACACGGGTGTGTGTCTCAGCTGTGTGTGCTACACGGCCTAGCACACGGGCGTGTGGCACGGCCGTGTGGCACAAGTCAAAGAGCACCCTAATTTGAACACGGTCTGAAGCACGGGCGTGTCCCTGGGGTCACAGGGCGTGTCCCTTGGACCACATGGGCGTGTGAGCCCTACTTCTAACAAAAAATTTCTAAGTTTTGTAAAAATTTCTAAAGTTCTCGGTTTAGTCCAGAACCACCTCCAAAGCATGTCTTGGGCCTCGTAGGCTCGTATTAGGGACTTTATGATTGAATATGAATTGTTTTAAATTGGACACAAATTTTTGACTCGATTTGTATGAATGCTTGTGTTGTGAGTTCGGTAATGTCTCGTACCTATTCCAACATCGAATACGGGTAAGAGGTGTTATAGTAACACACTTATGACAGGGTCATTAGATGAGCACTTATTAAGTAGCTTTCATAATGATACTTAAATAGGGAGAACTCAGTCATGAAGTTATTACGATACTATAATGGAATGACTTTGTGACTCAATAAGTTTATAATTAATAGACGAAAAGGTCAGACTTAATTATAAGTTATTTAAGCCCTAATTATATATTCCAATCGATCCCTCTACTAGCTTGTTGAAACTAGAAATGAATTGCATATAGAGTGAAATGGATTGTAACAGCCTGTTTTTAGTCAAATCGAAATAGTGGTTTCGGGACCACAAATCAGTGAAGCCAGAAATGTGATAAAGAATTGCAAGTTAAACGAGTTCAGTGTGAGTCAACTTATGATTCAGAGTTCCAAATTGGATTTGATGATTGTTTGTTGTTCCGAGGTAGAATTTGTGTACCGAGAAATTCCGAGCTTATTCAGAAGATTTTACACGAAGCGCAAAATAGTTGTTTATGTTTTCATTTGGAGAGTACCAAAATGTACAATGATTTGAAACAGTTCTATTGGTGGCAAGGCATGAAACGAGATATCTCAGAGTTTGTTTCTAAATGTTTGATATGTCAGCAAGTCAAAGCTGAGCATCAAGTACCATCGGGTTTGCTGCAGCCTATGATGATTCCCGAGTGGAAATGGGATAGAGTTACAATGGATTTTGTGTCGGGATTGCCCCTAACTACGTAAAAGAAAGATGCTATTTGGGTTGTCGTTGGTCGACTGAAAAAATCAACACATTTCATCCCAGTACGTACTGACTTTTCGCTTGATAAATTGGCTGAGTTGTACATTTATGAGATCGTTAGATTGCACGGGGTGCCAATTTTGATTATTTCGGATAAGATCCGAGGTTTACGTCGTTGTTTTAGAAGAAATTGCAAGAAACTTTGGGTACGAAGTTGAATTTCAGTACAGCTTTTCATCCGTAAACCAATGGTCAGTCTGAGCGAATAGTTTAGATTCTCGAAGATATGCTTCGATGTTGTGTTTTGGAATTCGAAGGCAATTGGGAGAAATATTTGCCGCTAGTTGAATTCGCATATAATAACAGTTTTCAATCGAGCATAAAGATGGCACCAACGAAGCTTTGTATGGTCGCAAATGCCAAACTCCATTGTATTGGTCCGAACTTAGCGAGAAACAGATCCACGGGGTTGATTTGATTAGAGAAACCGAAGAGAAAGTGAAAGTAATTCGCCACTGTTTGAAAGCAGCTTCAGATCGTCAGAAATTGTACTTGGATTTTAAACAAAAAGACATTGAATTTCAGATAGGTAACAAAGTGTTTCTGAAAGTATCTCCGTGGAAGAAAATACTTCGTTTTGGTTGCAAAGGAAAATTGAGTACACAATTCATCGGGCCGTAAGATATCATAGAAAGGATAGGGCCAGTGGCATACCGACTAGCTTTACCATTAGAGTTAGAAAAGATCCATAATGTGTTTCACGTATCGATTTTGTGTCGATATCTATCAGATCCCACACATGTAATTTCTCCGTCAGAGATTGAGATTCAGCCTGATATGACATACAACGAAGAACCAATCAGAATTTTGGCTCGAGAGATGAAACAATTGAGAAATAAAAGTATAGCTCTCGTGAAAGTACTTTGGCAACGACACGGTGTCGAAGAGGCTAAGTGGGAGCCCGATGAAGCTATAAAAAATTGTAACACCCCAAACCCGGCCCATTCACTACGACCGAATTTGAAATGCCACTGCGAAAAACGTTTGAAACAAATTTGAACTTAAGGATAAAACATGAAAATTTTGTTAAGTTTAGAAAACAGTGTTCATTAAAATTCTTAAGTAAGGTGTGGTGTTTATAAAAATATCCGGATTAAAATTTTAGTATATATTGATTTAAATAAAAATCGTTTTCAAATAATTCCTCAATTGTCAATCCATAATTAAACATAATAATAAACTTAATGAAAAACACTTAAATGACTTTAAATACTTTTAGGGGCCTTATTACAATAATTGAATAATCAAAGTAATTGAAAATATAAATGCTTAATTAATTAAAATATCTTTCGCATGAAAATCGCTTTCGCATGGCCACCTTTGTATCCACTCCAACCCGGTCCAAGCTTTACGCATCACCGAAAGGTTTAAAATATTGGGTGAGTCAAACCGACTCAAGTGCATAGTCATTTCACATATCTCCGCATATGGGCTTGGCCCATATCCACACGATCCATACACATAAATATGCAATTATGAAGCCCACCCCAACCTAGGGTCCATCCATTACACCTACATTGGCGCACCCTCGCCAAGGCCGTGGCTAATCCACCACCGATCACATAATGATCCACATATCGTACCTTGGCAGACTTGCTGCTCAAGGCCGTGGCTGAGCCACCGATCCCATAGGGATCCCACATATCAATCAGTCCACGATGATGCACATAGCTATCAACCACCGAGATGGGCACTTAGCCAACACCTCCCTTGATGAAGCACATAGCTAACATCAAGCGCTAATGTAGCACGAGGCTAGCATTAGACCACGTACATAGTGTACACCCTTTCCTCCAATAGTCACATCCCAAGTCCCATGCATATATATATATATATATATATATGTACCATGGCAACATATTACTTGAAACAAATATACATCACATATCACATTTTTATACATTCATCAATAATCATTTATTATCGTAAATCACTGACCTGATTATTCAATCACCCACCACGGTATTCACAATCTTAGCCCTTATTTCGCTATCATTCACTTTATAAACATACATGAAATAACACATATAACACATATAAACATTCAAGAGACAGTACGATAACTACGCACCTGATTAGCACAATTGACTAAATCCCAAAACCAACGTCTAACGATTTGCACCTTTCCGATTGAAGAACTCCTTTCTACACCACCTAAGTCAGAATCGGCTAACATTATATATCAAAATAGCCTATGGTCGAAAATCACTACTGCCTTACCTTACGGATCTAAATCCTAAAATTCATCGAATAACTAGGGAACACGCAGCCTATGGTGTACCTTCGGGAAAAGAACTTCTCATTCCTTGTAATCTACACTTAGTAAGTCCCGAAAGATCTCCTTATTTGAAGAAATCGATTGCATCTTCACTTCAACCTTCAGAGATTCCGCTATGGCCTTGATCTTAGCAAGATTTCGGCTTTTGGAATATTGAGAGGAGAAGAATGAAGAAGAAAAGAATAGGGGTTGCAGAGAAAATTCAGCAGAGGTTATCAAGGAAGAGTAAATAATGTTGAATGGCCTCTCTATTCCTTTTATAGCCGAATTTACTAGGCAAGAGTCCCTTACTTGGCCACCACTCTTCTTAATTTGATAACTTTATCTCATTAATAACAATAATAATCCTTCTATTATCTCTTCTTTTATCCATTAAAATAAAAGAAATTAATCCACAATTATCTCTTGAGAATAATCTAAAATAATCCCATTATTTATCCCCTATTTAGCCAAAATTTAAAGAGAATAAAACTCCTCTTTTTTAAAAGCTTGTGCCGTCCACGACTTCTCTTCGGAAGCAAAATAAAATTTCTTTTATTTGCTTCCCATGTGACTCAACTCGTGCCCAACACCCTTGTATGTGGCTCCATTTCCAAAGGCCCTAAGTGACATCTTCAGGCCACTTTTCCAAGCCCGATTGTGTGTCAAATTTCACATACTTTTTCTCTTAAGGCCACATTGCCTTAGTTTCCCCTTTTTAAACTTTAAAACTTAACATCTCCATACATTTCCAAGACAAGGCATTTCCTTACATTTCCTTACATTTCCTTACATTTCCATACATTTCATTACATCTTAGGGTTCCTAAAGCTCCTCAGATCACATCCAACACACCCACTGAGCCCACTATTTCATGAAATACGCACGAACACATAACCCCTAATCTAGGATGTTACAAAATAGTACCCTAACTTATTCACTGATAAGATTTTCGTGGACGAAAATCCCTAAGGGGAAGAGTTATAACAACCCGTTTTTAATCAAATCGAAATAGTGGTTTCAGGACCAAAATTTTGAGGTTAAAAATTTATTTAATATTATTTTAAGTGTTTACAGTATGATAGTATGTACGTGTGAAAGTTTCGCGAAGAAATTTTATCGTTTGAATAGTTAATTTGATAAAAAGGACTAAATCGCGTAAAGCGTAAAAATTGATTTCTAATAGCTAAAGGTGTCTAATAGCTATAGAACCTTAAAGTTAAAGTCCTTAAATAGTAATTAAACCATTAATTTTAGGATTGGACATATATGGACATCTATTAAAGTGTTTTAATGTTTATTAATTAAGGTTAATATATTAATTTAATTATAAAGGTTAATTAAAACAAAATGAAATCAATTTTGTTTCCATCTTTCCCACCATAGCCAAAAATTGAAGAGAAGAAAATTCTTTTATCTAGGGTTTATTCGGCCAAGCTAATTTGGTCAAGTAAAGTATGATTTTTGTCCCGTTTTTAATGATTTTTACGCTTTTGAGATCGTTGCAGCTAGTACTAACTAGCCCAGGGACTATTTTGCAAAATTGTTAAAGATTTTGAAAGTTTCAATTGATGAATATGTATGATTTTTGATGTTTAATGATAGATTTTGAATAGTTATTGATAGTTAAACAAGTTTTGTTAAGTGATTCTGAGTAAAAATGTAAAATAGGGATTTATTTGTGAAAATATGAAAACAAGTGGTTAAATATGTGAATAAATGAAAAATGTGGGTTGATATGTGTATTAGGAAAATTCGGCTAGCATGTGAGTGGATGAAATTGCATCAATTTGTGATAGTGTGTAATAAGGACTAGATTGTGAAAATGTGAAAGTTTAGGGGCAAATGTGTAAATAGCCCTAATGTGTGTTTTGGATTGAATTGAATAAATAGAAGAATAAATAAGTTGATTTTTATTACTTATAGATCAAGAAAAGAGGAATTCAAACTTAGATAAGGGAAAAAGCAAAGTAATTGAATAGTCGGTCCATTTCGTCATTTCCGTGCACGAGGTAAGTTCGTATATTTGAACTTAAATGTGTATTTGTTCAATGGATGGATGGTATTGAGATTGTATTTATCCAATGGTTAAATGTGTAGAATTTAATTTAAATGTACGGTTTATTTGGATGAGTTGCTGAATAAGACTATAGCTGGGCTATGGCAAATCGGATAATAAGACCATAATCGGGTTATTGCATGTGAATGTAAGACCACGACAGGGCCTTGGCAATGTATGCATATGTGAAAGACCATAGTTGGACTATGGCATCGAAAAATTTATGTATTTGTATTGTAAGCCTTTATAAGCCAGAGTGGTTTGATAAGAGAATTGGTGAGAAATAGATAAGTATCGGTACAAGTATGTACAAAAAAAAAATGTTCAAGTAACGAGTTAGAAGAAGTTGAGGACTTATGAGTTACGATGTGGTTAAACTTTATGTTAATTCATTGATTGATGCTTTAAATGCTAATTATGTTATCCATTTTTGAAATGCTAATGAATGTTGAGATTATTTTTTATGTATATACGAACTTACTAAGCTTTATAGCTTACTTTGTTTAATTTTCTATGTTTTATAGTCTTTCAATGCTAGCTCATATTCGAGGATCGTCAGAGACTTCATCGCACTATCGAACATTTATTTTGGTACTTTTGAAGTTATGTATATATGGTATATGACATGTATAGGCTTTGGTCATTTTGGTATGTTTGATGGAATTGTATTTTGGCCATTTGAGGTAATTTATTAAATGTTATGTGGTTTGTTCTAACTATTGCCATGTGATCTGGTTAATGATAAATTAGATGAATTAGGGTACATGATAAATATATATGTGAGTTAAGAGTAGTAAAGAAAGTTGAGTTGATATGTAATATCCAGAATATAGGGGTTATGCATTTTTAACTTAATTGTATGTGGTTGCATGCCTATGTGTAGTTGAGTGTGCTTTGGGAGTTTTAGGAACTTCAGTATGTAAGAGAATGCGTTAGAAAAATATTAAAATTTTAAGTCTTACGATGGAGCTAAGCAAGATAGACTTTAAGAAAACTTGGCATGAGGTTTTAATCATAACAAGTCAATTGGCAAGGTGGTGTTGGCGCATGGGTGAATGCATGAGAGGAGAGGTTCGAATCCCTTAGCTAGCAATTGGAAGGATTTTTATTTTTGTTCTCTTTCCTATAGTGTCGGTCAAGCCTTATCTTAGTATGGATGGATTTTCTTTCATTTTTGGATAGTAGACTAAAGGGAAAAGGCAAGTTATTAGTTGAGGTATGGAATCAAGATGTTATGGAAGGATAAGGGGACAAAAGGCTTGATGAATGGGTGATGTTTTGGAAGTTTTTCTATGGCCATTTGACTATGAATGTGGACGGCATAAGAGGCTAAGGGGGTTGGCTTAATTGTGATAGTGATTAGGGGGAAGATAGGGAAGAAATAAGGAGGAAAAAGTGAGATTGTGTTGGCATGTGAGTTGGCCGAATGTTGTATGGGATTAGGGGGTGATAGTTGGCCAAAATCTTAACATTTTGTGCATTTTTTTTTCCTTTTTCTCCAAAATCTTTCTTCTTAGCCGAATTTGTCATTGGCATTAGGTGAAAGTTTTGTTTTGTTTTGGCTATCATTTTTGACCATTTTGGTGTAATTGCCTTTACTCTCAAGTTTCTTTTTCTCTATTGCCGAAAACACCAAAAAGCTTAGAAGACATTTCTCTTTTCTTTTCTTTCTCTCTAGTGCCGAAATCATCCTAGCACTAAGGTCCTTTTTCATCTTTTTCTTTTCTCCTTCTTTCTATTAGCCGAAACCATCCTCTATTTTCACCATAATCATAACATCTTAAACCTCCTATCTTTCTTTCTTTCCTTTTATTAAAACCGTAACCACCATCTTTCTGTCTTCTCTTTTGTTAAAGCCGAAACCACCATTTCTTTTCTTCTTAATTGTTAAGGCCGAATCTCACTATAGTTCAAGTAAGGGTACAATCAATATCCGCATTACGGGTAAGGATTATCTATCAATCGTTCTTCTTTCTTTTCTTTTGGATTAGCCGATTTTAGGAATCTAATCCTCTTATTTCTCCTTGGCCGAATCTTTGAAGGAGGATTTTGGGATTCTTTTTGTAGCCAACGATTAAGGAGAGATCCATCGGGAAATTAAATATTCAAGGTAAAGGAGTTTTATATACTTATTATATCATTTTAGATAGACTACTAATCACTTTCGTTTTAGGGGACTCTATCGCTCGATCATTTTCCCGTGAACGTAAGATTTTGGGGCAAACAAAATAGGTTCGAAAAGAAGCGAGAAGGAGTGTTTGGCGGAGGGTGGTTCATTATACCTCAAATTTCAAACGAAGGGCGGTATCGGGGATTCGAGACTTTCCACCGGGTTGTGGACCTTCTGCCAACAAAGATCGATTATTTGAAGTCGTGCGTACACCCGAGCCACTATTTGTTCATGGTTTGTCATCGGATTTTGATCCATCTATTGGAGAAAATCACATATAACAGCTTGTTCGAGATTCGAGGGTAAGGAATTAGATTATTCATCAATAGTATAGATTTATAAGTAGTAGTGTGTTCTAATCAAGTGTGATAAATAATTAGGTGTTGACGAGCGGAAGGTATCGTTCTCTTTGTTATAAGGTGTGTAACACTATACTAAATTTCTCATAGATCTAAAATAATAATGATTTGTTTGAAAATATGTATGATAATGGTTGCGAGTACCATTTAGTGGTACACGATATTCGTGTATGTTTACCCCATTACTTCATTAATAATGCTATAAGCATAAATATGAAATAAGTATGACTCTGTTATGATTTTGGGGTATATTGCATAAAATCAATAATATGTATGTGCATGGGCATATGGGTGATATTGATAAAGGGAAGTGTTAGGTGGTTTTACCACATTATCCAGTGACTTCGATCACATAATATGAATCCGGTGACTTGGTCACATATATGAATCCGTGACTTTGGTCACAATTATCCGTGGCCATGCCACAAAATTATAAGGGCGATGTGCATCTTGACTGCAGCAATTGCCTTTGATGGTGTGTAGCGGATGGAGGGTCGATTTAGTAATCCCCACGGTGTGATTGGTAGGTACGGGTGGTGTGTAGCAGATGGATTTTTAGGTGGGCTTGGGATTTCATTTCATTTATATATATATACATGTGATTTAATCGATTTTATCTAATTTGATATAAAATGGGCTTATGGCTAAATATGTTTTAAATGGGCTTAATGGCTTTGATCGATTGGGCTTTTAATGTAATGTTACACATTGAGTCTGTTGACTCACCCTTTTTAGGGGATATATTTCAGGTAACTCTTAGCGTGATGGATCGGGTCAACGAGGACTACGTGGTGGCCATTGCTCAACTAAGTATTTCGGAGTTTCTTTTAATTAAACTTGCTAAGTTTATTTTTATTATTTAGGATTTATTTTGGGTTATGTTATTTTTGTAATAAGGCCGCTATGAACTGCTTAAATTTTTACGTTTTAGATTTTTAACTGCTACGATCAAATATTTACTAAATAATTAAATGATTTCAAAAAAAACTTAAACTGCTTTTGACACCTAAACACCTATGGTTTTACAATGATAATAAGTTTTTCATAAAATTTGGTTTTTTTTAACTTGAAATCTTTCTCTTAAAGATAACGTTTTAATGAGACACCAACTATAGTAAACACCATTTACAACGCGACCACTAAATAGATTCATTTTATACGAAACCATCATATTTTCTTATAAAACAAAACGGGAATTAATTGAAGTTTTACTCGAGGAACATACCAGATCCGGTCAGGGCTTGTGGGCCGAGTTTGGGGTGTTTCAACTTGGTATCATAGCCCAGTTTTAAACTCTTGGCCTTGGGTTTTGAAGCCCACAACGTTTTCAAAATTTGGCCCAAATGACTTTTTGAAAATTTTCTTTAGTTAAGATGGTTTTATAGAAGCATGGCACCCGAGTTCTCGGCCCAGGTCCATCAGGTAAGTTCTTTTGTCAATAAATTGATGTGAATGTATGATATTTTAAGTGATAAGCCTAAGGAAACTATACTTTAGAGACATGGACCCTAGGTGTATGTGTACTTCTATGGAAAAACCACTGAATAAATCTTTTTTGCATAAAACTTTCTTTAAACAAGAAGTGAAAAGACTCTAATACATAAAACTTTTTTGTAAAAACAGATAAGACGCGTAGTAGACATGAGTTCTAGGGGACGTGGTCGTCGTGGATACGGTAGAGGCAGAATGGCTGTGTCAAAACCAGTTAGATCTAGTTAAGGTTTCAAAAATGAAGCTCCGCCACCGACTGTTGGGGTGGAATTTCAAGAGCAAACTGGAGGAGATGACGCAGTATCGCAGGCTATGCTACGAGTTTTGGAACGAGTAGCAGGAGCTAGTATGGGAAATAGGGCTCGAAAGTCAGTAGCTGAGAGACTTAGATCAAACGGAGCTGAGATTTTTAGGGGAGTATCTGGAGTAGCTCTGAATGTAGTGGAGTACTGGTTAGAGGCAGTTGAGAGGATCATGGACGATTTGGACCGCTTCTTGAAGAAAAGTTAAAGGTCTTTGTTTCACTACTGTGATGAGGCTACCGGTGGTGGCTCACTGTCAAGGAGAGTACCCTCGAGATCGAGTGGATTGGGGGTATTTTAAGGTTAAGTTTGAAGGGAAATACGTTGGAGCTAGCTACATCGACTCTCAGAGAAAAGCGTTTCTGAATTTAGTGCAAGGAAATAAGTCGATAGCTGAGTATGAAGCAGAGTTTTTACGACTTAGCCAATATGCTAGAGGGATAGTAGCTACTGATTATGAGCGATGTGTCAGATTCGAGGATGGACTGAGAGATGAGCTACGAGTGTTGATTGCTCCACACCGGGAAAGAGACTTTGCAGTCTTAGTGGATAGGGCAAGGATAGCTGAAGAAGTTAAGCAGACTGAGAGACAGAATCGAGACAAAGGTCAGAATAAGAATAAGAGAAGTTTTGGATCTTCAGGGTCATTCGGGAATTTTCAAAAGAAACCTAGAGTTGATGGGCGCGAGGTCGAAAGTTGCTACGGAGGACAATATTGTACTTGTGCTCAATGTGGGAAGATGCACTCGGAGAATGTTGGAAAAGATCAAGGATGTTTCAAGTCTTGGTCTAAAGATCATATGATTAAGGATTGCCTGATGAATACAGATAAGAACCGCCCAGCAGGTCAGGGTGTTAATCAGGCTGGCAGAGGTGGACAGCAACCGATGAGGGGTCGTGGTCCAAATGGAAGAAGTAATGGTTCTGGTAGAGGTCGCGTAACTCTAGGCAGAGACAAGTGGTAGTTTCGAGGTGAGACTGACCAGTGTCGGTATATCTGATTTCGTCGAGAGAGGATAGTGACCTTTTGATGTTATCACGGTACATTTCGATTTACGGGTTGCCCTTTATTGCTTTGATAGATATAGGGTCAACTCATTCATATATCGCTAGTGAAGTATCCGGAACTCTGCATATGACTTCGAGGCGTACCTAGGAAGATGGTATATTTAGTCCTTTAGGATGACTGGAATAATAGATAGACTCTTTAAGAAAGTGCCTTTAGAAGTTCAAGGGACGCATTTTCCGGCTGATTTAATGGAGTTGCCATTCGGGGAATTCGACCTGATCTTAGGCATAGATTGGCTAGTAAAATATCGTGCAAATGTGGATTGTGCTACTAAGCGGATGTCATTAAAAACTATTGATGACAAAGAAGTTGTGGTGATGGGCGAGAGACGAAATTACTTATCAAATGTAGTATCTGCCCTTAAGGCAGAAAAGATGGTTAGAAAGGGATGTGTAGCTTTTCTGATATTGGTTAGTGCCTTGAAGGTTAAGGAAGCAACTGTTGAAGAGGTCAGGACTATGAGAGAATTTGTGGATGTTTTTTCGGAAGAACTTCTAGGATTGCCTCCAGATCGAGAGGTAGAATTTGTGATTGACTTATTGCCTGGAACGGCGCCAGTTTCTATCGCTCCGTATAGAATGGCACCAAAGGAGTTGGTTGAGCTTAAGGCTCAGATTCAAGAGTTGCTTGATCGTGGGTTCATCCAACATAGTGTGTCTCTATAGGGAGCACCGATCTTGTTTGTAAAGAAGAAAGACGAAATGATGAGAATGTGTATAGATTACCGACAGTTGAATAAGCTGACCATCAAGAACAAGTATCCTTTGCCAAGGATCGATGACTTGTTCGATCAGCTTAAGGGAGCTGCGGTATTCTCAAACATAGATCTAAGGTCGGGTATCATCAGCTTAAGGTGAAGGAAGCGGATATTCATAAGACAGCTTTCCGAACAAGATATGGGCATTATGAGTTTTGGTAATACCGTTCAGATTGACGAATGCCCCAGCTGCGTTCATAGATATGATGAATTGGGTTTTTCAACCCTACTTGGATCAGTTCGTCGTGGTATTCATAGACGACATCCTGGTGTATTCTAAGTCAGAGATAGAGCATGATGAGCATCTCCGGATAGTGTTGCAAGTGTTAAGGGAGAAGAAGCTTTATGCCAAATTCAGCAAGTGTGAATTTTGGCTGAAAGAAGTTGCATTTTTAGGCCATGTGGTATCTGCAGAAAGGATAAGGGTAGATCCTCGAAAGATTGAGGCAGTGCTAGATTGAAACCACCTAATTCATGAATCGAGATTCGCGATTTCTTGGGTTTAGCAGTTACTACGTAAGATTCGTCAAGGATTTTCATCGATAGCTACACCTTTAACGAAATTGTTGCGAAAGGAGGTACCTTTCAGATGGCGATAAGCAAAGAAGAGAGCTTTAAGAAGCTTAAGAGGGTTTTTTGAAGCTCGATTTTGATTCACTGGGCGGGAAGGATTTCGTGGTGTATTGTGACGCTTCTCACACAGGATTAGGATGTGTTCTAATGCAAGACGGGAAGGTAGTTGCGTATGCGTCTCGACAATTAAGGCCACACGAGGTTAATTACCCGACGCATGATTTGGAGTTGGCTGCAGTAGTTTTTGCTCTTAAGGTTTGGAGGCATTATTTATATGGGGAAAAGTCAGTGATATACACGGACCACAAAAGTCTGAAATATCTGCTGACTCAGAAAGAGCTGAATCTGAGACAGCGAAGGTGGGTAGAGTTGTTGAAAGACTATGACTGTTATATAGAGTACCACCCAGGAAAGGCAAATATGGTGGCAGACGCTCTAAGTCGAAAAGTGGTGTCAGATCTAAGGGCGATGTTTGCACATCTTAGTCTTTATGACGACGGAAGCTTGCTGACAGAATTACAAATAAAGCCGACGTGGTTGAGTCAAGTAAAAGAGAGACAGTTGGTAGACGATGATCTGAGTACTAAGCTTCGGCAGGTGCAGAATGCGGAATTAGAAGATTATGGTATTAATAGTGACGGGGTATTGTGTTTCAAAGGTAAAGTCTGTATGCCGAGGAATCAGGAGTTGAGGCAAAGGATTTTTCAGGAGTCGCATGGTAGCCCTTATGCTATGCATCCTCGAGGAAGTAAGTTATACCGAGATTTACGAGATCAGTTTTGGTGGCCTGGTCTTAAGCGGGAAGTTACAGAATTCATAGGAAAGTGTTTAACGTGCCAACAAGTCAAGGCTGAACATCAAGTACCTTCGGGATTGCTTCAGCCGATAAAGATTCCGCAGTGGAAGTAGGAGAGAATCACCATGGACTTTGTTAGTGGGCTTCCTTCTACGCCTACTAAGAAAGACTTGGTATGGGTGATAGTGGATCGATTGACGAAATCTGCACATTTTATCCCAGTTCGGGATGATTACTCTTTGTAGAAATTGGCGAAGTTGTATGTGGCTGAGATTGTGAGATTGCATGGAGTGCCGGTGTCGATTATTTTGGATAGGGATCTGAGTTTTATATCTCGGTTTTGGAAAGCATTGCATCAGGCTTTGGGCACCATATTGGACTTCAGTACGGCATTTCATCCACAGTCGGACGGCCAGTCTGAGCGAGTAATCCAAGTCTTAGAGAATATGTTAAGGGGATGTGTGATAGATTTCAGAAGAAGCTGGGAGGAGTTCTTACCTTTAGCAGAATTTGCGTACAATAAAATGGCACCGTATGAAGCACTATATGGATGAAAATGTCGCACTCCTACGTGTTGGACAGAATTAGGGGAACGTCAAGTTTTGGGACCAAAATAGTGGCTGAATCCGAAGAAAAGGTTAAGGTAATCTGGGCTCGATTAAAGAAGGCATCTGATAGGCAAAAGTCGTACGCAGATCTTAAGCGGAAAGAAATAGAGTTTGTTGTGGGGGATCAAGTATTCCTAAAGGTTTCACCTTGGAAAAAGGTGATGAGATTTGGTCGCAAAGAGAAGTTAAGTCCCAGGTTCATAGGACCTTATCGGGTTTTGAAGCGAGTCGGACCAGTGGCATATCAGTTAGAATTACCTTCGGAGTTGAAGCAAATGCACTATGTATTTCATGTTTCAATGTTACATCATTACCGGTTGGATCCATCTCATGTAGTGCCAGTTGAGGAGGTGGAATTAAGACTAGATTTATCCTACGAAGAGGAGCCAATTCAAATTCTAGAACGGGATGTAAATGTGTTACGGAGAAAATCAGTTCCTCTAGTCAAAGTGTTATGGCGTAATCATGGATCGGAAGAAACTTCGTGGGACCCAGAGGAAACAATGCGACAGCAATACCCTCACTTGTTCTAACCAGGTAATTTCGAGGTCGAAATTATTTTTAAGGAGGGTAGAACTGTAATATCCATAATATAGGGGTTATGCATTTTTAACTTAATTGTATGTGGTTGCATGCCTATGTGTAGTTGAGTGTGCTTTGGGAGTTTTAGGAACTTCAGTATGTGAGAGAATACCTTAGAAAAATATTAAATTTTTAAGTCTTAAGATGGAGCTAAGCAAGATAGGCTTTAAGAAAAATTGGCATGAGGTTTTAATCATAACAAGTCAATTGGCAAGGTGGTGTTGGCGCATGGGTGAATGCACGAGAGGAGAGGTTCGAATCCCTTAACTAGCAATTGGGAGGATTTTTATTTTTGTTCTCTTTCCTATAGTGTCGGTCAAGCTTTATCTTAGTATGGATGGATTTTCTTTCATTTTTGGATAGTAGACCAAAGGGAAAAGGCAAGTTATTAGTTAAAATATGGAATCAAGATGTTATGGAAGGATAAGGGGACAAAAGGCTTGATGAATGGGTGATGTTTTGGAATTTTTCTATGGCCATTTGACCATGAATGTGGACGACATAAGGGGCTAAGGGGTTGGCTTAATTGTGATAGTGATTAGGGGAAGATAGGGAAGAAATGAGGAGGAAAAAGTGGGATTGTGTTGGCATGTGAGTTGGCCGAATGTTGCATGAGATTAGGGGGTGATAGTTGGCCAAAATCTTAACATTTTGTGCATTTTTTTCCCTTTTCTCCAAAATCTTTCTTCTTAGCCGAATTTGTCATTGGCATTAGGTGAAAGTTTTGTTTTGTTTTGGCTATCATTTTTGACCATTTTGGTGTAATTGCCTTTACTCTCTAGTTTCTTTTTTCTCTATTGCCGAAAACACCAAAAAGCTTAGAAGACATTTATCTTTTCTTTTCTTCCTCTCTAGCCGAAATCATCCTAGCACTTAGGTCCTTTTTCATCTTTTTCTTTTCTCCTTCTTTTCTTTGCCGAAACCATCCTCCATTTTCACCATAATCATAACATCTTAAACCTCCCATCTTTCTTTCTTTTCTTTTATTAAAACTGAAACCACCATCTTTCTTTGTTCTCTTTTTTTAAAGCCGAAACCACCATTTCTTTTCTTCTTAATTGTTAAGGCCGAATCTCTTTATTGTTCAAGTAAGGGTACAATCAATCTTCGCGTTATGGGTAAGGATTATCTATCAATCGTTCTTCTTTCTTTTCTTTTGGATTAGCCATTTTTAGGAATCTAATCCTCTTATTTCTCCTTGGCCGAATCTTTAAAGGAGGATTTTGGGATTCTTTTTGTAGCCAATGATTAAGGAGAGATCCATCGGGAAATTAAATATTCAAGGTAAAGGAGTTTTATATACTTATTATATCGTTTTAGATAGACTACTAATCGCTTTCGTTTTAGGGGACTCTATCGCTCGATCATTTTCCCGTGAACATAAGATTTTGGGGCAAACAAAATAGGTTCGAAAAGAGTGGTAAAGAGTGTTTGGAAGAGGGGTGGTTCTGTTATACCCTCAAATTTCAAACGAAGGGCTGTATTGGGGATTCGAGACTTTCCACCGGGTTGTGGACCTTCTGCCAACGAAGATCGATTATTTGAAGTCGTGCGTACACCCGAGCCACTATTTGCTCGTGGTTTGTTATCAGATTTTGATCCATCTATTGGAGAAAAATCACATATAACAGTTGTTCGAGATTCCGAGGGTAAGGAATTAGATTATTCATCAATAGTATATATTTATAAGTAGTAGTGTGTTCTAATCAAGTGTGATAAATAATTAGGTGTCGATTTGCGGAAGGTATCATTCTCATTTGTTATAAGGTGTGTAACACTATACTAAATTTCTCATAGATCTAAAATAATAATGATTTGTATGAAAATATGTATGATAATGGTTGCGAGTACCATTCAGTGGTACACGATATTCAGGTATGTTTACCCCATTACTTTGTTAATAATGCTATAAGCATAAATTTGAAATAAGTATGACTCTGTTATGATTTTGGGGTATATTGCATAAAATCCAAATAATATGTATGTGCATGGGCATATGGGTGATGTTGATAAAGGGAAGTGTTCCGGTGGTTTTTACCACATTATCCGGTGACTTCGGTCACATAATATGAATCCGGTGACTTCGGTCACATATATGAATCCGGTGACTTCGGTCACAATTATCCGGTGGCCATGCCACAAAATTATAAGGGCGATGTGCATGTCGATCGCAAAGAATCGCCTTTGATGGTGTGTAGCGGATGGAGGGTCGATTTAGTAATCTCTACAGTGTGATTGGTAGGTACGGGTGGTGTGTAGCGGATGGATTTTTAGGTGGGCTTGGGATTGCATTTCATTTATATATATACATGTGATTTAATCGATTTTATCTAATTTGATATAAAATGGGCTTATGGCTAAATATGTTTTAAATGGGCTTAATGGCTTTGATCGATTGGGCTTTTAGTGTAATGTTACACATTGAGTCTGTTGACTCACCCTTTTTATGGGATATATTTCAGGTAACTCTTAGCGTGATGGATTGGGTCAACAAGGACTACGTGGTGGCCATTACTCAACTAAGTATTACAGAGTTTCTTTTAATTAAACTTGCTAAGTTTATTTTTATTATTTAGGATTTATTTTGGGTTATGTTATTTTTGTAATAAGGCCGCTATGAACTGTTTAAATTTTTACTTTTTAGATTTTTAATCTACTACGATCAAATATTTACTAAATAATTAAATGATTTTGAAAAAAAAAATAACTTAAACTGTTTTGACACCTAAACACCTATGGTTTTTACAATGATAATAAGTTTTTCATAAAATTTGGTTTTCTTTTAACTTAAAATCTTTCTCTTAAAGATAACGTTTTAATGAGACACCAACTATAGTAAACACCATTTACAACGCGACCACTAAATAGATTCATTTTATACGAAACCATCATATTTTCTTATAAAACAAAACGAGAATTAATTGAAGTTTTACTCGAGGAACATACCAGATCCGGTCAGGGCTTGTGGGCCGGGTTTGGGGTGTTTCATGATAGGCTCTTGAATTGGTAAATGGCATTGAATTGAGTAAAGAAATGGTTGAAATAGATATAGTATGATTTGTATATTGGTGGATGATTTTTGGCTGCATATTTGTGCCTTGAATTGGTACCATTTGGATTGTTTAGGTACATGTAAATTTGGGTGGCAAAATGGCTTGGTAAATAGCCTATTTTTTGTCCACACGGGCAGAGACATGGGCGTGTGACTTAGCTGTGTATGACACATGGCCATGTTACACGGCCGTATGACCCCTGGTGTTGTAATTGAAGTGAATTAGTGTGCTCCACACGGTCTCACACACGGGTGTGTGATCGACGGTGTGGTATAAGTCAGTTTACCCCCTAATTGGCACATGGCCTAGCGCACGGGCTTGTGACTTGGCCGTGTTGTACAAGTCATTATACCCTATAGGTTTGGCACAGCCTAGCACACAGCCTGGCACACGGGCGTGTGTGGTCACTGCGAAGAGCACACGGGCTAGACACACGGGCGTGTGGTTGGCCGTGTGACCCAAGTCAGTAACCTCACTTGTTTGGACACGGGATAACACGGGCTGGGACACGGCCATGTGCTCCCATTTCGAATGATCACACGGCCTGTGACATGGGCGTCTCTGGTGGCCGTGTGAGACACACAGCCTGGTCACACGGGCATGTGTCCCCTGTTTTGGAGAAAATTTTGCTAAGTGTTAAATTTTTTTTCGAGTTTTCGGTTTAGTCCCGAACCTCTCCCAATGCATGTTTAAGGCCTCGTAGGCTCGTTTAAGGGACATTATGATTGATTATGATTGGATTGTATTTGAATTTGATAAATTGTATATGAAATGTATGTTTAAAAGTGTTAAAAGTCCGGTAATGCTCTTTAACCCTATTCCAGAGTCGAATACGGGTGAGGGGTGTTACATGGATATAAATGAATGGAAATGATGAAGTAAGAGAAATGGGCCGCATTCATAAATGAATGCATTTTCTCGTTAAGTACAAAAATGACTTGAGAATTAATTCAAGGTTTTGCAAAATATTATTTAATTAAAATAATTAAATAATTGAAGTTCAAAATGAAATGAAATTAATTATTCATTATGAATCCATTGAATAAGAAAATTAAATATATTTTCTCATAGATTCATTTACAATAAAGTTGTCATGACTTTAACGGAATTTTAGAAAATTATTTAAATAAGAAACTAGTGTAATTAATTTAATTAATTTAATAAATTAAATAATAATATTTATTTTAAGAAATAGAAAATAAGTATTGGGTGAGACTAAATTATAAAGTGTTGAGTCAAAAGTTTAGGAAGCATATATAATTGGACCAACTGCATCAGAGGTCAAATCTGCCTCACATAGCATGTGAGGGGCGGCAACCTTCAGGGAAATTAAGAAGGTTTGTTGGATCTTCTCTCTTAGTTAGATTAGGAGAATTTTTTTCTATTAAATAATATTATTTATTGAGGTCTTGTTTAACCAGGAATTTTATACCTCTCCCTATAAATAAATGGCACCATTTGACCTAAAATCATAAGTTTGATACGTCGTTATTTTATTAGAAAATAGTAGGAATTTATTATCTAAGAATAAATTATATTTTTTTGGGAATTGCGATATTTTTCGATTTCTATTAAGAGAATTGATTTTCCTACTAAAAGTAATTACATTGATTCTTTTTTTTTTTTTTTTGTGTGTGTTTGGTTTGTGTTGCTCAAGCCCACACTCGGCACGATTCAGAACACGAGTATAGCGGAGAAGGTCATTCGGTCGAAAGCTAGGACCGGCTCGAATCTGTCTCACACAAAGCACAAGTACTTTTTGGTTAGAGTTTATTACTATGAATATTACAAAGTGGCTCAGTTTTGAAAATTTTTAAACCTTTCATTGTAACTATAATAAAGCCATTTTGTTAACCAATTTTTTCAACAACCTAGCCGCGGGAATCTAGAGTCACTCCCAAAACTACAAATCCCTTTTAATGACCCCTATATGGATTTTGATAGTGGGGTGTCATCCACTATACGTCCAATTATGTCACACCCAAAGAAAAAGTTTGGTAGTCATTCATATTTTACTAAAGCAATACGCTTAATACCTTTTGGACTAGTCATTTTTACACACGACACAACAATTTTGTAATATCCAACTTCACCCTAACTTTGATATATCCCCCAACCACCTACTTATCTCACCAATCTACAACTATAATTTCACCAAGCAACCCTTCCAACTACCAGGATCTAATGCCCTTTGTGTAGTAATATCATCAAATGTAGTTGTAATTTTTCCAAACAAATTGGTTTAATAAAATTCACTCATTCTCATTAATATCCTTTTTATGATGTCATCATTGATTTTTGTATGCAAATTAAAATGAAAGCAAATATTAGCTCATTGATTATCTAACATTTAACTAATATTAAGTTACATTATGTGGTTGGATCAAAATGCAAGAAGACAACTTATATTAGTAGATAATCTAAATAGTCCATAGTTTAATAAAAAAAAATTGAGTAAGTTGATTAAAAGACTATTATGTAGACTATCAGGTCTAAATTGGGAGATAGATTGTCTTGAGAATTGGAGCAGATGACTCCTAAAGATAGAGAAATAGATGTGATTGTTTGGACTGACAGGATATTAGACAAGACCAAGTAGAATAAATCCTAGATTCGTTTATGGATATATTCACTTATGACATTCATAATGTGACTTACCTCATCTTGAGTAATTAATGGACTATGTGTACATGACTCGTAAAATTTGATTGTTAAAAGCTTGAGTTCAATTGGTAATAGAGCAGAAAGCTGGTGCATTGAGTGAATGACTTCTGCTTGACAAAACTTCACTTATAGTATTGGAATTCATAAACCAATCAAGGGTAAATTGTATCTCTCATTGGAAGTACAAGATAGATGGAAAAGTAATGTGGCCTCAGGTTATTTGTCTAAAGACAAATGATTTAATTACTATTAGTGAATAATTGACATTTTTATGAAGGAAGATGTAAGGAGAAGAGTCCAATCATGGTACTTTTAGACACCATGACTAAATAATGTTGTAATTAATAGAAAAAGAGTCAAAACTTATTTGAAAATTATTTGAGCCTTGATTATATATGTCCAATCAACCCCCTCTGTTTGCTCAGTATATGAGAATACATGAAAACGATGAATTACAGAAATAAACAAGTATCGCTATCTGTAGTAAATGTATTTTCTCACTATAAACAAGAGATGACTTAGTAATAAATTAATTTCTTTAAATTATTATTTAATTAATTGTAATTAAATAATTAGAGTTTGAAGTGAAAATTAAATAAATTAGTCATCATAGTTTCATTGAACAAGTTAATTAAATTTATTTACTTATAGATTTTAGTATCGTAAAGTTGTCATGACTTTAACGAGATTAGAATTGAGTTAATTTAATTAATTAATTAATATTTTGAGAACAAAAAAATCATTTTTCAGGTTAGTAAAATTATATGAGTCAGTTGAAAGACCAGACAACATATATAATTGTACTTGATATGTGAAACAAGCTCAATAGGCCCGTAATAAGGCAATGGGCAACAACCCTAGGGTTCCCAGAGGGTGTTGCCACCGCCACTGCTATGTAGTCCTATTTGGAGTATGTGTTTTTAATTAAAATATTATTTTTCTGTTAAACCTTGTTCATTTGAGACTCTTGTTATTTTTTTAATAAATATAGACTATGAGCTATGTCAAATTATACCATTCACCTACGTCATTATTCTGCCAAAAAATAGTGAAAATTATTCTACACAAATAATTCTATCTTTCTCTAGTAATTGCTTTCTAGCCTTAGAAAGTTTTCATAAGTGTTCATCAGTTCACAAATAAAGCCCACACTTAAGCAAATCGATGTTAAGATTAATAGAGAAGATCAAAAGGTTAAAAGAGGGGAACGACCTATTCCACCCATTTAGAAAATACAAGTATAATTTTGGTAAACGATTCATTGCTATAAATATCATTAGGCTTGGTTCTAGAATTTGTTTTAAAATTTTCGCTTTGCAACAAGAATGATTTCTAAACCAAAATTTCCCAACACCAACTGCAAATTTACAACCCTATTCATCTAGCCTAAGGGCACATTATGAAAATAGACCTAAGTTGGTACTTGAGGGAAATCCTACTCGATAGTACTATAAGAATCAACATACGCAGTCATAGCAACCAAGGATTTACCAAGTTCCACAATCCTAAGTCTAAAACTTTCTCTCTGTCTTCGACCAAGCCAAATTTTATAAAGAAAATTGTAGAAGACAAGGAAGTAAACTTTACCTTTTTATTAATCAACCACACACTCATGAAAACCTACATCAAAGCTTTCCTATTAAATAAGTTTTCAGTAATATGTCCTCCCACAACCTATGCTAGACCCAGTGTGCACCAATCTTTCTTATTAGTAACCAATAAACCTTTTCCTCCTTTTTCTTAAAACTTCATTCTTTTTAACAAAGCACCAATCTTATTAGCCGCTGAAAACTAAGAAAAAAAATTCCAAATCAACAAAAGTAAAATAACATTAGGATTGTTGTGAACTTTTTTAACAAGAGAAATAAAGAAGAATAACTTTTGAAACTGGAAAACACAAAACCCCTTAGTAGCCTAAACTAGGCGTATGCATATCAAAGAATAACCAAGACCACTTTTGGGCCTAATGTAACCCAAATAAAACCATAAGTGCCTGATTAGTTGCAACCTTATTACTGCTTCAAAGAGTCCTATCATAAGTTAACTTATTGAAAGAAGTCATAACTACGTAAGTTTTTTAACATGATTTGCTTCCCTCTCAACCATTGCATGTCAATAGGAAGACATGTAGACCTTTCTATATTGTCAAACACTGATTTTTGATTGCCTCTGGCCATCTCTCCCTACGGTTGCCTTAACGATAATTATAAAACAGTTTAAATAATGCACGCCATGTGTTGGAATATACCCAAAGACCAATCATAAGATGATTTTATTTGCATATTTATTTACCTAGTTTATTAATAAAGCACCACTGTTATTACTATCGGTCTCAATTTATGTGCTTTAAATAAACTATTTAATAATAAAGCCTTAAGAATAATATAATTTTTCTTGAAAGTCCTTAGTCAAGTATTGTTGTGGGCTTGGACAACAATCATACATTGAGACTAATATGTGCCTAGTTGATGATAATGTCTTGTTATTGATATGTGATATCAAGTCAAAACATAAGTATATGTTACAAAATAATTACTAGACTGACACTATGAAAATGCTTCTTGGATTGTTATGTAATATTCACGAAATTTCTCATAGTTATAATATTATATATGATCCTTAGACTTGGGATCACTATAATTCCCAATATTGTGAGTCGTATACTTTGACATAGTTAAACTTCTTTCGTAAATGGTTATATTATAAAGACTAGTGCTGGGTATACAATAATCTATGTAGTGAGATATGAATGATCAATATAAGTTTTATCCCTCCTTCATAGTGAAAGTGATATCTCAAGCCCCTTAGTCGAGTGAGACTAGAAATAAATGGTTGTAATACCCTATATCTGACTCGATCATCGAGTCCAAGTACCAAATATCATAATTAAACTGTATTACTTAACAAGTTCTCTAACCTAACTTGTCAACAGGTGAAGTCATAACCACACTTTCCTGAACACTCCTTTTTATGGGACTTGATCCCACTTGGCTTCATCTCATACCTCTACGTTTTCCTTCTTGATTTAACTCACCGTAGAATAACTATATATGTGAATTCTCATTTTTACATCCGCTATTGACAGACTGGAAGATAACTCGCCATGATTACTAGCTTCTTACCTTAATTCCTTCTTTCCACACTGAAGTCAATCTGATTATGTTGGTTTATTTCCAGTGACAGATTTCTCGTAACCCATCCTATTCATGAATCCCTCCTTAAAGGAAAACCCCAATTTCTGACACCTTTATTGGCGACTTTGGATATGGAATATGAGTTGGGGGTAGGCACCCCTCATTCTTGGCAGACTCATACCTACCAGACAGTCTAATAATATTCTCTCATTTCAGTTCATTGTACTAAGAGGCTCCCAACAATAGATAGTCTCTTTCGCAGACTACCTCTTCCATAAATTGTCCTAAGTGAACTTCTGCCTCTATTAAACCCATATGGATTTTCTAGTGCCAGATAGTCTTGACAGATATCTTTTTTCTTGAAATCCTTGGTTGTCTTAATCGACCATTCAACTTTGGCGAACATTCTCTTCGTCATGGTCTTTTGGTTGACTATCCACTTTTTTGGCTATTTCTTCATCGCCATTTAGGACTCTAAATGTGATAATCCATCTAGTAATTGCTTAGCCAATATGGTTCTAAAATCAACTCAGACAGACTCTTAATAACAAATACTAGATTTTTTTTCTAATTAGTCACATATACCTACGTCATGACATTTCTATCCACTCCACTTACCGTCATATTTTGGCGGATCCTCTTTTTATCCCATTTTTCTATGTTCTTTGTTATGCCATGACCACTCCATCATTTTACTCGCCGCACGAGTCATTCAGTGACTTCTCCTTTTCATGCCCTAGCGGGCTTCCTAGTTTAATGTCCTGGCAGACTTCATATGTTGCCATAGCCCAGCTATGGTCTTATACAATATGGTGCCATATTTACTATCCTGGCAGACTTCATATGATGCCATAGCCCCTCTATGGTCTTACACAATATGGTTCCATATTTACTATCCTGACGGGCTTCATATGTTTCCATAGCCCAGCTATGGTCTCACATAATATGGTGTCATGTTCACTATCCTAGCGAACTTCATATCTTTCGATAGCCTAGGTATGGTCTTACACGATATGGTGCCATGTTTACCCATGAACCTTTGATTTCAAAGAATCTTAAGCCTCTTCAGAGGTGTTACCCATTGAGTTGATTAATCATCGTCACGGTGTCGCTCTAGCAAGCCAGTAAATACCATTCCACGATGCTGCCCAAACTCCTTTGAATCTCATAACAAGCCACTTATTCTTCAATATGCCAATTTCCTATCTTCAACTAACTCGCCATTTGCTACCCTTCATACACCGCATTTTATAAGCATACATAGCACTCATATCATTTCAATTAATACTATTTATTTATTATGCTAAGGAGGACGCCAACATTTCACTAATACATGACCATATCAGATTAACAGAGTATTCCCAGAATTTTCATGCTTACGCAGACCTAAGTATGTATAATATTTCCATACAATCTCAAACCATACTTGGAAACAACCCTAGACTTATACTAAACTTAATGCATATCATACAAGCACTATATAAACAACAAAGTACCCAATCATGGAGTATAGACACTCACCTTACTTTTTTTTCCTCTCTAGCTTAGCTTTTCCAAACGTTAGAGCCTTATTCATCTTAGTAGCTAAGCATGGCAACCATTCATCAGTTCAATCAAAGGTGTATAAACCATAAAAGGAAAAACCCATTAGACAAAAACTATCAGGAATCCTTACTTCTCTTTTCATCTAGATCACAGGTACAAAGAGTGTAACATCCTAATTTTTTTAATTTAAATTTCGTTAAACTATTTAAAGAACGAGCTATTGGCTTTATGGTTAAGTGATAGTAAGGAGATGGTGCATTTGTCCTGGAGACCAAATTTCAATTCCTTTCCCATGCAAATTAATTAATTTTGCTATTTTTTTCTCCCACTCCTTTGTGTGTGTGTTGTCCAACCTAGTTTAACTTAGGTATATATGTTATTTTCATTAAGTTTTTCATCCTATTCATTTTTTTTCCTCTCTTGCCTTCTAACCCTCCTCTCTAAAAAATCTCCTATTTTCTACTTCATTTTTTTTCTTATTCACTCTACCATCCAAACAAGGGTGTTTACCATTATTGTTGTACCGCTCCAAATCAGTACCACTTTGGGCTGTTGTATTTTCCATTTTGTCGCATATTTAAAACAACATTTTCTTTGATTCTCATCTATTTAAAGTAGCCTTTAACCTTGCCAATTAGGAGTGAATCCGATCTCGCTTGTCTGGCATCTCATATTTAGTTAACGTGAAGTGTAAGTGCGAACTTAAGTGAGTTATTGCATCGTATTGATTTTGTTAAATTTTTTAGTTAGGCTGGATGCTCTAAGACCTTTAATTGATCATTATTTACTAATTTTAAGTGTTAATTTAATTTTAGGGGCTGATCGGAATGTCCTGGATCAACAATGAAGTCAGATCTCGTCCGCACCCTTGTTTCCCATCAAATCAGTATAAGTTCGCTTATCGTTTCGAATCTTAAAATTTGTTAATGTGAAACTGCTTTGGCCAAACCCTTAGGGGTTTTTCAAGGCTGGTAATTAATCATATTCTAAAATATTAAGCGCTATTTTTGGATCTAGGTTAACGCTTAAGTGTGGAAGTGTGGACTTTATGGTTTAATGTTGCGGGTTGCGAATTAAGATATGGGTCTTTCCATTTGCTAATGTTTTAAAATGGTTGTAACACCCTATACTCGGCCTGGTCGCCAAGCCCGAATATGGAATGTCAGACCATCGTCTCGTCTCATTTACAATAAATAGGAAGCTAGATTCAAATAAATTGAACGTCTTTTGTTAAGTTGATCAAGTATTAATACATCCAAATGGTTAATTATCATTATTACATGCAATTCATTCATCAAACAACCATGTGTTCAGTCAGAATTATGCTTAGGGGCTAATTAGCAAGATTCCACAAAAATGTCTGTAGGTATTGATACTGATATCCAGGTATCGATAAATTCTTGTAGTGGCATCGATACCACTTGGAAAAATGATACCAATTGAGCATTTTGTTTCTCGATTTAAAAACCCATCTATCATAAAATATCAGTACCATAGGATAATGTATAGATATTTATCCCCCGAGTACTGATACTAAAGAAAAGGTATCGATACCAAATCCCTATTATGTTCCTTGTACGTTTTAATTCACAGAGTTATCAATTTTTAAAGCCCAATGTTGATACCTCTGCTATTGGAGCTAAAAATACAGTATAGGAATGCAATTAACTCATAAAAATAGTTCCTAATCAACATGCATCAAGTACTAAATTAAATAACTGTTCATATGACTTAATCAACAATAAAAAATAGTAAAAGTAAATCTTAACCAATATCATCATGCCATTGTCAATGTTTAAGTATTCTAGCATAAAAATAACACAAAATTCCTATGGGAACATCAAAATGGTGAAGCTCAATGTCTCAAAATAGTTCCACCACATTGCCCAATTCCCCAAAATAAATAATAAAATAATGAAGCACCTACGAAGAATAACCAGACTTCCTTAGATCACTTCCTTAGAGACCACACCACCCACACCATGACGTCACTAATCTACAAATGTTGAAATGAGGGGATGAGCTTTTGTAATCTCAGTGAATGCAAGAATGACCACAACATAGACACATCATTATGTAACACAACCAAACATTTATTCAGAGGTAGTGCATTCTTAAGTCTAGCATCACATAGTACTAAATCATGCATAGCCTAAAAGTCGTTCTCATAGCACATATACATAATCATTCAAGCATAGAACATATTTTGCACAGTTATATAACGTAAGACAAGGTGAGATATGATGGCACCTGGATTATGAAACATGTACTGAGCTTTATCATCACACATCGGATACACGAGTCTCCTTACACCACATAGACTCGTAAAGTCAAACATGTCCCAAAATTGAAGCGTATAGCTAACACTCTCCTTATTTCCCCTCAGATGTCCTGTTGAATGGAGCTTAGCTCACATTCCCTTATCCCTCCGAACATGTCCCAGGGCCTCAACGCCCAAAACCTCTATACATATAAGTGAATACTCACAATCCTATGACATGCCAACTATATCCAATGGTTCAAAGATCACAAGGCTAAACTACCATAAAAACAACACATATTTCTTATCGATTATCCATGCACCATCACTGCATATTAGCATCTTTTATAAAACACTAGCATATTCATATTACTTATATAATGTACATTCATTACAGGTTTATAACTACACTTTGCACAAAAAGAACCAATCCACATATCACATATCATGCATATTATATAACTACAAGACAAGTATAATTCAAGAAAACTTACACTCAGAATTTAGAGTAGGGTTTAGGCTACATCTAAATTCCCAATAACATATGACTCGTGTTTACGAGTAGCAACTCCATACACTCATCACTTTATGCCTTTGTCAAAACCGAAAGCTCAACTAACGCTTCCCTAGCTCGTAGCTAGCTCTAACGAATCCTAAGCTTTACACACATAAATCATACAATAACCTTAGTCAAATATCAACCAATAATTCACTCAAACCAACTAAGATACAAGCTTTAAGCTAAATTCTCATGTGACTTAAACCATTAACATTTATAAACTTTATATACCAATATCTCGATCTATACTCAACATTTTTTATTAAAATCAGTTCCGTTCATCTACTTAATCATTGATAACATGTTAATTTGCATGAATTTTTATGTTTAATTTGATTAATTTTTGAATTGATCCCTGCTGGATTAGTGATTTTATGTTTTAATCTTGTCAGGGATGCAATTGGGATGCTATGAGTAAAAAACGAGCAGAAAATGACCTATTTGCAACATAGTTAATAAAGTGAGGCTGAATAAAAAATATGTAAGTGGCCAAGGACTCATTAGATTCTTTTGACTTTGTAAAAGCCAAAATTAGAAAAAAATATAATTTTATTGTATATTTAATTTTAATTATGTGATGAAGTGGTTAAAGCCAAATTTAGCAAATGTCACGTATATAAATAGGGCTTTAAGGTAGCTTGGATGAACACATTACATTTTGCATTTGATTTCCATTTGGAAATGAATAGAATTATTCTTTTTTTTTTCTTCCAAAGTTGATGCGTCAATAGCTACTACTTTTTTTTTTCATTTCTTTGTTCTTTGCCAAATTTGTTTAATTGCTTTCCAAGTCCGCTCCCTTCCAAACTTCCACCATTTTCATTCAAATCTACTACATAACCAACCAAGGCATAAATAATTTCATGCTTCACTAAATACCAACTTAGCTTTAGGTCGATATTCTTTCCGGTCAAGAATTGTGACATATGTATCCGTACTAAAAATCCTTCCAATCGATATTCACATTTTTCCTAAGTATCGGGATTGACAACTCGTCCCTTAAAGTTAACTCGATTTCAAGTCAAAAAGTGCATGTTGGGTTGGAGTCGTGTTTACGGATAGTTAGGGAAACGAGTCAGTCGTGCTACATTCGGATCTCCAAGAATAAATCTGTAACATCCTTAAATCGGGGTCTCTGCATTTCATGTGTTTGCATGTGACGATATGCTTACTGTACTAGTTTAGGGTGTTTTGGGGCCTAGGCATGACCTTGGGTTAGGCCTGAGTCATGGCTAAAATTTTTGTTTTGGCACTCAGGAATAAGGAGCTAAGCGAGTTAGGGGTTAAAAGATATTCTTGGTGCATTGTGACACAAGAAAAGCCTTGGTAAAGTGGCAAGGAGGCGCCACTTAGGGCCTTAGTCAGTGACGCCACAAGCAGAGGAAGGGAGCTCAGGTTCGAGCAATAGAAATCTCATTTTCTGCTTATTATTTTGACGCCAAGCTGAGGAAGTGATGTGCTCAGGGTGGACTCTGGAGGATAAGGATGGGAGGAGTCAAATTGAGGAAATTTAGGAAATTTATACTGATGATTTGCGTAAGTGCTTGCACTATCGGGTTGGGGATTTATACGCTGAGTCTCAGTGACTCACCCCTTCCCATATATTTTGCAAATGAGGCATAGATCACGGATCTGGAGCCGGGAGGACTCAAGGTGGCCATGCATGCTAGTTTCAGGTTTTAACTTTAAAGTACTATTTCAGTTTTATTTACTTTCTTTCAATTTGGTTTTGGTTTTGTAATAAGGCAGCTAAGTGTTATTTTGGGTTTTACTTTTGGATTTTATCTTATGCATGTGATTAATAGTTTGATATTGCTTAAGAATCTGGGATTAAATCGATGTTTTCAAAACTATACTCGATATTGGGTTTTTCAAACGTTACCATCGGGTGACATTATTCACAAGGTAATAACAAAGTTAACTTAGATGATTCCAAATCTAAAGTTTCAAACAACTCCAAATGCAAATGGTTTCAACTTGACTATGCTCATTTCACTCGATTTTTTTTTTTTGTATTAAGTGTGGTATGATTTCTAAAAACTAGTAACAACAAACAGATTTTCAATAAAATTTAACGGGTAACTGGTTTTATTCAAACATTTTCACTCCGTGACATACCAGATCCGGTCGTGGTGTATTGACCGGGTTTGGGGTGTTACATTTTTGGTATCAGAGCCAGGTTCAAAAGCTCGACAGTGGGCTCGAGGCCCAAAATGTTTAAAAGTAGGGTTTTAAAAAGTTTTGTGGGGAATGTACATGGTTTGAACAGCATGGCACCGAGTCTCCGGCACCAATCCGCCCACCCTAACCATTGTGTGAATTGTATGGGGAAGAAATGGGTATTTCGGGATCGTAAATTAGTAGATTAGGAGTTATTGAACCATAGGAATAGCCTACTCCAACGCAAAATTACATAAGACTTAAAGATCAACTAAACAAACACCGTGAGTACGTCATTTGAGTTAAGGGTGTGGCAACCACAGCGATGTCTAGGAATGGATTCGGGGAGCTTGGTATTTAAGTAGTCCTAGTGACTCACCTCCTCTTCACTTGAATCCTACCTGGTGCGTAGTGGCGGTTCACCCTAACTGAGACGACCTGTTCACAGGCTAAATTCAATAACTAAAACCCGAAAGGGACCAGCCACCTTGTTTTGTACAACCCTAAAATTAAACCTTGGTTTTGAAATTACCAAAGTACTTCTGATTCGAAAAAAAATTCTCGATTTGAAAAATGACCAAAATACCCCTAATTTGCAAATTGACCAAATTACCCCTGACTTGTAAAATTGCCGAAATACCCTCGATATGAAAAAAAATTATCGAAGTACTCCCGATTGAAAATTTCCAAAATACCCTTATTTCGTAAAATCACCTGGAACCATATTTTGGAAAATTATGAAAATACCCCTGGTTTAGGAAATTACCAAAATACCCCCGATTTCTAAAATTTCTGAAATACCTATGATTTGTGAAGGTTTCCAAATTAACCCTGATTTATTACTGAAATACCCCCATCGGTTAAATTACAGAAATACCCTCGGGTAGTGAAATAACGAGAATACCCTTAAAGTGGAGTGTGGGTAGAGGATGTTATTGATGAATGAATGTGATTCACTGAATTAGGGTAGAAGACTTGAAACGAAAACTTTGTAATGATCGAAAGAACTACTACTAAACTTCTTTACATAAAACTTATTCGTGGGTAATCAGTGGAATGAAGCTAATGCATAAAATTTCTTAAAGCAGATTAAATCGCGAATATAGACATGAGTTCTAGGGGACGTGGTCGCAATGTGCGAGGGCGTGGTAGAGGCAGAATGACCGTGTCGAAACCAGTTAGGTCTGGTCAAGGGTCGGAGAATGAGATGCCACCACCACCAGCTGTTGGTGATGAGTACCAGGATCAAACGAAGGATGATGCAGTGTCGCAGGCGATGTTGCGAGTGCTTGAGAGAGTGGCTGGAGCAGGTGGAGGTACAGGAGCTCAAAAATCTGTATCTGAGCGACTCGGAACCAATGGAGCTGAGGTATTCCTAGGTGTATCTGGTGTGGCACCCAATACGGTTGAGTATTGGTTAGAGGCGACGGAACAAATCATGGACGATTTGGATCTGACGGCTGAGGAGAAGCTAAAAGGGGTAGTGTCGCTTCTTCGAGATGAGTCATACCAGTGGTGGCTCACGGTTTAGGATGGTGCTGCAGCGGATGATCTCACTTGGGATTATTTCAAGGTGGCTTATCAGAAGAAGTATGTTGGGACCAGTTATATTGATGCGCAGATGAAGGCGTTTCTGAGGCTGGTTTAGGGGAGTAAGTCCGTATCGGAGTATAAGGTGAAATTTTTAAGGTTGAGCCGGTATGCTTGAGGCATCATGGCTATGGAGCATGAGCGATGCGTCAGGTTCGAGGATGGATTAAGGGATGATCTGAGATTGCTGATTGCTCCATAGTAGGAGAGAGAGTTTACGGTCTTAGTGGAAAAGGCCAAAGTTACGAAGGAAGTGAAACGGTCGATAAGACGAAATCAGGACAAGAGTTGGAATAAAAGGAATTCTGGATCATCTGGGTCTATTGGGAATCAATAGAAATGGGGAAGATATAGTGGGCCGAATCAAACTGCTAGGCCTACTACTGCTAATACTCAGTGGCTGCCACGATGTGCTTGGTGTGGAAAGTCTCACACGGGAGAATGTTGGACTGGAAACAGAAGATGTTTTGAGTGTGGGTCGATGGGGCACCGAGTGAGGGATTGGCCATAGAGGTCAGCTAGGTTGCAGTCTGGGGATCAAAATCGTACTCAGAATGGGAGGGATGGTCAGCAGCCACAGAGGGGCCGTGGTGCAGCCAGGGGAGGTAATGGCTCTGGTAGAGGCCGTGGAGCACCTGGCAGAGGTGCAGAGTGGTACAGAGGCGAGACAGCCTGGATTGGTCTACGCAGCAAGACGTCGAGAGGAGGGCGACACATCAAATGTCATAATCGGTACATTCTTAATTTTTGGATTACCTTATAATGCTTTGATAGATGTGGGTTCGACGCACTCATATGTAGCCAGTAGCATAGTGGAAACTATGAACTTAAACTCGAGATTACTTTAGGAAGATGACGGTGATAAGCCCTCCAGGTCACTCTGTAGAAGTAAGTAAACTATATAGGGATGTACCCCTAGAACTTTAAGGGGTCGTGTTTTTGGCTGATTTGATGGAACTGCCGTTTAAAGAGTTCGATCTGATTCTCGGGATGGATTGGCTAGTGAAGTACCAGGCCAGTCTGGATTGTGCGGCTAAGCGCATGGTGTTGAGGACAATGGAAGGTGGGGAGGTGGCAATGATAGGTAATAGAAGAGATTACTTATTCAATGTGGTCTCTACACTGAAGGCGGAGAAAATGGTAAGGAAGGTGGTGAGGCATGTTTGTGCTTTGGGAGCCAAGGATGCAGCTGTAGAGAGTATCCAAACCGTAGGGAATTTACTGATGTATTTCTAGAGGAACTTCCAGGTCTGCCTCCTGATCGCGAAGTTGAATTCGGTATAGATCTATTACCCAGAACTGCGCCAGTGTCTATTTCCCCGTATAGAATGGTGCCAAAGAAATTGGTGGAGCTGAAGGCTCAAATTCAAGAGTTGTTGGACCGGGGTTTTAGCCGGCCAAGTGTTTCACCTTGAGAAGCGTCAGTGCTCTTTGTTAATAAGAAAGACGGTACAATGCGGATGTGTATAGACTACCGCCGCTGAATAAGTTGACGATCAAAAACAAGTATCCGTTGCCCAGGATTGACGACTTGTTTGATCAACTCAAGGGTGCATCAGTTTTCTCTAAGATAGATCTTATGTCTGGGTATCATCAACTCAAAGTGAAGGAGGCTAATGTTCATAAGACGGCATTTCGTACTCAGTATGGGCATTACAATTTTTTGGTGATGTAGTTCAGGTTAACTAATGCACCGACAGCATTCATGGACTTGATGAATTGGGTGTTCCAGCAGTACTTGGACCAATTTGTCGTGGTGTTTATAGACGACATATTGGTGTACTCAAGGACTGAGGAAGATCATGATACGCACTTGCGGGTAGTTTTGCAAATTCTGAGGGAAAAGCAGTTATTTGCCAAGATCGAAGAAGTCTGAGTTCGCTTAGGGAAGTGACTTTCTTAGGTCACGTGAGTGTCACCAAGGATTAGAATGGACCCCCGCAAGATTGAGGTAGTGTTGGACTGGAAACCGCCTAGGTCGGTTGCAAAAATTTAGAGTTTTCTAGGTCTGGCAGGGTATTACCAGAGATTTGTGGAAGGTTTTCTCTGATCGCGGCGCCGTTGACCAATTTGTTGAGGAAGGGACTCCATTTGTGTGCTCGGAGAAACAACAGGAAAATTTCAACAAGTTGAGGAAGATCCTGACGAAAGCTCTGGTTCTGGTTCAGCCTGAGGCAGGAAAGGTATTCACGGTCTACTGTGATGCATCACATACAGGCTTGGGATGTGTGTTGATGCAGGAAGGGAAAGTAGTGGCATGTGCGTCTCGATAGCTGAGACCGCATGAGGTTAACTATCCGACACATGATCTGGAGTTGGCTACAGTGGTTTTCTCCATAAAAATATAGAGACACTATTTGTATGGGGAAAAGTTGATAGTTTACACGGATCACAAGAGTCTAAAGTACCTCTTGACTCAGAAAGATTTAAAGTTGAGGCAGCGAAGGTGGATCGAGTTATTGAAGGACTACGACTACTCGATTGAGTACCATCCGGGTAAGGCCAACGTAGTGGTTGATGCATTGAGCTGTAAGGTGGTAGCGGACTTACGAGCGATGTTTGCTCATCTTAGCCTGTATGACGACAGGAGTCTTTTGGTAGAATTGCGGGTTAAGCCGACTTGGGTAGAGCAGATTAAAGAGAAACAGTTAGTGGATGAGGTTTGAATGCTCGGAGGTTACAAGTCTGAGTAGTGGTTTGGAAGGTTACTGACTTGACCAACGATGGAGTGTTGTGTTTTCAAGGAGAGCTTTATCGTCAAGGACGCCAAGTTGAGGTAAAGGATTCTTCAGATGCACATAGCAGCCCATACGCTATGCATCCCGGAGGTAGCAAGATGTACCGGATTTGTGAGAGCGATTCTAGTGGCTGTGTCCAAGCGGAAGTGACTGAGTTTGTGGGTAAGTGTCTGACGTGTCAGTAGGTTAAAGCTGAACATCAATTACTTTCAGGTTTACTTCAGCCGGTGAAGATTCCTCAATGAAAGTGGGAAAGGATCACTATGGACTTTGTCAGTGGGCTACCCCTTATGCCTAGCAAGAAGGACTCAGTCTGGGTGATTGTGGACTGTTTGACTAAATCAGCTCATTTCATACCGGTGAGGATTGATTGTTCGCTGCAGAAGTTAGCCAAGTTGTATGTGGCCGAGATAGTAAGGTTGCATGGAGTGCTAGTGTCAATTATCTAGAATAGGGATCCCAGGTTCACGTCGAGATTCTGGAAAGCTTTGCATAAGGCTTTGGGTACGAGGTTGGATTTCAGAACAGCTTTTCACCCGCAATCTGATAGACAGTCTGAGAGAGTAATTCAAATTTTAGAAGACATGCTAAGGGGCTGTGTTCTGGATTTCAGTGGTAGTTGGGAGGAGTATCTACCATTGGCGGAGTTCGTTTATAACAATAGTTATCAAGCGAGTATTCAGATGGCACCATATGAGGCACTGTACGGACAGAAATGTCGTACTCCGACGTGTTGGATAGAATTGGGTGAACTGCAGATATTGGGTCCAGAGTTGGTGGTAGAAACTGAGGATACGGTTAAGGTGATTCGGGCTCATCTTAAGGAAGCGTCAGATAGGCAGAAGTCTTACACCGATCTTAAGCGCAGGGATATAGAGTATGCAGTAGGTGACAAGGTTTTCCTGAAGGTATCGCCGTGGAAGAAGGTGCTGAGATTTAGGCGGAAAGGGAAGCTAAGCCCTAGGTTTATCAGGCCGTACATGATGTTGAAGCGAGTGGGATCGGTAGCTTATCAGCTCGAGTTGTCGGCAGAGTTAAGTCAAATTCACGATGTCTTTCATGTTTCTATGCTTAGGCACTATCGATCAGATCCGTCACATGTTGTGCCAGTTGCAGAGATTGAGGTTAGCTCAGACTTATCTTTCGAGGAGGAATCGGTCAGATTTTGGATCGGGATGTCAAGGTCTTGCGTAGGAAGTCAGTTCCCTTGGTGAAAGTATTATGGCGGAACCATGGTACGGAGGAGGCCACATGGAAACCAGAGGATGTGATGCGGTAGTAATACCCTCAGCACTTCTGACCAGGTAATTTTGAGGCCGAAATTATTTTAAGGGGGTAGAACTGTAACATCCTTAAATCGGGGTCTCTACATTTCATGTGTTTACATGTGACGATATGCTTACTGTGCTAGTTTAGGGTGTTTTGGGGCCTAGGCATGACCTCGGGTTAGGCCTGAGTCATGGCTAAAATTTTTGTTTTGGCACTCAGGAATAAGGAGCTAAGGGAGTTAAGGGTTAAAAGATATTCTTGGTGTGTTGTGACATAAGAAAAGCCTTGGTAAAGTGGCAAGGAGGCGCCACTTAGGGCCTTAGTCAGTGACGCCACAAGCAGAGGAAGGGAGCTCAGGTTCGAGCAGCAGAAATATCATTTTCTGCTTATTATTTTGACGCCAAGCTGAGGAAGTGGTGTGCTCAGGGTGGACTCTGGAGGATAAGGATGGGAGGAGTCAAATTGAGGAAATTTAGGAGCTTGAATCTTATCAAACTCATTTGAAGGTGTTGGTCGAAAGTTGGATTGTGGGGAGGAGGAGTGCAATCAGTTTTGGGTTCTTTGGAGGGTGGCCGAATGTGCTTTGGGGAAAAGATATATCGGCTAGCTTCGGGAGTCTTTCTCTTTTCTTTGTTTAGTGTCAAAACTAAAACCTCTTCTAAGTGAACTCTTTCATTTAGCCTTTGCTACTTGTTGGCCGAACCACTCTTGTTGTTTGAGTTAAAAGTCAAGGCTACTCTTTTCACCTCGTCTTTTCTTTCTTTCAAACCTCCTTGTGCCAAAATCTTCTTTCAATATTTTTTTCTTTTTCCGAGTCCATCCTCTCCTATCCCACTTTCTTCTTCATCTTCCCACTTCTTGAAAAGACGAATACTCTGCTCCTCAATTTCTCTCCTCTTGCGTTTTCTCCTCTTTGCCGAATCTATCTCTTCCTTTTTGGGTTATAGCTAAACCTCCTGGTAAGTGTAGATTTTCTTTTTCTCCTTCGACTGATTTGGTTAATGCCGAATCTCTTTTGTCTTTCTTTTGATACTTCTTCAATCGTTATTAATTGGGATTTTCAGCTTCATCCTTGTTCTATATTGGTAGCCGAAATCCCTAACATCACTTGGAGGTACCGAACGTCGGTGCTTGGTGGCCGAAACTGTCAGCAAGTGAAGGGAGGAGTGTAGCCAAATACAGTGGATCTTCGGGATTCAGTGGTCGATCTAGGTAAGGGTTCTAGCATGTAGATTTGTTTCTTATTCATTCAAAAGCCAAAGGCTAATCGTTTGTGTGTATTAGTGCTTGGCCGATTGCAAGGAAGGTTCATCACATAGCTTCGGGATATGGTTGGAAACCAAATCAGCATTAAAGTAAGGTGCTACCTTCATACGGTATATCTTTGGAATTTCTGATGGAGCCGAATGGGCTTTTGGTTACTAACTAAGTGTTGACCGATTGTAGGGTAGAGTGAAGGCTAACGTTTTGGGATTTCGCTTAGATCTACGAATAGTCAGGTGTGTAACGCTTACACACTTCATTAGTATGATATGTTTATTGTGTTACTGTTATAGCCATTGAAACCAGTAGTTATGCCTTGTGGGCATGAGCATGGACTCCGGGTAAGTCCCCTGATTATGGATCCGTTATATGCTATCATGTCATTGTTTAATGTTATGCCATGTGTTATTTGCATCATCATGTGTTGTTATGCCACGATTGTTATGGACATGATGGTGGGATTGTTGAGAGGAGAGGGAAGAATTATTTGGACTGTCACCAGTGGTTTTGACCACACGACGGGTTGGCCCCGTCTTTGATATTATAATTTGTGACTAAGTCCCAGTGGTTTTGACCACCAGTGGTTTTGACCACATATGGATATTGTGACTCGTCCCAGTGGTTTGATACCACAATGGGTTGGCCTCACAGGATTAATTACGGGATTGTCACCAGTGGTTTTGACCACACCGATAAACACATATTTGTGACTACGGTCACCAGTGGTTTTGACCACATGGGGTATTTAAAGGAGATTGGATGGTTAGGTTATGGGGTTTGCATGATTTGCATGTTATACTGATGATTTGCGTAAGTGCTTGCACTATCGGGTTGGGGATTTATACGCTAAGTCTCAGTGACTCACCCCTTCCCATATATTTTGTAGATGAGGCATAGATCACGGATCTGGAGCCGGGGAGGACTCAAGGTGGCCATGCATGCTAGTTTCGGGTTTTGACTTTAAAGTACTATTTCGATTTTATTTACTTTCTTTCAATTTGGTTTTGGTTTTGTAATAAGGCCGCTAAGTATTATTTTTGGTTTTACTTATGGTTTTTATCTTATGCATGTGATTAATAGTTTGATATTGCTTAAGAAACCGGGATTAAATCGATGTTTTCAAAACTATACTCGATATTGGGTTTTTCAAACGTTACCATCGGGTGACATTATTCACAAGGTAATAACAAAGTTAACATAGATGATTCCAAATCTAAAGTTTCAAACAACTCCAAATGCAAATGGTTTCAACTTGACTATGCTCATTTCACTCGATTTTTTTTTGTATTAAGTGTGGTATGATTTCTAAAAACTACTAACAACAAACAGATTTTTAATAAAATTTAATGGGTAACTGGTTTTATTCAAACATTTTCACTCAGTGACATACCAGATCCGGTCATGGTGTATTGACCGGGTTTGGGGTGTTACAAAATCAATGGAGAAGTGATCAGGTTTAAATGACACACGCAGTTGAGGCCGTTAATCTGAGTTGGGTTCTTTAGAGCGTAAGGCTGCCGGAATCTTGAAACGGGAACGCGTGTATCTTGGTTAGATAATTGATAAGGGTTGGTTTGCAGGTTGTACCGGGACTAGCTATGAAATAAAGAATTGGCGGTTAAGACGTTCTTAACTGCTATAAACAACTTATTGTTTGGAGGAGAAAATTTATGTTCGAGGATCAATTCTAAATTCGGAATCCACTGAGTCTAGGGCTAAGACATATAATCATTTTTTACAAAATCCAAATTTATTTCCTAATTTAATTTTATTTCCAATATTAATTAATTATTTGTTTATGCTATTTTGATTATTTACTTTCTAAAACATTTTCAAAACTCCCCTAATTTATTTGTTTATTTTTTAGCAGGTCTATTTGGAGTCTTGGGCACGACTTTTCCCACGACTTTCGGCATGAAAAAATTTCTGATCACAAGTTAAACTCAAAAGTTGATTATAATATCCAATCCATGAGGGATCGACCCTACTACCACTCTTTTCTACTATTTAAAATTATTTTACTATAGGAATTATTTTTAGTGATTTCGACGTCCATCAAATTTTTGTGTTGTTGCTGGGGATTGGAGATATTTTTCTAATTTTGGTTTGTTTACCTCATGAAATAAAGAATCTCCTAGCTAGCAAATGGGAGAATTTTTATTTTTGTTTCCTTCCCTATAGTGTCGGCCAAGGTTCTTCTAGAAAGGATGAGCATTCTTTTAATTTTGGCTATTTGACCATATGAAAAAGGCAAGCTAAAGAATTATGGCATGGAATCAAGATAGGATGATAAGATAGGGGGGACAAGAGGCTTGATATGTGGGCAATGTTTTGGAAACTTGTTCATGGTCATTTGACCATGAACCTAGTCAGTTTTAGGGGCTAAAGAGGGTGGTTAATGGTGATAGCAATCTTAGGGTTGATGGGGAAGAATTGTGGAGGAAAAAGGGGGATTGTGTTGGCTTTCTTGTTGGCCGAATTTGACTTGAGTTAGGGGGTGAAAGTTGGCCAAAAGTTCTAGCAATTGTGCATCTTTTCTCGTTTCTCCAAAAACTCTCCTCTTAGCCGAATCTTGTTATGGGCATTAGGTAAAACTTCTCTTTGTTTTGGCTCTCATTTTGACCATTTCGATTAAAATTCCTATTCTCTCAAAATTCTTGTCAAAAGCATCAAAATTGGAAAAGCCTTTCTTCTTTTCTTTTTTCTCTCATTGCCGAATGTACCACAGTTCAAGCACCATTTTTCTTCATTTCTCCCTCTTGGCCGAATGCACCTAAGCCCCAAAACCTATTTCTTTTCTCTTTGAAAATCATCTTCATCATCATCAATCATCTTCATCATCATCATCTTCTTTTAATCTCTCTTTCTCTTTCTCTTTTTCTCTTCCTTTTCTCTTTTCTTCTCATTTCATTTTCTTTCTTTCTTCTCTCATAGCCGAAACTATCCTATAATCTTTTCACCATTTTTCTTTCTTTTCTTTTGGTTAAAAATTGAAACCATCATATTTGAAACCACCATCTTTTCTCTTCTTTTTTGTTCAAGCCGAAATCACCATCTTTTTCTCCTTTTCTTTTTGTACAAACCGAAACCACCAAATCCATTTTATTCTTTTCTTTTGTTTTAGGCGAATCTTCAAGTGGGTAAGTAAAACTTTTAAATCAATCGTTTTCATTATTTCTTTCTTTTTACTTTGGCAAATTTAGAATCATGATCTCTTATTTTCTCTCTAGGTAGAATCCTTGGAAAGGATTTTAGGGATCCTTGTTGAAGCCAACTTTTAAGAAGTAACCTTTGAAATCATCCAAGGTAAGATTTTTCCACATTGGTTATATTAATCCTTTTAGAATGGATCACTAATCAACTTTATTTTTGGGGTGATTTAAGAATAACAAGATAGGTAAGAAAAGAGCGAAGACGAGTATTTGGAAGAGAGGAGGCTTTGTTTACCATCGAACTTCAAAAGAAGGGTAGACGTGATGAAGAGATTTTTCACGGGTTGTGGACCCTCCGCTAACGAAGATCGGTTATTTGAAGTAGTGCGTACAATGAACACTTTACGTTGGTGGGATATCGCGGTTTTGATCCATCTAGCGGAGAAAACCACAAATAACGATTGTTCGAGAATCAGGGTAAGGATTTAGATCCTCATCAATAGTATAATTTTATTAGTAATAGTGTATACTAACCAAGTGTGATGATTAACTAGGTGTTATCGGCGAGAGTATCATTCTCATTTGTCATAAGGTGTGTAAACTTACATTAAAACTCATCGATCTATTTTATATGTGATTTTATGAAAATGTGTTTAATAATGATTTTTGGATACCATTGGTGGTATACGATATTCGAGTATGTTTACCCCAATATTTCGTTAATTTTGCTATATGCATAAAATGTGAAATAAGTATGATTATATTATGATTTTGGGGTAAATGGCATGAAAACTAAATGATATGTATGTGCATGGGCATATGGGTATATTTGATAAAGGAGGAAGTATTCGGTGGTTTTACCACATTTCCGTGTGACTTCGGTCACAAATATGAAATCTGGTGACTTGGTCACAAATATGAAATCTGGTGACTTGGTCACAAATATGAAATCTGGTGACTTGGTCACAATTTTGTCTGGTGGCCTTGCCACAAAATTATAAAGGCGATGTGCATGTTGTTGCGACAAGCGCCTTCGATGGTGTGTATGCGGATGGAGGTCGATTTAGTAATCCCACGGTGTGTTGGTTGAATGCGGTGGTGTGTAATGAGATGGATATTTAGGTGGTAGGGTTTGCATTTCATTATATGTATATATCATGTGATTTTGATGATTATTATTTAATCTGCTATGAAAATGGGCTTTTGGGCTAAATATGAGCTAAATGGGCCTTTGGGCTAAATATTAGTTAAATGGGCCTATGGCCATATGTGAAATTTTGGGCTTTAAGGCATATGATAAAATGGGCTTTTTAATGTATGTGTTACACATTGAGTTTATAACTCACCCATTTTTTTGGGATAACTTTTGGATGATTAGTAGTGCGATGGATCGAATTGACAAGGACTTGAGGTGGCCAATGCATTTTCAAAGTATTTTGGAAATTTTCCTACTTAAACTTATTTAAGTTAATTTTTGCTACTTAGACTTTATTATGGGTTTTGCTATTTTGTAATAAGGTCATTATAAAGCTATTTTTTAATTTTTGTGTTTGGACTTTTATTTTGTCATGGACAAATATCTATTAAATAACTAAATGGTTTTTCGATAAATAATTTAAAAATGTTTTTGTCACTAATATAAATATATTTTAAATTAAATTCCTTAAATTTGATTTTCTTTTAATTTATTAACTCCTTCTAAAATAATGTTTTAAAGGACATAAATTTACTTTACAATTTGATTTCAACCTAAAATATTAATTTAATCATTTTCTACAAAAATCATCAAGTTTTTCTTAAATAAAACGAGAATTTGCTAAAGTTAGATTCGAGGAACATAACAAATTGATCGGGCTTTTTGGCCGGGTTTGGGGTGTTTCAACTTGGTATCGAGCCGATTTTAAACTCTCGGCCTTGGGTTTTGAAGCCCACAGCGTTTTCAAAATATGGCCCAAATGACTTTTGAAAGTTTTCTTAAGTTAGAATGGTTTTATAAGAGCATGGCACAGAGTTCTCGGCCAGATCCATCGGTATGTATCTTTATTGATAAAGTGATATGAAAGTCGATAAGCTTAAGGAAACTATAACTTTAGAGACATGGACCCTAAGTGTTTGTGTACTACTACAAAAAACCTTGAATATCATTTCATAAAACTTTCTTTTAATAAGAAGTGAAAAGACTCTAATACATAAGACTTTTTAAGTAAAAGCAGATATAAGGCGTAATAGACATGAGTTCTAGGGGCGTGGTCGTCGTGGGCGTGGATGAGGAAGAATGGTCGTGTCGAACCGGTTAGATCTGGTCAAGGTTAGAAAATGATGCTCCACCACCATTTGTTGGGGTGGATTTTCAAGAGCAAAATGAAGGAGGTGACGCGATATCACAAGTTTGTCTTCTTGAGTTTTAGAAGCAGTAGCGAAGCTAGTTTCGGAAATGGGTCTCGAAAGTCGATGGTGAGAGACTAAGATCAAAATGGATTGAGGTTTTCAGAGAGTATTTGGAGTAGCTCAAATGTAGTGGAATCTTGGTTGGAGGCGGTCGAGAGGATTATGGATGATTTAGACGCGCTTTGAAGAGAAATTGAAAGGTGCTATTTCACTACTCCGTGATGAAGCCTACCAGTGGTGGCTCACTATCAAGGAAAGTACCCCTATAGATCGACTGGATTGGAGGTATTTTAAAATTAAATTCGAAGGAAAACACGTTGGAGCTAGCTACATCGACTCCCAGAGGAAGACATTTTTGAATCTAGTGCAAGGAAATAAGTCGATAGCTGAATATGAAGCAGAATTCTTGCGACTTAGCCGTTATTCCAGAGGGATAGTGGCTACGGAATATGAACGGTGTGTCGATTTAAAGATGGACTTAGAGATGAGCTGCAGTGATGATTGCTCACTTAGTGAAAGAGATTTTGCAATCTTAGTAGAAAGAGCAAGAATAGTGAAGAGGTTAAGCGGACGAGAAAGAGCGTAGCAGAGACAGAGGTCGAATAGAAATAAGAGAAGCTTTGGGTCTTGAGGTCATCAGGAATTTTCGAAGAAACCAAGAAATGAAGGACCAGCGAGGTCGCAGATCACTTCTGGGTGAACAACATCGTGCTTGTGCCCAATGTGGAAAGATGCACTCGAGAATGTTGGAAAAAGACAGGGATGTTTAAAGTGCGGATCTAAAGACCATATGATCAAGGATTGCCGAAGAATTGAGATAAGAACCTTGCCCATGAAGTCAGGTGTTAATCAGTGGCAGAGGTGAGCAATGACCGATAAGGGCCGTGGTCCAAATAGAAGGGTAATGGCTCTGGTGGAGGTCGTGGAACTTGAGCGAGGCGATGGTAGCTCGAGGCGAGACGGCCAGTGTCGGTATATGCGATTAAATCGTGAGAGAGGATAGTGGCGCTTTTGATGTTATCACGGGTACATTTCGATTTACAGGTTGCCCTTTATTGCTTTGATAGATATAGGTCAACTCACTCTTATATCGCTAGTGAAGTATCGGGACTTTGCATGTGACTTACGAGGCTGTACCTAAGAAGATGGTATATTTAGTCCTTTAGAGACGCAGTGAGTTATAGACAAACTTTTAAGGAAGTGCCTTTAGAAGTTCAAGGGATACAATTTTGGTGATTTAATGGAGTTGCCATTCGGAGAATTGACACGATCTTAGGCATGGGCGGCTTGTGAAGTATCGTGCAAATGTGGATTGTCTTGCTAAGTGAATGTCCTTAAGAACTCTTGATGACAAAGAAGTTGTAGTGATGGGCGAGAGGCGGAACTACTTATCTAATGTAGTATCCGCTCTTAAGGCGTAAAAGATGGTTAGAAAGGGATGTAGCCTTCACGATGTTGGTGAGTGCCTTGGAGGCTAAGGAAGCAGCTATTGAGGAGTTAGGGCGTGAATGAATTTGTAGATGTTTTTCAGGAAGAACTTTCAGGTTTGCCTCCGGATCGTGAGGTAGAATTCGGGATTGATTTATTGCCTGGAACGGCGCTAGTTTCTATTGCTCATATAGAATGGCACCGAAAGAGTTAGTTGAGCTTAAGGCTCAGATTCAGGAGTTGCTTGATCGTGGATTCATCCGACCTAGTGTGTCTTCATGGGGAGCACCGATTTTATTTGTGAAGAAGAAGGACGGATCGATGAGGATGTGTATAGACTACCGACAGTTGAATAAGCTGACCATCAAGAACAAGTATCCTTTGCCAAGGATCGACGACTTGTTCGATTAGCTTAAGGGAGCTGCAGTATTCTCAAAGATTGATCTAAGGTCGGGGTATCATCAACTTAAAGTGAAAGAAGTGGATATCCATAAGACGGCTTTTCGAACTAGATATGGGCATTATGAATTTACGGTAATGCCATTGGATTGACGAACGCCCAATTGCGTTCATGGATATGATGAACCAAATTTTCCACCCTACTTGGATCAATTCGTAGTGGTATTCATAGATCGACATCCCGTGTATTCTAAGTCCGAAATGGAACATGATGAGCATCTCCGGATTGTGTTGCGAGTTTTAAGGAAGAAGAAGTCGTATGCCAAATTGACAAGTGTGAATTTTAATTTGAAAGAGGTTGCGTTTTAGGCCATGTGGTGTCTGCAGAAGGGATAAGGGTGGATCCTCGGAAGATTGAGGCATGCTAGATTGGAAACCACCTAAGTCCGTGAATCGAGGTTTGCGGTTTCTTGGGGTTAGCCGGATACTCTGAGAAGATTTGTTGAAGGATTTTCTTGATAGTTGCACCTTTAACTTGAAATTGCTTTGAGAAAGGAAGTACCTTTCGTGTGGGTGATAAGCAACAAGAGAGTTTGAGAAGCTCAAGAAGGTTTTGGTGAAGCTCGGTTTGATTTAGCTTTGAGGCGGGAAAGGATTTTGTTGTGTATTGTGATGCTTCTCACACGGGATTAGGATGTGTTCGATGCAAGACGGAAGGTAGTTGCATATGCGTCTCGCGATTAAGACCTCACAAGGTTAATTACCCGACGCATGATTTGGAGTTGGTAGCCGTAGTCTTTGCTCTATCACGGTACATTTCGATTTCGGGTTGCCCTTTATTGCTTTGATAGATATAGGGTCAACTCACTCTTATATCGCTAGTGAAGTATCGGGACTTTGCATGTGACTTCGAGACTGTACCTAAGAAGATGATCGTATTTAGTCCTTTAGGATGATAGTGAGTTATAGACAAACTTTTTAAGGAAGTGCCTTTAGAAGTTCAAGGATACAATTTTCTACCGATTTAATGGAGTTGCCATTCGAGAATTCGACCGATCTTAGGCATGGACCGGCTTGTGAAGTATCGTGCAAATGTGGATTGTCTTTGCTAAGTGAATGTCCTTAAGAACTCTTGATGACAAAGAAGTTGTAGTGATGGGCGAGAGACGGAACTACTTATCTAATGTAGTATCCGCCTTAAAGCGTAAAAGATGGTTAGAAAGGGATGTAGCCTTCCGATGTTGGTGAGTGCCTTGGAGGCTAAGGAAGTAACTGTTGAGGGAGTTAGGACTGTGAATGAATTTGTAGATGTTTTTCCGGAAGAACTTCCAGGTTTGCCTCCGGATCGTGAGGTAGAATTCGGGATTGATTTATTGCCTGGAACGACGCCAGTTTCTATTGCTCCATATAGAATGGCACCGAAAGAGTTAGTTGAGCTTAAGGCTCAGATTCAGGAGTTGCTTGATCGTGGATTCATCCGACCTAGTGTGTCTCCATGGGGAGCACCGATTTTATTTGTGAAGAAGAAGGACGGATCGATGAGGATGTGTATAGACTACCGACAGTTGAATAAGTTGACCATCAAGAACAAGTATCCTTTGCCAAGGATCGATGACTTGTTCGATCAGCTTAAGGGAGCTGCAGTATTCTCAAAGATTGATCTAAGGTCGGGGTATCATCAACTTAAAGTGAAAGAAGTGGATATCCATAAGACGGCTTTCCGAACTAGATATGGGCATTATGAATTTCTGGTAATGCCATTCGGATTGACGAACGCCCCAGCTGCGTTCATGGATATGATGAACCAAATTTTCCAGCCCTACTTGGATCAATTCGTCGTGGTATTCATAGACGACATCCTGGTGTATTCTAAGTCTGAAATGGAACATGATGAGCATCTCCGGATTGTGTTACGAGTTTTAAGGGAGAAGAAGCTGTATGCCAAATTCAGCAAGTGTGAATTTTGGCTGAAAGAGGTTGCGTTTTTAGGCCATGTGGTGTCTGCAGAAGGGATAAGGGTGGATCCTCGGAAGATTGAGGCTATGCTAGATTGGAAACCACCTAAGTCCGTAACTGAGGTTCGCAGTTTCTTGGGGTTAGCGGATACTCTGTAAGATTTGTTGAAGGATTTTCTTCGATAGCTGCACCTTTAACGAAATTGCTGAGAAAGGAAGTACCTTTCGTGTGGGCTGATAAGCAACAAGAGAGTTTTGAGAAGCTCAAGAAGGTTTTGACTGAAGCTCCGGTTTTGATTTAGCCTGAGGCAGGAAAGGATTTTGTTGTGTATTGTGATGCTTCTCACACGGGATTAGGATGTGTTCTGATGCAAGACGGGAAGGTAGTTGCATATGCATCTCGGCAGTTAAGACCTCACGAGGTTAATTACCCGACGCATGATTTGGAGTTGGTAGCCGTAGTCTTTGCTCTTAAAGTTTGGAGACATTATTTATATGGGGAAAAGTCAGTGATATACACGGACCACAAGAGTCTGAAATATCTACTGACTCAGAAAGAACTAAATTTGAGGCAGAGAAGGTGGATAGAATTATTGAAAGACTACGACTGTTCTATAAAGTACCACCCGGGCAAGGCGAATGTGGTGGCAGACGCTCTAAGTCGGAAAGTGGTGTTAGATTTAAGGGCGATGTTTGCACATCTTAGTCTTCACGATGACGGAAGCTTGTTGGCAAAACTTCAAGTTAGAACGACATGGTTGAGTCAAGTGAAAGAGAGGCAATTGATAGATGATGATCTGAGTGCAAAACTTCAGTAGGTGCAAAGTGGAGAATTGGAAGATTTTGGTATTAACAGCGATGGGGTCTTGTGTTTCAAAGGTGAAGTCTGTATGCCGAGGGATTAGGAGTTGAGGCAAAAGATTCTTCAAGAGTCGCATAGTAGCCCTTATGCTATGCATCCTGGAAGAAGTAAGTTATTCCGAGATTTGTGAGATCAGTTTTGGTGGCCTGGACTTAAGCGAGAAGTTACGGAGTATGTAGGAAAGTGCTTAACGTGTCGACAAGTCAAGGCTAAACATCAAGTACCTTCGGATCGCTTCAAACCGATATAGATTCCACAATGGAAGTGGGAGAGAATCACCATGGACTTTGTTAGTGGGCTTCCTCTTACACCTACTAAGAAAGACTCTGCTTGGGTGATAGTGGACCGATTGACTAAATCGCACATTTTATCCCAGTTCGGGTTGATTACTCTTTGCAGAAATTGGCGAAGTTATATGTGGCTGAGATTGTGAGATTGCATGGAGTGCCATTGTCAATCATTTCAGATAGAGAACCAAGGTTTACGTCTCGATTTTGGAAAGCATTGCATCGGGCTTTGGGCACCAGATTGACTTCAAGACTGACATTTCACCCTCAGTCGGACGGTCAGTCTGAAAGAGTAATCCAAATCTTAGAAGATATGTTAAGGGGTTGTGTGATAGATTTCAAGGGAAGTTAGGAGGAATTCTTACCGTTAGCGAAATTTGCATACAACAATAGTTACCAAACTAGTATTCGGATGGCACCATATGAAGCACTATTTGGACTAAGTGTCGCACTCCTACGTGTTGGATGTAATTAGGGAACGCCGATTTTGGGTCCAAAAATAGTGGTGAATCCAAGAAAAGGTTAAGATAATTGGGCTCGGTTAAAAGAAGCATCCGAGTGCAAAAGTCGATGCGAGATCTAAAGCGGAAAGAAATAGACTTTCTTGTGGGAGACCAAGTTTTCCTAAAAGTTTCACCTTGGAAAAAGGTAATGAGATTTGGTCGCAAAGGAAGCTAAGTCCTGTGTTCATTGGACCTTATCGGGTTTTGAAGCGGGTCGATCTGTGGCATATCGCTTAGAATTACCTTGAGTTGAAGCAAATGCACGATGTGTTCCATGTTTCAATGCTACTGCTACGGTCGGATCCATCTCATGTAGTGCCGATTGAGGAGGTGGAATTAAGACCAGATTTGTCTTATGAAGAGGAGCCAATTCAAATTCTGGAGCGAGATGTAAAGGTTTTACGGAGAAAGTCGGTTCCTCTTGTCGAAGTGTTATGGCAAAATCATGGATCAGAAGAAGCTTCGTGGGAACCGGAGGAAGCGATGCGACAACAATACCCTCACTTATTCCAGCCAGGTAATTTCGAGGACGAAGTTATTTTAAGGGGGTAGAACTGTAACATCCTAATAATTAGGGGTTATGCATCTTACTTAATTGAATGATGTTGCAAGTTTAATTATGATTGAGTATGTTTTGGAAGTTATTTTTGAACTTCATTAATTAAGTGAATGCTTAGTGGAACTTTCAATTTCTAATAATTAAGATGGAGCTAAGCATGTTAGGCTTTAAGAATTAATGACAAGGAGCTTAAAGCATAAGATGAGTAATTAGCAAAGTGGTAAGGACACATGGATGAGTGCTTGAGGGGAGAGGTTCGAATCCCCTAGCTAGCAAATGGGAGAATTTTTATTTTTGTTTCCTTCCCTATAGTGTCGGCCAAGGTTCTTCTAGAAAGGATGAGCATTCTTTTAATTTTGGCTATTTGACCATATGAAAAAGGCAAGCTAAAGAATTATGGCATGGAATCAAGATAGGATGATAAGATAGGGGGGACAAGAGGCTTGATATGTGGGCAATGTTTTGGAAACTTGTTCATGGTCATTTGACCATGAACCTAGTCGGTTTTAGGGGCTAAAGAGGGTGGTTAATGGTGATAGCAATCTTAGGGTTGATGGGGAAGAATTGTGGAGGAAAAAGGAGGATTGTGTTGGCTTTCTTGTTGGCTAAATTTGACTTGAGTTAGGGGTGAAAGTTGGCCAAAAGTTCTAGCAATTGTGCATCTTTTCTCATTTCTCCAAAACTCTCCTCTTAGCCGAATCTTGTTATGGGCATTAGGTAAAACTTTCTTTGTTTTGGCTCTCATTTTGACCATTTCGATTAAAATTCCTATTCTCTCAAAATTTTGTCAAAAGCATCAAAAGTTGGAAAAGCCTTTCTTCTTTTCTTTTTCTCTCATTGCCGAATGTACCAAAGTTCAAGCACCATTTTTCTTCATTTCTCCCTCTTGGCGAATGCACCTAAGCCCCAAAACCTATCTCTTTCTCTTTGAAAATCATCTTCATCATCATCAATCATCTTCATCATCATCATCTTCTTTTAATCTCTCTTTCTATTTTCTTTTCTCTTCCTTTTCTCTTTCCTTCTCATTTCATTTTCTTTCTTTCTTCTCTCATATTGAAACTATCCTATAATCTTTTCACCATTTTTCTTTCTTTTCTTTTGGTTAAAACCAAACCATCATATTTGAAACCACCATCTTTTCTCTTCTCTTTTGTTAAAGCCGAAATCACCATCTTTTTCTCCTTTTCTTTTTGTACAAACCAAACCACCAAATCCATTTTATTCTTTTCTTTTGTTTTAGGCCAAATCTTCAAGTGGGTAAGTAAAACTTTTCGTCAATCGCTTTCATTATTTCTTTCTTTTACTTTGGCAAATTTAGAATCATGATCTCTTATTTTCTCTCCTAGGCCGAATCCTTGAAAAGGATTTTTAGGGATCCTTGTTGAAGCCAACTTTTAAGAAGTAACCTTTGAAATCATCCAAGGTAAGATTTTTCCACATTGGTTATATTAATCCTTTTAGAATGGATCACTAATCAACTTTATTTTTGGGGTGATTTAAGACTAACAAGATAGGTAAGAAAAGAGCAAGACGGAGTATTTGGAAGAGAGGAGGCACTGCTTTTACCATCGAACTTCAAAAGAAGGGTCAGACGGTGATAAGAGATTTTCCACCGGTTGTGGACCCTCCGCTAACGAAGATCGCTTATTTGAAGTAGTGCGTATAACCCAACCACTTTACGTTGGTGGGATATCGGTGGGTTTTGATCCATCTAGCGAGAAAAACCACAAATAACGTTGTTCGAGAACTGAGGGTAAGGATTTAGATCCTCATCAATAGTATAATTTTATTAGTAATAGTGTATACTAACCAAGTGTGATGATTAACTAGGTGTTGTCGAGCGAGAGTATCATTCTCACCGCCATAAGGTGTGTAACCTTACATTAAAAACTCATAGATCTATTTTTATATGTGATTTTATGACAATGTGTTTAATAATGATTTTGGATACCACTCGGTGGTATACGATATTCGTGTATGTTTACCCCAATATTTCGTTAATTTTGCTATATGCATAAAATGTGAAATAAGTATGATTATATTATGATTTTGGGGTAAATGGCATGAAAACTAAATGATATGTATGTGCATGGGCATATGGGTATAATTGATAAAGGAGGAAGTATTCGGTGGTTTTACCATATTTAGGTGACTTTGGTCACATATTTGAAATCTGGTGACTTGGTCACAAATATGAAATCTGGTGACTTGGTCACAAATATGAAATTTGGTGACTTGGTCACAAATATGAAATCTGGTGACTTGGTCACAATTTTGTCCGTGGCCTTGCCACAAAATTATAAAGGCGATGTGCATGTTGACCGCAAGAATCGCCTTCGATGGTGTGTAGCGGATGGAGGTCGATTTAGTAATCCCACGGTGTGTTGGTTGAATGTGGTGTGTAGCGGATGGATATTTAGGTGGGCCGGGTTTGCATTTCATTATATGTATATATCATGTGATTTTTGATGATTATTATTTAATCTGCTATGAAAATGGGCTTTTGGGCTAAATATGAGCTAAATGGGCCTTTGGGCTAAATATGAGTTAAATGGGCCTATGGCCATATGTGAAATTTTTGGGCTTTAAGGCATATGATAAAATGGGCTTTTTAATGTATGTGTTACACATTGAGTTTATAACTCACCCATTTTTTTGGGGATAACTTTTCAGATGATTCGTAGTGCGATGGATCGGGTCAGCAAGGACTTCGAGGTGGCCAATGCATTTTCAAAGTATTTTGGAAATTTTCCTACTTAAACTTATTTAAGTTAATTTTTGCTACTTAGACTTTATTATGGGTTTTGCTATTTTTGTAATAAGGCCACTATAAACTGTTTTTAATTTTTGTGTTTGGACTTTTATTTTGTCATGGACAAATATCTATTAAATAACTAAATGGTTTTTCGATAAATAATTTAAAAATGTTTTTGTCACTAATATAAATATATTTTAAATTAAATTCCTTAAATTTGATTTTCTTTTAATTTATTAACTCCTTCTAAAATAATGTTTTTAAAGGACATAAATTTACTTAACACTTTGATTTCAACCTAAAATATTAATTTAATCTGTTTTCTACAAAAATTATCAAGTTTTTCTTAAATAAAATGAGAATTTGCTAAAGTTAGATTCGAGGAACATAACAAATCCGGTCAGGCTTTTTGGGCCGGGTTTGGGGTGTTTCATACACTCTCCACCATAATTTCATCACACATTGAACATGTTAAAGTCTTATATATTTTCATCAAAATATGCATAACACTAGCCATTCCAATGGCTAGTTACAACCAAAATATTTCATCATTTGATCTATTTTAGCCTATACATGACATTATACTAAAAGTAGTTTTGTTATTTATATCAAAGTGAACTGTAGGATAGTGTGATCTTGCTCTGACCTGCTCCAACCTTTATGAGCTTCCGAGTACTATAAAACAAAGAAAATGATCTGAGTAAGCATTAATCCTTAGTAAGTTCATATAACAAGAATTTAACTTACCAATCATATTCATTTAAAGTAAGTATACAAACATGCATCCAAAACAATGTGGACAATTGCCTAGACACATGCTCTCATCAAGCTAGTTAGTCATGAAATTTACATGAATATCAAGAAATCAGAGATGAGCTCATCATACAACCATTTCCATGTATTTCAGGGATATTGAATATATAATTCATTTAATTATCATATTTTCTCATATCAAGAGTTTTGTCCGTTGAATCATTGAAACATCGATGGATACCTGGGTAGTACACACAAGGTGCACATATCAATGATCTATCAATTCATAAATGGGATGCTCATTAGAGCACATAATTGGAAAGCCTTCTCTTGAGCCATATAATAGGAACCTTATGTGAGCCATGTAAAGGGAAGCTTATCTGGGCTGTATATTGGGAAGCTCATAAGAGCCATAATCTAGAAGTTCACAAAGAACCATATTGAAAACCTCACAAAGAGACATATAACGAGAGCTTCGGATAGCCATACATTAGGAATTTCAAGCGAGCACTATCGAGAAGCTCACAAAGAGCCAATTTAATAGGAAGCTCACGAAGATCCTATAATTGGGATGCTCATAAGAGTAAGGTGTGTCCACAACAAATATAGGATCATAACCTATCGGGACTCTCCGAAGAGCTATAATGGAAAGCTCGCAAGAACCATATGACATGAAGCTCGAGAGGGCTAATAACAGGACACTCTTTTGAGCTATGGTGTGTCCGCAACATATGCAGGACTACAACTAATACGGGAAACTTACATCCATCGATTTTCATTTAACTAAACAAGACTTAACATTTTCCAGGCATTATGGGATATTCAATCAATTTCATATACATGGCAATAATATAATTCACATATATAACATTTAATTTAAACATATAAATGTACATAATTTAGTTACACGAACTTACCTCGTCACTTGTTCGTATACGAAAATCTACTAATCCGACACTTTTTCTTTTCCTCGATCTAACTTTGTATTTAAGTTATCTGGATTTATATAAATGAATTTAACATTAATTTAATAAAATACACATTCAATTCACATCTTAGGAAAAATTACTATTTTCCCTATACTTTTGATTAATTCCAATTTCGTCCCTATCTCGAAAAATGAAATTCATGAAATTTAACCCTTATTCCAAGCCTAACCGAAATTTTCATATAACATTTACAGCCCATGTATTTCACAAATATTAGAAATTTTCTATGAATTTTACATCTTTACAATTTAGTCCCTAAATCACAATTTCATAAAATTTTACTTTACAAAAGTTGTTTATCTATCAATAGTATTTCATTTTCTACCATAAATTTCAAAATTTCAGCATATTCATCCATGGAAAATTTTTAATACTTTGATAACTTTACAAATTAACCCCCAATATAGCTAGATTAGGTTATTCCGATCTCAAAAATATAAAAATTACTAAAAATGGTACAAGATTACTTACCCAATTAGGCTTGCTTGATTTTCTTTCTCTTTCCTAGGGTTTCAATAGAAATTTGGGGAAGAAGTTGATAATAATATGATATTTTTGTCTTTTAATTTAATTATCATCTTTAATTTTTTTTAGCTTTCCAATTTAGTCCTTTTCTTTTCTTTAATTTCCATGGATGAATCATCATAAATATCTACTAACTTTTCTTAATGGTCTAATTACCATATAAAGACCTTAAGTTTTGAATTCCATAGCTATTTGATACTTATAGCTACTAGAACTCAACTTTTGCATTTTATGCAATTTGGTCCTTTCCATAATTAAACATGTAATCGATAAAATTTTCTTATCAAAATTTACATATAACATTCTTATCATAATGAAGATCATGTAATAATATTAAAATAATTTTATTTCTGATTCGAATTTGTGGTCCCGAAACCACTGTTCCAATTTCACTAAAAATAGGCTGTTATACGGAGGAAATTTTCTAGTTTGACGAACTAGACGAAATGGCCGAACAAACTATAGGGCAACTCTCAGGATCACCGGATGAACAACAACCGTTATGTATAACATGTTCGGCAGGAGGAACGCTGTTCAAATTAAAGTCGGATTTGATTCATTTAGTACCCGCTTTCCGTGGATTGCAGAATGAAAATTCGCACACCCGCCTTAAAGAGTTCCATATGGTGTGCACAAGCATGAAGCCTCAGGAAGTAATTGAAGACCAAATTAAAATTCGTGCTTGTCCTTTCTCATTAGCTGACTCTACTAGAGAGTGGCTATTTTATTTACCTCTGGGATCTGTTAACACATGGGCTGACATGTCTCGTTTGTTTCTTGATAGGTTTTTCCCTGTAGCCCGAGCTACTAAACTAAGGAGAGACATGGTAGGAATCCATCAAAAGGAGACTGAATCGCTCTATGATTATTGAGAGCGGTACAAAAGTTGTGAGCAAGTTGCCTACAACATGGACTGACTGAACAGTCACTCTTGCAATATTTCTATGAAGGGCTGCTCCCGACTAACTGACTGTTAACTCTCAACAAATCGACCAGCCACAGAACCCACAAGATGGGTTTATGGGTTAAGTTCTCTATCTCTAGAAGATAAAATTGATAAGCTGACTAACGTTGTTCAAACTTTGCTTATAGATAAAATAGGCCCAGCACAGGTGTGTGAAAATTGCGCTGAGCTAGACTATCCGACAAACTCATGTCCGATTTTGTATGAGGAGTCGACAGAACAAACAAATGTTGTCAGGAACTTTCCAAGACCACGCTAAAGGTGATATGACCCCTATTCAAACTCATATAATGGGGGGTGGAAAGATCACCCAAATCTAAGTTATGAGTCGAATCCTCGGCTCAATCAACCATACCAACAAAGGTTGCCTCCGAATCAACAGTTATTACCCCCAAAGTCATATTTGGAAGCCATAGTGGAAAGCTAGCCAATAGTACTGAGAAATTTTAATAAAAAACTAACATGCATTTGCGGGAGTTAGATAAGCAAGTGAGCAAGCTTGCGCTCACGGTTAGCCGGTTGGAGTCCCAAGGTAATCTATTGTCCTAAATTAAGCCTAATCCTCGACACAATGCAAGTGCTATGACACTAAGGAGTGGGAAGATTTTGGAACCCAAATCTAGCACAAGTCGTGCCCACGACGCAGGTCGTGATGAGAAGAAACTTGACACAAAGGCTCTAGTAGAATCAGCACCACAAAAACCATTTGTAGTACCATATTCGTTTCCTGGAAGACTTGTCCAGTGCAAGAACGAGCGAGAAGAGAAGGAGATCCTTGACACCCTTCGAAAGGTAGAAATCAACATACCTCTTCTTGATGTGATTAAGTAGATTCCACGATACGCAAAATTCTTAAAAGAATTATGCACGAGTAAGAGGAAGCTCTTGGGCAATGAAAAAGTAAGTGTCAGAGAAAATGTCTTCGCCGTTTTGCGAAGGAAAATACCACCCAAATGTAAAGACCAATGTATGTTTTTCATAAATTGTAAAATAGGTAGTGTCAGTATTAAAAAAGCAATGTGTGACTTAGGCACATCAATTAATGTTATGGCTTTGTCAATTTATAAACTACTTAACATGGGTTGTAACACCCCAAACCCGGCCTAGAAGTTAGGCCCGAATATGGCGTGTCACATTGAAGGAAGTTGAAAAGCTAAGCAATTGTTTAGAAAAGTTTTATCAAATTTTTGAACTCCGAGTTCATTGTTTGTTTGAGAAAAACGCGATTTTCTAAATGACCGTTTAAAAGTTGTTATTATTTTGAAAAATTGTTTTGTTATGAAAGTTGAACTTGCATCGTTGCGTAAACATGATAGTTTAATGTTTTAAGAAAACCCCGTATTTATAAGTTTAATAGTTATAAATGAAAACTTAGAAAAATAAACCAATGGCCTTATTACAAAATATTAACCCAAAAGAAATAATCTTAAAATAAGGTAAAAATCAAAATTACTAAAGTTCACGAGTAGTATCTTCGATGTATAGCCACCCCGAGTCCTCCACGACTCCCAATCCTCTATCACTGGGAATTACCTGAGACATTTAATAAAAAGAGGGGGTGAGTTTATGAAAACTCAGTGTGTACAACCCTCATCGGTAAGAACATGCATCACAATAATCCGGGCCGAAGCCCATTACAGTAACGGTGGCAATTGGGCCTTAGCCCAAAGTAGCCTCTGTTGAGCCTTAACCTATATCATATGTCACAGCAATTAATGTATGCAATGCGATGCAAACCCAGCCCAACCTAATTTTTCTGTCCTCTACACGCCACCTATACCAGCCCAACACACCGTGGGGATTTCTACAATCAACCCTCCATCCGCTACACGCCTTATATGTGGCACCAAGCCACTGGTGACAGAGTCACTAATTATAACATGTGGGGCCAACCCACTTGTGGTACCAAACCACTGGTGACAATCCCTGATGATCGTATATGTGGGGCCAACCCACTATGGTGCCAAACCACTTGGACAAGTCACAAAATCAACATATATATACGTGGTGTCAAACCACTATGGTACCGAACCACTGAGACTTAGTCACTGAATCAGATATGTGGGGTCAACCCATTATGGTACCAAACCACTGTGACAGTCTTTAATAGCACTTCCCCCTTTTCGCATCATAAATCGAACCCATGCATAACATACATATCAAATGAATGCAACATGCTATCAAGCAAAGTAACAGATTACAGCATACATTTATATACTCATAAATAGAATGTTAACGTCACTTACCTGGTATCTCCAACTATACCTACAAGGGTATTGCGACTGCTTTTCCAGTCACTTCGGCTTTTCAGCCCAAACAGTTAATTACACAAACTAATAACAGAGTGTAAAATTTACACACAATCATGCTAATCAACCCCTAAGGGTATAACAATAATTTTACCCACCGAGGGTATTTCAGTAATTCACCTACCAAGGGTTATTCGGTAATTTTGTAACCTAAGGGTATTTCGGTAATTTTACAAACCAGGGGTATTTCAGTAATTTTACAAACTAGGGGTATTTTGGTAATTTTACAAACCATTGGTATTTCGGTAACTTTACAAACCAGGGGTATTTCGATAATTTTGTAACCCAGGGGTATTTTGGTAATTTCGCAAACTAGGGGTATTTCGGTAATTTTACAAACCAGGGTGTTAACGACCCAATAAAAGGTCCACTGTCGCCTCGAATGACTCAAGTATTCTAAACAAAGATAATGATATGAATGGGCCTAAGGCCCATTCTCGACCCAAGTGGGCCCACACACTCGTGTGGCCCATTTAGCCCAAACCTAGCCACATATATGAGATTCACATAGTCTAGCTACTATTTAATAATACAATTTACTCATATGGGATCTCGGGCCCATTGGGTCCACTTGGCCCCTTTTGGGTCATCGTGGCCCAACAGCCCATACCCACAAGAATACTAATGGTGGCCTCGACTATCGCGTCAAAGCTACCATGCGCAAGGCGCAGACGCCTTGTGGCTACCATCACAGTGACCCAGATTTCGGCATTTTCCACTCTACAACTAAAGTAGAGAGAAGTACACACCTGATAGGAATCTGAAGTCGCTAAACTGTGCTCCGAGCACTCCTACGTCCAACGCTAACTAGGTATGCTCCTTCTCCTCCTAGACAGCTCTATATATAGCTAGCTTCTCACCTTCCTTCTTTGTATCTTTCTGACGTGGGATCCCTCCGTCAGTAGAGTTTAAATCCAACTCAAACTCTTCCCGTCCAATCCGCAAAATAAATACTTCATTGCTTGTCATGAGATTCGAACACAGGCTCCCTTGTAACATAATACATGCCGCTAGCCAGTTGGCCACAAGCTTTTCTTGTGTCTAAAATCATGCGCAACTAAATATAAACCTATGGCCAAATTCTAAAGTCCATATAAAAAGAAAACCAAAATGCAAGAGCTAAGAATTGAACCTTGGACCTCCTTCCTTCCTTTTTGGCGTCACCCCCTTACCTCTTATGTGGCGTCACTTTGCCACTACACCATTGCCACTACACCACACACTTCACTTGTCCACATTTTATTCTTAAAGCCTACCTAATAACTCCTAGGGTTTTTATTCACCTAAAACCAAATTTTCCCTAAAGTCAAAGTTTGAACTCGGGACTTCATAGAAGCCCCCTAACCTTCCAAAATCACTCACCTAATAGATCCAACTTGCACTAATGCAATTCTCTTATTCCCAAAAATTTTAAACGCTCTTACGCCTAAGGCCCAATAGGCCCAATCATACTAGGCCCAACTTTGGGATGTTACACGGGTCCTTTGAAGGAAACATGTGTAATTATTCAGCTTACAGATAAAGCTGTAGTGCATCCAAAAGGAGTGCTGGAGGACGTTCTTATTAAGGTAAACGAGCAAATATTTCCTACAAACTTCTACATTATCGACATGAGGATGACAGTTCAGCCAATTTGTCTAGCATACTTCTTGGGAGACCATTCTTGAGTACCACACAAATGAGGATTTACATACGAAATGGGACACTCATTATGGAGTTCAATGGGGAAGTGATGAAATTCAATGTCAATGAGGCTATGAACCACCCTATCATGATTTCAAATGTTTCTAATATTGATATAAATGATCCTTTAATTGAATTATATTTAGAATATAATGAAAGGATGAATTACGAACTGTTCTTTACAGAATTCTAGACTTTAATGCCATGGAGGAACTAGAGGAGTGGATAACCTTTCACGAAATAGTGGCTCATATGGAGGCACTGTAATTATGAAAAAATCCCGGTAAAATTTTTGGATTGTCCCCTTCACAAACTAAGCTTTTACCATCTATTTTGCAGGCTCTAGAGTTGGAACTCAAACCACTTTTGGACCATTTGAAGTACACCTTTCTCAGTGAAGGAAATATCTTACCAGTAATAATCTCAAGTAAACTCTCGAAGGTAGAAAAGGAAAACTTGGTACGAGTTCTTAGAGATTATAAAGACGTAATTGGATGGCCGATAGCCAACATTGAGGGTTTGAGTCCCTCGACTTACATGTACAAAATTCAAGTTGTAGATAATGCAATTCCTAAAAAAGAGGCTCAAAGGTGTCTCAATCGCCCATGATGGAAGTGTTAAGGAAAGAAGTTCAAAAGTTACTTGATGTGTAACAGCCTAATTTTGGGCCTAGTCGGAAAGTGGTTTTGGGACCACAAATCCGACGAGGAAAAATTTATTTTTATTACATTTTTATGGTCTACGATTTCATGAAATAATTTCGTGAAAACTTCGTTCGAAAATTTCAACGTTTGGGAACTCAATTTAGTCAAAAGGACTAAATTGTAAAAAAGTGAAAAAGTTGATTTCTACATGTTAGAGGTGTCCAATTGTTATGAAATTTTAAATTTGAGGTCCTTAAATGATAATTAGACCATTGGTTAATTTTTTTGGACAAAAATGGACATGAAATAGGTGAAATAGAATATTTTTAAGTTAGGGCATTTTGGTCATTTAGTAATTAAAATGAATTAAAAATAAAATAAAAAGCCAATTTTTGTCCATATTCAACCCCATGATCGAATTTCACAAGGGGAAACCATGGCTAGGGTTTTTCAAGCTTCCCAGCTCGATTTGTCACAGATGCTAGCTCGAGTTGGAAGTCGTCAGAGATTCTATCACACTAAAAAGCTATAGATTGGTATCGATGATTTTTATTCTAGCTTTTTAAGTTTATGGCATGTATAGGGACTCGGTCATTTGTGCACATGTTATTATGAGTTGGCCTAGAATATTGGCTTATGCTAATTGAAGGTCATTGTTGTATAAGGCCATTTGATGTGGCCAATATTTGTTATGTTATAAGTCTATGATGAAGCATTACATGGATGTGCATGCTTGTTTGGGTTGGATGAGTGAATGTGTGATAATTATGTGTGGAAAATACTAAATGTGAATGGTTGAGTAAGTTATATACTATGATTAGTTAAGTGTATGTGTTCCGGTAATGCCTCGTACCCTATTCTAGCGTTGAATATGGGTAAGAGGTGTTACATTTAGTGGTATCAAAGCTATGGTTTAGTCGATTCTCGGACTAACATAGCGTGTGCAAGAGTCTAGCTATACATGCCATATGTGAACTGTGATAGTCTGATATCTCTTGGCTCTAACAAAATTGTTTTGTTAAGACAAAGATGACTTCCAACCGAGCTATTATCAATAATGCTAAAAATGATATTGAGATGATTGAAATGTGCTTACGATGTGTTGAAATATGGAAAGGTATGAATAGAATTTCATGATATGCATGCGTTAATGTGCGGAGTGAGATAACCATAAGTTGGGAAATGTGGAAAAGTGAAATGAAATGAAAGTCTATGTTGTGATAAGCTCATCCATGTATGTTGGTATTCATATGATTTTATGTGCCTAACATGCTTGATTAAGTGAGTGTTATGAGAAAATTTACTCAAAATTCATGGAATGCATGTTTAAGTACACTTGTTTGAATAAGATAATCGAAAAGTTCGTCTAATATGACTGAGTATGAAAATTTGCTTAGAGTGAATTATGTGATTATGATGATATTACATTGATGATGAATGCTAAGTCATATGTGTGTATTTATGAGAGTCAAGTTAGAGGTTTTACGACCTCACCCCCTTATCAATGTTGCTTTATGATGAAAGTTTGCGAGAATTATGTTGAATAAGTTCATAAGTGGGAAACTAAGGAATTCAGTGGTGAAATAATTTGTAATGCAAATAGAGTTGAGTATAGTGTGACAAATGAACTCAATTTTAGAAGAAATATCAGAATATTTTAAAGATTACACAGATTATGCAATGTCACCAATAAAGAAAAAGCTAGTCTTGACTTTTTGACTCAATTTAGTATGAAGTCTAAAGTATGTGTTTGTTGAGATTCTTCCCGAATTGGTTTTCTCTAGTGAATGGAATGATGCGGAGTACATGATGACAGAATTAGTCAGAGAAATAATAATTGAGTAGTAAAGATGTCTGTGTGTGATAGTTATAGTTGAGATGAATATGGTGATATTTCTAGGTATTCTATATATATTCTTTATCCTCAGAGATATGTGTGTGATTGTTTAGTTCTGATGGAGTTCTTATGTTATGAGAATGCTAGCTAACTATGATGTTAGACGAAAGCCCTATTGGTCGGGTCAATTTATGATCGGTGTTTCTTTATCTATTCGGAATTCTATTCTATTTGTTGGAATAAAGTCGATGGTAAAAATTTATGTGGGACTATTCTTCCATTTTTACTGGATATTATTCTATCTTATATATAAATATTTAGAAATATATTATCTCTATTACGATGGAAGTCCAAAGTCGGTAAGTAGTCTTTTTCTTCTGGCTTTCTCTAAGGAATCATCAGGATCTTTATTATTTTCTTTTGAGTTATGTTCTCAGATTTCCGGTATGGTATTGTATCTTGAATTTCCTTATCTTGGCTTTCCTATCATTCATACTTCGTAAATTATTAATCATGGCTTATCTTTAAAGTGTGTTCTTTAGCTTGTGATAACTATGTCTATTATGATTATGCTTCTGGTTCGATCATAGAAACGTGGTGATTCTGATATCTGGATTTCTCTAATTTTCGTGTAAGGAATTGAAATCGCAAAGTTATAAGTAGTGAAATCACAAGCTTCAATTTGTATGATAGACTTCTTTTCTCAGGTAAGTTAATTAAAGTCAATGTATTCAATTGGGATATCTTTATTTCTTACAGCTAATGTAATTGTAAAGGCCTTTGATGGCATGATAAGAGAATTTTGAAAGATTGTGTATTTGAGTTGTTTTAATAGCATGAAGAAAGGAGCATTTTGTTATGTTATTATTTTATAGTCGAAATCGACTCAGTTGTTTTGATCAGAGTGAGCTGGTCAATTGAAATATGATTTGAGTTACATGTAGTTAAAGTATCCTCAGTTATGGTAATTAATTTTGTGCATTCACGAGTATATCAATGGATAGTCTGAATAAAGAATTGATATTCTAGAGAGTATGATACCGAGATATACCTATTAGATTTGTTCTAATCTGATGATGTTATTATGAGTTAAAGCTGTTCTAAATGATATGGTTATCACATTTATGAAAATTTGGATGGTTTGTGCATGTTAGCAAAGTTGAAAATAGTTGAAGATATTATTAACCGAAGCTCTGGTTCTAAATTCAGTTTGAATTGAGTAATGAATTTATGATTTTTCAGTGATGCACTATTGAACGGATTGGAATGTGTTTTATTACTAGAATGTAAAGTGATGGTTCATGTTTTCAGATGGCTAATGTCGCATTAGAAGGAACTGTTCGATCAGTGATTTAGAGACGGTCACTTTTTTGTCCGTATTGAGAATTTGGTGATATCGTTTATTCGACGAAAGGTGTCTCATGATCCCTGATTTCAAGAATTAAAGTATCAAATGTCATAGAAAGATATGAAGTTAAGATAGTGTTAAAGACTTGAGCTATTGAAAGATCGTGAATGGTTATTGATTAATCTTTGGGAAAGCAGATATAGTTACAAATGTTGAATGGAAAAAAATCCTTGTTTATTAAATAAGTGGGTTACACGATTGATCTTAATTGATGATGATCCAATTTTAGTTAGATTAAAAGTTAAAGCAATGTTTTCATTGCAAGATTGAGAATATCATAAATGTGTTAATGAATGGTAAGCTAATCGAGTTCAGTATGAGTCAATTTTTGATTCGGAATTTCAGGTCTGACTCATTGATTGATGTTATTATTCTAAAATAGAAATTGTGTGCAGATGAATTCAGAGCTTATGCAGGAAATTTTTGTACGAGGCTCAGTAGTAGCTCATTGGTTCATTCTGGGAGTAATCAAAATGTGCAATTATTTGAAATAGATGTTTTGGCGACTGGGTTTTTCATTTGACAGATCGCTAAGTTATATGTTTTCAAGATTGTTAGCTCTCATTGAGTGCCAGTCCCCATTATTTTTTATTGAGATCTGAGGGCTATATCCCAATTATGGAAAAAGCTACAGGAAACTATGAATACACCTGTAAATCGGTGGTAAGTCTGAGAGAGTAATTCAAAACTTTGATGATATGCTCCGGCACTGTGTGTTAAAGTTCAAGGTGATTAGAAAGAGATATACGAGGTTGATATGATTTGCGATTCTGGGAAATTAGTGAAAATGATTCATGAGAGTTGAAAGAAATTTCTTCTGGTAAGATTTTCGGGGACGAAAATCCCTAAGGGGGGAGAGTTGTAATAGCCTGATTTTGGGCCTAGTAGGAAAAGTGGTTTTGGGACCAAAATCTGATGAGGAAAATTTTATTCTTATTACATTATTATGGTCTACGATTTCACAAAATAATTTCGTGAAAATTTTGTTCAAAAATTTCGACGTTTGGGTACTCAATCTAGTCAAAAGGACTAAATTGTAAAAAGTGCAAAAGTTGAGTTGTACATGTTAGAGGTGTCCAATTGTTATGAAATTTTAAATTCAAGGTCCTTAAATGATAATTAGACCATTGGTTAATTTGTTGGACAAAAATGGACATGAAATAGGTGAAATAGAATATTTTTAAGTTAGGAGCATTTTGGTCATTTAGTAATTAAAATGAATTAAAAACAAAATTAAAAGCCAATTTTTGTCCATCTTCAACCCCATGGCCGAATTTCACAAGGGAAAACCATCGCTAGGGTTTTTCAAGCTTCCAAGCTTAATTTGTCATAGATTCTAGCTCGAGTTGAAGGTCGTCGGAGATTCCATCATACTAAGAAGCTATGGATTGGTATCGATGATTTCTTATCTAGCTTTTTAAGTCTATCGCATGTGTAAGGTGTAACACCCCTTACTCGTAATTCCCGTCGGAACCGGGCTTGAGGCATTACTGGATAAAAACCACATGATCGCCACTTAGGCTCATCGTGACTACTCTCTTAAGTCACCTCATCAACTTCATTCTCGACTTACGAGACCTCACTCATACACACGAGGCTCTCGAGACTATATCGGAACTTTTTCAAATCTTAAAATTTTCTCCATCTAAGTAGGGACTACATGTCCGTGCTAGATGACACACGCCCGTGGGTAGTCACACACGCCCATGTTCACAAACCGTGCATGAAAACTCAAGCATTCTGCCTATGCCCCACGGTTAGGGCACACGCCTGTGCTCACCACCCATGGTCCACACTGACCACCTCACACGGCCTTGAGTCTAGGTACACGACCGTGTGGCTAGCCCATGGCCTACACTACTCAATTCTAACAAAGTGACATGGCCAATGCATAGGCTTGTGGGCTGGCCGTGTGTCACATATGGCCTAGACACATGCTCGTGTGCCTGTCCACATGGACAAGAACAAAGCTATTTTCCAAGTTCTTTTCACTCCTCACTCAAACACAACATGCACTAATCCAATCCATCTATAATCAACTCATATTGAAGCACAAACTCACATGGATAACTACATCTTTTCATATAATAAAATAGCCAATAACTATGGCATCATACAACATAGATTATCCATCAAAAGGCCAACACATCTTAGCCATTTACAACAAAATTTACTAACTTGTCTATCCTCTATCCATGCCATATACAAAACATCAAACCTACTGTACCAGAGTAAGCTAATAGTGTGGGCGATCTTCTGATTAATCCACGTATCTCGATTCAACCCTCTTTCTCTATAAGAGAAGGGAAAAGAAAAGGAGTAAGCCTTGAGCTTAGTAAGTTTAAACATAAACAATTTAAGCATTCTAGTATAAATTAAACAACAATTAGCATTATACTACCAAATAAATTCACATCCACAATTATGCTTACTCTTTCTATCCCTTACCACATTTCCAACACATCATGAGTCACATACTCATAATCATTTACATGCACCCCTGCACTCAATATCACATTTACTCAATGTACAACACGTCATTATTCTTAATAATACATCCACACAACTAATTTCTCAGTGATTTTGCACTTAGCCCACCACAATTAATTTATAAGGTAGTATCGCACTTAGCCTACCAACAAAAGTATTCATAGTGGTTTTGCACATAGCCCACTAAATAATAATATACTTAACTATGGTATTGCACACAGCCCATCGTTGTTTAGTATTAAGGTGGTATCGCACTTAGCCCACCATCAAGCATTATTACTACACATTCACATATCTACTTGTAATTCATTCATCCATTCACAATTACTATCTCATTCATTCTTCTAGAACCGCATAGGTCCTCAATCATGCTACACACTAGCTAGCATTAAGAATGTAAATGCATATATGCATCGTTTATAAGTAAACTTACCTCGGTACTCAAAAGTATTAAAACGTGCAAGTTAGTCCACCACCTTGCTCTTGCCTCAGTTTCGATCCAGGCTTCGTCTTTCTTGATCTATAATGATAAATCAACTTATTCAATACAGACATTGACTAAATTGACCATTATATCATAATTTAGCAAAATTACCATTTTGCCCCTAAACTTTCTCATATTTACTCATTTTCCCCAAGGCTCGTAAAGTAATTTCCATTCAACTTTCTAGTCTTTCATGCTTAGCCGAACCATTTACTCAACTAAATCAATCATCAATTCTCACTAAATCACACATGTATGACCAAACTCAAGACTTTCACAAACAAGTCCCTACATGCATTTTTCATGGAAATCACTTAGCAAAAGATGTTTCTACTACATCCAGCTTTCATATTCTTCCATAAAACACCAAAATACATGCATTTCATACATGGGTACATTTTTTGAACATCCATCCTAGCTCAACAAATAGCTAAAAATAGCTTTCTCATGTTATTAGGACTTCAAAAATACGAAAAATATCAAAAACGGGGCTTGGATGCATTTACCATCAAGCTTGAAAAGTTGAAGAGCCTTAACAATGGCTTCTTGAAAATTTCGACAGCCTTGGAGAAGAAGATGAATGAAATTCTATCATCTTTTCCCATTTTAATCATTTAATTGACAAATGACCAAAATGCCTTTTTTGACAAACTTTATATTTTAACCCATCCATGCCCAATTTTGTCCAAAAATTAAAAATTGGGAAAATTGCTCATTAAGGACCTCTAATTGATATTCTAAAGCTATTTCATACAAATAACTTCTAGAATCTCATATATTGTAACTTTTGCAATTTAGTCCTTTTAAACAATTCAACCGCAAATTTCACAAAATTGCCTCATGAAACATTCACACTAACATGCAAACATGACATAAACCTCAAAAACTCATACATATACCTTGGATTTGTGGTCTCGCACTACTATTCTAACTAGGCCCTAAACGGGATATTATAACTCTCTCCCCTTTAAAGATTTTCACCCCCGAAAATCTTACCAATGAAGAGGTTTGGATGTTGCTCTCTCATAGCTTCTTCCGTCTCCCACGTAGCCTCCTACACACCGTGCTTTTGCCACAACACTTTCACTAGGGCTATGTTCTTATTCCTCAACTGTTTCATTTCTCGAGCCAAAATCTTAATTGGCTCCTCTTCATAAGATATATTCGGTTTTATCTCAATTTCCGTTGAAGGAATCACATGAGAAGGATCGGAGCGATATCAACGCAACATCGACACATAGAACACATTATGAATCTTTTCTAATTCCATCGGCAAGGCCAAACGGTAAGCCACTGGTCCAATTCTGTCGGTAATTTTATACGGCCTTATTAATCTTGGACCCAATTTCCCTTTTCGTCCAAATCTCATGATCTTCTTCCATGGGGATACTTTCAAAAACACTTTGTCACCCATATCAAACTCAATTTCTTTTCTTTTCAAATTCGCATACAACTTCGCTTTCATCAAAGCGCTTTTCGCACCATCACGGATCACTTTCACTTTCTCTTCAGTTTCTTTCTCTAGATCGACCCCATAGATTCGCTTCTCACCAAGCTCGGTCCAATACAAAAGAGTCTGACACTTACGACCATACGAGGCCTCAAACAGAGCCATCTGTATACTCGACTGATAACTATTGTTGTAAGCAAATTCAAACAAAGGTAGATATCTCTCCCAACTACCTTTGAATTCTAATGCACAGCATCGAAGCATATCTTCAAGGACTTGAATCACTTTTTCAAACTGACTATCAGTGTGCGGATGGAACGCAATACTGAAATTTAACCTCGTACCCATGGCTTCTTGCAACTTCTTCCAGAACCTCGAAGTAAACCTCAGATCTCTATCTGATATTATAGACATAGGCACACCATGTAATCTCACTATTTCTGCCACATACAATTTGGCTAACTTATCCAGTGAGTAATCAACACGTACTGGAATAAAATGAGCCAACTTCGTCAATCTGTCCACAACAACCCTCACATCATCTTTCTTTTTCGAAGTCAAAGGTAACCCCGTCACAAAATCCATGGTAACCCGATCCCATTTCTATTCGGGTACCATCACAAGCTAAAGTAATCCCGAAGGCACTTGATGCTCAGCTTTCACCTGTTGACAAATCAGACATTTTGCCACAAACTCTAAAATGTCTCTTTTCATACCCAGCCACCAATAAAACTTTCTCAAATCATTGTACATTTTTGTGCTGCCCGGGTGTATTGACAAATAACCACTATGTGCCTCATACAAAACTTTTTGGATCAACTCATCATCTTTGGGTACACAAATTCTATCATGATACATCAAACAATCATCCGAACTCACTCGAAAATCAGAATCACTTCCCGATCTACACTCAACTCTCTTAGCTTGCATTTCACTGTCATTTCTCTGAGCCTCACTTATCTGATGAACAAATAGTGGCCTAGCTTTCAACTCGGCCAATATAGTCCCATCATCAGACAATGCCAAATTCATGCTCATGGCTTTCAAAGTATACAAGAATTTCCTACTCAGGGCATCCGCAACCACATTCGCTTTTCCCAGATGGTAATCAATGATCAACTCATAGTCCTTCAATAACTCTTATGATCCGTAAAGATTCAACACTTCTCACCATATAAGTAATGTCGCCAAATCTTTAATGCGAAAACAATCGCAGCCAACTCCAAATCATGAGTCAGATAATTCTTTTCGTGCGGCTTTAGCTGCCTCGAGGCGTAAGCGACTACCTTACCCTCTTGCATCAACACACAATCAAGACCATTTAACGATGCGTCACTATAAACCACGTAACTATTTATTCGATTCTGGTTGAACCAAAACCGCACCTCAGTCAACAATAATTTCAAACTCTCAAAACTCTGTTGACATGTCTCAGTCCAATCAAACTTGACATCCTTATGCAACAGTTTCCTCATCGGGGTAGCAATCATGGAAATCCCCTTTACAAAACGTCTATCGTACCCTGCTAGTCCCAAAAAGCTTCTAACTTTTGACACATTCCTCGGTGATTTCCAATCCACAATAGTCGAAATGTTACTTAGGTCAACTCTAATACCATCTCCCGACACAATGTGTCCTAAGAATCTGACCTCTCGGAGCCAAAACTCACTTTTACTAAATTTAGCATGCAACTATTTTTCTCTTAAAGTTTGTAAGACAATTCTCAAATGTTCCACATGATCACTCTCATTCCAAGAATAGATCAATATATCGTCAATGAAGACAACCACAAACTTATCCAAATACAGTCGGAATACTCGATTCATCAGATCCATAAAAATTATAGGAGCATTTGTTAAACTGAACGGCATGACCAGAAACTCATAATGTCCATACCTCGTCCGAAACGCAGTTTTCAACACATCTTGGTCCTTCACTCTCAACTGGCAAAAACCAGACCTCAAATCTATGTTGTAGAATACTATAGCTCCCTTCAGTTGGTTAAATAGGTCATCTATCATTGGTAAAGGATACCTATTTTTCACCGTCACCTTGTTGAGTTATTTGTAGTCTATGCACAATCTCATCGACCCATCTTTCTTCTTCACAAACAAAGCCGGAGCACCCCATGGTGAGTAGCTCGGTCTCACAAAACCTTTATTCGTGAATTCTTACAACTTAACCTTTAGTTTTTTCAACTCTAAGGGTACCATCCTATACAAAGCAATCGATATAGGTGCCGTTCCCGAAACTAACTCAATCCCAAACTCGACCTCTCTCATAGGAGGTAATTCGTGTAACTCCTCTGGGAATACATCCAGCTACTCACATACCATCGGCACTGATTCAATCGTAACCTAACACTCTTGAGTATTCAATACAAATGCGAGATAGGACTCACATCCCTTTCTCATGCATTTCTCCACTAAGGAAGAAATCATTACCGGTAGACTATCCGATCCACCTGATTCAACTCGAATAATATCTCCATTCTCATATTTCAGCTTGATAAACTTACTACCATAGTTCACTAAGACAGTATGTGTAGTCAACCAATCCATGCCAAGGATTAAATCAAACTCATCAAACAGCAACAACATCATGTTTGCCGAAAAACAGTGACTCTCAATCATCAAAGGAAAATTCTTACACACCTTGTCTACTAACACATGCTTACCTAATAGGTTTGACACCTTAACCACAATGTCTGTAGACTCAATGGTCATACTCAAACTAGTTGCTAATCTCATGAAAATATAAGAGTGAGTAGACCCTGGATCAATTAAAGCAATAACAAAGGTGTCATAGAGAGAAAAAGTACCCGTTATCACATCTGGGGAGGATGCCTCTAAGCGAGCGTGAATGGCATATGTCCTTGCAGGCACTCAACCCTCCAATCACATAACAGAATCTCGTGATGCACCTCTACCACTAGTTCCCCCTCTCGGGTTCTTTGGTGGCCTACCCCTTGTAGGCACATTGCTAGATCTTATCTCTTGTTTCTCTTCCTTGTCATCCCTCTCGGGGAAATTTCGGATAAAATGGTTGGGGGAACCACACTTATAACAGTTTTGACTGTTACCCCAACACTCTTCAGTGTGATCTCTACCACAACTTGGACACTTCAGTTTGTTCTTCGGATTGTCCACACTTTCCATCGAGGTGGCTTGGACTCTTGAACCCGAACGAGTGTTGACTTAATCTCGCGATGAATATCCAACTGATGTAGTGGTTCGAGGATTCGCCTCCTTTGATCTTTTTGATTGAGCTTGGCTTGATTTACCCATCGATCGTTTTCTCGCATCTCGAGCCTCACTCACCGTCCTTCTCTTTTCCTTACCCATTTCTTCATCCTTACTTGCCCTATCAACTAACACTACGAACTCTTTCAATTCCAAAATGCCAACCAGAAGTTTGATATCCTCATTCAGTCCATCTTTGAACCTTTTACATAAAACGATCTCCGTCGACACACATTTTTAATCATATTTGCTAAGCCTAACAAACTCGCGTTCATATTCTGCTATCGACATTCTTCCTTACTTCAACTCAAGGAATTCCTTCCTTTTCGATCAGTGAATCGTTGGCTTATATACTTTTTTCGAAACTCTTCCAGAAAGAAGTCCCACATCACCCGTTCTTTTGGGACCACTAACATCAACGTTTTCCACCAATGGTATTTCGAGTCCCTCAGCAAAGATACGACACACTTCAAGCTCTCTTCGGGTGTACATGAGAGTTCATTGAATAGCCTCATTGAGTTCTCTAGCCAGAACTCTACCCTCTCAGGGTCATCATCTACGTTAGCTCTAAACTCCTCAGCCCCATGTTTCCTAATCTTATCTACTGGGGGCTTCATTACTCTAACTACTTCTATACCTTGAGGAGCCATTGAGACTAGCTGAGGTATAGGAGGAGGTGGAGGAGGTTGAGCATTAGGGTTTGCTCGAACATACTCTGAGTACTAGTTACTCATCATCTGGAGAAAGGCTTCTCGAGCCTCGTCTCCTTGACCCCCGATCTCAGGTTCACTCTGCATAGGCGCGGTCCCTTGAGCGGAGCCGGCGCATTACTAGCTGCATCATCAGTAGCCGATTGATCAAGATCCATACAATATATAAAAACAAGTTTAAAATCATCAGAAGCCACCACACTATCATTATACGCTTATGGCATATGTAGCTAGACTCTTACACCTGCTATGGTAGTCCTAAAACTGACTAAACCATAGCTCTGATACCACTAAATGTAACACCCCTTACTCATAATTCCCGTCAAAACTGAGCTCGAGGCATTACTGGATAAAAACCACATGATCGCCACTTAGGCTCATCATGACTACTCTCTTAAGTCACCTCATCAGCCTCATTCTCGACTTACGAGACCTTACTCATACACTCGAGGCTCTCGAGACTATATCAAAACTTTTTAAAATCTTAAAATTTTCTCTATCTAAACAGAGACTACACGCCCGTGCTAGATGACACACGCCCATGTTCACAAACCGTGAATGAAAACTCAAGCATCCTGCCTATGCCCCACGGTTAGGGCACACGCTCGTGCTCACCACCCATGGTGCACACTGACCACCTCACACGGCCTTGAGTCTAGGCATACGCCTGTGTGGCTAGACCGTGGCCTACACTACTCAATTCTACCAAAGTGACACGGCTAATGCAAACGCCCGTGGGCTAGCTGTGTGTTACATATGGCCTAAACGCTTACTCGTGTGACTGTCCACATGACAAGAACAAAGCTATTTTCCAAGTTCTTTTCACTCCTCACTCAAACACAACATGCACTCATCCAATCCATCTATAATCAACTCATATTGAAGCACAAACTCACATGGATAACTACATCCTTTCATATAATAAAATAGCCAAAACTATGTCATTATACAAAATAGATTATCCATCTAAAGGCCAACACATCTTAGCCATTTACAACAAAATTTACTAACTTTTCTAACCTCTATACATGCCATATACAAAACAACAAGTCTACTGTACCAGATTAAGTTGATAGTGTGGGAGATCTTCTGATTAATCCACGTATCTCGATTCAACCCTCTTTCTCTACAAGACAAGGGAAAAAGGAGTAAGCCTTGAGCTTAGTAAGTTTACACATAAACAATTTAAGCATTCTAGTATGAACTAAACAACAATTAGCATTATAATACCAAATAAATTCACATCCACAATTATGCTTACTATTTCTATCCCTTACCACATTTCCAATACATCATGAGTCGTATACTCATAATCATTGACATGCACCCCTGCACTTAATATCACATTTACTCAATATACAACACATCATTATTCTTAATAATACATCCACACAGCTAATTTCTCATTGATTCCGCACTTAGCCCACCACAATCAATTTATATGGTAGTATCGCATTTAGCCTACCAACAAAGGTATTCATAATGGTTTCGCACATAGCGCACTAAATAATATACTTAACTATGGTATTACACACAACCCATCGTTGTTTAGTATTAAGGTGGTATCGCACTTAGCCTACCATCAAGCATTATCACTACACATTCACATATCTACTTGTAATTCATTCATCCATTCACAATTACTATCTTATTCATTCTTATAGAACCACATAGGTCCTCATTCATGCTACATACTAGCTAGCATTAAGAATGTAAATGCATATATGCATCATTTATACATAAACTTACCTCGGTACTCAAGTGTTGAAACGTGCAATTTAGTCCACCACCTTGCTCTTGCCTCGGTTTCGATCTGGGCTTTGTCTTTCTTGATCTATAATGATAAATCAACTCATTCAATACACACATTGATTAAATTGACCATTATCTCATACTTTAGCAAAATTACCATTTTGCCCTTAAACTTTTTCATATTTACTCATTTTTCCTAAGGCTCGTAAAGTGATTTGCATTCAACTTTCTAGTCTTTCGTGCTTAGCCGAACCATTTAATCAACTAAAGCAATCGTCAATTCTCACTAAATCACACATGTATGACCAAACTCAAGACTTTCACAAACAAGTCCCTACATGCATTTTTCATGGAAATCACTTAACAAAAGATGTTTCTACTACATCAAGCTTTCATATTCTTCCATAAAACTTCAAAATACATGCATGTTATACATGGGTACATTTTTTGAACATCCATCCTAGCTCAACATATAGCTAAAAATAGCTTTCTTATGTTACTAGAACTTCAAAAATACGAAAAATATCAAAAACGGGGCTTGGATGCACTTACTAGCAAGCTTGAAAAGTTGAAGAGCCCTAACAATGGCTTCTTGAAAATTTCGGCAACCTTGGAGAAGAAGATAAATGAAATTCGGTCATCTTTTCCCATTTTAATCATTTAATTGACAAATGACCAAAATGCCCTTTTTGACAAACTTTATATTTTAACCCATCCATGCCCAATTTTGTTCAAAAATTAGAAATTGGGAAAATTTCTCATTAAGGACCTCTAATTGATATTCTAAAGCTATTTCATACAAATAACTTCTAGAATCTCACATTTTGCAACTTTTGCAATTTAGTCCTTTTCGACAATTCAACCGCAAATTTCACAAAATTGCTTCATGAAACTTTCACACTAACACGAAAACATGACATAAACCTCAAAAACTCACACATATACCTTGAATTTATGGTCTCGCACCACTATTCTGACTAGGCCCTAAATCGGGATGTTACATAGGGACTTGGTCATTTGTGTACATATTATTATGAGTTGGCCTAGAATATTGGCTTATGCTAATTGAAGGTCATTATTGTATAAGGCCATTTGATATGGCCAATAAGCACTACATGGATGTGCATGCTTGTTTGGGTTGGATGAGTGAATGTGTGATAATTATGTGTGGCAAATACTAAATGTGAATGGCTGAGTAAGTTATATGCTATGATTAGTTAAGTGTATGTGCTTCGATAATGCCTCGTACCCTATTTTGGCATTGAATACGAGTAAGGGATGTTACATGATGCTGGAATGATCTATCCTATTTCTGACAGTAATTGGGTCAGCCCAATCCATGTAGTACCAAAAAAAATGGCATGATCATAATTGAGAATTCTGTAGGTGAGATGGTTTCCACCTGGGTCCAAAACAGGTAGAGAGTCTGGATCGATTATAGGAAGTTGAATTCCTTGACTCAGAAAGATCATTTACCACTTCCTTTTATTGACCAAATGTTAAAACGTTTAGATGGGAAATCTCATTATTGTTGTCTTGATGGTTACTTAGGGTTTTTCCAGATTGCAGTGGCACTGGAGATTTAAGAGAATATGACATTTACGTGTCTATTTGGCATGTTCACTTATAGATGGATGTCGATCGGACTTTGCAACACATCAATCACGTTTTAAAGGTGTATGGTAAGTATATTTTTTGATTACATTGAGAAAATAATTGAGTTGTTAATGGATGACTTTACTGTGTATGGTGAGTCTTTTAAGGTGTGTTTGTCAAACCTTGTAAAAATTTTGGAAAGGTGCTTAGAATTTAATCTTGTTCTAAATTATGAGAAATGCCAATTTATGGTGGATAAAGGATTAGTTCTAGGTCATATCATTTCTGCTGCGGGAATTTATGTCGATAAAGCAAAAATTGACATCATTAACTCACTGCCATACCCCACAAATGTGAGTGAGATTCGTTCTTTCCTTGGTCATGCAAGTTTTTACAGGCGGTTCATTAAAGACTTTTCAAAAAAGTATGCAAACGCTTTATAATCTCTTACAAAAGGATAAGGAGTTTGAGCTTGACCAATCATGTAAGGAACTGTTTGACACGCTCAAACATAAGCTCATTTAGGCACCCATCGTTCAGCCACTGAATTGGAATTATTCCTTCAAAATAATGTGCGACACAAGTGACTATAGCATAGGAGAAGTCCTTGGGCAAAGAATGAAAAAGAACCACACGTTATCTCCTATACGTCTATGACTTTGGATGCTATCCAAAGCAATTACTCGACTACTGAAAAAGAGTTTATAACTATAGTCTTTACTTTGGAAAAATTTTGTTCATATTTATTAAGGACTAAGATTGTTGTTTTCTTTGATCATGCAATTCTTAAATATATGATCGGGAAAAGGAAGCAAAATCGAGGCTTATTAGATGGATATTAATTTTGCAAGAGCTCGAGCTCAAAATAAAGGATAAGAAAGGATGCAAAATTTGGTAGTTGACATCTAAGCCGAATACCTTCATCGAAAGATGTCACACCACTTAAATTCTATTTTCCAGATGAAAGTTTGCTTGCTACTCAGACAATTTTCCCTTGCTATGTAGACATGGTGAATTACCTTGCTACAGGTATAGTCTCTTCTAACTTATCGCGATCTGAAAAAGATAAGATCAAATGTGAATCATGATACTATGTTTGGGACGACCCCTACCTTTGGAAATATTGTTTTGATTAGGTAATTCGATGATGCATTGCAGAAACTGAGGTAAAATTGATTCTATCTTTTTGTCATTCTTACACATGTGGTAGACATTTTTGCCCTAAACGAACTGCACATAAAGTACTTCAATGTGGACTATATTGGCCACATATTTTCGAGATGCATATTGTTCTGTAAGACATGCGAAAAGTTTCAAAGGGTAGGAAACTTGAGCCAAAAAAATGAAATGCCTTTAACCCCTATATATGTCTGTGAAATATTTGATATATGGGCCTTTGATGTTATGGGACCTTTTGTCTCATCATACGGTAACGTTTATATTTTACTTGCAATTGACTATGTGTCAAAGTGGGTGGAAGCAAAAGCCACTTGTCATGCTAATGCCAAAACGATAGTCGATTTTCTAAAGAGTTATATTATTTCCAGATTTGGCACACTGCGGGCATTAATTAGTGGTCGGGGAACACATTTTTGTAATAAGGTAATCGACACTTTTGAAAAAATATGGGGTAGTGTAATGAGTCACTACGACTTATCACCCTCAATTAAATGGTCAAGCGAAAGTGTCAAATCGAGAAATCAAGCTAATTTTGGAGAAGACCGTTAAGCCAGATAGGAAAGGCTAGAGTTTGTGACTAAATGATGCGTTGTGGGCGTAGTACTGTACAGCTTATAAAGGACCCATAAGACTAATTTTTGCTAAATTGTGTCATCTTTCTATAGAACTTGAACATAAAGTGTTTTGGGTGGTCAAGCAATGCAACATAGAGTTGAAAGCTGCAAGTATGAATCGTAAGTTACATATTCAGGAACTTGAGGAAATTTGACAAGAAGCTATGAAAGTGCCCAAATTTATAAGGATAAGATCAAGGCATACCATGATCAAAAGATAACCCGTAAACAATTTGTGGAAGGGCAGAAAGTATTACTCTATGACCCTACACTAAGAATTTTTACAGGTAAGCTCTGAGCTAAGTGGTTAGAGCCTTTTGTTATTACTCACATATTTCCACATGGTGTAGTCAAGGTTAAAAGTGAAGAATCCGGAAAAACTTTCAAGGTCAATAGATTGCAATTAAAGCCTTTCTATGAATTTTCAAGTCCACATGGTTGAGGAATTAGTCCTCGAAGAGCCGGATGAATAAATTTCCAGGCCATCAAGCTAACGACATTAAACAAAAGCGCTTTTTGGAGGCAACCCAAATTTATTTATTTACTTTTGAGTTTTAGTAAGATTTAGGTTGTAAATAAATAAATAAATTTTTATTTAATCCAATTAATTTGATACTTTTAGGAACGTAATGAAGGTTGTGAATTTTTTGAAAATCGAGTACTAACGATGGTGTTGGCACGATGTGATAAATGTTGAAAATTATTTACCTACAAACAAAACCCAGCACGCTTAACCTAAATAATAATCCCAAAAACCCAAATCCACTTAACCTACCTACCCCATACCTAAATACCAATCCAAATAACCCACACAATACCCAAGCACCCCACAAGCCTAACGAAACCAAAATAAGAGAAAAAAAAGGGGGAAGAAATTAGGCCGAACGGCCAACATAGGCCAAAAAAAAGGAAAAATAGAAGAAAAGGAAGGGAATTGGGCCGAATGGCCTAGCTGGCCCAAAGCAAAGAAAAAAAAGAAAAAGAAATGGACAAGAGGTCCAAACTGGCCACAATATAGAGAAAAAAAAGGAGAAAGAAAAAAGGACAAATAAAACACCGAAATCTCTAAATCCCCAAATCCCCTTTCTTCTTTATTTCTCCAAGAGAAAAAAAAACCTAACTTCTTAAAAACCACTCCACACAACCGCCGCTTCGCCTCATCTCCATTGTTGAGAATCGTCGCCACCTCGACTAGTCATCGTCACACCTACCTATAGTACCATCGACGGATTTGAAAACACCACTGACACTCTCTTTTCTTTTTTCTCCACCAACAATCATTTTTCCCCTATTCCAAAACCACCATTCGACGACCCTCTCCACCATATCAATGCTGCACTCTTGCCAATCGAAACCCTCGCCAATGCGCCGTCGCTCCGTTCTTACCCAAACACCATCTCATCTATTTTTATTTCTTCTTTTTCTCCATAATCACCAAACCCCCAAACCACCTCTTCCTATCACCTTAGCTGACGCCATACATGAAAACCCACCACCACCCTTCAAAATAAAAAAAATTGACCCAACTGGAATTGTCACTACCGTTTGTCGCCACTACCCATATCCACTGCAAGCAAACAGAGTCGTTTGTTCTTTAAGCCCATACGAAAACCATGGTTTGAACTCAGTACCAAAAGACCAACAATATTCCAGCTTCACTCAATCGAAGTCAACCTCAATTTTTAGCGCTCAAGTCATCAATTTAGACGATGAAAACTCAGAACCTTCTCCACCTCCTACAAGACGAACGACCGCACCAATGAGAACTCATCGCCGACAAAGTCCAACTTCGGTCGAAATGGAACATTCGAATAGAAACCCTGCTACTCCTGAAAGGGAGATTCCTAATCGTCAACATGTTACAAACGTATTATGCAAGTTACTCGGAGGAGGTCAGAACTTCTAATGACCATGTCGAAGGTCCCTCAACTACAAACGAGCGTGTCTCTCAATGTCGATCACAATCATCCACCACTCGAGCCCGTCGACCACTGGCACATGAGTCAACATCACCCCCACACAGTAGTACTAATCTGCTAAAAATTCAAGTCCACCACTAGACTCACCTAACAAATATGTTTGACCATCACGAGACGGTCAACATAATAGACGAGGTCGTGTAAACACTATCCCTACTAAAGGACGATTACGAGGGTTTCTAAACTTTTCGACCTCGGAGCATCGTGCAAGATATGACAACATCTGACAACGTCTGCTCCCAGTCTGTAAGCAAATTAATCTTTACACTCTTGATATGTTAAATATTTGTGATGCTGTGATTGGCTATTTTGATGCTATTGCTTGGAATTCATTTGCAAATATTTCGTGTAGTGCATATTATGAATTGATTTATGAATTCTTCACCACATTTAGCTTCAATATTATTGCATTACAAACTATTGAAACACAAAGCATTATCTATTTTCGGTTACTTGGTAAGGACTTTAGGATGTCAATTTCTGAATTTAACATTGCCATGGGTTTCATTGACCTTAACAATATTCAAACCGATTCCTATCATACTTCTCTATTAGATATTCCAAGTAACTTTGATGCTCAAGATGTTTATTGTGCTTCAACTCATTCTAGAAATCAAATTTATAATCCAAAGACCTCAAGTGACTTATTGGTGCATGAACCCACTTTAAGATATATTCATTGATTTCTAGCCTTTAGTTTTTCAAGTCGAAATGATTCATCATCTTTTTTAACTAAAACTGAATATTTTTTTTTGTGGTGTATGCATTCTTGATTTAAAGTTAATTTAGGATATTAGTTTGCACGAAACTTTCATGTTGTTTTGCGATGTAATCATCTACTAATACTTGGGTCATATATTACAAATTTAACCTCTTGACTTTTTCCCTTTGAAGTCGATTTCTCGTCCTTAACATGTGCATAGAGTATGGATAGCCTAGATAAATATTGTTTGGATTCTATGGGTTTGCCTACCAGCACTCCTACTGCGTGTGATTTAGTTCCTCTAGGTACACGCACTACTCGCAGAAATATGGTCTTTCGCCAACGTCCACACTTCACTACTAGGGAGCACGAGGAGCAACTTCTATCTGTGGAGGCACATTTAAGCCGGATTGAAGCTCGACTTGGAACAATGGAAACCAAAGTCTCAACATCCTACAAAGTCATTACCCCCAACACCGACAACATCATTAAAAGACACATGGGAGTATTCTTAACTTTTCTTTTACTTGTTATTTGGGTTACTATCTTTTATTGCATATAAAACATGCTTGAGGACAAGCATAGATTAAGTGGGGGGTTGAAATGGTAAGTAAAATGGTAAATATGCATGATTTTTGCTGCATGTCTCTCTTTTGCATATGTTCAATCTTATGCAAGATTTATTCAATAGTTTATTTGACATTGAGCCTCTAATCTCATTACTTAGTCAATTTGGACAATTGGGTAATTTTTTAATTAAAGTGTTCAAATATCTAGATTAGTCGACATTTGTGTTTTAAAGTTGATATATGTAACTAGATTTTTCATATAAATTGATTGTTTGGAAAAAAAATATTTGCTTGTACATAAATAAATAAATAAATAAAATGAAAAATAAATAAATAAATAAAGGCTCAAGTTATAAGTGAAAGTTTCAAAAACGTGATCAAATTTAATAATCGGGGCGAGGTGCTTGGGTTGTCATTTCATCTCGCATAAAAAGGTTTGAGTGACAAATCGAAAACTTACAAATATTCCGCTAACTGAGCCTAAAATAGATTGTTTGAACTAAGTAACCGGGAAAGGGTGCTTGGGTTGTCATCTTAGTTCGCGTAAAAAGGTTTGACCATGTCTAAAATTTTTATTACTGCGTGATTAATTAATAATACCTTGAACATTTTGGATTCAAGCTCAATTTAGTGAAATGATTTAGTTCACATATTTTAGTTTTATGACACTTGCTGATCAAACTATATATTCTGAACATTTATTTATTTTTGCCTATGTTGTTTGCATTGACTATGGATGCGAAAAAGAGGCTCGATTTTTAATAAATTGTAGAATAATTTCTAATGTTTGAAAGTACAATTTGCTTGAGGGCAAGCATGAGCTAAGTATGGGGATTTGATAACATGTTAATTTGCATGACTTTTTGTGTTTAATTCGATTAATTTTTGAATTAATCCTTGCTGAATTAGTGATTTTATGTTTTAATCTTGTCAGGGATGCAATTAGGATGATATGAGTCAAAAACGAGCAGAAAAGGACAATTTGCAACACAGTTAATAAAGTGAGGTCGAATAAAAAATATGGAAGTGGCCAAGGACTCATTAGATTCTTTTGACTTTGTAAAAGCCAAAATTAGAAAAAATCTAATTTTATTTTTTATTTAATTTTAATTATGTGATGAAGTGGTTAAAGCCAAATTTAGCAAATGTCATGTATATAAATAGGGCTTTGAGGTAGCTTGGATGAACGCATTACATTTTACATTTGATTTCAATTTGGATTTAAATAGAATTATTCTTCCTTTTTTCTTCCAAAGTTGATGCGTCAATAGCTACTGCTGTTTTATTTTCATTTCTTTGTTTTTTGCCAAATTTGTTTAATTGCTTTCCAAGTTCATTCCCTTCCAGACTTCCACCATTTTCATTCAAATCTACTCCATAACCAACCAAGGCATGAATAATTTCAAGCTTCACTAAATACCAACTTAGTTTTAGGTTGGTATTCTTTTTGGTCAAGAATCGTGAGATACATATTCGTACTAAAAATCCTTCCAATAGGTATTCACATTTTTCCTAAGTATCGGGATGGACAACTCATCCCTTAAAGTTAACTCGATTTCAAGTTAAAAAGTGCACGTTGGGTTGGAGTCATGTTTGCAGACAGTTGGGGAAACAATTCAATCGTGCTGTATTCGAATCTCCGAGAACAAATCAAGGGAGAAGTGATTGAGTTTAAACGACCCACACAGTTAAGGTCATTAATTCGAGTTGGGTTCTTTAGAGCGCAAGGCTGCTGAAATATTGAATCGGGAACACGTGTATCTTGGTTAGATAACTGGTAAGGGTTGGTTTGTAGGTTGTACCGAGACCAGCTGTAACACCTCTTACCCGTACTCAACGCCAGATCAGAGTACGAGGCATTACTAGACTTATATACAAACAATTATGCGATACCGAGACTTGACTTTTCGCTTCAAATTAAAACCTTTCATAGCATCTCATAAACAAGTCTACGAGGCCTAAATCACACATTAGGAATGGTTCGAGATCAAGTCGAACCCTTTTTAAGCTCTCTAGAAAAACTTAGAAAATTTTCACTAAACAGTCGACACGACCGTGTGTATAAAGGGGCACGTCCGTGTGGCATATGACATGCCCGTGTTCCACACCCGTGTGGAATTATTTTTCAATTCGAACCTACATTATTTTTCATACGGCCGGACACACGCCTGTGTCCCTCACACGGCCTCAACATGCCCGTGTCTTAGCCCGTGTGTAAAAACCTTAGCATTCTGTTTCTAACATCATCACCTTATAAATGTCACACTGCCGAGGCACACGCCCATGTCCTTCAGCCGTGTGGCGAGTTAAATTCCAAATTTTAGGTGCAGACTTCACACGGCCTGCGCACACACCCATGTCCATGGCCGTGTCCCCCACATGATTGAGACACACGACCGTGTCTCTGCCCGTGTGTTTACTACTAAGCATACTGACTTGTAAATCTAGTATGCAAGGGGACACACGGCCTAACCACACGCCCATGGGATTGACCGTGTGTCACACAAGCCTAGACACGCGCCCGTGTGCCTACCCGTGTGGATAAGAATAAGGCTATTTGCCAAGCTCTTTCTATCACCCCAACTCATACAAACCTAAATCACATTCAATCATCAACCCATTCATGCATATTTAAACCAAGTAAACTAATCATGCAACATGCACATTCAAGAATAACCTCATCTTTTCATAGAACATTAAGAAAGAGCCATCAACTATGGCCTTATACGAAAGAGTTCATCCTTGAATGAGCCAACACATTTGGCCAAAATAATATGACATTCAACTAAGTCTAGTCCCTATACATGCCATACTCAAAATGCTAAATCTAAGTATACCAAGATGTGCTGATAGTGTGGGTGATCTTTTGCTTATTTTCGTATCCCGAGCTGGCTCTTCGACACTATAAAACAAGGGTAAAGAGAAAGGAGTAAGCTTTAAGCTTAGTAAGTCTATATGTAAACAATAAATATCATACCATATGCTAATCAATTAGAAACCTTACATACTATGTAAGAACAATTCATATTCTCATGATCATGCTTACTTATCTCAACTCTTACCACATCCCAACCACATACCATATAAATTGCTCACATTTACTTGTACTTTTGCACTGCCCTTATCACCACAAAGCCACATGAAATTTATAGCTAAACAAGTTTCTCGATGAACACTTTGGAATGATACAAGATAACAGGTGGTTTCGCACACAGCCTACCATTTATCAATAATAGGGTGGTATCGCACACAGCCCACCAACAATGATAATTACGATGGTATCGCACATAGCTAACCAAAACGATAATAAATATGATGGTAATGCACTTAGCCCATTGTTAATAAATAACAATGTGGTATCGCATATAGCCCACACATTTGTGGATATTCATCCGTACTCATATTTCTATTCTAAAAGTTCATTCCAAGAATTTCCCCATTATCTACCATTCTCAATAAATCTTACGAATAAGCATTTACATCCACACAATGCATTAATAGGTAAAAACATACATAATAAGAATGTATCATTTACACATAAACTTACCTCGGTGCAAAATATGCTAATTGGCGGTTTAGTCCAAAACCTTGCCTTTTCCCTGGTCAAAGTTGTTTCCGCGTTCTTCTTTATCTATAATAATAAAATTTACTCATTTAATCACTTATAAGTCAAGACACTTCAAAATTTCTACTTTGGAAAAAATGACCGTTTTGCCCTTATACCCTGGCAAAATTACAATTTTGCCTCTAGGCTCGTAAATCATTTTTCATCAAATTTCTTCATTTAACAAGCCTAGCTAAACATTTATTACTCTTATTACAACTCACAATACCAATCATTTCATGCATTTACTACTCAATTTACAACCTTTACAAATAGGTCTTTTTAGGTGTTTTCATGGAAAAACCTTTTACAAAAGTTGTTCTCTAACCCACTAACATTCATTTTCTTCCATAAAAACTCAGCAAACAACATAATCACTCTCATGGAAAATCCCTAAACTTTCGACCATTTTGCAAAATAGTCCCCTCATTAGCTAGCTTAAGCTTTAGGGGTTCCAAAAGTACAAAATTATTTAGAAAGACCTCTAAAATCACTTACTTGCAAGGGAATAGCTTGGCTGAAAGTTTGAGCTTCAAAAATACCTATTCTTGCTTTAATTTTCAGTGGAAGAAGAAAAGTAAATAGTGAAAGATGATAATTTCTTTATTTAGTCTTATTTTATTCATTTTACCACCTAATGCCACCAAATATTGACCAATTTAATGCTCTTGTCCCCCTTGGCCGGCCATCACCTATAAGAAGACTTAATTGCACTTTAAGGACCACTGATTTAATATTCCATAACTATTAGAACCTCTAGCTTGTAAAATAAAACTTTCACACTTTATGCGATTTAGTCCTTTTTCACAATTAAACATACAATAACTAAAATTAAAGCACCAAAATTTTCATGCATCCTCATAATCATCCTATACATATAAAGAAATATTAAAATAATTTTCTTTAACCTCGGATTAGTGGTCTTAAAATCACTATTTCGACTAGCCCCAAAATTGGGCTGTTACAACTCTTCCCCTTTAGAGATTTTCATCCCGAAAATCTTACCGATAAAAAGGTTTGGGTACTGTTCTCTCATGGTTTCTTCTGCTTCCCACGTAGCCTCTTCTACACCTTGTTTTTCCCATAACACTTTCACTAAGGCTATACTTTTATTCCTCAACTGTTTAACCTCTCGAACCGAAATTTTAATTGGTTCCTCTTCATAAGTCATGTCAGGTTGTACCTCAATTTCGATTGGAGGAATCACATTGGAAGGATGGGAACGATATCATCTCAACACAAACACATGAAACACATTGTGTATTCTCTCTAACTCTACCGACAAGGCCAACCAGTAAGCTACTGGTCCAATCCTTTCAATTACCTCATACGGCCCTATGAATCGGGGACTCAATTTACCCTTCCGTCCAAATCTCAATATTTTCTTCCACGGGTACTTTCAAGAATACTTTATCACCTACCTGAAACTCAATTTCTTTCCTTTTTAAATTCGCATATGACTTTTGTCGATCTGAAGCAGCCTTCAGACTATCACAGATCACTTTTACTTTTTCTTCGGTTTCTCTAACTAGATCAATCCCATGAATTTGCTTCTTACTAAGCTAGGTCCATACAATGGAGTCCGACACTTGCGACCATATAAGGCTTTGTACGGTGCCATCTGTATACTCGAATGATAACTGTTGTTGTAGGCAAACTCAACCAAAGGTAGAGATTTTTCCCAACTACCTTTGAACTCTAAAACATAGCATTAGAGCATATCCTCAAGAACTTGAATCACTCTTTCAGACTGGCCATCGATTTGCGGATGGAACGCGGTACTAAAAATTCAATTTCGTACCGAAGGCTTCTTGTAACTTTTTCCAAAACCTCGAAGTAAACCTTGGATCTTTATCCGAGATAATGGATATAGGCACCCCATGTAATCTCAGAACCTCAGCAATATATAGCTCAGCTAACTTGTCAAGTGAATAATCAACTCGTACTGGTATAAAGTGAGCTGATTTCGGTAATCTATCAATAATAACCCATACAGCATCTTTCTTTTTCGAAGTCATAGGTAACCCTGTTACAAAATCCATCGTGATTCGATCCCACTTCCATTCGGGAACCATCATTGGCTAAAGTAATCTCGAAGGTACTTGATGCTTGGCTTTCACTTCTTGACAGATCAAACACTTTGTAACAAACTTGGAGATATCTCTTTTCATACCCGGCTACCAATACAACCTCTTCAAATCATTATACATTTTTGTACTGCCCGAATGTACCGACAAACAACCATGGTGTGCCTCATGTAAAATTTTCTGAACCAACTCATCATCTTTAGGCACACAAACTCTATCATGAAAAGTCAAACAATCATCTGAACCAACCCGAAAATCAGATTTATTTCCCGATTCACACTGAGCTCTCTTAACTTGCATCTCACTATCATTCTTTTGAACTTCACGTATCTGCTGAAGCAACAATGGCCTAGCTCTCAACTCAGCCAATATAGCACCATCATCGGACAATGCTAAGCTCCTATCCATAGCTCTCAAAACATACAGGGATTTTCTACTCAAGGCATCCGCAACCACATTTGCTTTCCTCGGATGGTAATCGATTACTAGCTCATAATCCTTCAATAATTCGAGCCACCATCGTTGTCGCAAATTCAAATCCTTTTGGTTCATTAGGTTTTCAAACTCTTGTGGTCGGTGAAGATTCGGCATTTCTTACCATACAAATAATGACGCCAAATCTTCAAAGCAAAGACAATCGTAGCCAACTCTAAATCATGAGTCAGATAATTCTTCTCATGTGGTTTTAGCTGTCTCGAGGCATAAGCTACTACTTTACCCTCTTGCATCAACACACAACCAAGACCATTTAATGATGCATCACTGTAGACCATTTACTCCTTTCTTGACCCCGATTGTACTAAAATCGGTGCTTCAGTCAACAAAGCTTTCAGTTTCTCAAAACTTTATTAGCACCTCTCGGTCCACTAAAACTTAACATCTTTATGTAGCATTCTCATCATCGGTGTAGCAATCATGGAGAACCCTTTAATGAACCGTCTGTAGTAACCCGCTAAACCCAAAAAGCTTCTAATCTCTAAAACATTTCTCAGCGATTTCCACTTAACAATAGCTAAGACCTTACACGGATCAACTCTGATGCCATCGCCTAAAATGATATGTCCTAAGAGTTCGATCTCTCGGAGCCAAAACTCACTCTTGCTAAACTTAGGATACAACTTCTTGTCTCTTAGAGTCTACAAAATAGTTCTCAGGTGCTCTGCGTGCTCACTCTTATCCGAGAATAAATTAGTATGTTGTCAATAAAAACAACTACAAACTTATCCAAATACGGTCGAAGATACGGTTCATTAAATCCATGAAGATCGTAGGAGCATTCATTAAGCCAAATGCCATGACAAGGAACTCATAAAGGCCATACCTCGTCCAAAATGTGGTTTTCGGTGCATCTTACTCCTTAACTCTCAACTGGTAATAACTAGACCTCAGGTCTATCTTAGAAAACACCGTAGCTCCCTTCAATTGGTGGAATAAATCATCGATCCTTGGCAAATGATACTTATTCTTCACTTTCACCTTGTTAAGTTGTCTGTAGTCTATACACAATCTCCCTGACCCATCTTTCTTCTTCAAAAAAAGTACCGGAGCACCCCATAGTGAATAGCTTAGTCTTGCAAAACCCTTATCCGTTAACTCTTGCAACGAAACCTTCAACTCTTTTAACTCTAACGGTTCCATCCTATACGGGGCAACTGAAATAGGTGTTGTACCCAGAACTAGCTCAATGCCAAACTCGACCCCTCTAACTAGAGGCAATCTGGGTAACTCTTTCGAAAACATATCCGGATACTTGCATACCACAGGCACTGATTCAATTTTTACCTCTGACTCTCGAGTATTCAACACAAAGGTGAGATAGGACTCGTACCCTTTTCTCATGTATTTCTCAGCTACCATAGATGAAATCACTACAGGCATATTATCTGATTTACCTGATTCAACTCGAATGATTTCTCCATTTACACATCTCAGTTCAATAAAGTTACTACCACAGTTTACTAAAACATTATGTGTAGTCAACCAATCCATACCAAGAATCAGGTCAAATTCATCAAATGGCAACAACATAAGATTAACCGAAAAATAATGGCCTCTAATTGTCAAAGGACAATTCCTACACACTTTGTCAACTAGCACATGTTTGCCTAACGGGTTGGACACTTTTATCACAAATTCTATAGACTCAACAATCATACTCATGTTAGGTACCAATTTCATGAAAATATAAGAATTTGTAGACCCCGGATCAGTCAAAGTAATAATAGAGATATCATGAAGAGAAAAAGTACCTGTTATCACGTCTGGAGATGATGCCTCTTTATGAGCGCGAATGGCATAAGTCCTTGCAGGTGCTTTACCCTCTGATCTCATAGTAAAATCTCAAGGCGCACCTCTACTACCAGTCTAGCTCCCCGGGTCCCTTTGTGGTCTACCCCTCGTAGGTGCATTGCTCGCTCCTACTTCTTGTTTTCTGTCTTTCTCATCCCTCTCTAGACAATTCCAAATGAAGTGGTCCGGTGAACCACACTTGTAGCAAGTACGATTGTTCCCCTAACACTCCCTAGTATGTTGTCTACCACAATTCAGACACTCCGATTTATTTAAATTTGTATTGCCCACACTTGCCATCGAGGTGGCTTGAACTCTCGAGCCCGAATATGTGTTACCACGATCTCGATGTGAATACCTAACTGAAGCAATTGTTCGAGGATCCATTTTCTTGGACCTCTTTGATTGAGTTTGAAATGACTTACTCAATAGCCTCTTCTTTGCATCTCGGGCCTCAATCATAGCTTTTCTCTTTTCCTTATTCAACTCTTCAGCCTTGCAAGCTCTATCGACCAACACCACAAATTCTTTCAATTTCAAGATCCCAACTAGCAATCTGATATCCTCATTCAGCCCATCTTTGAACCTCTTGCACAAAATAGCTTTCGTAGACACACACTCTTGCGTATACTTTCTGAACCTAACAAATTTGCGCTCATACTATACCATAGTCATCTTGCCTTGTTTCAATTCAAGAAACTCTTTCTGTTTCTGGTTAACAAATTGCTGACTTATATACTTCTTTCAGAACTCTTCTAGGAAGAATTCCCATGTCACTCTCTCCCTCGGTACTACAGATGTTAGCGTTTTCCACCAACGATATGCTGAGTCCTTCAGCAATGACAGCACATTTTAAGCTCTCCTCAAGCGTGCAAGAGAGTTCATCAAATACCCATATGGAGTTCTCAAGCCAGAACTCTGCTCTCTCAGGGCCATCATCTATGTTGGCTCTAAATTTCTCGGCCCCTTGTTTTCGAATCTTATCGACCAGGGGTTTGGCCATTGTTACCAAATCTATACCTTGAGAAGCCATGGGGATTGGTTGAGATATAGGTGGGGGTGGAGGAGGTTGAGCATTAGGGTTTGCTCGTACATACTCAGTGTACCAATTACTTATCATGTGGAGAAAAGCTTTCCAAGCCTCTTATCCTTGACCCAAAGTCTCCGGTCTACTTTCTACAGGCGCGGTTTGTTACGTAGGAGCCGGTGCATTACTAGCAGCGTCATCAGCAGCAGCTCGGTTGGGATCCATTTACTATATGAAAGCATAATTTAAAATTGTCAAAAGTCACCACACTATCAATACATGTTTATGGCATGTATAGTTAGACTCTTACACACGCTATGGTAGTCTGAGAACCGACTAAACCATAGCTCTGATACCACTAAATGTAACACCCCTTACCCGTATTCAATGCTGGAACATGGAACGAGGCATTACTAGACTTATACATAAATAATTATGTGATACACAAACTTGACTTTCCACTTCAAATTAAAACCTCTCATAGCATCTCTTAAACAAGTCTACAAGGCCTAAATCACACATTAGGAATGGTTCGGGATCAATTCAAACCCTTTTTAAGCTTTTTAGAAAATCTTATAAAATTTTTACTAAACAGTCCACAACCCGTGTGGATAAAGGGGCACGCCTGTGTGGCATATGACATGCCCGTGCTCTACACACATGAGGAATTATTTTTCAATTCAAACTTACAGGGGTTTTCACACGGTCGGACACACGCCTGTGTCTCTGGCCCGTGTCCCTCACACGGCCTAGACACGCTCTTGTCTTAGCCCGTGTGCAAAAACCTTGGCATTCTGTTTCTGACTTCATCACCCCATAAATGTCACATGGCCAAGGCACACGCCAGTGTCCTTCGGTCGTGTGGCAAATTAAATTCTTAATTTTAGGTGCAGACTTCACACGGCCTGCGCACACACCCTTGTCCATGGCCGTGTCCCCCACACAGTTGAGACACACGGCTGTGTCTCTGTCCGTGTGTTTACTACTAGCATACTGACTTGTAAACCTAGTATGCAAGGGGACACATGGCCTAACCACACACCCATGGGATTGACCGTGTGTCACACACGGCCTAGACACACGCCCATGTGCCTACCCATGTGGACATGAACAAGGCTATTTGCCAAGCTCTTTCTATCACCCCAACTCATACAAACCTAAATCACATTCAACCATCAACTCATTAATGCGTATTTAAACCAAGTAAACTAATCATGCAACTTGCACATTCGAGAATAGTCTCATATTTTCATAGATAATTAAGAAACAGCCATCAACTATGGACTTATACAAAAGAGTTCATCCTTGAATGAGCCAACACATTTTGCCAAAACAATATGACATTCAAATAAGTCTAGTCCCTATACATGCCATACTCAAAATGCTAAATCTAACTATACCAAGATGTGCTGATAGTGTGGGTGATCCTTTGCTTATCTCTATACCCTGAGCTGCTTTTCGACATTATAAAACAAGGGAAAAAAGAAGGGATTAAGCTTTAAGCTTAGTAAGACTATATGTAAACACTAAACATCATACCATATGCTAATCAGTCAGAAACCTTACATACTATGTAAGAACAATTCATATTCTCATGATCAAGCTTACTCATCTCAACTCTTACCACATACCATATAAATTACTCACATTTACTTGTACTTATACCCTACACTTATCACCACAAAGCCACATGAAATTTATAGCTAAACAAGTTTCTCGATGAACACTTTGGAATGATACAAGATAACATGTGGTTTCGCACACAGCCCACCATTTATCAATAATAGGGTGGTATCGCACACAGCCCACCAACAATGATAATTACGGTGGTATCGCACATAGCCCACCAAAATGATAATAAATACGATGGTAACGCACTTAGCCCATCGTTAATAAATAACAAGGTGGTATCGCACACAGCCCACACATTTACGGATATTCATCCGTACTTATATTTCTATTCCCAAGGTTTATTCCAAGAATTTCCCCATTAGCTACCATTCTCAATAAATCTTACCAATAAGCATTTACATCCACACAATGCATTAATAGGTAAAAACATACATAATAAGAATGTATCATTTACACATAAACTTACCTCGGTGTAAAATGTGGTAATTAGCGGTTTAGTCCGAAACCTTGTATTTTCCCCGATCAAGGTTGTTTTTGTGTTCTTCTTGATCTATAATAATAAAATTTACTCAATTAATCACTTCATAAGTCAAGACACTTCAAAATTTCTACTTTGGAAAAAATGACCGTTTTGCCGCCCTTATACTTTGGTAAAATTACAATTTTGCCCCAAGGCTCGTAAATCATTTTTCATTAAATTTCCTCATTTAACAAGCCTAGCTAAACATTTATTACTCTTATTACAACTCACAATACCAATCATTTCATGCATTTACTACTCAATTTACAACCTTTACAAATAGGTCTTTTTAGGTGTTTTCATGGAAACACATTTCACAAAAGTTGTTCTCTAACCCACTAACAATCATTTTCTTCCATAAAAACTTAGCAAAAAACATAAGCACTATCATGTAAAATCCCTAAACTTTCAACCATTTTGCAAAATAGTCCCCTCATTAGCTAGCTTAAGCTTTAGGGGTTCCAAAAGTATAAAAATTATCAAGAAAGACCTCAAAAATCACTTACTTGCAAGGGAATAGCTTGGATGAAAGTTTGAGCTTTAGAAATACCTATTCTTGCTTTAATTTTGGTGGAATAAGAAATGTAAATAGTAAAAGATGATAACTTCTTTATTTAGTCTTATTTTATTCATTTTACCACCTAATGCCACCAAATATTGACCAATTTACTCTTGTCCCCCTTGGCCAGCCATAACCTATAAGAAGGCCTAATTTCACTTTAAGGACCTCCAATTTAATATTCCATAGCTATTAGACACCTCTATCTTATAAAATGAAACTTTCGCACTTTATGCGATTTAGTCCTTTTTCGCAATTAAGCATACAATCGCTAAAATTAAAGCACCAAAATTTTCATGCATCATCATAATCATGCTATACACATAAAGAAATAATAAAATAATTTTCTTCAACCTCAGATTAGTGGTCTCGAAACTACTATTCTGACTAGCCCCAAAATTGGGCTGTTACACCAACTACGAGAGGAAGAATTGGCGGTTAGGACATTCTTAACTACTATAACCAACTTATTGCTTGGAGGAGAAAATTTATGTTCGAGGATCAATTCTAAATTCGGAATCCACCAAATCTAAGGCTAAGATTTATAATCACTATTTACAAAATATGAATTTATTTCCCAATTTAATTTTATTTCCAATATTAATTAATTATTTATTTAGTCTGTTTCAATTATTTACTTTCTAAAACATTTTCAAAAATCCCCTAATTTATTTGTTTATTTTTCAGTAGGTCCGTTTGGAGTTGCGGGCATGACTTTTTCCACGACTTTTGACACAACAAAAATTCTAATCACAAGTTAAACGAGGATGTTGATTATAATATCCAATCCCTGTGGACTCGACCCTACTACCACTCTTTACTACTGTTTAGAGTTATTTTACTATAGGAATTATTTTTGGTGGTTTCAACACCCATCAATCATCTACGCCTAATTCGCAACCTTCAAACTAGATAAATCTACTCAATTCATGGTATCGACATTTTCAACATCTTTTAGGTAATTTTCACAAAATTCATAAAAATATCGAAAATCATTAACGAAACCTCGAGATGAGTTTAAAAATCTTCTAATCATGCTAAAATAAGTTGAAAAACACTTTGAAACCAAGTTTTGACTCAAAATCCCGAAATCCACCATTAATGGTTTGATTTTTTTGCTTTTATTTAGAATATGTGATTCAATGGCTAATAATTCAATTCTAAAGTCTAAATAAAATTAAAAATTAATGGTGACATGAATGATTACCTTTTTTGAAGGAACGAACGAGTTTTGAAGAAAATCTGAAAACCCCATGTTTGAAGAGGATGATGAAATTTACGAAATTTTTGGGTGTTTTTCTTGAAGGTTTAAGATGGTAAATGACTTAGGAATGATAGAAAACCAATGTATTGTAATTTGGGACCAAAAATCGATTGAGAAAGAAAGGGAATAGCAAGGGGTGGCAACTACAAGTTTGAAGAGCAACTATTGTGAGTTTAGGTTGAAAGTAGGGGTTTTTAGGTTTAATTTTAAAAATTGGTTTAATTTCCACATAAATGCTCACAGTTTTGGCTATGTTACCATTTAGTCCTTATTCAAAATTAAGGGTTTCTAGAACACTTTTTCAAAAATTGATTTGACAGTTAAGATGTTATAGTTGAAAACACTATCGAGTACAAACCTTACGAAATTACGAGCTCATATAGGCCAAAAATCCTAAAATACCCCTAAAACTCCTAGGCTCTATTTTGGGATGTTACAATGGAAGTTATGCTTGTAGGTTTTGGCACAGCCGAATGGCCTAATGGCCTAATTGCTAATAAATGGAGTGTTAAGCAAGGTATGTATTTAAATAGGAACCTTGATTGTAGAAGGCCTTGTTGGGACTAATTGAATTGTGTATGAGTTGTATGTAATTTTTAATTTTGTGAATAATTTGGTTGATCGCATGTTTGATATGTTATGTCTCTGATTGCTAAATCCATGGTGAAAATTGTGTCAAATTTTTGAAACACTGATTGATATGCATGTAATATGCCATGATTGACATTAAGCTTGTATGTATTTTAATTACATACCATATGTGATATTGACAGTATGGAAGGCATGTATGCATGCCTCTGTTACTGTTAAATGAAAAGTGTAACACCCCTTACCCGTGTTCAAAGCCGAAACCGGATACGAGGCATTACCTAACTCAACTTGCTTAAACATAATGTTTCGGGCTATAAAATTTTGTTTCATTTTAAATACTTTCCATACAAACCCAAAACATACTTGTAATAAGGCCATTGTGCCCAGGATGAAATAAACTAGAATAAAAAATAAAATAAAAAATATTCGTGTCCAGCACAGTCCATTTACAGCCCATTTACAGATTTAAACCCACTAACCCAATTACCCGGTTACACCCTTGGCCTAAATACTAAAAAAACTAAACCCAAACTACCTAAACAGACCCCAAAACTATGACCCAGACCCAATTACCAACAGACACCAGCTAACCCAAGCCCAAGTAGCCCAAGAAGCTTGCGGACGCAGGAAACCCTAGGTTTCCATTGCGTTGCAAGCACCCCAGTGATTTGCTCCCTCGCGCCGCAGCCTCAACATCACCGGCCTCGATCACGCCGCAATTCGAGCGAACCGCCCTATCATCATCGCAAGATCCTCGCCTCTCCTACACAAAAAAGAAAGTAACAACAGCAGAATATGACAGAAAACGAGAAAAAAATTTTTATTCCTTTTTTTATTTTCGAGGGTTATAAAAACCCATCAAATCTGTAAACAGAGGGGGATATACACGAATACCAATACACTTACAAAATACACACAAAAGATACAGAAATAAAAAAGAATAGATTTTTGCAATACAGAGGTGATTTTTTATTACACATTTTTTTATTTTTATTCATGCATGCATATTTTTATATAAAAAATACAAAAATAGAGAAAAGGAGCTTTACCTTTCGATTCGCTCCTAAGAAATGAAATTTTGGCTTCCAACCGACGGCCACGGAGGCGCGTGCGCACATGGTCCATGATCTCGATGATCGAACCCCAACAGAAGGGATGAGGGATCGAGAGAATTTAAAACTTTTTTTTTAAGAACTGAGGCCAAATGAACTTTTGGTCAGAAAATTGACTTATATAGCATGTTGAAAACGACGCCGTTTTCGCTTAAGCCAATAAGCGTTAAAACAACGTTGTTTAGAAGATTAGATCCGCGTGTTGACCCGACCCGGGGAGGATCTGCGGATGCTCCTATTACACTCGTAGTCTCTGAAGGATGAGAACCAACTATGTAGCATCTACATCGAGAATTCAAGTATTGTATACGTCATTGGTCCGATCCTTTGTAGGAACTACCCGTAATAACGAACTTGCAAAACGGATCTGTTTATCATAAAGAGAATCGTTGAATGGCTACTATATATATATATATATATATATATATTACTTTTTGAATCTTATTTTATATAAAATTTATTTATATTATATAATATATTATTTATTTTAAATATATTGTTTTTTAGGTTATTATAAACATGTTTTTATTTAAAGTTATAAACTATTTATTTATTTCAAAATGTATTTTTCATTATTTCAAAATATACATATATTATGTTTTTTTTTTGTTTTACATCATTTATTTATTATTTGATATACATCATTGTATGAAAAGTTTAGTTTTGCATGAAAAGTGTTTATATTTATTTTGTAGTTTTTATTTTATTATTTATTGCTTTATATTTGTCCATACTCTTTCATTCATTTACGATTGCTTTAGTATAAATATTGTTGTTAGTTATATTACATATTGCCTATATAAATGTGAAATGTTAGCATGTCGTGATAGTTTTAGTATTTATATTTGATGACGATTAATCGATATTTTCATATGAATCATCGTTTAGAATAAAATATTTTTTTTTTGCAAAATTGCTATATTTCACCTAAATATTTTTAAAATAAGACAATATTTTGGTATTTAGAAATTCAGAAAATAGTGCCCTAACATGCTGGGTTTCGATTTTCCATTTGACTAAATAACTAAATATCCTTTTTTTAATAAAATTTTGAAAATCATTAGATGATTTTAGTTACGAGAGTTTAAAAATATCATGTCCTAACGTGCTAGATGTGATGTTTATATTCTTTCGGAATAAAGTAATCTCAAATTGTAACTCCAATTGTTCAGTTTTTTTTAAAAAAGAAATCATACTTTAAGTTTTTTTAAATTTTCAACATCAGGACATGATTTTATCGATTAGGTACCAATTTTGGGGCGTTATGAGGGTACTAACCCTTCCTCATATGTAACCGATTCCCGAACCCGTTTTCTTGTTTTTCGTAGACCAAAATCAAATGTTTTAAAATAAATCATTTTTTACAAGGTGATCCAATCACACCTAAGTAAAAAAGGATTGGTGGCGACTCCATTTCCGTTTTGTTTTTTTATAGTCGACCACGTTTTTCAAACTTATAAAAAAATAGTTTTGACAGCTTGGCGACTCCACTAGGGACAATAAGAGAGTCAAGCCGAAAAATCGATAATTTCATGTCCTTTTGTTCGAATTTAAAATTCTAATTTTTTTTTAAAGAACATGTTCCCTTATTGCATATAGTTTTAATATATATATATATATATATCTTTGCATTGCACTACATAACGTTATGGTCGCGCCTTTAAGTGGAAGCGAGAAGCTATGCCTTCGTGAGGTTTTTACCTTAGCATGGGCTAGTGGATTGCTTTCAGGATACATCTATACCTATGTCTTCGTGAAGTTTTCACTTCTGCATGGCCATAGGGAAATATATTCCCCTTAATCGAACTCGGTCCATATGAACCTATAATGGGTGAGGATCGAGGAATATGCTGGTTCAGGTGTAACATCCTGAATTAATGGGCCTATGCGCCTAGTGTGTGTATATATTTAAGGTGTTAATTTAACTGGTAAGGGTCCAAGTTGGGCTCAGAATGCGGTCAAGGCCTTGCTGAATTCTTGCTTGGGCACTATAAGGTTTAAAACGTAGTATCTGTGTTTAAAATATCAAAATGGGCTTGTAGCCCAGTGGTCAATGATGCCACTTAAGGAGCAAGGAGGTGACGCCATACAAGGGGAGTAAGGGGCCCAAATTTAAGTTTCATGGAGCCCAATCTCTTTTAATTTAAGTTAGCTAATTTTTGACATTAGGGTTAGGTGGAGTGGACGGCTACAAGGCTCAAATGTAGGAGGATATATGTATAGGATAATGTAGATATTATAGTTGATAATATGAAAGATACAAGGTAAAAAAGATAGGAGCTATCTACAAGGCTAGGTGTTGGCAAAATTCCATCACCTAGAGGAGTGAAGAAATTGGCTTCTTTAATGGCAGGGGGTGTCGAAATTTCCATGCTATTTGATTAATTGATTGATTATTAGGAAGGGTGTTTTCGGTTTTAAGCAGTAGGTGCTGAAATCTTCAATAAATAGAGGGGATATATCTTCAATTCCGGCATTTGGAACCCTATTCTTTTCTTGTGCCAAAATTCTCAGTATTCCTCTGAAATTCTTTTCTTTTGATTTCTTCAAAAGCCGAAACCTCCCAATCTTCTCAACATCTTCCCTTTCAAAAGCCGAAATCTTGAATTCTTTTCTCATCTCCATAGCCGAATATAACCTATTCCTTTTGTCGATTCCCTCAACTAAAAGCTGAAACTACTTAGATCTCTTCTTATTTTCTTCTCTTCTTGATCTCCTCAAAAGCCGAGAATTCCTAAGAGTTGTCGAATTTCCTGTAAAGCTAAATGTTGGCCAGTGTTATTATTCTTGTTATTTTTGACTTTTAAGCCAAAGCTGAATGGCTAGATGGTGTTTAGAACCATCCTTAGATTGGCGTTCTCTTTCTGATCTCGTGTTCTCTTTCTTTGGGCGGCATTCCGAGATTTATAGGGAATCAAATCGCCTAGGATTCTAAGTTAGAAGTTGGTAAGCATTCGAATCACGTTTTCGGGATTTAAGGTAAGATGGTTTTCTCTAAATTTTTATTAGGTTCGTTTATCATATGTGATATCTTAACTTCATGATGTGGAGTAATGACCATATGTTGTGATAATGGTTCTGATAAGGACTTATGACGGATTTAAATATGGATCAGGCGAAGGGGAGAATCCCTAAGTTTAAGAAACGAGCAGTATCTACCGTTCGAGATTGGCCACTTGGTTGTGGACTGGCTTCTAAACAACACCTTAGGCAGATATCGGTGGTGTTGGCTACGGATAGCGTAGAATTAGAGGGTCTCGTTCTGACAGTAATAAGGTGTGTAGATCTCTAACAATCACTTTCTAATTGTTCTTTATGTTTTATTGGCTAAAAAGTCGAAAAGTAGTTGTGTAGACAGCCGAATAAAGCCCTAAATAGGTTAGGCAAGGATGCCAGGTACGCAATCATAGAAATCACTATGTATGACAAAATATTTGAAAGTCTGTATGATGTTTTCCTTATGTATGTATGCATGGGGGAAATATGATAAAGAGGGGAAGTGCATGATGGGTCACATGATGACCGGTGGTAGAAATCCCATGAATATAAACATGGGTCACATGATGACCGATGGTAGAAATTCCCACAAATAAAATGTTAGGTCACACAGTGATCGGTGGCAATGCCACGTTTAATGATTTCTAAATAACAGAAACAGGCAGTTTGGCTGTCGTTATGGTGTGCAGCGGATGGAGGGTTGATTGTAAAAATCCCAAAGGAGTGACGGTTGGTACGAGTTGGTGTGTAGAGGATGGAATTCTAGGATGGGTTGGGCCATTCATTATGTATTGTTTATCATGTAATATGATTGTTGCCTCTATGTACGGGCCTAGGCCCATAATGTGTTTGTAGGCCTCAGGTCAGTGTGTTCAGAATTTATACACTGATTCATGGTGACTCATGCTTTCATTTTCTCTACTCTTTCGGATGAGCGAGAGATCGTGGACATGGGAGCCAAGGAGACGGACTCGAGGGCCATCAAGACTATTACTATTTCCATAGACTATTTTTGGTTTTAGTTTTCATTTATGTTTTAATTTTTGGGAACATCTTTGTGTAATAAGGCCTCCATAACTTAGATTCGATTTATTATCTTGTTATGTTGGGTTTTACAAACTTATGTTTTTTAAAGTCTTAAATATAAAATGAAAAGATAAACGAGCTTTCAAAACCAATCAACATAAGTATTAAAGTTATTTTGCAAAACCTCACATTTAATGGGCTATTCGGCTAAAATAAGCTAAGTTTTTCCAAAACCTTTTAGAGTAAAGCTTTTAAGATTTAACCTGTAGCATACCAGATTCGGTAATGACGTATGGGCCAGGTTTGGGGTGTTACATTTTGGTATCAAAGCCCAGTTCAAAACTAGGGCTGTGAAATGGGTCTAGTGATGTTTTAACATGGATTTGAAAAAAATTCTGGAAGATATGGCCTTTGAGTCTACCGGCACCCAATCCACGCAAGTAAGTACCCTAACTCTTGTTGTGATATACTTATTGGGTTGATGGGCTTTATGGACGTAGACTAGGATAATAATAGTGGTGGACTCAAGGCCTAATTAAACAACTCTTCAATTTCATAAGATTTAAATCCAACCAAACAAACCTGTGAACAAGTCGCGAGATTAGGGTGTGGCAACAGGCATACGCATGTCTAGGATTGGATTCAGGGAGAGCTTGGTATTTAAGCAGTCTTAGTGACTCACCTCCTCTTCGCTAGAATCCTACCTGGTGCGTAGTGACTGTTCACCTTAGCCATGGGGACTTGTTGACGGGCCAAAATTTATAATTAAAAACTGAGATGGACCAGTCACCCTATTTTGTAAAATTACTAAAAAACCTCTAGTTTTGAAAATTTTTGAAATACCCCTAATTTGTAAAATTACTAATATACCCCTGATGTGTAAAATGACCAAAATACCCCTAATTTGTAAAATTACTAAAATACCCCTGGACCCTCCAAATTACCAAAATACCCTTATCCTAAAAATCACCAAGAAACCCTATTTTGAAAAATATTTATTACGAAAATACCCCTATAGGATAAAATTACGAAAATACCCCAAGTAGTGACATGACGAAATACCCCTAAGTGAGGAATGTGAGTTCACGAATGTTTGCTTGTGTGGTTGATAAATGTATGTGATGCTCTAATTGATGTGAAATGAATGAGAATTCTAGAATTAAGAATACAGACTCAAGGATCGAACTTGTAGATAGAATACGAATTCGAAAGAACCACTGTTAAAACTACTTTCCATAAGACTGTCCGTCATTAATCAATGGAAGAAAACTAATAAATCATAAAATTTTTAATCAGATAAATCGCGAACGGTAGAATGAGCATTAGAGGATGTGGTGTGCGTGGCTGAGGTAGAGGCAGGATTGCCGTGTCAGAACCCTTAGGGTCTGGTCACGAGTCCAGGAATGAGGTACCAGTGCCACCAGCTGTGGAGGCAGAATTTCAAGATCAGACAGTCGGAGATGATGTTGTATCTCAGGCTATGTTAAGGGTTTTGGAGAGAGTTGCTGGAGTAGGTGTGGGCACAGGAGCCTAAAAATCTATGCCGGAGCGACTTAGGAGCAATGGGGCAGAAGTGTTTAGGGGAATCTCTGGTATAGCCCTGAGCTCAGCTGAGTATTGGTTAGAGGCGGTTGAACGCATAATGGAAGATCTGGATCTCACGGAAGAAGAGAAATTGAAAGGAGTTATCTCTCTCTTGAGGGATGAAGCCTACCAATGGTGGCTCACGGTTAAGGATGGTACGGTGGCTGACCGCATCACATGGGAGTTCTTCAAAATAGTGTTTCAGAACAAGTACATTGGATTGAGCTATGTGGATGTGCGTGTGAGCATTCTGAACTCGGTTCACTAGCGTGTCCGTGGTATGTAATGAAGTAGAATTCTTACGCTTGAGTCATTATGCTCGAGGGATAGTGGCCACGGAGCATGAGCGGTGTGTTCAATTTGAGGATGGCCTGAAGGACGAATTACGTGTGTTGATAGCTCCACAACGAGAGCGAGAATTTATGGTACTTGTGGAGAAGGCTAAGATAGCGGAGGAGGTGAAACGGACGGAAAAGCTGAATCGGGATAGAGATAGGGGTGGAGGTAAGAGAAACTTTGGATCATCGAGGACAAATAAAAGTAATCAAAAAAGACCTAGGCTAGATGGGCCGAGATGAGATAATAGACCTGCTGCTGCTAATCAGACACCGAAGTGTGCTCAATGTGGTAAATCCCATGCAGGTGAGTGTAGAGCGGGCAGTGGAAAGTGCTTTAGGTATGGGTTTTTTGACCATCAAGTTAGGAACTATCCGCATCCAAAGGGCAATGAGGGGCCCATAGGTCAAAGGAATGTCTATCCCGCGTAAGAGGTCGTAGGGCGCCGGATGTGGTAATGCAGTTACGATCTGAGCAGAGAGAAGCGATGGTCGAGGGCCAAAAACACTAAATCGAGACAATCAAGGTTAGTCTATGTTGTCAGACATCGAGAGGAGGCTGACGTATCGAATGTTATAACCGGTATGTTCTTAAGTTTTGGTTTGCCCTATATTGCATTAATTGACATCGGATCGACACATTCATATATTGCTAGTAGGGTATCTGAAACTTTAAGTGTAGATGCTGAGGTTTCCTCTAGGGAAATGACTGTAGTAAGCCCATTAAGACATTCTGTAGTGGTAAATAAGCTTTATCGGGAAATACCTTTAGAGGTTCAGGGTATAGTTTTTCGAACGAATCTAATGGATTTACCGTTCGAGGAGTTTGATTTAATCCTCGACATGGATTGGCTTGTGAAGTATCAAGCTAATCTAGATTGTGCAGCTAAGTGTATGGTGTTAAAAACTCCTAAGGGAGATGAAGTATTGGTAATAGGAGAAAGGGGGAACTGTCTGTCGAACGTGGTAATTACCCTAAGAGCAGAAAGGATGGTGAGGAAAGGATGTGAGGCAGTCTTAATGTTTGTTCGCGTTATGGAAGCTAAGGAACTAACGGTTGGAGATGTTAGTACGGTGAAGGAATTTTTTGATGTTTTCCCTGAAGAGCTTCCGGGGTTACCTCTAGATCGTGAAGTAGAATTTGGAATCGATCTTTTTTAGAACAGCGCTAGTATCGATAGCTCCATACCGAATGGCATCAAAAGAGTTGGTGGAGTTGAAAGTGCAAATTCAAGAGTTGTTGGACAAAGGGTTTATTTGACCTAGTGTATCGCGTGGGGAGCACCGATTTTATTCGTTAAGAAGAAGGATGGGTCAATACATATGTGTATTGACTATCGCCAGTTGAATAAGTTAACGATCAAGAAGAAGGATGGGTCAATACTTATTCGATCAGTTGAAGGGGCCTCAGTCTTTTCGAAGATAGATCTGAGGCCAGGGTGTCATCAGCTTAAGGTTAAGGAGGCTAATATTCATAAGACGGCCTTTAGCACTCGCTATGGTCACTATGAGTTCATGGTGATGCCATTTAGGTTGACCAACACACCAGCAGCATTTATGGATATGATGAACTGAGTGTTCTAACCCTACCTAGATCGGTTTGTCGTGGTTTTTATTGATGACATCTTGGTTTATTCAAGATCAAGGGAGGAGCATGACTCACATCTGCGAATAGTTCTGCAGGTTCTAAGGGAAAATTAGTTGTATGCCAAATTCAGTAAGTGTGAATTTTGGCTGAAGGAGGTTATTTTTCTAGGGCACGTTGTGTCGGCTGAGGGGATTAGGGTAGACCCTCGAAAGATTGAAGCGGTGTTGGAGTGGAAACCACCTAAGTCCGTGGCTGAGATTCAGAGTTTTCTGGGTCTGGCTGGATACTATCAAAGGTTCGTCGAAGGATTCTCTTTAATTGCGGCACCATTGACCAAGTTGTTACGGAAAGGAGTTCCGTTTGTTTGGTCTGATAAGCAACAGGAGAGTTTCGAGAAGTTAAAAAGGATTTTGACGGAAGCTCTAGTGTTGATTCAGTCGGAGGCTGGTAAGGAATTTTGATTTATTGTGATGCTTCACACACGGGATTAGGATGTGTGTTGATGCAAGATGGAAAGGTTGTAGCATATGCATCTCGGCAGTTTATACCACATGAAGCAAATTATCCCACCCATGACCTGGAATTGGCGGCAGTGGTCTTTGCTTTGAAGATTTAGAGGCATTATCTTGACGGGAAGAAATATGTCATTTTCATTGATCATAAGAGTTTGAAGTATCTTTTGACTCAGGAGGAGTTGAATTTAAGACAGAGGAGGTGGATCGAGTTGTTAAAGGATTATGACTGTTCGATCGAGTATCATCCAGGTAAGGCCAATGTGGTGGCAAATGCTCTAAGCCGTAAGGTGATCTCTGACTTAAGAGTGATGTTTGCTCACCTTAGTCTGTACGACGATGGGAGTTTATTGGCGAAACTTCAAGTGAAACCCTCATAAGTCAGTCTGGTTAAGGAAAAGCAGCAAACGGATGAGTTGCTGAAGGGGAAGGTTTCGGTTAGAGAAAGTGAAAAACCAACTGAGTTTAGTATGAATGAGGAAAGGCTGTTATGTTTCCAAGGGAGAGTGTGCATGCCAAGGGATCCTGAGTTGAGGCGTAGGATTTTGCCAGAAGCGCATAGTAGTCCATACGCTATGCATCCCAGAGGGAGTAAGATGTATCGAGATTTACAGGAACAGTTTTGGTGGCCGGGCTTAAAATGAGAAGTGACCGATGTAGTGGCGAAGTGTTTAACCTATCAGGAAGTAAAGGCAGAGCATCAGTTACCATTTGGGTTGTTACAATCGGTGAAGATCCCTCAGTGGAAATGGGAAAGAATCATAATGGACTTCGTTAGTGGGCTACCTCTCATGCCTACTAAGAAAGATTCAATTTGCGTGATCATTGATCGGTTGATGAAGTCTGCTTATTTTGTACCGTTGAATCGACTATTCCTTCAAAGGTTGGCTAAGCTGTATATAGCGGAGATTGTGAGGTTGCATGGGGTACCTATGTCGATTATCTCGCATCGAGATCCTAGGTTTACGTCTAGGTTTTGGAGGCGTTGCATCAAGCGTTGCGTCTGCAAGTTGGATTTTAATCTGATGTTTCATCCTCGGACCAATGGACGATCGAGGCGGTGATTCGAGATCTTAGAGGACATGTTAAGGGGTTGTGTCATAGATTTCAGAGGTAGTTGGGAGGACTTCACGCCATTGGCGAGTTTGCGTACAACAACAGATTACGATCAAGTATTGAGATGGCGCCCTACGAAGCTTTGTATGGGCGGAAGTGTCGTACCCCTACTTGTTGGACAGAATTAGGGGAAAATCGAATTTTGGGTCCAGACTTAGTCGCTGAGACGGAGGAAAAGGTAAAACTAATTCGGGCTAGACTAAAGGAGGCGGCGGATAGACAGAAGTCCTATGCTAACTTAAAGCATAAGGACATAGAGTTTGCAGTAGGTGACAAGGTATTCTTAAAGGTGTCACCGTGGAAAAAAGTGCTAAGATTTATGCGAAAGGGGAAATTAAGTCCCCACTTCATCGGACCTTACCGGGTGTTGAAATGAGGAAGACTAGTAGCATATCAACTTGAGTTACCCTCAGAGCTAAGTCAAATTCACAATGTATTTCACGTCCCTATGTTAAGACATTATCGTTCTGATCCATCTCATGTAGTTCCTGTGGAGGAAATCGTGGTAAGACCCGATCTATCCTTCGAAAAGGAATCGGTGGAAATTCTGGATCGTGATATCAAGGTGTTGCGAAGGAAAAAGATCCATTGGTTAAGGTGATGTGGCAGAACCATGGTTCTGAAGAGGCAACTTAGGAACCAGAGGAAGCGATGCGACAGCAATACACTCATCTTTTCGGATCAGGTAATTTTGAGGCCAAAATTTCTTTTAGGGGTTAGAACTGTAACATCCTGAATTAATGGTCCTATGCGCCTAGTGTGTGTATATATTTAAGGTGTTAATTTAACTGTTAGGGGTCCAAGTTGGGCTCAGAATGTGGTCAAGGCCTTGCTGAATTCTTGCTTGGGCACTATAATGTTTAAAAGGTGGTCTCTGTGTTTAAAATATCAAAATGGGCTTGTAGCCCAGTGGTCAGTGATGCCACTTAGGGAGCAAGGAGGTGACGCCATACAAGGGGAGGAAGGGGCCCAAATTTAAGTTTCATGGAGCCCAATCTCTTTAAATTTAAGTTAGCTAATTTTGGCATTAGGGTTAGGTGGAGTGGACGACTACAAGGCTCAAATGTAGGAGGATATATGTATAGGATAATGTAGATATTATAGTTGATAATATGAAAGATACAAGGGGAAAAAGATAGGAGCTATCTACAAGGCTAGGTGTTGGCCGAAATTCCATCACCTAGAGGAGTGAAGAAATCAGCTTCTTTAATGGCAAGGGGTGCCGAAATTTCCATGCTATTTGATTAATTGATTGATTATTAGGAAGGGTGTTTTCGGTTTTAAGTAATAGGTGCCGAAATATTCTATAAATAGAGGGGATATCTCTTCAATTTTGGCATTTGGAACCCTATTCTTTTCTTGTGCCGAAATTCTCAATATTCCTCTGAAAGTCTTTTCTTTTGATTTCTTCAAAAGTCGAAACCTCCCAATCTTCTCAACATCTTCCCTTTCAAAAGCTGAAATCCTAAATTCTTTTCTCATCTCCATAGCCGAATATACCCTATTCTTTCTGTCGATTCCCTCAACTAAAATCTGAAACTACTTAGATCTCTTCTTATTTTCTTCTCTTCTTGATCTCCTCAAAAGCCAAGAATTCCTAAGAGTTACCGAATTTCCTGTAAAGGTAAGTGTTGGCCAGTGCTATTATTCTTGTTATTTTTCGGCTTTTAAGCCAAAGCCAAATGGCTAGATGGTGTTTAGGACCATCCTTAGATTGACGTTCTCTTTCTGATCTCGTGTTCTCTTTCTTTGGGCGGCATTTCGGGATATGTAGGGAATCAAATCGCCTAGGATTCTAAGTCAAAAGTTGGTAAGCATTCAAATCACATTTTCAGGATTTAAGGTAAGATAGTTTTCTCTAGATTTTCATTAGATTCATTTATCGTATGTGAGATCTTAACTTCATGATGTGGAGTAATGACCATGTGTTGTGATAATGGTTCTAACAAGGACTTGTGACGAATTTAAATATGGATCAGGCAAAGGAGAGAATCCCTAAGTTTAAGAAACGAACAGTATCTGCAGTTCGAGATTGGCCACCTGGTTGTGGATCGGCTTCTGAACAACACCTTATACAGATAGCAGTGGTGTTGGCTACGGATAGCGTCGAATTAAAGGGTCTCGTTCTAACAGTAATAAGGTGTGTAGATCTCTATCACGTACTTTCTAATTGTTCTTTATGTGTTATGGTCTAAAAAGCCAGAAAGTGGCTATGTAGATAGCCGAATAAAGCCCTAAAAGGATTAGGCAAGGATGCTAGGTACGCAATCATAGAAATCACTATGTATGACGAAATATATGAAAGTCATTATGATGTTTTCCTTAAGTATGCATGCATGGGGGAAATATGATAAAGAGGGGAAGTGCATGATGGGTCACATGATGATCGGTGGTAGAAATCCCATGAATATAAACATGGGTCACATGGTGGCCGGTGGTAGAAATCCCACAAATAAAATGTTAGGTCACATAGTGATCGGTGGCAATGCCACGTTTAATGATTTCTGAATAACAGAAACAGGCAGTTCAGCTGTAGTTATGGTGTGTAGCGGATGAAGGGTTGATTGTAGAAATCCCCAAGGAGTGACGGTTGGTACGGGTTGGTATGTAGAAGATGGAATTCTAGGATGGGTTGGGCCATTCATTATGTATTGTTTATCATGTAATATGATTGTTGCCTCTATGTACGGGCCTAGACCCATAATGTGTTTGTGGGCCTCAGGTCAGTGTGTTCGGAATTTATACACTGAGTCTTGGTGACTCACGCTTTCATTTTCTACTCTTTCGGATGAGCGAGAGATCGTGGACATGGGAGCCGAGATGGACTTGAGGGCCATCAAGACTATTACTATTTCCATAGACTATTTTTGGTTTTAGTTTTCATTTATGTTTTAATTTTTGGGAACATCTTTGTGTAATAAGGCCTCCATAACTTAGATTCTGATTTATTACCTTGTTATGTTAGGTTTTTACAAACTTATGTTTTTTTTAAAGTCTTAAATATAAAATGAAATGATAAACGGGCTTTTCAAAACCAACCAACGCAAGTATTAAAGTTATTTTGTAAAACCTCATATTTAACGGGCTATTCGGCTAAAATAAGCTAAGTTTTTCCAAAACCTTTCAGAGTAAAGTTTTTAAGATTTAACCTGTAGCATACCAGATCCGGTAATGACGTTTGGGCTGGGTTTGGGGTGTTACATTAGGTACCTCAAATTTAAAACTAAACTGCATATAGTAAACCCTAAGAACCCACCTTAGGTAGAGCTATGCCAAACTTTAGTAGTTCCCCAGATAGGTGTGCATTTATTTCACTTGCTTTATATTTTATTTTGTGGTACTGACTCGTTGTGTTTCATTTTTGTGCATGTCATTTCATATTTTTATAGGTATCGATTCACGGTCGGTTTTAAGTTAGAAAGCTGGTTGTGAAAAATGAGTCCCTTGATAAAGTGGGAGACAATGCAGTTGTTCGCACATGGTCAGAACAAACATAATTGGAGAAAGGGAATAGATTAATTGACGGGTATGTATCTGAACTATAGGATTTTACTCATATTAGTATTACACAGAATGAGTTCCAAGAGTTGAAAGTGGGACGATGAGTCAAAGCAAATGTTCTATCGTAATTATGGCAATCTACCCTACTTACTCGACATCAAGATAGATAAGCATCTATTTCAGGCTATGACTCAATTTTGGAACTCCGCTTATAGCTGTTTCACTTTCGGGGAAGTAGATTTGGTGCCCACGCTGGAGGAATATATGACCTTGCTTCGCTGTTTGAGGGTCCAAGTCGACAAAGCTTATTTTAGGGCTGCCAATGTTCCAACTTTTGTGAAGAAGTTGATGAGTATCACAGGGATGAGTGAACAGTGGGTTACAGCTAGAATCCAAGAGAATGGTGAAGGTAAATGCATACCTTAGGTGAGTTTGGGAGACCTAATCCTAGCTCATCTAGATGAAAAGAAGAGGATCGACATCTTTGCCTTATGTATTTACGGTTTGGTGATCTTCCCCAAAGCTCTAAGACATATAGATGAAGTAGTTACTGATTTATTCGACCGACTTAACAAAGAGGTCACTCCTATACCTACGATATTAGCCGAGACATTTAGATCTTTGAATGCATGTCGGAGAGCTGGTGAAGGTAGAACCATTGGATGCGCATAGTTATTATTGATTTGGTTTCATATTCATTTTTGGAAGGTTGACAGGGTTCCTTACCGAGTGTTCTCTGAAAGTTATTCTCCCCTAAAGGAGGCCACAGCTACGACAAGGAGAGACGATATATCAGAGGAAAGATGGATGAAAATTCTTCAAAACCTTCGAGCAGAAGATGTTGAGTGGAAAGCCACTTGGATGGTTCCTGACGAAGTACTTTATCGATGCGAAAATTTTGATTGGGTACCTCTGCCTGGAATATGGGGAGCTGTTGGATATGCACTGTGCTAAGGCAATACAAAGCAAGACAGTTCATACCGGCGACATATGGGTTAGCTCAAAGTGAATTTTCATATAAGGGGGATAATTATAAGAAGAAGATTCGAGAGATTTCTGAGGCTTGGAAGTAGGCTTGCTATATGAAGACATTGATTGGAGGACCGATGACAACCCTGGAATACAAGGAGTGGTCGAGTAAAAGGATCAATGATAACATACCTGGGGCATGTTTGGAGGGTGTACGATCAATGAAGGAGTATTTACAAGTGTTCCCATCGGAGTTAGAGATTATAAAGCAAGACTTCGAAATGAAATGTTTAGAGCTCAGAAAGAAGATAGAGAAGCCAGAAGAAGAAAAGATGTACTTGAGGCTAGATGTGGATGTTCAAAAATCAGAAGCCGAGAAAGTAAGAAAGGAGAAAAGAAAGATTGAGGAAGATCGAGATAGCTTAAAGATTGAATATAAGAAGATGCGTCTATTGATGAAGAATGTCAAATTGGGGAAGACTTCGAAACAATGGAAACAGAAGGTCCAAGAGGAAAAGGCTAAAGTTGACTATTGGAAGAGGAAATTTCAAGAAATGCAAGTGCAAAATGAGGCCCTAGAGAAGAACTTGGCAGAAAGTTTAAATGAAAAGGGAGAATTTAAAGCTAGAGTGGCTGAACTTGGACGGTCTCTTCATCACCATCGAAGCCGTAATTCTGCGATCGAGCAAAAATCAAGTCTGAACAAGATCGAGGAAATGAAGGGTAGGATTGAAGAATTAGAATCTGCATTGCACAGTTGTGAACTTGGGATCGAGCTTCTTGAAACAAGAGAAGGGCGTTGGAAAGAAGAGCTTCACCATTCTCATGATCAAGTTAGGGATTACCTCATGGGTGAAGCAATAGTTCAGAATCAAGAGGTAGCTGATCACCTACAAACTTTGGCAGCACAGACTGATATTTTGAGCATGAAGTATGAGCTACAGCCAGATCGTGGTCAATAACCAACTTCTTTGTTTGGGAAAATCAAAATTTTAGGCCTTAGAGCGAAAGCGTATTTGTAGTCTATTTTATGTAAAGGATTTTATTTTCTAATAAAGTTTTTGAAAATGAAGTTGAATCAGAATCGATGCCTCTTTGCATTCATGCATTTGCATTACAGAACATCATATGCATTCCAATCCATAGAGAGAGTCTAATTAGTTGCAATTATAACACAGAGAGAGAGAGAGAGAAGGAAAATCTGGAAGCTGAACACCCTTATGGTACACGTGCCAAATCAAAGAAAATGGATCAGAGATTGGAACAATTCTAAAGAGATATGCAAGATCAGATGCAAGAGCAAATGGCAAAGCTCCAACAGGAAATGAGAGACCAAATGTTGGAAGCTCAAAGGAACATGATGGCTCAAATGGCCCAGATGGTGAGTGGGATGATGGAGAAAGGAAAGGGTCCCATGGCTATTACTGGAGAAGAGAGAGAAGGCAATCCCTCGAGTTTTACCCCACCACATGCGCCAGCACAGCCTGAAGAGTATCCCTAGAGGCCATCTGTCACAATCAGGCCTCAACAAGGGCAAGCTGATACTAGACCGCCCATGAATTTCCAAGTCGGCTCTAGATCTAATCCAGGAGATAACCCAGCCAATCCTGTTATCCCTGACCTAGACATAGTAGATAGAGAGGGGATCAGAACTGAATCTTCAAAACAGTTGAAAGATCATTGTAGATGGTTGGAAGAAAAATTCAAGGCTTTGGAAAATGCCGACCATTACCATGGTATTGACGCAAAGGACTTGAGTTTGGTCCCGGATCTGGTGCTTCCTCATAAATTCAAGATGTCAGAATTTGAGAAGTACAATGGGACTAGTTGCCCTGAAGCCCACATCACTATGTTCTGTAGACACATGACTGGTTACGTGAACAATGATCAACTTTTGATTCATTGTTTCCAGGACAGTTTAGTGGGGGCAGCATCCAGGTGGTACAATCAACTCAACTGCGCTAACATTAGCTCCTAAAGAGACTTAGATGAAGCCTTTATAAAGTAGTATAATCATGTTACAGACATCACACTTGATAGAATCATGTTGCAAAACATGGAAAAGAAATCGAATAAAAGCTTCAGGCAATAAGCGTAAAGGTGGAGAGAAGTTGCCATGCAAGTTCAACCACCTCTCTTAGAGAAGGAAACCACCATGCTATTTATCAACACTTTAAAAGCACCTTTTATCACCCATATGATAGGAAGCACCACTACAAGCTTCATAGATATAGTGATGGCAGGGGAAATGATAGAAAATGCCATAAGGGGTGGTAAGATTAAAGCGGGAGAAACCACTAAAAGATCTGCTCCTAGGAAAAAGGATAATGAGGTGAATAACATGAGTACATATAACAAAAGGTACTTAAAGGTAGTTACTGTTAGCTAGCCGAAAGTAGTTACTTCTGAGCAACAAGGGTCGACAAGATAGGAATCAAGCCCAAGATAAAATTCTGAAAAGCTCCAATTTACGCCAATCCCAATGACGTATAAGGAGCTATATCAAAGATTATTCGATGCACCCATAGTGTCCCCATATTATCTACAACCGTTACAACCCCCATATCCTAAATGGTATGACTCAAATGCCCAATATGATTACCACGCAGAAATATCGAGGCATTCAAAAAAACTGTACTACCTTCAAAAAGGTAGTTGAAAGGCTCATCAAGATGGGGATTGTCAAGTTTGATGATACACCTAGTGCGAAAAACCCATTACCTAACCATGGAGATAAAGGGATAAATACAATTTGGGAAAATCTCGTAAGAAGGACCAAGGGGGATATCTCAGAGGTGAAAACTCCGTTGAGAATGGTTTGGAGGGAAATGATAAGAAGGGGACTGATAAAATCAAGTTCTGGTGAAGGAGGTGAAGGACCATGGAACTATTGTGAGTTCCACAAAGCAGAGGGACATGGGATCCAGGAATGTACTGAGTTTAGGGTCCTAATACAGAGCCTTATGAATAATAAGAAACTAGAGTTTTATGAAGAAGGTTCAGAGGGAGGAAACATACATGCAACTGAAGGAGAGTTGACAAATCATAAAGTCAATTATCTGAGGGTCATTATTTCCCAACCGAGAAACACAGAAGGCAGAGCACAAATTGCACCTAAAGTTATAATCTAGAAACCTTTCTTTTCCTTTCAAGGATAACAAGATGGTACCATGGAATTACGGTTGTAACGTGACGATGCCGGGAGTGGAAAACTTAGCTAGCACTTCTAAGGAGGTCCAAAGCGAAGAATTCTACACACGAAGTGAGAGGCATTACGACTCAATAAACGTCAGAACAGAACCAGCAAGATCAAATACTGTGGCAGTTGAACCAGAAAAAGAACTTGGCACCCTTATCAATGAACCTGTGAAGGAGAAAGAGGCTAAAGAATTTTAAAATTCTTGAAGCACAGCGAATACAGTGTGGTAGAGAAGCTGTGCAAGCAACCAGCTCGTATATCGGTGCTAGCCTTAATTTTAAGTTCGAAAGTACATCGTGAGGCTTTGATGAAAGTGCTGAATGAAACTTACGTTACTAAAGATATATCTGTCAATAAACTTGACCGATTAGTTAGTAACATAAGTGCTGACAACCTTATTTCCTTCAGCGATGATGAAATTCCACCTAGGGGTATGGGATCAACTAAAGCTCTACACATCACCACTTGTTGCAAAGGATACACACTGCCAAGTGTGTTAATCGATAATGGATCAGCCTTGAATGTCTTACCATTGTCGACACTGAAAAGATTACCGATAGACAGTTTTCACATGAAGACATGCCAGAATATAGTGAGAGCGTTTGATGGTACCGAGAGAAGAGTGATAGGAAAAATTGATATACCGTTGCAAATCAGACCAAACACATATGAGGTGGACTTTCTGGTGATGGATATAAAACCCTCCTACAATTACTTGTTAGGAAGACCTTGGATTCATTCAGCAAGGGCAGTGCCTTCATCCTTGCACCAGAAGCTGAAATTGTTGACGGAAGGTCAGTTGGTTACTATAAGCGCGGAAGAAGACATCATAACAACTGTTACCAATGACGCGCCATATGTAGAGACAAATGAGGAGGCCATTGAGTGTTCTTTCTGATATTTAGAGTTCATCAATGCAATATTTATTTTGGAAGGAAATGAAGTTCCAGTGCCTAAGATATCTAAGACCACTGGGATGGGTTTACAAATGATGGTGGGGAAGGGAGCCTTACCAGGAAAAGGACTAGGTAGACACCTCCAAAGGGAAGTTTAAGTATCGATGCTAAAGGAGAAAAGAGACCATTTCATCCTGGGTTTCAGGCCAGATGCTAAACAGAAGAAGAGAGAAATAGAAAAGAAGCAGGAAAGAAGAAGAGCACGTCTGAATGGAGAAGAAGTCCAGTGGGAATCAATGACATTCCCCCATATATCCCAAACCTTTGTATCCGAAGGGATAATTCACCCTAAGAGGGGGTTATTGGAAAGTCCTCACATCAATGCCATACACGGGGAAGAAGTTGAACAAAGAAACCTATTGGGCATTCTCTCTTATGAACCTAGAAGCGTTTTGAACAATTGGTCTGCAGAGGAACTTCCTGTAGTTTTTAGAGAATATACAGAGTAATATTCAGAATGCTCTTGTTGTTTTTTGCCTAGGAACAAGAAGATTTCTTTTGTGAAATAGGCTCATGTTCAAAAATTCTTGTTTTAATTAAATACATTTTTGATAATTAACTTGAGCAAATATTCTTTCATTTTATTCTTTTGACTTTCTAATTTCATTCCAAATTTTTATTCTCACTCATATCATGTGAATAGTTGTCCTCAAATTCATTTGTTCTTTGTACATTCTTTGGTACCCATCACAGGTCCCTAGATATCAATGATGTGAGCAATAATAATGCAGATCCAGAGGTCCACTTTGAGCAGGACATGTGTTTAGAGGAATCTCAGGATTTTGAAGGTGACTGAGATCATAATTTATCTCCAGATCTGTTAAGAATGGTAAAGCAAGAGGAGAAACAATTTTTATCACATGAGGAGGAGGTAGAGAACATAGCCTTAGAGGAAGGAAAAGTTGTGAAAATTAGAACACGTATAACTGAAGAGACGAAGCAAGACCTTGTTGAATTATTACGGGAATTCAAAGACGTCTTTGCATGGTCATACCAAGATATGCTCGAACTAAGTACTGATATTGTGGTGCATCGCCTTCCCATAAGAAAATAATGCAAGCCAGTTCAACAAAATCTACGAAGAATGAGGCCTGACGTAGTGTTGAAAATAAAAGAAGAAGTCCCGAAACAGTTTGATACTGATTTTCTACAAGTGGTCAAGTACTTAAAGTGGGTTGCCAACATTGTTCCTGTCCCTAAGAAAGACAAAAAGGTCCGAATGTGTGTAGACTATAGGGACTTAAAAAAAAGCAAGCCCAAAAGACAATTTCTCTTTACTGCATATCGACACATTGGTGGATAATACGGCAGGATACTCACTGTTTTCTTTCATGGACGACTTTTTGGGATATAATCAGATCAAGATGCACCCTAAGGATATAAGGAAAACTACCTTCATAACATTGTGGGGTACCTTCTGCTATAAGGTAATGCCATTCGAATTAAAGAATGCTGGGGCAGCATATCAAAGGGCCATGGTAACATTATTCCACGACATGATGCACAAAGAGATTGAAGTATATGTTGAAGATATGATTGCCAAATCCCGAACGGAAAAGGAACACATTGATGTTTTGAAAAAATTGTTTTTGAGGTTAAGAAAATTTCAATTGAAGCTCAACCCGGTAAAGTGCACTTTCGGAGCTCGGTCAGGGAAATTATTAGGTTTCGTGGTCATCCAGAAAGGAATTGAAGTTGACTCAAACAAGGTCAAAGTAATACAAGAATTGCCTCCACCACGCACTTAAAAGGAAGTTTGAGGTTTTCTTGGAAGATTAAATTACATTGCTCGGTTTATTTGACAATTAACTAAGAAATGTGATCCCATATTTTGTCTTTTTAAGAAACACAACCAGGGTGTATGGGATGATAAATGCCAAAAAGCTTTTGTGAAAGTCAAGCAATATCTGTCAAATGCCCCAGTACTGTCTCTTCCTAATCCAAATTGACTATTAATATTGTATTTGTCAGTATTCAATAACTCCATGGGATGTGTGCTTGGCCAACATGATGAGTCAGGAAGGAAAGAAAAGGCAATATACTATCTCAGCAAAAAGTTCACTAGATGTGAAATGAGATATTCGTCAATCGAAAAATTGTGTTGCGCCCTGATTCGAAAAACTCAAAGATTGAGGCAGTACATGCTATATCATACTACCTGGTTAATTTCGAAGCTTGATCTGTTAAAGTATATGATGGAGTCCACTGCTTTGAATGGAAGGATGGCTAGGTGGCAGATTTTGCTGTCTGAATTTGATATAGTCTATGTGAACCAAAAGGCTATAAAAGAGAGCGCAGTAGTAGAATTTCTAGCTACCAGAGCTTTAAAGGATTATGAACCTTTGAGCTTTGATTTTCCCAATGAAGAGTTGATGTATGTAGCAAATACTGAAGATTGTTCGTGGAGACTAAACTTTGATGGAGCGTCAAATGTTGTGGGAAATGGAATTGGGGCAATCTTGGTATCCCCTAGTGGTGATCATTACCCATTCACATGTAAACTGGATTTTGATTGCACAAATAACATGGCAGAATATGAAGCCTGCATCATGGGAATTCGAGTAGCCTTTGAGCGTAAGATCAGAGTGCTAGAAATATATGGAGATTCTACCTTAGTAATCTACCAGCTTAAAGGAGAGTGGGAGACAAGAGATCCCAAACTAATTGATTACCGAAAAATAGTTCTGAGATTGATTGAGGAGTTTGATGACATTACTTTCAATTATTTTCCATGCGATGAAAATTAGATGGCAGATGCTTTGGCGACCGTAGCTTCTATGATCAAAGTAAATAGACTAGAGGATATGAGACTTATTCAGATGAGTATCTTTGAAGTTCCAACTCATTATTATAATGTGGAAGAGGAGGACAAAGATGATCACCCTTGGTATCAGGATGTATTACGATACGTAAAAAATCGTGAATACCCAGAGCATGCTACTGAGAATGAGAAAAGGACTTTAAGAAGATTGGCCTCTGACTATGTTTTAGATGGGGATATCTTGTACAAAAAGAGAAAAGATCAAGCATTATTGAGATGCATTGATGTAATTAAAGCTAGGAAAATCCTGAAAGAGGTTCATGAGGGCGTTTGTGGAACACATGCTAATGGATTCACAATGGCCAGATAGATAATGAGATTTGGATATTATTGGTCCACCACGGAAGGAGATTGTATCAGCTATGCCAAGTGATGTCATAAATGCCAGATTTATGGAGACAAAATTCATGTGCCTCCGTCACCTTTCCATGTTATGACTTCCCCATGGCCATTTTCGATGTGGGGTATGGATGTTATCGGACCGATCTCATCAAAAGCTTCGAATGGGCATCGATTTATCTTCGTGGTAATTGACTACTTCACGAAATGGGTAGAGGTTGCTTCATATGCTAATGTCACTAAGTCAGCATTTAGTCGATTCTTGAAAAAAGAGATCTTTTTCGATATGGAATGCATGAAAGGATCATATCAGAAAACGCACTGAATTTGAACAACAGTATGATAGCAAAAATTTGTAGTCAATTTAGGATCAAGCACCATAACTTGTCTCCGTATCGTCCAAAAAAGAATGGGGCAGTGGAAGCGGCCAACAAAAATATCAAGAAGATAGTAGGGAAGATGTAACAGTCTGGTTTATACCCTAGTCGAAACAGTGGTTTCGAGACCACAAATCTGAGTCAGTAAAATATTTTAATATTATTTTCTGTGACTTTGATGTGTGATTAAGCATGTGCTAAATTTTGTGAGTTAATTTGCTCGTTTATGTGTTTAATTTGATAAAAAGGATTGAATTGCATCAAAGGTAAACTTAGCATGTTAAGGTATCAATGTGTTGTGGCTTTTTAAGGTTGAGGCCTTAAATGGCAATTAGACCACTTTTAGAGATAGTGGGTGGTAATGGTCAAGAATAGCCTTGCATTATATGTTATTTATATTTATTAGTAAAGGTTAAAGTTGTAAAATGATAAATAAATTATTAGCTCATAAATCATAAAAGAAATAAGTATGAAAATGGATTCATTCATCTATTTACCACTGAAAAACAAAGAAAAGAAACAAAGAAAAATTAAGCTAAGGCATTCGCCTAGATTGAGGCACAAATTCAAGGTATGTTTTAGTTGGTTTTCGATAATTTCTACATTTTTGCAATCTTTGCTTTGTCTACTATCAAGCACATGTCTCAATTTTTTGTATTGATGATGTTTGTGAGATATGCCATTGATGATATGTTGAGCTTTGTGATGATTTATGGTGTTAAATAAAAGATTGGAGCTAGATGAACATGTTTTGTTCTTGAAATTTTGATGAATTTAGCTAATTGTGGCTAAATTGAGAAAATAGTAACTTAAGGGACTAAATTAAAAAATTTATGGAAAATATGGACTTCTATATGATGTATGAACAATCGGCTAAGCATGAGTATGGGCTGATTTTGTGAATTTAATGTTTTGAGAAAATGGACTAAATTATTAAATTATGCAAATGTGAGGGTTAATTTGAAAATAGCCCTAAATACGTGTCCTTGGATTGAATTGAATGAGTTAGTGAATAAAAGGGTTAATTCTGAATATGTATAGATTAAGAACTGAGGAAAATGGACTTAGATCGAGGGAAAGCGAAAGTAACTGAGTAGTCGTTTCCATTCTGTTAAATCAAATTTGAGGTAAGTCATTATGAAAATAAATGTATTTGTATTGAATTGTGCATATTTATATGACTATTGATAACAGTGAATGCTTACGAGATGCTATGTACATGAATTCCGAGATAAGATCGATATAGCGATAATGTCCGAGAAGTCCCGTACGAACCTAGGAATAGATAGGATTAGCTATGTCATGACATAGGTATCTGTTCTGTTTTATCATGTAAGACCACGTTTGGGAGGTTGGCGTTGATATGAGATTTAGTGTAAGACCACGTCTAGGACATTGGCATCGATATAAGCTTTACATATAAGACTATTCTGGGACATCGGCATCGTATTGATTCGTGTAAGACCATGTCTGGGATAGTGGCATCAATATATGAGTACACATAAGACCTCGTCTGGGACGTTGGCATGGTACAACTATTCCGAGCTTTCTAAGTATCCTATTAGGTTCCTAGCAGTTCAATGGGCAAGTCTGTAATACAAATGGCAATGTGAATTATAAAGTCATTTCAGGTACATTGAATATACACTGAATGTGTATACAAGGTAAGTACCTATGTGATTTTTATTTGTAGAAATGTATGATTGAATATGAGAATGTGAATGAGATGCAAGAATGGTTATGAAAGAGATATGTGTATATAAGATGTATGAATTGATGAATGTGGCAAATATGGTCAAGAAAATGGTTATAAGCATACAAGATAGGTTTATTTGTATATGACTTACTAAGCTTTTGGAAAGCTTACTCTGTGTGTGTTTTCTCTGTTTTATCGATCGTCAAAGCTACTGAAGGCTCGGGACCATTGAGGATCATCATCACACTACTCAACTTGTTTTGGTACATTTTGGAAGATATATATAGCTAGATATGGCATGTATATGCTAGTTAATGGGATAAGTGTGAAATGTGAACTTAGCCATGTAATTGGCTATTTATATGTTGGCATTATGCTTGAATGAATGTGTTATATGATGCATATCTTGATATGGTTTGAATCATATGAAATGGTCAAGTTTTTAGTAAGTAAATGAATGAGTTATGCTTGTGATGAGATGAGTTTTATTCTTGTACTTTGACATGGTTGGAATTGGTATTGAATGTATGGATTGGATGGTTAATTTGGTATGTTCTTGGTTTCCAAATAGGCATGAGTTGTTTTAATGATTTTGCTAATAGGTAAGACCCATATGAGTGTTATTTTGGCTTTGCAAATGGCCTATAATGTCACCGGGTTGTGGCACACGGGCGTGCCTAGTGACCGTAGGGCTAAGTCAATAGCTAGCTTAAGAGCACACGGCCAGGGCACACGGGCGTGCCTTGTAGCCGTGTAAAGAAGTCAGTATATGGCCTAGTAGTACATGGCCTTGGCACACAGACGTGCCTGTTAGCCGTATGGTTTTGACAGGATCGACCACAGCCAAGCAACACGGGCGTGCTTGGTGGCCGTGGAGTCAGTTTCAGTTTAGTGTAACCTTTGAAACTTAGAAAAATTTTAAATTTCTAAGAATTTCTGTATGTGTTTCAGTTTAGTCCCAACCCTGTTTATAAGCATGCTTAAGGTCTCGATGACCTATTTAAGGGACTCTATGTTTGAGAATGATGAATAGTTGTATGAAATTTCTGTAAATGTTTTCAATCTGTCTGGTAATACCTTTAACCCTAATCTAGCGATGGATATGGGATAGGGGTGTTACAGAAGATGACTGAGACTTATAAAGATTGGCATGAGAAACTACTGTTTGCACTCTATGCTTATCGGACGTCCGTCAGAACCTCTACTGGGGCAACGCCTTTCTCGTTGGTCTATGGAATGGAGGCAGTTCTACCGATTGAAGTGGAAATACCTTCTCTTCAAGTTTTTTTCAGAAACAAAGCTGGATGAAGCTGAATGGATTCAGGCCATGTATGATCAGTTGAATTTAATTGAAGAAAAGAAGCTAAGGGCTAGTCGTCACGGTCAGATGTACCAAAAAATGAATGATGCGAGCCTATGATAAAAAAGTTCACCCAAGAGAGTTTTATGAGGGGGACCTTGTATTGAAAAATATTCTTCCCATACAAAAAGATTTCAAAGGAAAATGGATGCCGAATTGGGAAGGACCATATGTGGTGAAAAAGGCTTTCTCTAGAGGAGCACTGATCTTGACTGAAATGGATGGGAAAAGTTTACCCAACCCTATAAACTCTGACTCAGTCAAAAAGTATTTTGCTTGAAAAGGAGAAGAGGCCAAAGTGAAAACCCGCAAAGGGAGCTTTGAGTTTTTTTTAAAAAAAAAAGAGGCCAGGGCGAAAACAAGCAAAGGGCACCTTGAGACCAAAGGGGTTTTGAGTTGAAAACCTGAAAAGGGCAGCTCAAATTCTGAATAGACACGCAGTCATCTTGCTACACTTGAATCAACAATGAAATTAAGAATGTTGCATATTGGGGCATCAACAAAGTACTTTGGGTCTTCTAAACACATGTTGGGCTCAAGGCAGTCTTTATAAAGTTTGTATATAGAAGCTCAATCGGCAATATCTAGGGCATCTGATTTTTGTCTTATTCATTTTACTATCTTGGGATTCTTTTTCTTCTCAAAGATATGTTCTTAGTTAATTTTCTTTGTATTTTTGACAATTCATTTAACTCTTTTTGAGATCAATTTATTTGTTACCCATTATTCATAAATGTGTTGCATTGAAATAATGATTTACGAACTAATAATTTCACAAAAAGAAGTTCTACATATTATTTTGGAAACTTCTAGATAAGACAATGAACCGAAACAGGACAATTGTTTAGAATTTCCATAGAGACTATTTCTCTGAATTCTTTGTCCAAATGACAATTGGACAAAATAATGAGTAGATGTGATGAAAGGTCAACAATGTTCGGGGATGGTGTGACAAACTAAGAAACCCTGAATTGTGGTGAAATGGGTTGAATTCGAAAATTGCAGATGGGTCAGATTGAAAAAGTTTCAATTCCCATTGTGGTAGGATGGTATAAGCCTTGTGTTCTTAAGATTCAAGTGGAGTTGATTCAGAAATTACATTGGGGCAACCTTGTTGAGCAGAACATGATTGATGAATAAGAATGAAGAACACATGAGTGATAACACCTAGAGTAGGAATCATACTCATAGAATTTTTGTATCATAGCAAATTTCATTAGGAGCACTTGATTCATTCCGATAATTGCATCCTAATCCTAATCCTTTAAAAGGAATCATTTTTATGACATGTTACATTCAGGTCACTCATATACATGTAGCTAGAAGAATTTGATTCATTTTGATCATAGCATCTTAGTCATGTAACATAAACATATGAAACCAAGCCTATAGGACATGTCCCTCGGTGGACGGTGTAGTAATATCGACGAATTTGCAAATCTCATCTTCTTGAATTTGCAGGAAGCAAATCGAAGAAACTTTCAATCTTATCTCCCTAAATTTGTAGTGGAGTGGACTGAAGACAGAAGATCTCATCTTCCTGAAGTTGTAGGAACCAGATCAAAGACACTTTTAGTCTTATCTCCCTGAAGTTGCAGCGGAGAAGACTAAAGACAGAAGATCTCATCCTCCAGAAGTTGCAGGAAGCAGATCGAAGACACTTTCAGCCTTGTCTCACTAAAGTTGCAGCTGAGTAAACTGAAGATAATAGATCTCATCTTCTTGAAGTTGCAGGAAGCAGATCAAGGGCACTTTCAGCCTTGTCTCCCTGAAGTTGCAGTGAAGTAGACTGAAGACAGAAGATCTTATCTTCCTAAAGTTGCAGGAAGCAGATCAAAAGCACTTTCAGCCTTATCTCCCTGAAGTTGCAGAGAAGTAGATCGAGGATGTAAGATCTTATCTTCTTGAAGTTGCAGAAGCAGATCAAAAGCATTTTCACCTTATCTCCACGAAGTTGCGCCAAGTAGGCGAGGATGTACAATCTTATCTTCACGAAGTTGTAGGAAGCGGATAAAAGCACTTTCACCTTATCTCCCGAAGTTGCAATGAGTAGATCAAGATGAAGATCTTATCTTCCTGAAGTTGCAGGAAGCAGATCAAAAGCACTTTCAGCCTTATCTCCCTGAAGTTTCAGCAGAGTAGACTGAAGATAACAGATTAGGCATTCCTGAAGTTGCAGGAAGCAAATCAAAAACATCAGATCTTATCTCCTTGAGTTTGCTGTGGAGCGGATCAAAAAATAGTAGATCTGGCATTCCTGAAGTTGCAGGAAGCAAATCGAAGATGCTAGTCTGATCTCCCTGAAGTTGCAGTGGAGCAGATTAAAATATAGTGGATACTGCCTTCCTGAAGTTGCAGTAAAGCAGATTGAAGCTATCAGACCTATTGAAATCAAGATGATGTTCCAAATACCATTGGAGTTGCAGTGGAGTTGGAAGCCATTTGAAGAAGATGAGGACCCAGAAGTCAAGGCTTGGCAAAGACCGGGCAAAATTGGTCCTTTTATAGTCTTTGCTCTATTTTCGTTACACGACAATGAGCAAAGAGGGGCACCTGTAATAAGGCCATTTTGCCCGGGATGAAATAAACCAGAATAAAAAATAAAATAAAAAATATTAGAATGTTCAGCACAGTCCATTTACAGCCCATTTACAAATTTAAACCCACAAACCAATTACCCGGTTGCACCCTTGGCCCAAATACTAAAAAAACTGAACCCAAACTACCTAAACAGACCCCAAAACTATGACCCAGACCCAATTACCAACAGACACCAGCTAACCCAAGCCCAAGTAGCCCAAGAAGCTTGCGGACGCAGGAAACCCTAGGTTTCCATTGCGCTGCAAGCACCCCAGTGGTTTGCTCCCTCGCGTCGCAGCCTCAACATCACCGACCTCGATCACGCCGCAATTCGCACGAACCGCCCTATCATCGTCACAAGATCCTCGCCTCTCCTGCACAAAAAAGGAAGTAACAAAGCATCAGAATATGACAGAAAATGAGAAAAAAAAATTATTCTTTTTTTATTTTTGAGGGTTATAAAAACCCATCAAATCTATAAACAATGGGGATATACACGAAGACCAATACATATACAAAATACAAACAAAAGATACAGAAATAAAAAGAATAGATTTTTGCAATACAGAGGTGATTTTTTATTACCCATTTTTTTTTATTCATGCATGCATATTTTTATATAAAAAAATACAAAAACAGAGAAAATGAGCTTTACCTTTCGATTCGTGCTTGAGAAATGAAGTTTTCGGCCTCCAGCAGACGGCCACGGAGGCGCGTGAGGTGCGTGCGCACATGATCCCGATGACTGAACCCCAACAGAAGGGAGGAGGGATCGAGAGAATTTAAAACTTTTTTTTTAAGAACTGAGGCCAAATGAACTTTTGGTCAGAAAATTGACTTATATAGCATGTTGAAAACGACGCCGTTTTCGCTTAAGCCAATAAGCGTTAAAATAACGTCGTTTAGAAGATTAGATCCGCGTGTTGACCCGACCCAGGGAGGATCCGCGCATTTTCGTAAAAGGGTCTAATTGCTGAAAAAACCCTTCCATATTTTTGAAAATTTACAATTATGTCTGAATATTTTTATTTTTTTAAATTTAGCCCTAAAAGACTTTTTTTATTTCAATTGAGTCCCTCAGGCTGCATTAAGGGCCAAATGCATTACGATGCCATTTTAGAAAGAAGGCAGAATAGACTAATCAGTCCTTATAGCATGACGCGCGTTTTTAATTTAGTCTTTTTATATTTTTTATTTATTATTTAGTCATTATTTCTTTATTTATTTTTAAGACCTTTTATTTTATTTTGAATTATTCTAATATTACATTGAATTATTTTATTAAAATTTTTATATTTTTATGATTTGTATATTAATCTATAAATAGTATAAATTCATATGTATATTTTTTTATTATCTATATATATATATATAATGGCTACTATATATATTGTTTGGTATAATATTATTTATATTATATATTATTTTTTTAATTTGTATGTTAGCTATATGTTATACTGTAAATTTTTGTATTATTATATTAACTTATATATATTACTTTTAGAATCTTATTTTATATAAAATTTATTTATATTATATAATATATTATTTATTCTTAAATATATAGTTTTTTAAAGTTATTATAAACATGTTTTTATTTAAAGTTATAAACTATTTATTTATTTCAAAATGTATTTTCATTATTTCAAAATATACATATATTATGTTTTTTTTTACATCATTTATTTATTATTTGATATACATCATTGTATGAAAAGTTTAGTTTTGCATGAGAAGTGTTTATATTTATTTTGTAGTTTTTTATTTTATTATTTATTGCTTTATATTTGTCCATACTCTTTCATTCATTTACGATTGCTTTAGTATAAATATTGTTGTTAGTTATATTTCATATTGCCTATATAAATGTGAATTGTTAGCATGTCATGATAATTTTTGGTATTTATATTTGATGACGTATTAATCGATATTTTCATATGAATCATCGTTTAGAATAAAATACATTTTTTTTGTAAAATTACTATATTTCACCTAAATATTTTTTTAAAATAAGGCAATATTCTAGTATTTAGAAATTCGGGAAATAGTGCCTTAACGTGCTGGGTTTTGATTTTCCGTTTGACTAAATAACTAAATATCCTTTTTTTTAATAAAATTTTGTAAATCATGAGATTATTTTAGTTATGAGAGTTTAAAAATATCATGTCCTAACGTGCTGGATGTGATGTTTATATTCTTTCGAAATAAAGTAATTTCAAATTTTAACTCCAATTGTTCGTTTTTTTTTTAAAAGAAATCATACTTTAAGTTTGTTAAAATTTTCAACATCAAGATATGATTTTATCAATTAGGTACCAATTTTTGGAGTTATGAGTGTGCTAACCCTTCCTCATACGTAACCGATTCCCGAACCCGCTTTCTTTTTTTTTCGTAGACCAAAATCAAATGTTTTAAAATAAAACATTTTTTCAAGGTGATCCAATCACACCTAAGTAAAAAGGGATTGGTGGTGACTCCATTTCTGTTTCATTTTTTTTAAAGTCGACCCCGTTTTTCAAACTTATAAAAAAAGGTTTCAACAATACTCATCCTAGGCCTATGAGGCCTTAAACATACTTCCGAAAAGTTTTGGGAATTAATTAAAAACTTTTACGCACTTAAATTTTTTTTGCCTAAACAGGGGCCACACGCCCGTGTGCCCTTGAGACATGCCCGTGTTTTTCACCCATGGTCAACACTGACTTATTTCACACGGCCAAACACACGCCCATGCCTTTAGCCCATGTCCCTCACACGGCCTCAACACACCCGTGTGCCAAAACCTTGGCATTCTATTTATGACGTCATCACTCCACTAAGGTCACATGGCCAAGGCACACGCCCGTGTCCTTAGACCGTGTACCGAATTAAACTCCACATTTAAAGTGCAGACTTCACACGGCCTAGGCACACGCCCATGTCCAAGGCCGTGCCTCCCACACGGCTAAGACACACGATCGTGTCTCTACCCATGTGTTTACTACTGAGCATCTTGATTTTGTAAACCTAGCATGCAGGGGACGCACGGTCGATCGACACGCCTATGAGGCTGACTGTGTGTCCTACACGGCCTAGACAGACGCCCGTGTGTCTATTCGTATGGACATAAAAAGGTTATATTCCAAGCCAAATGCCACCCTGCATAGTAGATATACTAACTCAAATCAAAGCATTCACACAAGCATAAACTTCATAATTTCATTATCATTGAATATATATATAAACTTAACAAGTGATGGCCCATTTCCGATGACCATTTACAAAATGACTTTGATAACATACATAGCCAACACTTTGGCTAACAATTACAACCTAACAAAATACCAAGTCCTATACATGCCATACTCAAAATAAGTCTAAATTGTTATACCAAAGTGATGTTGATAGTGAGATTTTTGAACTCTTGAGTCCCACGATCCCCGAATTATCTTTGCAATATCGTACTTGTTCTTATCTGGAACATACCATGCCACATATCGTAAACATTCCTCGTAAATTTTCTCACGGTTACCAGTATTCACTCATTCACATGACTTTAATACAATTCTCATTTCTATTTCCAAGCAAATCTATTTATCCCAATAAATCACTAACGATACTCATAGTTGCATAATCATTATCATTAACATAAAAACAAAGCCAATGCCACATCTCGGATGTGGTCTTACATAGATCATTTGTAACATCCTGATTTAGGGCTTAGTTAGAATAGTGGTTTGAGACCACAAATTTGAGGCATATGTATGAGTTTTTGAGTTCATTCCATGTTTACATGTTAGTGTGAAAGTTTCATGAAGCAATTTTGTTAAATTGTAGTTGAATTGTCCAAAAAGGACTAAATTGCAAAAGTTGCAAAATGTGAAATTCTAGAAGCTATTTGTGTGAAATAGTTTTGGATTATCAATTAGAGGTCCTTAAATAGTAATCTTCCCAAATTCTAACTTTTGGACAAAATTGGGCATGAATGGGTTAAAATTTGGAAGTTTGACAAAAAGGGCATTTTGGTCATTTTGGTCATTTGGTCATTTTTCTCCAAGCTACCGAAAATTGAGAGAAGTCATTTTTAGGGCTCTTCAACTTTTCAAGCTAGCTAGTAAGCGTATTCTAGCTCCGTTTTTGATATTCTTCATATTTTTGAAGTCCTAGTAGAATGAATAAGCTATTTTTAGCTATATGTTGAGCTAAGATGGATGTTCAAAAATATACCCATGTATGACATGCATGTATTTTGATGTTGTGTGGAAGAATATGAAAGCTTGATGTAGTAGAAACATCTTTTGCTAAGTGAATTCCATGAAAAATGCATGTAGGGACTAGTTTGTGAAAGTCTTGAGTTTGGTCATACAAGTGTGATTTAGTGAGAATTGATGATTGCTTTAGTTGAGTAAATGGTTCAGCTATGCATGAAAGGCTAGAAAGTTGAAAGAAAATCGCTTTACAAGCCTTGGGCCAAAAGTGTAAATATTAGAAAGTTTTAGGGTAAAATGGTAATTTTGCTAAAGTATGAGATAAGGGTCAATTTAGTCAATGTGTGTATTGAATAAGTTGATTTATTTATTATAGATCAAGAAAGACGAAGCCCGGATCAAAACCGAGGCAAAAGCAATATGGTGGACTAAATTGCACGTCTCAATACTTTTGAGTGTCGAGGTAAGTTTATGCGTAAATAATGCATTCATACTTACAATTTGTTGATGCTAGCTAGTGTATAGCATGATTGAGAACCAATGTGGTTCAAGTGGAATGAATGTGGTAGATATTGTGAATGGACAAGTGAATGTGTTGATGGTGGGCTAAGTTCGATACCACCCTAATACTTAACAACAATGAGCTGGGTTATGTGCGATGCTAATGTTAAGTATATTTTCTAGTGGCTAAGTGTGGAACCATTATGATTACTTTGTTGGTAGGCTAAGTGCAATAGTACCCTGTAAATGGATTGTGGTGGGCTAAGTGCAAAACCACCAAGAATTTAGCTGTGTGGATGTATTATTGAGTAGATTAGTTGTGTGGATGTATTATTGAGAAATAACGATGTGTTGTATTAAGAGTAAATATGATATTGAATGCAGTGGTGCACGTCAATGATTATGAGTATGTGATTCATGATGTGTTGGAAATATGGTAAGAAATAGAAAGAATAAGTATAGTTGTGATGTGAATTTATTTGATAGGAAAATGCTAAGTGTTGTTTAGCTTATACTAGAATGCCTAAATTGTTATGTGTAAACTTACTAAGCTCAAAGCTTACTCCATTTCTTTTCCCCTTGTCTTATAGAGAAAAAGGGTTGATTCGAGATACGTGGATCATATGGAAGATCGCCCACACTATCAGCACACTCCGGTACATTAGACTAAGTGTTTTGTATATGGCATGTAGGGGCTAGACAAGTTAGTGATATTTTGTTGTATTGGCTACGATGTGTTGGCCTTTAGATGGATAATATATTTTGTATAATGCCATAGTTGTTGGCTTCTTCATTATATGGAAAGATGTAGTTATCCATGTAAGATTGTGTTTGTGTTTGAGGTATTTATGAATGAGTTGAATAAATATATGTTGTATGAACTTGAGAGGTGAGAAGAGCTTAGCACATAGCTTTGTTCTTGTCCATGTGGATAGACACACGGGCATGTGTCTAGGCTATGTGTGACACACGGCCAGCCCACGGGCGTGTGCTTGGACCGTGTCTCTTTGACAGTTTCAAGCAGTATAGGCCATAGGCTAGCCACACGAGCGTGTGTTTAGACTTCAGTCCGGGTGGTGTAGTAAGTGTTCACCATGGGTGGTGAGCATAGGCATGTGCCCTAGCCGTGGGGCATTGGCAGAATGCTTGGGTTTTCATGCACGGGTTGAGGGCATGGGCGTGGGTGACCTCCACGGGCGTGTCTCACTTTACACGGACGTGTAGTCCCTATTTAGGTGGAGGAACTTTAAAATCTTAGAAGCCTCTGATAAGGTCTCGAAAGCCCTCGTGAGTTTGAGTGAGGTCTCGTAAGTCAAAAATAAAGTTGTTGAGGTGACTTAAGAGAGTAGTCACGATGAGCCTAAGTGCCGATCATGTGGTTTTAGTACGTAACACCTCAGGCCCAGCTCTGGTAGGGATTACGGGTAAGGGGTATGACATTTAGTGGTATCAGAGCTATGATTTAGTCGGTTCTAGGACTATTGTAGCGGGTGTAAAAGTCTAGCTATACATGCCATAAGCGTTTAATGATAGTGTCTTGGCTTTTGATGATTTTTTTAAAACTTGTTTTTATATAGTGTATGTATCCTGATCAATTGACTGCTGATGACACAGCTAGTAATGCGTCGGCTTCCGCGTAAGGGACCGCGCCTGTGCAGAATGAACCTGTGACTAGGGTCAAGAAGATGAGGATCGGGAAGCCTTTCTCTAGATGATGATTAACTTGTACTCAGAATATGTTCGAGTAAACCCTAATGCTCAACCTCCTCCTATGTCTCAGCCAGTTCCAGTGGCTCCTCAAGGTATAGAAGTAGTGAGAGTAACGAAACCTCCGGTGGATAAGATTAGGAAACACGGGGCTGAGGAGTTTAGAGCTAAGGTAGATAATGACCCTGAGAGGGCAGAGCTTTGGTTGGAGAACTCGATGAGAGTGTTTGATGAACTCTCATGTACACTAGAAGAGAACCTGAAGTGTGCCGTATCTTTGCTAAGAGACTCGGTATACCATTGGTGGAATACGTTGATGTTGGCGTCCCGAAAGAACGAGTGATGTAGGACTTCTTTCTAAAAGAGTTTCGGAAGAAGTATATAAGCCATAGATTTACCGATCGAAAAAGGAAAGAATTCCTTGAGTTGAAGTAAGAAAGAATGTCAGTAGCAGAATACGAGCGTGAGTTTGTTAGACTTAGCAAATACGCTCAAGAATATGTGTCGACGGAGACCATTTTATGTAAAAGGTTCAAAGATAGGTGAATGAGGATATTAAACTCCTAGTTGGTATTTTGGAATTGAAAAAGTTTGTAGTGTTAGTTGATAGGGCAAGTAAGGCTGAAGAATTGAGTAAGGAAAAGACGAGGGCGGTGAGTGAGGCTCGAGATGCGAGAAAGTGGCCTATGAGAAAATCACACCAAGCTCAATCGAAAAGATCCAAGGAGGCGAATCCTCGAACCACTACATCAGTTGGATATTCACCTCGAGATCAAGACAACACTCGTTCGGGTTCAAGAGTCCAAGCCGCCTCGATGGAATGTGTGGGCAATCCAAAGAACAAACCAGAGTGTCTAAGTTGTGGTAGATATCACACTAGAGAGTGTTGGGGTAACAGTCAAAATTGTTATAAGTTTGGTTCCTCCGACCATTTTATCCGAAATTACCCTGAGAGGGATGACAAGGAAGAGAAGCAAGAGATAAGATCTAGTAATGTACCTACGAGGGGTAGGCCACCAAAGAACCCTAGAGGGGGAACTAGTGGTAGAGGTGCATCACGAGATTTTGTTACGAGGCCGGAGGGTCGAGCGCCTATAAGGACGTATGCCATTCACGCTCACGAAGAGGCATCCTCCCCAGATGTGATAACGGGTACTTTGCCTCTCTATGACACATTTGTTATTGCTTTAATTGACCCAGGGTCTACCCATTCCTATATTTTGCATGAGATTGGCATCTAGTTTGAGTATGACCGTTGAGTCTACGGACATTGTGGTTAAGGTGTCAAACTCGTTAGGTAAGCATGTATTAGTGGACAAGGTGTGTAAGAATTGTCCTTTGATGATTGAGAGTCATTGTTTTCTGGAAAACCTGATATTGTTGCCGTTTGATGAGTTTGATTTAATCCTTGGCATGGATTGGTTGACTACACATAGTGTTTTAGTGAACTGTGGTAGTAAGTTTATCGAGCTGAAATGTAAGGGTGGAGATGTTATTCGGGTTGAATCAGGTGGACCAGATAGTCTACCAGTGATAATTTCTTCCTTAGTGGACGAGAAATGCTTAAGAAAGGGATGTGAGTCCTATCTCGCATTTGTATTGAATACTCAAGAATTTGAGGTGAAGATTGAATCAGTGCTAGTGGTATGTAAGTATATGGATGTATTCCCGGAGGAATTACTCGGATTACCTCCATTGAGAGAGATCGAGTTTGGGATTGAGTTAATTCTGGGAACGGCACCCATTTCAATTGCTCCATATAGGATGGCACCTGTAGAGTTGAAAGAACTGAAGGTTTAGTTGCAAAAGTTGACGGATAAAGGTTTTGTGAGACGTAGCTACTCACCGTGGGGTGCTCCGGTATTATTTGTGAAGAAGAAAGATGTGTCTATGAGGTTGTGAATAGACTATAGGCAACTCAATAAAGTGACGGTGAAGAATAAGTATCCTTTACCAAGGATTGATGATCTTTTTGATCAACTGAAGGGAGCTTCAGTGTTCTCCAAGATAGACCTAAGGTCTGGTTATTATCAGCTGAGAGTGAAAGAGCAAGATGTGTTGAAAACTGTATTTCGAACAAGGTATGGCCATTACTAGTTTTTGGTCATGCCGTTTGGTTTAACGAATGCACCTGGGATTTTTATGGATCTGATGAACCGTGTCTTCAGACCGTATGTGGACAAGTTTGTGGTTGTCTTCATTGACGACATATTGATCTATTCTCAAAATGAGAACGATCATGAAGAACATTTGAGAATTGTCTTGCAAACTTTGAGAGATAAGAAGTTGTATGCTAAGTTTAGCAAGAGTGAGTTTTGGCTCCGAGAGGTTGGATTCCTAGGACACATTGTGTCGGGTGATGGTATTCGAGTTGATCCGAGCAAGATTTCGGCTATTGTGGATTGGAAACAACTGAGGAATGTATCAGAAGTTAAAAGCTTTTTGGGTTTAATGGGATATTACAGATGTTTCGTAAAGGGATTTTCTGTGTTGCTACCCCGATGGCAAAACTGTTACATAAGGATGTAAAGTTTGATTGGACTGAGACATGTCAACAGAGTTTCAAGAGGTTGAAAACTTTGTTGACTGAGGCACCAATTTCGGTTCAACCAGAATCAGGAAAAGAGTTCATGGTTTATAGTGATGCGTCGTTTAATGGTCTCAGTTGCGTGTTGATGCAAGAGGGTAAGGTAGTCGCATTCTCCTCGAGGCAGTTAAAACCGCACGAGAAGAATTATCCGACTCAAGATTTGGAGGTGGCTGTAATTGTTTTCACGTTAAAGATTTGACGACATTACTTGTATGGGGAAAAGTGCCGAATCTTTACGGATCACCAGAGTTTGAAGTATTTAATGTATCAAAAGGATCTGAATTTGAGACAGAGGAGGTGGTTCGAGTTATTGAAAGACTATGAGTTAGTCATTAATTACCACCTGGGAAAAGCAAATGTGGTTGCAGATGCTTTGGGTAGGAAATCCTTATATGCTTTGAGAGCCATGAGCACGAGTCTGACATTGTCTGATGATGGGACTATTTTGGCCGAGTTGAAAGCTAGACCACTATTTGTCCAACAGACAAGTGAGGCTCAGAGAAAAGACAGTGAGATGCAAGCTAAGAGAGCTAAGTGTGGATCAGGAAGTGATTTTGATTTCTGAGTGGGTTCGGATAATTGTTTGATGTACCATGGAAGAATTTGTGTACCAAGAGATGAAGAGTTAATTCGAAAAGTTTTGCATGAGGCGCATAGTGGTTATTTGTCAGTACACCCAAGCAGTACGAAAATGTACAACAATTTGAGAAAGTTTTATTGGTGGGTCGGGTATGAAAAGAGACATTTTAGAGTTTATGGAAAAATGTCTGATTTGTCAGCAAGTGAAAGCTGAGCATCAAGTGCCTTCGGGATTGCTTCAGCCAGTAATGGTTCCCAAATGGAAATGGGATCGGGTTACCATGGATTTTGTGACGAGGTTGTTGATGACTCCTAAAAGGAAAGATGCTGTGTGGGTTGTTGTAGATAAGTTCACGAAGGTACATGTTGATTATTCACTGGATAAATTAGCTAAGTTGTATACGATAGAAATAGTGAGTTTACATGGTGTTCCTGTGTCTATAATATCGGATAGAGATCCGAGGTTTACTTCGAGGTTCTAGAAGAAGTTACAAGAAGCCATGGGTACGAGGTTAAATTTCAGTACTGCGTTCCATCCGCAAACTGATGGCCAGTCTGAAAGAGTGATTCAAGTCCTTGAGGATATGCTTTGATGTTGTGTGTTAGAATTCGAAGGTATTTGGGAGAGATATCTACCTTTGGTCGAATTTGCTTACAACAACAGTTATCAGTCAAGTATATGGATGGCCCTGTATGAGGCCTTGTATGGTCGTAAGTGTCGGACTCCTTTGTATTGGACCAAGCTTGGTGAGAAGCGAATCCATGGGGTCGATCTAGTGAAAGAAACTAAAGAGAAAGTGAGAGTGATTCGTGATTGTCTGAAAGCTGCTTCAGACCGACAGAAGTCGTATGAGGATTTGAAACGAAAATAAATTGAATTTGATGTGGGTAACAAAGTGTTTTTGAAAGTATCCCCATGGAAGAAATCATGAGATTTGGACAAAAAGGGAAATTGAGTCCAAGATTTATAAGGCCGTATGAAATTACTGATAGAATTAGACCAGTGGCTTATAGTTTAGCCTTGTTGGTGGAATTAGAAAAGATTCATAATGTAATCCATGTGTCGATGTTGCGACGATATCGCTCCGATCCTTCGCATGTGATTCCTTCAACGGAAATTGAGCTAAGACCGGATATGTCTTATGAAGAAGAGCTGATTAAGATCTTGTCTCGAGAAGTGAAACAGTTGAGGAATAAGAACATAGCCCTAGTAAAAGTGTTGTGGCAAAAACACAGTGTGGAAGAGGATACATGGGAGACGGAAGAAGCTATGACAGAGCAACATCTAAACCTCTTTACTGTTAAGATTTTCGGGGGCGAAAATCTCTAAAGGGGGAGAGTTGTAACATCCCGATTTAGGGTCTAGTTAGAATAGTGGTGCAAGACCACAAATTTGAGGTATATGTATGCGTTTTTGAGGTTCATGCCATGTTTGCATGTTAGTGTGAAAGTTTCATGAAGCAAATTTTTTAAATTGCGGTTGAATTGTCCAAAAAGGACTAAATTGCAAAAGCTGCAAAATGTGAAATTCTAGAAGCTATTTGTGTGAAATAGTTTTATATTATCAATTAGAGGTCCTTAAATAATAATTTTCCCAAATTCTAATTTTTGGACAAAATTGGGCATGAATGGGTTAAAATTTGAAAGTTTGACAAAAAGGGCATTTTGGTCATTTGTCAATTAATTGATTAAAATAGGAAAAGATGATAGAATTTCATTCATCTTCTTCTCCAAGATGTCGAAAATTGAGAGAAGCCATTATTAGGGCTCTTCAACTTTTCAAGCTAGCTAGTAAGTGTATTCTAGCTCCGTCTTTTATATTCTTCGTATTTTTGAAGTTCTAGTAGCATGAGTAAGCTATTTTTAGCTATATGTTGAGCTAAGATGGATGTTCAAAACTATACCCATGTATGACATGCATGTATTTTAATGTTTTGTGGGAGAATATGAAAGCTTGATGTAGTAGAAACATCTTTTGCTAAGTGAATTCCATGAAAAATGCATGTAGGGACTAGTTTGTGAAAGTCTTGAGTTTGGTCATACATGTGTGATTTAGTGACAATTGATGATTGCTTTAGTTGAGTAAATGGTTCGGCTATGCATGAAAGGCTAGAAAGTTGAAAGAAAATCACTTTACAAGCCTTGGGCCAAAAGTGTAAATATTAGAAAGTTTTAGGGTAAAATGGTAATTTTGCTAAAATATGAGATAAGGGTCAATTTAGTCAATGTGTGTATTCAATAAGTTGATTTATTTATTATAGATCGAGAAAGACGAAGCTCGGATCGAAACCGAGGCAAAAACAAGGTGGTGGACTAAATTGCACGTCTCAATACTTTTGAGTGTCGAGGTAAGTTTATGCGTAAATAATGCATTCATACTTATAATTTGTTGATGCTAGCTAGTGTATAGCATGGTTGAGAACCAATGTGGTTCAAGTGGAATGAATGTGGTAGATATTGTGAATGGACAAGTGAATGTGTAATGATAATACTTGATGGTGGGCTAAGTTCGATACCACCCTAATACTTAACAACAATGAGCTGGGCTATGTGCGATGCTAACGTTAAGTATATTTTCTAGTGGCTAAGTGTGGAACCATTATGATTACTTTGTTGGTAGGCTAAGTGCAATACTACCCTATAAATGGATTGTGGTGGGCTAAGTGCGAAACCACCAAGAATTTAGCTGTGTGGATGTATTATTGAGTAGATTTGCTATGTGGATGTATTATTGAGAAATAACGATGTGTTGTATTAAGAGTAAATATGATATTGAATGCAGTGGTGCACGTCAATGATTATGAGTATGTGATTCATGATGTGTTGGAAATATGGTAAAAAATAAAAAGAATAAGTATAGTTGTGATGTGAATTTATTTGATAGGAAAATGCTAAGTGTTGTTTAGCTTATACTAGAATGCCTATATTGTTATGTGTAAACTTACTAAGCTCAAAGCTTACTCCCTTTCTTTTCCCCTTGTCTTATAGAGAAAAAGGGTTGATTCGAGATACGCGGATCATACGGAAGATTGCCCACACTATCAGCACACTTCGGTACATTAGACTAAGTGTTTTGTATATGGCATGTATAGGGGCTAGACAAGTTAGTGAATTTTGTTGTATTGGCTACGATGTGTTGGCCTTTAGATGGATAATATATTTTGTATAATGCCATAGTTGTTGGCTACTTCATTATATGGAAAAATGTAGTTATCCATGTAAGATTGTGTTTGTGTTTGAGGTATTTATGAATGAGTTGAATAAATATATGTTGTATGAACTTGAGAGGTGAGAAGAGCTTAGCACATAGCTTTGTTCTTGTCCATGTGGATAGACACACGGGCATGTGTCTAGGCCATGTGTGACACATGGCCAGCCCACGGGCGTGTGCTTGGGCTGTGTCTCTTTGACAGTTTCAAGCAGTGTAGGCCATGGGCTAGCCACACGGGCGTGGGTTTAGACTTCAAGCAGTGTGGTGTAGTCAGTGTTCACCACGGGTGGTGAGCACGAGCGTGTGCCCTAACCTTGGGGCATTGGCAGAATGCTTGGGTTTTCATGCATGGGTTGAGGGCATGGGCATGGGTGATCTTCACGGGTGTGTCTCACCTTACACGGGCTGTAGTCTCTATTTAGGTGGAGAAACTTTAAAATCATAGAAATCTCCGATAAGGTCTCAAGAGCCCTCGTGAGTTTGAGTGAGGTCTCGTAAGTCGAAAATGAAGTTGTTGAGGTGACTTAAGAGAGTAGTCACGATGAGCCTAAGTGGCGATCATGTGGTTTTAGTACGGTAACGCCTCGGGCTCAATTTCGGGAGGGATTATGGGTAAGAGGTGTTATATCATCTATGAATACCAATGCCATATCCCGGATATGGTCTGATACGGAACCTCACATCAATGTCGATGCCATATCCCGGATATGGTCTTATATGGAACCTCACATCAATATCGATGCCATATCTCGGATATGGTCTTATACGATTTTTCATATTCAATGCCTAAGCCATATCCTAGATATGGTCTTATACGGGATATCAATCCGGTGCCGAGGCCATGTCCTCGGCATGGTCTTACACGAAACCTCATCCATCTCAACTTTCTCATTCAATACCAAATACTTAATTTCATAGAGCATCATGTATCATTATAACATAAAAAATTCTCAAACATGCTAGCATAAATGTTGAATTTATCACATACAAACTTACCTCGATTTCAAAATGAGATAGATCTTCAATCTAGTCTAAGACTTTATTCTTGCCTCAATCAAGGGTGATTCTTGGTTCTTCTTGCTTTGTTAGGAAGAAAGCTTGCTGAAATTTTTGAGTTTTCAAACCCTTCTTTGCTGCTAATTTTCAATGGTGATGGAAAGAAGAAAAGATGATATCTTTTCTTTCTTTATTTTATTAATACAACTCAAATTAGTCACCAACTTTGACCAACTTTGACCAATTTTGTCAATTTTTGTCCCCTATGCCGACCACTCTATTCTTAGGGGTCTAATTGCACTTTAAAGACCCCAAATTAATATTCTATGGCTATTAGGCACCTTTAGCTTATAAAATAGAACTTTCGCACTTTGTGCAATTTAGACCTTTTTCATGATTAAGCTTAAAATCGCTAAAATTAAAGCACCAAAATTTTCATGCACTTATATAATCATGCTTTAATTCATAAAATAACATTAAAATAAATTTTCTCTGACCTCGAATTAGTGATCCCGAGATCACTGTTCCTGCTAGCCCCTAAATCGGGTTGTTACAAAAGGTAAGCAAGGCATACACTGATACTGTTTATTGATATGCATGCTAAGCATGTCATTGTACTGAAACTGTTATTGGAAGCATGATGTGTTTACTGATTGTATGACATATTACATCTGCATGGGGTAGTAATACCAAAACATAAAATGGCCTTTGTTACAACCCAACAAATTCAAATAAAATACTTATATCGAAAACAAGCATAATATAATAAATCTTCATCTTGGCATGGGCCACCTTGTCCTCTCCGATCCGGTCGACTTTATGCACTACACGAAAATGTTAAAGGAAAAGGTGAGTCACCAAGACTCAAGGTGTGCTACCCTTTTCCCGGATTAGCAAAATATCACATTCAAACATAATCATGATCATCATGCATCCAAATCATATGCACCCAATCCTAACCGTCCATACACCTTTTCTACCCCGTGTGGTACCAAACCACTGGTGGTGCCAAACCACTGGTGACGTATAGTCACAGATGTGATGCCCAATCACTGGAGGTGCCAAACCTCTGGTGTCCGAAGACACGAAGTGTGTTACCAAAACACTGGTGACCGAAGTCACAAATCAATTGATGGGGCCAACCCATCGTGTGATACCAAATCACTGGCAGACGATCCCGTGTCTCAAAAGTGGGGCCAACCCACGGTGGTGTTAACCACAGGGATGAGTCGCTATGAGGTGCCAAACCTCTGGAGGTACCAAACCTCTGGTGACCGTAGTCACAGTGTGTTACCAAAACACTGGTGCTCGTCAGCACAAAACATCACTGCCCCCTCCACTCGTACAACCCACATAGATAATGATATGCATTTTAACGGACTTATACCCACATGCTTGATTAGTAACATACATATTATTTATCAGCCATCCAATATCATAGCACACATAATGATACATTATGCTTACCAAAAGCATCATAACAGGGACTTACCTGACCCGTGCCCTATACCATAATGGTATTCAATCCACCTTTCCATGGAACCAACCACACACATCATATATATAAATACCATAACAGATAAGTGTGTAAATACACACAATTTAATAAGCACATAAATTACTAGAAGAGTGTGTGTGTACACACACCTGTAAGCCTTAACCAAGAATCGATCTAACAACCTCGCTCCTACACGCTCTTGCACACTAGCCCACCACCAAGTGCTCTTGCTTTACTTGCCTACAATCGACAACCAACCAAAAGTAATAGCCTTAGGCTTAAACGAATACCAACCAAAAGACTGCTAAAATAATCCTTACCACTACTTACTCAACAATCGACCAAAGCACCGAGGCTACGCTTGATCGCTTGAAACCGGATGCCCTTCACCAACAATTGGAAATGAAACCCCAAAATGAGCCACACCACCCCTACTATTCGCCAAGGTGACAGCACCTAGAAAAGGGAGATTCGCACACAAGAGTAGGGAAGGTTAAGCTAGGATAATCAAGTAAATTTGGCACCAAAGCTTCAAGAAAGGGAGAAAGAAAGTATGAGCGAAGAGGGTTATTAGTTTGCTTAACACCAATGGAAAAGAAAAGAGGAGATAGTGAGTATATGGTTCTGCCAAGAGTAGAAGAGGAAGCAAAAATAAGCAAAGGCTTGAGAACCCAAATAGCATTCGACTACAAAAGAAAAATTAAGAGAGAAACAAATGAAGTTTCAACAATGGTAAAGGTTACTTGGGATTTTCGGTTTCAAGAAGCAAAAATGGGAGAGTTTGCTAGAGAAAATCAACTTTTGGTGCACAAACAAAAGGTGGCGAAAGTACTCAAAATGCCTAAGAACAAGCGGCATTCTCCTCCTAATACTTTCAAAAATGGGTCATACCCCTCTCTTGAAGACTCCCACAACCGCCACTTCCTAGAACCACTACAAAGCCACAAATTTGAATTAACAACTCCTTATTTTACTCTATTTTATCCCTTCAACACCCATTCAACTAACTAAAATAATCTAATATTTATCCCCATCCGGTAGAATTCCATAAACAAATTTAACTAATCATTATCCCAATTTAAAAAAATCCTATCAATCAATAAAAAAATAAAACAAAGGAAGCCATGTGCCCTCAATTCCCTCGGTAGAATGTTCAACAAAAAACAAAACCATGTACAGAGCCACTCCATTTCACCATGACAACTATTTGTGGTTGACAAAGGAGTTTTGTGGAGTGTGAATCGACGACATTTAAAGTCCGCAATATTGTTGTCAATGCACTGCACCGGAGTAGCGAGGAGATTGAGCGATTTAATCGCATTACTAGTAGCTTGTCTGCAATATTGGTGGCTAGTCCACATTACTAGCAGCTTGACTACATTTTTACGGATAGTTTATTTACACTACTATTACCGGTGGTTTATCCACATCAAGTTTCGGCTCGCACTGTTTGGAGTTCGGTAGACGGGTTCTGTGGAACTTGTGGTGCGTAGTGGATGGTTGGGTAGGAACCTTTTGCATTGCATCGTACAATATAACACGCTCATACACTGATTGAATATTGCTATGCAATGGTATGGATTGGAAATGTTGACTGTTATATCCGATATGAATGATTATATGATGTTCTGTAATTTTGACTCATACCGAGCTTCCTTAAGCTCACCCTTCTAGTCTTAAATTTCTCAGATAATGCTTGAGACTAGAACTGGACCCGACATGTGGACAACCTTTTAGATTTTGGACTGCTTTATTTTTTAAAAATAATTTCCATTAAAACTTTTCACCGGTTGGGATTTAAATTTGTTATTTGGAATGTGGCTTGGTAGTTTTGGTTTGGGATTTTTATACATGCATTATTCATTCAATTAGTTTGAATTTAATAACCGATAATTGCATGTTATTCGGTTTAAGTAAAATTTGACATAATTGCTGATTTTTCGATGCATTATATTACCATGGGTTTCACAAAATAAATCGATTACACAATGGTTTGACTAAAATATCACTATTAATAATAAAATGAATCCAAAAGTATAGGCGACCTAATAAATGAAGGTTTTATCCTGACTCAAAGTAACGACCACAATTTTCTTAAAATTAGATTAGTTAGTCTTCTTAGCCATTCCGGTGGTTAATTTAGCCTTTTCAATTTGGTCATAATGTCCAAGCCAGGTTAGGGAGGTTACAAAGAGACTTAAGAGCTTACCATCTTATTGAATCCTCCTCTTTCCAAACTTGAGTCTCACATTAATCACCCCATACAGAGCTTCCATAACCTCCTCTTTTTCAGAGTAACCCAAGAAGATGTTACAAACAAGAAGGAATTTATAAACTAAATGAGAAGAATTCCTTTCACACACACACACACACACACACACACACACACACATCTTGATATTTTAGAATCTCTATAGTCCATCGTAGCCATCCATCGCTAATTATTCTATCCCCTACTAAGGGACCAACCGGTTTCAATCTAACCGAACAATGATTGAAATCCAACTAGTTTCAATCCAGCCATTTAAATTTCTGAATATTTTGGTAGAGCCCGCCAACTTGATACTTTACTCAATTAACTCCCAATTCTCCTACAAATTCGGGTCTATAATATAAACTGGGTGCGACAATGGTCGTGCTTAAATGAGCTGATATGAGATATCATACTCATTTATTTTTTTAGTCTACTTAGGATTCAAGGAATAAAATATTAAACCATACAGATATTGTCGTAACCTTTTTTTGAAAACAAAACGGGGCTCGACTTTGGTTTTAAAAATAGGAATAAAACGAGAGTCGCCACTGACCATTATTTGGTGTGATCGGATCACCTTTATTTTAATAAAACATTTTGCTTTACTAAAACAGCGTTTTTGGTCCGCGAAGTTTTAAAAATCGGGTTTGGGAGTCGGTTACGCACGAGGAAGGGTTAGCACCCTCGATACGCCCAAAATTGGTACCAAAATGATTAATTAGTGTCTTAGCGTCGGAGGTTTGAAAGAGTTTTAAAATACGGGTCTTTTAAAAAGTATTGGTACTTTTGAGATATCTTTGTTCCGAGAGGGTACGAACATCACATCCAGCACGTTAGGACATGATATTCTAAACCTTCGTAATCAAAACTATCTCATGATTTTACGAAGTTTACCAAAAGGATGTTTAGTTATTTAGTCAAACGGAAAATCGTAACCCAGCACGTTAGGGCACTATTCCCCGAGTTCCTAAATACAAAACATTGCCTTTATCTCAAAATCTTTAAGTGGAGTATAGTAATTTTACAAAACGCATCGTATAGGATTGAATTTAAGAAAAGGCTTGAGTCAAAATTTGAAATTTCTTTGTCCCGAAAAGATATAAACATCACATCCAGCATGTTAGGACACGATGTTTTAATCTCTCGTAATCAAAGTCATCTCGTGATTCGCAAAACTTCGTAAAAAGGATGTTAAGTTATTTAGTCAAATGAGAAATCGCAACCCAGCACGTTAGGGCACTATTTCTCGAGTTTCTAAATACTGAAACATTGCCTTATTTTGAAATCTTTTAGATGAAATACGATAATTTTACGAATGATGTTTTGTTCGATAATATAATACAAAATGAAGATAACAGATGTAGATGTGAATGTGGTAAATAAAGAAATACAAATAATAACATTAATAGTAATAATAATAATAACATGATAATGACAAAGCAAGAATGGATTTAAATAAAAAATAAAATAAATAGCGAATAAATAAGACAAGAAATGATAATAACAAAGTAATAATGATAGTATGTGAAAATAAATAATGATGATGATACGTAAAAAAAATGATTATTGCAGTTAATACATGAAATAATATATAGAATAAAAATATATACATGTCAAAAAAAACAAAATAATATAATGATAGCAATAATATGGACGAAATATTAGTAAAATAGATAGCCATGATAATGAAAATAACAAATGATAATAAATAAAACAATCATCTCACTCATAATGATAGTAAATAAATAAAATAATGACACATGCAATTGTTATAATAAATAGTAGTAATATAAACAAATAATAATGAAAATAAAATCAAAATAATAATAAATAATAATAATAATAATAATAATAATAAAGTTAGTGAAATGCATTAATAATAAAATATAAAAATATAATAATGATAATATTAATAATGTAATAACAAAAGACTAAAAATATTGCAAAATAATTAAAACAGGGTTAAATTGCATTAAAAATAGGAGTATTGGGGTTAATTTGAAATAAAACAAAAGAAAAGGGGACTATTTGAAACACGCGTGAAAGGAAGGGGGACCAAAACGACAATTAACCCCTTTTGCCAAAACGCACAGCAGCGGAAGGGACCTAATTGTGAATCCCGATAAATTATTGGGCAAAATTTAAATTACAAAGACTTAATTGCAAAATTATAAAAAGGCGGAGGGACCGCGCGCACAAATAGCCCATTTTTCCGGCAAAACACGCGGATCCTAGGCGGGTCGGATCGGGTCGGGTTGGTCCAGGGTGAAACGACGTCGTTTTGGGGCTTATGGACGCCGACCAAAACGACGTCGTTTTGATTCGGCTATATAATCAAATTTTTTTGCAAAAATTTCATTTCTCATCTCTCTTTTAAAAAAAATTGATTTGGCTTCCTTTTTCTCTCCGCAGTGGGAGAAATCCGTGAGGGGGCCACGACCGATTGTTTTGCCGTGAGTTCGGCCACCACCCACTGGTATTTAAAAAGGTAAAAACTTTATTTTTTATTTTTTATTTTTTAACTATGTATATTTTAATAACTTAATTATGTGTAAGTTTACAAAAAAAAATCTTTCGAAAAAAAGAAAAGAAAAAAAAAGGTGACCTTTGGTTTCTGTTTTTTCTGATTTTAACGGATCTTTGCGTTTTTCTTCTTGTGTTTGGATCTGCTTTTTTGTGCTTTGAAGTTTCTTTTTTTTTTTTTGTATATTTCGAAAAGAAGAATAAAAAGCCCCTTTTGCTTGAATCTTTCTGTTTTTTTTTCTATTGATTTCAAAAGAAGAAAAAAATCTTCCTTTACAAAGTTCTTTTCAGGCTTAAATAGCCGAAATATATGCCTCTTTTTTTATTGTTGCTTGCTGCCTTTGCTTCTGTTTGTGTTGTCTTTTCTTTTGCAGGGCATGGGGAGTAGGTGGAGGAGGCGACGGTGGCCGGTGGTGACGGATGGCTGGTGTCAGAAGTCGAAGGGTCAGGGTAGGTGGGGGGTTAGGTGCGGCGCCGTCAGTAACTAGGGTTAGGGTTAGGTTTTTCTTTTTTTTTCTTTCTGTTTGGGCTAATTGGGCTTGGTTGGTTTGGGCTGTTTTTTTTTTATTTTTTGTTTTGGGTTTGTTCTTGTAAGCCCGGGCCAAAATTGGGCTTGTACAGCTGCCCCTCTTTGTTCATTGTCGTGCAACGGGAATAGAGCAAAGACTTTCAAAAGACCAATTTTGCCCGATCTCTCCGGGTCTTAACTTCTTTGGTGCTCTTCTTCAAGTAGCGTCGCTCCTGTCCACCGCATCTTATTGCTTCGATCCACTCCACCGCTATGTGGCTTGCTCTTGCTGCGGCTTCAATGGGATGTGACTTGTTTTATTTTGGATTGCTCACCGCTTCTCCGTAAAGATGAGGTCTTTGATCTTCAGCCTATTCCACTGCTAGTTAAGGCAATATGGACTAGAGCTTAACCATGCTCCCTACTGGCTAGGGGCAGGAATTACAAATTTTTGACCTATGCCACTGCTGGTCAGGGACATAGGACAGTGGCCTAAATCATGTTCTCTACTGGTTAGGGAGCCATGATTTGCCTTCGATCTTGCCCCACTACTGGTTAGGGTGACAAGATCTATAATTTTTGACCTATTCCACTGCTGGTCAGTGGCAATAGGAGGGTGGCCAAAATCGTGTTCCCTCTGGTTAGGGAGCCAAGACTCGCATTCGATCTTGCCCCACTACTGGTTATGGTGACAAGATCTACAAATTTTGACCTATTCCACTGTTGGTCAGTGGCAATAGGACAATCTTCAACCTATTCCACCACTGGTTGATGGCAATAGGACAATCTTCAACCTATTCCACTGCTGGTCAGTGGCAATAGGACAATCTTCAACCTATTCCATCACTGGTTGATGGCAATAGGACAATCTTCAACCTATTCCATCACTGGTTGATGGCAATAGGACAATCTTCAACCTATTCCACTGCTGGTCAGTGGCAATAGGACAATCTTCAACCTATTCCATCACTGGTTGATGGCAATAGGACAATCTTCAACCTATTCCATCACTGGTTGATGGCAATAGGACAATCTTCAACCTATTCCATCACTGGTCAGTGGTAATAAGGTAATCTTCAACTTATTCCACTGCTGGTCAGTGGCAATAAGACAATCTTCAATAGTGTTGCTACACCGTCCTCTAGGGACATATCCTGTAGACTTGATTTTATATGTTTTTGTTTATGCCAAAGGATGCGGATGCTATGGTCAAAATGACTCAAATGCTCCTAACTACGTGTGATATGAATGACACTTACATGAATGCAGAATGTCATGAGAATGATGATTTCTCATTAAGATGCAATGATTATAATAAATCGAATGCTCCTAACTAAATGATACTATGGAGGACATTTGCATGAATGCAGGATGTCATGAGAATGATCTCTTTTAAAAGTTTAGGGCCGTAATTGCTCGATCGCTCGTCAAGGTCACGACACAGACGCAACATCTTGTCTGATATCTATGCCTGCGAATCTGAAGAAATGGTCATAATTTTGGACTCCTCTTCTTCGAATGTTTCCAACCCCTAAGTGTGGTGGTTCCTAAACAACAGTCTTGTTTTAGGTTCCTATGCTGTTTAGAGGCTTCCAGAGTAATAGGTGGAACTCCTTTTTTGGAAGCATTATGGGTCCATGGGTCATTATTTCAATTGAAAACAACTCAAAGATTTAAAATAACAATGGAATTTATGAAGAATGGAATTGGATTTAAATCAACAAAAGTAAACATTATTGGAGTACAAAAAAATGGGTAAAAAGAAAAAGTAGGTGCCCCAGATATCGCAGTCTGAGCTTTACCACCGGATCCTTCCGAAGATCATTTTGAGCTGAATGGACGTTGGGAGATCTGCAGTGCTTTGTAGATGTTCCAAGGTGTAACATTCCTCCTTTTGCTAATTTTGGGGGAAAAAGATTGTTACATACCTCCTCTTTCGTGCTAATTTGAAACGCCCTTATTGGGTTTTCGACTCAAAGCCCCTTTGGTCTCAAAGCGCCCTTTACGGGTTTTCGCTTTGGCCTCTCCGGGTTTTTTTTTTTAGGTCTTCAAGCGCCCTTTTCGGGTTTTCACTTTAGCCTTTCCGTTCTTCAAGTATAATACTTCTTAAATGAATCTGAATTTATGGGATTGGGTAGATTTTTCCCATCCATCTCGGCCAAGATTAGTGCCCCTCCAGAGAAAGCCTTTTTCACCACATAAGGTCCTTCCCAATTCGGCATCCATTTCCTCCAAATCCTTTTGTATGGGGAGAATCTTTTTCAAAACTAAGTCTCCCTCGTGGAATTCTCGTGGACGCACTTTCTTGTTGTATGCTCGCATCATTCGCTTTTGGTACATCTGACCATGACGGATAGCTTTCAGCCTCTTTTCTTCGATCAGATTCAATTGATCATATCGTGCTTGGATCCATTCTGCTTTATCCAATTTCAATTCGGACAATACTCGAAGGGACGAAATTTTAACTTCGATGGGTAGAACCGCTTCCATTCCGTAAACCAATGAGAAAAAAGTTGCCCCGGTGGAGGTTCTGACTGACATTCGATAAGCGAAAAGGGCAAATGGTAGCTTCTTGTGCCAATCTTTGTAAGTCTCAGTCATTTTTCCTATTATCCTCTTGATGTTCTTATTAGCTGCTTCAACTGCACCGTTCATCTTTGGGCGATACGGTGACGAATTGTGATGTCTGATCTTGAATTGCCTACAGACTTCTATGATCATGCTGTTGTTCAAGTTTAACGCATTATCAGATATGATCCTCAGGCATTCCATATCGACATATGATCTCCTTTTTTAGGAACTTGCTGACCGCTGATTTTGTCACATTGGCATATGAAGTGGCCTCCACCCATTTAGTGAAGTAATCAATTACCACGAAGATGAACCGATGTCCATTGGAAGCTTTTGGTGAGATTGGTCCAATGACGCCCATGCCCCACATAGAAAAAGGCCATGGGAGGTCATAACATGTAAAGGTGAGGTGGTACATGAATCTTGTCCCCATAAATTTGGCACTTATGACACTTCTTAGCATAATCAATGCAATCTCTTTCCATGGTAGACCAATAATACCCGAATCTCATGATTTGTCTTGCCATTGCGAACCCATTAGCATGTGTTCCATGACACACCTCATGGACTTCTTCTAGGATCTCGCTTAGCCTCGGCACCATCCACACATCTCAATAGCACTTGATCCTTTCTTCTTTGTATAGGATCTCTCCGTCTAAAACATAGTCGCAAGCTAGTCTTCTCAACGTCCTTTTGTCATTTTCGGTTTGCTGATCGGGTATTTATGATCTTTCACGATTGTAGTATATCGTGATACCACGGTGATCATTTTGCTCCTCTTCTTCCACGTTGTAGCAATGGGCTGGGGCCTCATAAATGCTCATTTGTATAGGCCTCATATCCTCCTTGTTGTTTGCTCGTACCATAGAAGCCAATGTGGCTAGAGCATCAGCCATCTGATTTTCGTCCCTTGGTAGATAACTGAAAGTGATGTCCTCGAACTCTTTTATCAGTTCTTGGACCAATCTTTTGTATTCAACCAATTTGGGATCCTCGTCTCCCATTCTCCTTTAAGTTGATAAATTACCAATGCAGAGTCTCCGTATACTTCCAAAGACCTAAATTTTATGCTCAATAGCAACTCGGATACCCATGATGCAAGCTTCATACTCTGCCATATTATTTGTGCAATCAAAATCCAGCTTACAAGTAAATGGGTAATGATCTCCATTTGGGGACACCGAATCGCCCCAATTCCATTGCCCATAGCATTTGATGCCCCGTCAAGTTCGGTTTCAAGGATGACTTTCCGGTACCTCTTGATGGTTGCTACATACATTAGGTCTTCATTAGGGAAATCAAAGTCCAGAGGCTCATAATCTACCAGAGCTCTACTAGCCAGAAAATCTGCTATTGCACTTCCTTTTATCGCTTCGGTTTACATAAACTATGTCAAACTCGTAAAGTAAGATTTGCCATCGGTCATCCGTCCATTCAAAGTAGTCGACTCCATTAGGTATTTCAATGGGTCTAGCTTCGAGATGAGCCGTGTCGTATAATACAACATGTCTCGCCTCGCCTCCGAAGTTGTCCGCACCAAGGCACAACACATTTTCTCAATTGGTGAGTACCTTGTTTCACACTCGGTGAACTTTTGCTAAGGTAGTATATTACTTTTTCTTTCTTTCCGACTCATCATGTTTGGCCGAGCACACATCCCATTGAATTATCAAGCAGTCAAATAGAGGATCAAAGGCTTCTCCGGATTAGGCGGTGTCAATCCGGAGGATTGGACAAGTATTGCTTTACTTTGTCGAAGGTCTTCGACATTCCTCGCTCCACACACTGGATTGTGTTTTTAAGAAGGCGAAATATGGGGTCACATTCTCGGCCGGTTGTGAAATGAACCGAGCAATGTAATTTAATCTTCCTAAGAAACCTCGAACTTCTTTTTGCGTGCGAGGTGGAGGCAATTCTTGTATAGCCTTGACTTTGTCAGGTCAACCTCAATCCCTTTTCACCGACATAAATCCTAGCAGCTTCTCGACACGGCTCCAAAGGTACACTTTGTCGGGTTAAGCTTGATTGGACTTTTCTCAACCTCAAAATAATTTCCTTAAGACTTGGATATGCTCCTTTTCGGTCCGAGACTTGGCAATCATATCGTCGACGTAAACCTCGATTTCCTTGTGCATCATGTCATGGAATAGAGTCACCATGGCTCTCTGATATGTTGCCCCTGCATTCTTCAACCCAAATGGCATTACCTTATAGCAAAAGGTTCCCCACATGGTTATGAATGTGGTTTTATTCATGTCTTCAGGAAGCATCTTTATTTGGTTGTATCCTGAGAAGCCATCCATGAACGAGAACAATGAATAACCCGTCGTATTATCCACTAAGGTGTCGATATGAGGTAACGAAAAGTTGTCCTTTGGGCTAGCCTTGTTTAGATCTCTGTAGTCCACACACATTCGTACTTTCCCATCTTTCTTAGAGACGGGGACGATATTGGCTACCCATTCTGAGTACTTAACCACTTGCAAGAACCCTGCGTCAAACTGCTTCTTGACCTCTTCTTTTATTTTCAAGAAATGTCCGCCTCATCCTTCAAGTTTCGTTGGGTGGCTTGTATTCTTCTTTTATGGGCAAACGGTGTACCACAATATCGTTGCTTAGCCCGCATGTCTTGATATGACCATGCGAAGACATCCTTGAATTCTTGGAGTAACTCAATGAGGTCTTGCTTTGTCTCTGCGGTGATACTGGCTCCAATCTTCACTTCTTTCTTTTCTTGCTCATCTCCTAGGTTCACTATTTCCACTGATTCTTTATGAGGTACGATTTGTTTCTCCTCTTGTTCTACCATCCTTAACAGTTCAGGAGCTAAATCACAGCCTTGGTCATCTCCAAAATCCTGAAAATCTTCCGCACCCATATCTTGCTCAAAAGGACATTCTGAGTCATCTGTAGTGTTACTCAAATCATTGATATCTGGGGACCTGTTACGGAAATGAATAAAGGCTCATAGAATCATAGAATCTAGGCATGTTTATTGGTATGATAAATGAAGAATAGAAATGTTTAGAAGAATATCTAGAGAAAGAATAATGAATGAATGAAATGAACATAAAAGAAAATTTGCTCAAAAGATGGCGGAGATGTATTTTATTGAAAATAATGATGTCTTATACAAAATGAGGGACTCTTATTGCTTCTAGACTTAAAGCAATAAGTGTGTTCCGAGTATTACTCTGAATGAGTTCTAAAAGCTACAGGAATCTCCTCCGCAGTCCAGTTGTTTAGAACGCTGCCTGGCTCATAGGGGCGGATGCCATTTCGATTTTTTTCCTCAGTTTTCCCCTCCGATATAGTGTTGACATACACGATTTCTTCATTTGGCATTCCTCGTCTCGGATGGATAACCCCTCCTGATATAAAGGTCTCACGAATATGAGGAACTATCATCGGTTGCCATTTCATCTCATCTCCCCTCAGACGTGCCTTCATTCTTTCTTGTTTCTTTTCTGACTCTTCTCTTTTTTGCTTTGCGTTTGGCTTGAATCCTAGACCAAAGAAGTCTCACTTTTCTTTTAGTCTTGGGACCTCGATTTCTCCTTGGAGGTACCTTCCAAGTCCTTTCCCTGGCACAGCTCCATTCCCGACCATCAGTTGTAGACCTATTTTCGTGGTTTTGGATAATTGAGGTACTGGGACCTTATTCCCCTCGGTGACGAATGTTGCGTTGATAAATTCCAAAAAACGGAAGGAACACTCAACTGCTTCGTCATTTACTTCTAAATATGGCGCATCGTTGGTTACTATTGCGATGATGTCCTCTTCAGCATTTATGGTCACCAGACGGCCCTCTGAGATTAATTTTAACTTTTGGTGCAACGATGAGGGCACCGCCCCGCCGAAAGTGTATCCAAGGTCTCCCAAAGAAGCGCTTATAAGACTACGGATATCCATCACGATAAAGTCCACCTCATATATGCTTGGTCCGATTAAAGAGGTACTTCGATTCTTTCCATGACTTTCCTCTCGGCCCATCGAATGCCCTTACTACATTGTGGCGTGCCTTCATGTGAGAACTATCAACGGTAATCGATTCAAGGTCGATAGTGGTAGAACATTGAGCGCCGATCCATTATCGCACCAATACTTCGGTAATGTGTATCCTTTGCACCGTGTGGTAATGTGGAGAGCCTTGATGGAACCCGTACCTCCCGGAGGGATCTCATCATCGTTAAAGAAAATGAAGTTATCAGCACTTATGTTGCTAACCAAGTGATCCAGCTTGTTAACTGTTATATCATTTGTAACATAGGTTTCATTCAATACCTTCATCAGCACGTTACGATGTGCTTCAGAGCTTAATAGTAAATCTAGCACTAATATGTGAGCCGACTGTTTATGTAGTCGCTTTCACTTATTAATCGTATTCACTATGCTTCAAAAACTTTAAGAATTCCTAGCTTCTTTCTCCTTCACTGATTCGTTTATATGTGTCTCTTGCTTGGTCTCTTTTTCTTTCTTTTGCTCGCCCATCAAGTTTTTCCCTTTTGAGTGCTCCGTTCTTGTGTTTGACAAGTCGTAGCGCTTTCCTTCGCGCTGTAGGAGTCTTCCTCTTGGTTTTCTTTTTGTAGTGTTGGGCAAATCTCCCTCTCGTGAATCGTCACATTGCGCTTATAGTTCCAGGGACCTTCTTGTCATCCTTGTATGAAAAGGCTACTGTGTTTTCGGATCACGATCTTAGGATACTCTGGCTCCCTTTGTGGACGGACCCCTTTTCGTGAATTGTCACGTTGCGCTTATAACCCCGGAGTCTTTTGGTTGTCTTCGATGAAAAATAGTAGGCTTTCAATCACGATTTTGGATTTATTTTTACTCCGTCGCCTTTGATCATAAGATGGTAACTAGAGGATAGCTCGCCTCGAGGCTTTTTTCGCTAACTCATCCTCCAATATGCGATGTTTCCCTCTTTTCGCCTTCATTGCTTTCAAAGAATTCTAACTCTTTATAGTCCATCGGTACTTGTACCAAAGATTCGAACTCAAGACAACTTTGGATTTCGTGCCCTTCTAAGTTATGAAATTCACAACCCTTTCGTGTTTCTTCATGTTTTCCCCTTGGACATGTCACAACTAATCCCCTTTTTATCATTTCCTTCCAGACCTGTTTCATTGGGGTTTTCACATCGAAAATATCCCTCTTAACTCTTCTTCTCGCATCTTCGCCTATCATGTTGACCCCGTGATTAAGTAGCGGGTGTCCCTTGCTAGAGGTGTCATCGACTTCTATAACGCCCATCTGGATGAGTCTTTCCACTAGTTTCTTAAAAGCAAAATAGTGCTCTATAGAATGCCCCACAATTCCTGCATGGTATTCGTGACTGTATGCTTAAGATCATACCACTTAGGTAGGGGTTGCAAGGGTTTTAAGTAATGGGGAGACAATGTGTGCATCAAATAATTTCTGGTACATTTCCTTGTATGGGACTGGGATAGGCGTGAATTGGATTTTCTCCGTATTTTACCTTATGTTGGATTCCTGTCTAAGGGGGCTCGATGATCGGGGTCACAGTCCTTGGTCGGTTCACAGAATAGGCTTTGAATAACTTTTACCTATGTTGTTTATATCATTCTCCTCTTCTTCGGATCGCCTTTCTAGTACTTTCTCCACCTCTATTTTACCGCTTCGATTGCATTTTCGATCATTTCCCCGACAAAGACGATATCGGAAAAACTTTTAGTGGCACTTCCAAGCATGTGATTAATGAAGGAGCTTTCAACGATTGACAAACAAAGATGGTTGTCTCCTTTTCTAGAGCGTGCATTTGAACTTGTGTGGCTACTTCCTCCACCATTGGGCATATTGTCCAAACTTTCGCTTAGCTTTTTCTCCATATTTTGGAGCGTGATTCGATCAGAGCTATATCGGCTACGCGTTCAGATTGTTTCGTGAAGGCCCGTGCTAGGTCCTTCCACGACTTGATCTGGGTACGGCTGAGCTGATTGTACCATTTAGCCTCGGCCCCGGCCAAACTATCCTGAAAATAATGAATAAGCAGTTGATCGTTGTTAACATATCCCGCCATCCGTCGACAGAACATTGTGATGTGCGCTTCGGGGCAACTGGTCCCATTGTATTTTTCAAAATCTGGGGTCTTGAACTTTGGCGGAAGTACGAGGTCTGGGACTAGGCTCAAGTCTTTAGCGTCCACCCCGTAGCGATGGTCAGCAGTCTCTATTTCCTTAAACTTTTCTTCTAACCATTTGCAACGATCCTCGAGTTGTTTGGGAAGGTTCACTTTTGCCTTATCCATTTCAGCCATTTCATCAAAATTGGGGACTATAGGGTTAGTCGGACCTTCTCCGGATTAGTGCCTTGAACCATCGGAAGTGCGGCGGCATTCTGGTCTCAACTCGCATCGTGGCTCGATAACAAAAGGCGTCCTTTGGGGACATATTTCGGTAGTCTTGGATATTGGTGGGGTAAATCCCGGAGGGTGCGTGGTCGTCATTATTCCTCGAGCTAGCAGCGCGCCTTTCCTCGCTCATCGGCCAATAGTTGCGCCACTAGCTTATCATGTTGTTTTGGGACTCTTGCATCCATTCTATCATATCTTGTTGCATCTTGGTTAATCGTTCTTGCATCTGTTCTTGTATTTCCCTTTGTATTTGCTCTAGTCTTTCTATCCTTTGATCTATAATTTTAGTTTTACCTCGTGTATTGCAGCGATGTTCCAGGGTAACTGTCATAATTTAAGGTTCTTTTGTGAGATTTAATTCACATGATGCAATGTAATGCTAATGCATGAAATGTATGCAAAAAAAAGGCATTAATTCTGATTCAATTTCCATTAGAATAACTTTTCTAGAAAACAAACTTCTTTACATAGAATGGATTACATATAAGGCCTCGCCCTAATACTTAAAGCCTTGACTTCCTCAAGAAGCCTAGCTAACTCTTGTCCTTGTTCTGACTTTGATTCATAAAATAAACTTAGTACATCAGCTTGGACTCTTAAGGTTTGCAAATGCTCCGCGACCTCTTGCACTTGAGCCACGGCTTCCCCCATGATGTAATCTCGGTCTCTGACTTGATTCTGAGAGTGATAAAGTTGTTGCTTCCAACGCTCCTCATTGACTTCAAGAAGCTCCACCCGTAGCTCACAACCATGTAAAGCAGACTCTAGCTCTTCGATTCTCACTTTCATTTCTTCAATTTTACTCAGACTAGCCTTTAATTCAACTGCAGAGTTGCGGTTACGATACTGATACAAGGATCTTTCCAATTCTACCACCCGAGCCTTTAATTCCTCTTTCTCGCTTTGGGTTTTTACCAGACTTCTTTTCAGAGTATCTTCCCGAACTTGAGTATCTCGGAGTTCTCTTTCCCATTGACTAGCTCTATTTTTTCCTCTCTCGAGTTCTTGACTCCATTGTTCGATGTTTTTCCTAATCCAAAGAAGCTTCATTGACCTTCGCAGCTTCTTATAGTCTGTTTTCAAACTGTCCAAATCTTCCTCAGCCTTATTTTTCCCTTTTCTCAACTTTTCGGCCTCTAGCTTCTGAATGTCAACGTCCAATCCTAGCTGCATTTTCTCTTCTTCTAACCGTTCTATCCTTTTCCCTAATTCCGCATTCCTTTTCTCAAAATCTTGTTTAATGATTTCGAGCTCTGATGGGATTACCTGTAGGTACTCCTCCATTGATCGGGCGTCTTCCTGGCCTGATGTGGGAATGTTGTCGTTGATTTTTTGACTCTTCCATCGGTCATATTCGGGGGTTGTCATCGGGTTTATGGCAAACCTTTTCATTCTATGAGTCCAACTCAAGCGCTTGCTATTTCACGAACTCTTTTCTTACAATTGTCTCCTTTGTATTCGAATTCGCACTGAATTAGACCTTGTGTTATGTATAAACTATCTTGATCTCATCTTGTCTCAACACGAGGAGAGGAGCATATCCGACGGCTCCCCATACTCCCAATAGAGGAACCCAGTCAAAATCTCCACATCGATATAGGATCTCATCAGGGATCATCAAAGGAGCTTTCCATTCCACGTCTTCCTCTTGCAGGTTTTGCAGAATCGTCATCCATTTTTCTTCCGTAAGATCGTCTCGCCTTGGTGTAGCTACTAATTCCTTTAGCGGGGAATAGTCCTCGGAGAAGATTCGACCTGGTGCCTTTTTCGCTTTCCAAAAATGACTGTTGAACCATACTAGCAAGAGCTGTGCACAACCGGTGAATCTTCCTTCGCCCGCTCTTCGACACGCGCTTAGAGACCTGAAAGTTTCAGCCAGAATTGCAGGAACGGGTGTGACTCTTCTATCCAATCTGTCGAATAAATCTGAGACTGCCTCGTCTACATGCCCTAGAGCTTTAGGGAAAATAATCAATCCATAAATGCTCAAGGCAAAAATGTCAACCATTTTCTTCACATCCGGTGTGCTATGATCAAATCCTTAAATTTCTCAAGGGATACACTTACAATCTCCTTTTATTTTATCCGTCGTGCAACCCACCTTTGCTTCGCTCATTCCGTAATATTCATCGACTTTTTTAAGAAGGTGGGGACGTTAACAGGTCTTGTATAAACTTTGTCGGTTTGAATTTTTGGGCAACGGAGTAAAGCTGTGTATTCTTCTATAGTTGGCACCAGGTCCACTTTCCCGAAAGTAAAGCAGCTGTAAGCGGGATTCCAAAATTGGGCTATAGCTCGAAATAGGTGCTGGTCTACCTTGATGTCGAGCAGATATGGCAGATCCCCATAATGACAGTAAAATAATTGCTTGATCTCATCGTCCCATTGACTCCATATCTCTTTCATCTCTTGAAGATTATTTTGGGTGACGCTGATACGCGTGAAGTCCCATAATTCTGATACGTGCCCTTCTGCAAGGCTATCACCTTTTTCTTCTTTGCGCACGTCTTGGCCCATATCCCGGACTACCGCATTGTCCTCCACTCTATCAAGAAACCCCTTTCCATGACAAGCTATCTATTTGGCAATTGAACGTGAATCAACACCTTTTGATGAATATGCCATGCAAAAATAAAAATAAAATAAAGCAAATCAAGATTCCATACACAATAAGCATAACCAAGGGTTTGGCATGGCTCTACCTAGTGGGTTCTTTAGGGCTTACTATATGAGGTTTGGTTCTAAGGAGGGTACTGAACCACAGATTCCTCGATCTTCACCCATTATAGGCTCATATAGACCGAAGTTCGGTTCAAGGGATACATTTCCCTATGGTCGCACGGAGATGAAAATCTCACGAAGACATAGGTACGGATGTATCCCGAAAGCGATCCACTATCCTGCACGGAGGTGAAAACCTCACGAAGGAGTAGTTTCTCACTCTCACCTAAAGGTGTGACCACAACGGTCATGCAATGCAATGCCGCAATTAAAACACATGCAATACAAATATAGTAATTTTCAAATCGAACTTTTAAACTTCCGACAAAAGACAGAAAATAATCAATTTATGGCTTGACTCTCTAAATATGTCCCCAGTGGAGTCGCCAAGCTATCGTAACCATTTTTTTGAAAACAAAACGGGGCTCGACTTTGGTTTTAAAAATAGGAATAAAACGGGAGTCGCCACCGACCATTATTTGGTGTGATCGGATCACCTTTATTTTAATAAAATATTTTCTTTACTAAAACAGCGTTTTTGGTCCTGCAAGTTTTAAAAATCGGGTTCGAGAGTCGATTACACATACGAGGAAGGGTTAGCACCTCGACACGCCCAAAATTGGTACCAAAATGATTAATTAGTGTCTTAGCGTCGGAGGTTTGAAAGAGTTTTAAAATACGGGTCTTTTAAAAGTATTGGTACTTTTGAGATATCTTTGTTCGGAGGGTACGAACATCACATCCAAAGACGTTAGGACATGATATTCTAAACCTTCGTAATCAAAACTATCTCATGATTTTACGAAGTTTACTAAAAGGATGTTTAGTTATTTAGTCAAACGGAAAATCGTGAACTCAAAGACGTTAGGCACTATTCCCGAGTTCCTAAATACAAAACATTGCCTTTATCTCAAAATCTTTAAGTGGAGTATAGTAATTTTACAAAACGCATCGTATAGGATTGAATTTAAGAAAAGGCTTGAGTCAAAATTTGAAATTTCTTTGTCCCGAAAAGATATAAACATCACATCCAGCACGTTAGGACACGATGTTTTAATCTCTCGTAATCAAAGTCATCTCGTGATTCGCAAAACTTCGTAAAAAGGATGTTAAGTTATTTAGTCAAACGAGAAATCGCAACCCAGCACCTTAGGGCACTATTTCTCGAGTTTCTAAATACCGAAACATTGCCTTATTTTGAAATCTTTTAGATGAAATACGATAATTTTACGAATGATGTTTTGTTCGATAATATAATACAAAATGAAGATAACAAATGTAGATGTGAATGTGGTAAATAAAGAAATACAAATAATAATATTAATAGTAATAATAATAATAATAACATGATAATGACAAAGCAAGAATGGATTTAAATAAAAAATAAAAATAAATAGTGAATAAATAAGACAAAAATGATAATAACAAAGTAATAATGATAGTATGTGAAAATAAATAATGATGATGATACGTAAAAAAAATGATTATTGCCATTAATACATGAAATAATATATAGAATAAAAATATATACATGTCAAAAAAAACAAAATAATATAATGATAGCAATAATATGGACGAAATATTAGTAAAATAGATAGCCATGATAATGAAAATAACAAATGATAATAAATAAAACAATCATCTCACTCATAATGATAGTAAATAAATAAAATAATGACACATGCAATTGTTATAATAAATAGTAGTAATATAAACAAACAATAATGAAAATAAAATCAAAATAAATAATAATAATAATAATAATAATAATAATAATAATAATAATAAAGTTAGTGAAATGCATTAATAATAAAATATAAAAATATAATAATGATAATATTAATAATGTAATAACAAAAGACTAAAAATATTGTAAAATAATTAAAACAGGGTTAAATTGCATTAAAAATAGGAGTATTGGGGTTAATTTGAAATAAAATAAAAGAAAAGGGGACTATTTGAAACACGCGTGAAAGGAAGGGGGACCAAAACGGCAATTAACCCCTTTTGCCAAAACGCACAGCAGCGGAAGGGACCTAATTGCGAATTTGGGTAAATTATTGGGCTAAATTTAAATTACAAAGACTTAATTGCAAAATTATAAAAAGGCGGAGGGATCAGCAGCAAAATAGCCCATTTTTCGACAAAACACGCGGATCCTAGGCGGGTCGGATCGGGTTGGGTTGGTCAGGTGAAACGTCGGATTGGGGCTTATGGATCGCCACCAAAACGACGTCGCTTTGATTCGGCTATATAATCAAATTTTTTTGCAAAAATTTCATTTCTCATCTCTTTTTTAAAAAAAAAACTAATTTGGCTTCCTTTTTTCTCTCTGCAGGTGGGGAGAATCAAGCAGGGGGGCCACCACCGATTGTTGCGTGGCTGAGTTCAGCCACCACCCACAGTGGTTTTAAAAGGTAAAAACTTTATTTTTTTTGTTTTTTTATTTTTTAACTATGTATATTTTAATAACTTAATTATGTGTAAGTTTACAAAAAAAAAAACAATCTTTCGAAAAAAAGAAAAGAAAAAAAAAGGTCACCTTTGGTTTCTGTTTTTTCTGATTTTAACGGATCTTTGCGTTTTTCTTCTTGTGTTTGGATCTGCTTTTTTGTGCTTTGAAGTTTTTTTTTTTTGTATATTTCGAAAAGAAGAATAAAAAGCCCCTTTTCCTTGAATCTTTCTGTTTTTTTTTTCTATTGATTTCAAAAGAAGAAAAAATCCTCCTTCTAAAGTTCTTTTCGTGCTTAAATAAATAAATATATGCCTCTTTTTTATTGTTGCTTCTTGCCTTTGCTTCATTTGTGTTGTCTTTTCTTTTGCGGGGCATGGGGAGTAGGTGGAGGAGGCGACGGTGGCCGTGGTGACGGATGGTCGTGTCAAGTCGAAGGGTCGAGGTAGGTGGGGGTTAGGTGCTGGTGGCCGTCAAGAATTAGGGTTAGGGTTAGGTTTTTCTTTTTTTTTTCTTTCTGTTTGGGCTAATTGGGCTTGGTTGGTTTGGGCTGTTTTTTTTTTTATTTTTTGTTTTGGGTTTGTTCTTGTAAGCTTGGGCCAAAATTGGGCTTGTACAGATATGATTGTTTCATAACTTGTGGTGAATTTGAATATCATGGACAAATGAATATACCGTATGATGATATTATCACAGAAAAGTTATTTCAAACCATGACCGCCTCATTGTTCTTCACTTTCCATAACTCCCAAAGTAACATAATCAAGGTGGCTAAGGCATCCCTGTCCAATTTGCACATAGCAAACTTAATCCAGCTATCAATAGACATAGGGATGTCCAAAATTGAGATTTTTTTTTACAAATGGCCATAAAACCTTGTCATGTAATGTATTTAAGGGTGTTTTACCTCTTGTTTAATAAAATTCATCTTTGCTTAGCACAAAAAAAAAAAAAGAGTAATGTTTAATTTTATAGTTATTTAATCTCTATTTTTTCTATATATATTTAATTTATTTCAAGCTATACTATTTTAAATATATATATTGACAAGCGTCATATTCGACACTAAAAAGAATTCTTTATGGTACGTATTGAAATTAAGAGGAAGAAATGACAACAATAAAATTTGAACCTAATTTTGTAGATGTAAATGTGTTATAATTTTAATTATAAAACTCAACAACAATAAAGTTTATGTTTTCTTATTAATAAAGTAGTATCATGTATAAATTTATTCTTTTTATCAAATAAAATTTGTTATTTGATAATATATAAAATGAGAAAAATATGAATTTTGTGTGTATACGTATGCATATATATCATATTTTCAAGTGATCAATTAAATGTACACAAATTAAAAAAAACACAGAAATCTATTTATATAACATTAAAAAAAGTAATGAGAAAAATAAAATATGAGAAAATCATAATCAAACCAAAAAAGAAAGAAAATCAATGTCTGTCTAACTGGACGCAATGGCAATACAATTTTCCTTGGTACATTTTTTCCAGAATTTAAAATTATTTTAAATAATTTAGAATTTGCATTATATATAAAAGAAATAACACTTTAGTTTTAACCTTTTGTTCTGTATTACTGTTTACGACTAGGGATGATGATGATCACCACCAATTAGTGGCGAATTCGAGGGGAGCGCTGTCAGATGCGGAAAATTTTTTATTTTTACTATTTTGTAATATATAAAATTTTAAATTAATAATAATAAGTTTTTTAAAATTATAAAAATATAAATTATAAAAATATTAAAATTATATTTTTATTATGTAAAATATTCTATTTAATTCTTATTCTTAAAAATTTTTCAAACTTCACCCTGTTACTAAACCCTAGATAACGAAAGCTAGTAAGTAATAACAAAGGTGAGAGAATGAAGAATTATTTTATTACATAAGTAAACTCCTGACAATGGCTGCTTGGTCGTTATCAGTGTCTATGGAAGCTAACAGCTGAGATAAGCGGTCGGTTAGGTCCTCTACCTCTTTGTGTAAGTTTCTTATATAATCGCAAGTCTCTTGTAAGACCTTGGAAGCTGATGCCTAAAGAAAAATTAAAGAAGAAAAAGAATTATTAAAAACAAGATTAATTTTGAAGAATAAAAACAACATTTGATTGTGAAATCTAAACAGAATGCATGCTATAAGGGAACAACTTGAGACCCACATCTCATATATGCTCCACAACATGTAATGAGAACCGCACATAATCCAACTAATGACTTCAACTATTTCTATTCTAGTATTCAGAAAAATAAGAGAGAAAAAACCAAATAAAATATGATACTAAGTTGGTTGATTAATCGATTAAAGAGAGGATTATTTGGTTAAATTGATTTTTCTAATTTTTTTTTTAAATCTCATTGCTAGAATTATGTACAAATGGGAGGCAACAGAAAAGAAACAAAAAGATGAAAGAAATGTTGGTTTTTGGTTAGGTGGAAGGAGAGTTTTGGGGGTGCACCTTGTGGGAGCGCCTTGCACAAAGCTCAGGGATAAGCTGCTGCAACTTGGATACAAGATGGGTGATTTGATCATCGCTGATGCTGGAAACACCTGAACCTGATCTTCTGCCTGACATTGTTGACGGGGTGTTGTTTTGTCAGAAATGTCTATCTCTCTCTCTCTATAGATCTATGAGAAGTGAAGTTGAGGAAAAGGCAAAGAGACAATGTTAAGGAGGGAGATGAGTAAGCTTTGGTGGTGAAGAGACAAATTGCATGGAAGGAAGCAGCGGGCTATGGCTCTTATTTATATAGGCTAACTCACCCTAATCATTTCCTTTTTTTCTCTTTTTTCTTTTCAAATGTGTGTGCTTGAACGTACATAAAAGGAAAAAAACAAAAGAAAAAGGGGAATTACAGTTCATGCGTGTTGGATAGGGATAGACATCCCTGCCCTAAACCCCCCCCCCCACACACACACACACACACCTGTGCCCCTCAAAATTACGCCTTGTCTTTTATTATTATTATTTTCTTTTACTTGTAATTCCTTTTTTGTAAGTGTTTTTCTCAAAATTTTGGATGAAATTGTATTTAAGTTTTCAAATCATATACTGATAGGAGAAATATTAAAATTAATAGAATATAATAAATAAAATTTAATCCAAGTCATCAATTTTATAGTTGAAGATTTAGCTATTTCGAGTTTCAACAAGTTGATTATTAAATTAACTTTTCTTTTCAAGTTAAATTTAAAATTTTTAATTGGAAAAAGAAATACATTTTATTTTGTTAAATTAAATTTATGAACCTTTTAGATAAAAAATATAACATAATTTTTAAATTATATTAATGGTAAAAGACTTAAAATTAATAGAAACTAAAACTACAAAAAGAAGTTAAAGTCAATTCATCATAAATTTTAATTCATGAAAAATATAAAATAGTAAAAATTACCTCATAGTTTAGTAGGTTGAGTTTTGATAAAGTGATTGCTAAATTAAATCTAAAATTTTAAACTAATTAACTTTTTGTCAATTAAGTTTTAATATGGGTAAACTATAAAATAATTAATTTTATTTATTTTAGGTTATATTTTAATAATTTATATTTGAAATATTATATTTTAGTCACTTACATTATCGCATTGTGACATTTTAGTCATTGAGCTATTAATTATTGATAATAGTGTAACAGTAAGATGACGTGACACGTTAAATAATCACTTCAAACAAAAATTTTAAGTTAATTTATACAATTGGTCCCCATATTTTTTCGTTTTGAGCAATTTAATTTTTTTTCTTTTATGCTCTTTTTACTTTTTTTTTTTTTCTATTCTCTTCTGCTTCTCCCAATGTTTCCACCATTCTCCATATCTTTTAACGTAGTCTTTTTATATTTTCTATTTGCTAAAACTTTTTTTATGTTTGGATGCTTAACATGTTTCAAAGAAAGCTTCAAACAAGTTGGAATTCACCATTTGTACCTCTTCTTTCAATTTCTGTCTTTATGTTCATCTTATTCAATTTGCTTCTCAATTTCCAATCTTCTAGGGTCTTCCATTTGAATGAGGCTTCCTATATAAACCTCTGCACCAAATGTACTTGGACTACCATCCATCTTCACACTTCACATCTTCTTCTTTTGCAAATCATACCAGGCAAATTTTTGGCTATTAATCTCCACCAAAACCTTATCAAGCTGTTTGGATTAAGCTAATGGCTTTAAAAACGTTAATGTGGTAATGGTTCTAGTTCTTTAAATAGAAAGAAACTAAGATTGTTTTACTCTATATTCCTTCATAGTCTAAGCATCAATTATCTCTTGGTCATAATTACAAACAACACATACGCGCCCTTCCAGGGCTGCCGCATCTAACAGATAGTTCTTATTGGCACATTCAGGTTGAGACACTTCAATGAACTCCTCGTTTCCAAGATCAAAACCCACAATTCTATTCCTCAGTCCCAATTGAATTCTTGGAGGCATCACCCAATGTAAAACCCCACCAACAAGCACACCATAGCCTCGCCTATGCATTAGATGGTAGAAAAATTGATACATAAACCCAAGATAATGGGGGAGCCTAGTGATTTTCCACCAAGAGTCATTCTTTAAACTATAAACCTTAAACTCATAATCATAAAATATACCTTCATCATCTTCATAGTCACTTTTATTGAACTGTACCATCCTCACAACCTTATAATCATTGGTTCTTTTAACGTAGCTTTTCTTTTAAATTTATTTTGAATATAAATAATTCAATTTATATTTAGATTTAATTAAAGATATGATGGTTTATATTGATTAGTTAGATCCAATTTTAGTTTCAAAAGTAGGTTATATCAAATCGATATTTGATTAAGAATTATTGTTATTCAATTTTGAGTGAAATTCAATTTAGGAATCATGTAAAAGAAAAAAAGACTTGGTTTATTTGGTGGGCAAAGATGATGTTTATGTAATGAAGAATATGGGAAGAGAGAAAAGGAAAATAAATAAAAAGAAAAAATTAAATTGTTCAAAAAAATAAAAGTATAAGGACTAATTTTAACAAATAGAAAACGTGAGAAAACTACATTAAAAGAAATGGGGAAGGAAGGAAAACAGAGGGAGAAGTGAAAGAGAATGAAAAATAAAGAAAAAAAGGAAAGTCAGAAGAATATAAAAAGAAAAAATTAAATTGCTCAAAATAAAAAAAATAGGGATCAATTGTAGAATTTAACCTAAAATTTTCATTTAAAATGATAATTTAATGTGCTACGTAAGCTTACCGTTTTATCGTTAACTACAATTAACAGCTCAGTGACTAAAATGTTACAACATGATAACTTAAGTAACTAAAATGTAACATTTCTAACATAATTAACTAAAATATAACTTGAAGCAAACAAAAGTGACTATTTTGATAGTTTACCCTTTTATATTTATTTTTTGGATGAATATTTGATAAACTGACCATTTATATTTTTAAAATTTTTATTTAAAAAATAAATTTCTACTAAAATGGAAAAATATAAATAACATGCGACACCATTTTATTTTGGGGCATTATTTAAGGGCAAGGGATTTCAATTCGTTGAATAAAATAGTAAAATACATTGTATTAAATTTGGATTGTTTTATTAGAAGAGATAAAGGCTAGTTTTTGTAAATGATAAAATGAACATAAAATACATTTTAATTCTATAAAAAAAATAAAGGACGAAAATGACAAAAAAAGGAAGAGAGATCCTCACCTACAAAGCTTAGGGTAAATAAGCAAGTGGAATAAATTAAAAAGGACAAACGTGATGGATAAATCACCCCAACTAGGCACAGCCTCACATTCTCTTAGTCCTATCATTTGAATTTTAATACCTATAGTTCTATCTCCATGTTCTTTACACCCAAAAAAATTTGAATCATGGGATATTTTTAAAAAAAAATTAAAATGTTTATAAAATTCAATGTATAATATTTTTTATTGTTCATTTTCCACTTCATAGTTCATTTGTTAAAATATTTTTTTGTCACTGTTAAACATTTAGAATAATTAAATCTAAGTCTTAAACATATAAAGGTGTTCACAAAATCAGCGTACAACTAGTAATTTTGTTTTACAAAAATAAAACCACTTAATTACTTATAGTTATCATGAGAATACAATATATCAAATTTTTAAACACATGATTCACAATAATCACACTAACAATACAATTTCTAAATAAAATTGTTAAATTTTTAATCAATATTCAAGAAAATCAAGATTATAAATACAATCAATTCTAATTTCTTCAAGGAGTTGTATTAGTCAACCTTTAAAAATTACTACCCAGTTACAACATTAAGAATCTCATACAAACTTAATATCTCATAATTATTTAATAAATAAAAATAACTAAATATTACATAAAATCCTAATTGATCATAAAAAAAGCTACACTCATTATTTTCTAGAGATAAATCAATGAAGGTTGAAAAAAAAGTTGTTATCGAATTAGGGAAACCCACTTGAAAGTATCGAAAGATTGAACATTTATTGTCATAACCCGATATATGTAAGGTTAAGAATATAGATTAAGCATGAAATGTGTTATAGGCTTAATGATTAAGTGTAGAGAATCCATCCTAGAGACCCAAGTTCAAGCCCCTCTTTCCCTTTTGTTTTTGTGAATTTCGACAAGCTTTAGGTAATTTACTTGTGCCACCCCTAGGGTTTACAAACCTAGCTATTTAAGCATCTTTTTCCTATTTTGATCTTGACATTGCCTCTTTTCAAAATTCTAGTAAAATTAACTTTCCACCTTCTTTTTCTTTTCTTTTCCCCCATTCTTGCACCATATTTTTACCTTTGTGTTGTTGAGTCTTTTTCCTTTAATGAACCGTCCTCTGTTCATTCGTTTCTAACGACGTATAAATCTTTCGTCAAATAACATCCGTTATCTTTGCCAAACATAGGTAAGTTCACTTCGTTTTAATAGTTAGATATTGTATTTCTGTTGTATAATTATCTCGTGTTAATCTTTCGATTTGATTAATCAATCTTTTTCGGATCTTGTTAAAATCTTGACACCAATTGTTAATTCATGTGTATTTGTCATTGAAGGAATGGATCAGGGTGAATCAGATCAAAATTGATCGTGAGGGTTGTCGATCGGACTCTTCGTGAAAGGTGTGTGTTTTTTACCAAGCGAATTGATGGTAAACTGTGTATAGTTTTAGGGTACACGGTTTCCCACAAAAGCATGTGGACAACACAAGAGGACCATACAACCATGTGCACTTGTAAATCTTAGTTTAGTTCATGAATCACACGACTTCAGCCTATTACACGACCTACCACACAGTCATGTACCCCATTCCACACAGTATCATGCTGTCACACTGCCTGACCACAAGACCATGTGACCCTTGTTTTATAATTTTGCCTAGAAATTTGTAATTTGTACAGTTTAGTCCTTTTATGCTCTCCAAATTTTTTTTAGAGTTTTTTTACACACAATTCAGACCTTGATATTATGAATATTCTGGAATATATGATCTGATTGACTGAATCATTATTGTGATATGTATGATGTGTGATTGGTACATACCTACCATCACTGAATACTTGATAATCTGTTACTGCTATCATTGCTTCTTTATTACTGATTGCATGTTTAGCATGCCTACTGCTATTGTTAAACTGATTGCATGATAAGCATGACTATTGTTTCTATACTGTACTCTTACTAGCATTGTAACACCCCTTACCCGTGTTTTACGCCGGAACCAGGCTCAAGGTGTTACCTTAATAAAGTCCTTATACTCGCCACTTAGACCCATCATGACTACTCTCTCTGGTCGCCTTAACAACCTCATACTCGACTTACAAGACCTCACTCATACACACGAAGATTCTCGAGACTATACTGGAACTTTTTCAACCTTTACAAATTTTCTCTTTTATATAGGGCTCACACGCCCGTGTAAAATGAGACACGCTCCTGTGTAGACACACACGCCCATGCTCCACAATCGTGGTAAATACTGACTTTACACACACAGTCTCAAAGCCTAGTCACGCGCCCGTGTTCGACACCGTGGGCGACACTGATTTGGGTCACAAGACCTGACACACGCCTATATGGCTGGTCCGTAGTCACCTCTTACTATTTCCCCACGGCCTGGGCACGCTCATGTGCTTCAACCGTGTATGATGATTCAAATTTTAATTTTAAGATGCAGACTTCACACGGTCTGGGCACACGCCCGTGGCTTGATCGTGTGTCACACACGGCCTAAACACACACCCGTGTGCCTACCCATCTGGACAAGAACGAGGCTGTTTGCCAAGCTCTTTGCACCCCTATAGCTTACACTACAAGAACCCATTCAACATACTAATAAACATCTCCTAGCTTCAACATGAACTCTCATAGATAACTTCATAATTTCATAAATGGTAAGGTGAGCCATCATTCATGGAAATTTACAAAATTAATGTCTTAACAAGAGCCAATACATCTTTGGCCAAAATAATAAAATAATCCAACTAGTCTAGCCCCTATACATGCCATTTACAAAATCATTAAGTCTAGGTATACCAAGATGAGCCGATAGTGTGGGCGGTCTCCTGGTTATCAGCGTACCCCGGCTCGGCTCTTAAGCTCTATAAAACAAGGGAAAGAAAGAAGAGTAAGCTTTAAGCTTAGTAAGTTTACGTGTAAACAATATATTCATTTTAACATGCATTAAACAATTTCATAACATTATATACTAAGTGGTAAACAATCTACATTAATGATCATGCTTACTCATTTCCTCCATTCACACATTCCAACCACATCACAAGCATAATGCATACATTCATTAATGGTTCCCCTGCACTTAGCATCACAAGGTCACACAATACAACACATCACAATATCTAAATCCATTACTCATAGTCGAATTACTCGGTGGTTTCGCACTTAGCCCACCATCAGTCTTTATTAGGGTGGTATCACACATAGCCACCAAAAGATTAGTTACGGTGGTATCGCACACAGCCCACCAAAAGATTAGTTACGGTGGTATCGCACACAGCTCACCAAAAGATTAATAGACGATGGTATCGCACATAGCCCATCGTAATTAAACAACAAGGTGGTGACGCACTTAGCCCACCATTAAGTGTCGTCTTTACACATTCGCATGATTATTTCATCATTCATACGATAATTATTCAATGACTACCACATTCAATCTACTAGTACCACATATGTTCTCAATCATGCCATACTCTAATTAGCAACATAATGTTTACAAAAATATACATTGCTTACACATAAACTTACCTCGATGCAAAAAGTGTTAACCAACAACTTAATCAGTCACCTTGCCTTTTCCACGGTTAAGGTTGATTCCACGCTCTTCTTGGTCTATAACAAGGAAATTCAATTCATTTAGATCATTCTATGATCATAATGCATTAAAATCTACACTTGGGCAAAAATGACCATTTTGCCCTTGTATTTTGACAAAATTATGATTTTGCCCCTAGGCTCGTAATTTATTTTTCATCATATTTTCTTAACAAACAAGCCTAGCTGAACATTAATTTCTCTTACAACTACTCACCATTCTCACCATTTCATGCATTTACGACACAAATTCATTCTTTGCATTTAAGTCCTATTTAGGTGTTTTCATGCTAACACCTTTCACAAAAGTTGTTTCTCATCTTCCTAACATTCATTTTCTTCCATAAAAACTCAGCTATCAACATAATTTCTCTCATGGTGAGTCCCTAGACTTTCAACCATATCACAAATTAGTCCCCTCAATAGCTAGCTTAAGCTTTGGGGACTCCTAAAGTACAAAAATCATTAAGAAAAACCTCAAAAAGTACTTACTTGCAAGGATGAGATGTGGCTGAAATTTTCAAGCTTTCAGACCCTTAAACTTGCTGAAATTTTCAGTAGTAGAGGGGGAGATGAATAGTGAAAGATGATAGCTTCCTTTAGTCATCTTATTTTATTCATTCTATCACCTAATTCCCACCAAATTTAACCAACATTAAAATTTTGTCTCCCTAGCTCCTATATGGCCAGCCATCACTAGATAAATGGCCTAATTGTACCTTAAAGTCCTCCAAATTACATTCTATAGCTATTAGGTATCTTTACCTTATAAAATAGAACTTTTTCATTTTATGCGATTTAGTCTTTTTTCGAAATTAAGCATGCTATCACTCAAATTAGAACACCAAAATTTTCATGCATTCATATAAGTATACTACAACACATAAAATAACATCAAAATAATTTTCCTCGACCTCAGTTTAGTAGTCTTGTAACCACTATTCTGACTAGCCCCAAAACTAGGTTATTATAACTCTCCCCCCTTTAGGGATTTTCGCCCTCAAAAATCTTACTGGTAAAGAGGTTCAGATATTGCTCTCTCATGGCTTCCTTCGGTTCCCACGTAGCCTCTTCTACACCGTGTTTTTGCCATAACACTTTTACTAAGGCTATGTCCTTATTCCTCAACTGTTTCACTTCTCGAGCCAAGATTTTAATCGGTTCTTCCTCATATGTCACATTCAGTCGTATTTCAATTTCTGTTGGGGGAATCACATGCGAAGGATCTAAACGATAACGCGTTAACATTGACACATGGAACACATTGTGAATTTTCTCTAACTCTACCGGTAAAGCCAACCGATATGCCACAGGCCTAATCCTTTTGGTAATCTCATACGGCCCTATGAATCTCGGACTCAATTTACCCTTTCGACCAAATCTCAATATTTTCTTCCACGGCGACACTTTCGGAAATACCTTGTCGCCCACTTGGAACTCAATTTTTTTTTTCAAATTCGCGTACGACTTTTACCGGTCCGAAGTAGCCTTCAGACTATCCCGGATCACTTTTACCTTCTCCTCAGTCTCTTTAACTAAATCAATCCCATGAATTTGCTTCTCACTCAGCTCGGTACAATACAAGGGAGTTTGACATTTACGACCATATAAGGCTTCATACGGTGCCATTCGTATGCTCGACTGATAACTATTGTTGTAAGCGAATTCGACCAAGGGTAGGTATCTTTCCCAACTACCTTCGAACTCTAACACATAGCATCGGAGCATATCCTCAAGAACTTGGATTACTCTCTCAGACTGACCATCAGTTTGAGGATGAAATGTAGTACTAAAATTCAACCTCGTACCCAAGGCCTCTTGTAACTTCTTCTAAAACCTCAAAGTAAATCTCGGGTCTCTGTCCGAGATAATAGATACAAGTACTCCATGTAATCTTTCTACCTCTGCAATATACAACTCGACTAACTTCTCTAGTGCATAATCAATATGCACAGGTATAAAGTGAGCCGATTTCGTTAATCTATCAACAATAACCCATACAGCATCTCTCTTCTTCGGAGTCATAGGCAAGCCCGTAACAAAATCCATGGTAATCCAATCCCACTTCCACTCGGGAATAATCACTGGCTGAAGTAATCTTGAAGGCACTTGATGCTCAGCTTTCACTTGTTGACAGATCAAACATTTTGTTACATACTCTGAGATGTCTCTTCTCATTCCCGACCACCAATAGAATTTCTTCAGATCATTGTACATTTTCGTATTGCCCGGGTGTACTGACAAATAACTACTATGTGCATTTTCTAAAATTTATCGGATCAACTCGTCATCTTTGGGTACAAAAGTTCTATCATGGAACATTAAGCAACCATCCGAACTCACCCAAAATTCAGAATTAGCTTCTGATTCACACTTAGCTCTTTTAGCTAGTATTTCACTATCATTCCTTTGAGCCTCACATATTCGTTAAACAAATAGTGGTCTAGCTCTCAACTCGGCCAGTATAGCACCATTATCAGACAATGATAAACTCATGCTCATAGCTCTCAAAGAATTCAAGAATTTTCTACTTAAAGCATCCGCAACTACATTCGCTTTCCCCGGGTAGTAATCGATCACTAGCTCGTAGTCCTTCAATAATTCAAGCCACCGTCGTTGCCGTAAATTTAATTCCTTTTGATCCATCAAGTACTTCAAACTCTTATGATCCGTGAAGACTTGACGCTTCTCACCATATAAGTAATGTCGCCAGATCTTTAACGCGAAAACAATTGCGGCCAATTCCAGGTCATGAGTCAGATAATTCTTCTCATGTGGTTTTAGCTATCTAGAGGCATAAGCGACTACCTTACCCTCTTAAGTCAACACACAACCGAGACCATTTAATGATGTGTTACTGTAGACCACAAACTCTTTTCCTGACTCAGGTTGTACCAAAACCGGTGCCTTTGTCAATAACGTTTTCAATCTCTCGAAACTTTGTTGGCATTTTTCAGTCCATTTTAACTTAACATCCTTGTGCAATAGTTTCATCATCGGAGTAGAAATCATAGAGAATCCCTTTACGAACCGCCTATAGTACCCCGCTAAACCCAAAAAGCTTCTGATTTCTGACACTTTCCTCTGCGATTTCCACTCCACAACAGTCGAGACCTTTCCCAAATCAACTCTAATACCCTCACCGACACAATGTGTCCTAAGAATCCAACCTCTCGAAGCCAAAACTCGTTCTTACTAAATTTAGTATATAACTGCTTGTCTCTCAAAATCTGTAAGACAATTCTCAGATGCTCCGCATGATCACTCTCATCTCGAGAGTAAACCAATATGTTATCAATAAAGACAACAACGAACTTGTCCAAATACGGTCGAAAGACACGGTTCATTAAGTCCATAAAAATCGCAGGAGTATTCGTTAAACCGAACGGTATGACCGAAACTCATAATGGCCATACCTCATCCTGAATGTTATTTTTGGCACATCTTGTTCCTTAACCCTCAACTGGTAATAACTGGACCTCAGGTCAATCTTGGAGAACACCGTAGCTCCCTCCAGTTGATCAAATAGATCATCTATCCTCGGTAAAGGATACTTGTTCTTCAGATTACTTTGTTGAGCTGCCTGTAGTCTATGCACAATCTCATCGACCCATCTTTCTTCTTTACAAAGAGTACTGGGGCACCCCACGGTGAATAGCTAGGTCTTGCAAAACTATCCGTCAACTCTTGCAACTGAACTTTTAGTTCTTCAACTCTAGTGGGGCCATCCTATACGGAGCAACCAAAATAGGTATTGTTCCCGAAATTAACTCAATTCTAAACTCGACCTCTCTAACTGGGGTTAATCCGGGCAACTCTTCCGAAAATACATCTGGATACTCACATACAACAGGTACTGTCTCAATCTTTATTTTAGACTCTTGAGTGTTTAATATGAAAGCAAGATAAGATTCGCACTTTTTCGAGATATTTCTCAGCTATCATGGAAGAAATCATCACTGGCAAACTATCTGACTCACCTAATTCAACCCGAATAACATCCCCATTTTCACATTTCAATTCAATAAATTTACTACCACAATTCACTAAAACACTATGGGTAGTCAACCAATCCATACCAAGAATCAAATCAAATTCATCAAACGACATCAAAATAAAGTTTATCGGGAAACAATGACCCCTAATTATCAGAGGACAGTTCCTACACACCTTGTCAACTAACACCTGTTTACCTAGTGGGTTTGACACTTTTACCACAAATTTAGTAGACTCAACAGTCATATTCAAATTAGATGCCAATCTCATACAAATATAAGAATGAGTTGATCCCGGGTCAATTAAAGTAATAATAGAGGTGTCATAGAGAGAAAATATACCCATTATTACATTCGGTGATGATGCCTCTTCTCGATCGCGAATAGCATAAGTTCTTACTGGCGCTCGACCCTCTGACCTCACAGTAGTGTCTCGTGATACACCTCTACCACTAGTCCCACCTCTCGAGTTCTTTTGTGGCCTACCTCTAAAGGATGCACTACTTGATCTTATCTCTTGCTTCCTCTCCTTGTCATCACTTTCAAGACAGTTTGGATAAGATGGTCGGGGGATCCATACTTATAGCAATTCGATTGCTTCCCCAACACTCCCCAGTGTGATGTCTGCCACAACTTAGGCACTCTGGTTTGGACTTTGGGTTGCCCACACTTGCTATTGAGGTGGCCTGAAGTCTTGAACCCGAATACGTGTTGCCTTGCTCTCTTTGTGAATACCGATTGATGTAGTCATCCGAGGGTTCACTTCCCTAGACCTCTTCGATTGAGTTTGTATGATTTACTCATCGGCCTCTTCCTTGCATCCCAAGCCTCACTCAGGGCTTTCCTCTTTTCCTTATTCGATTCTTCGTCCTTACTAGCCCTATCCACCAATACCACAAATTCATTTAGCTCTAAAATCTCGACTAAGAATCTGACATCTTCATTCAACCTATCTTCAAATCTCTTGCATAAGATAGCTTCCGTGGATACACATTCTTGCGCATACTTGCTGAGCTTAACAAATTCGCGCTCATATTCCGCCACAGTTATTTTTTCTTACTTTAACTCAAGGAATTCTTTTCGTTTTTGGTCTACAAATTGTTGACTCATATACTTCTTTCGGAACTCTTCCAAGAAGAAGTCCCACGTTACCCTCTCTTTAGGGACCACTGATGTCAACGTTTTCCACCAATGGTATGTCGAGTCCCTCAGCAAAGATACAGTACATTTCAAGCCCTCCTCAAGTGTACAGGAGAGTTCATCAAAAACCCTCATTGAGTTCTCCAGCCAGAACTCCATTCGCTCAGGGTTATCATCTATATTAGCTCAAAAATCCTCAGCTCCTTGCTTACGAATTTTGTCTACCGGGAGCTTAGTTGTCCTCACCATTTCTATACCTTGAGGAGTCACAGGGACTGGCTGAGATATAGGAGGAGGTGGAAGAGGTTGAGCATTAGGGTTTACTCGTACATACTCAGTGTACCAGTTACTCATCATTTGGAGAAAGGCTTCTCGAGCCTCTTCTCCTTGACCCATAGTCTCGGGTTCACTCTGCACAGGCGCGGTCCCTTGCGCAGGAGTCAGCGCATTACTAGCTGCATCATTAGTAGCCTATTGATCGGGATCCATATACTATATAGAACAAATTTAAAATCATCAGAAGCCACCACACTATCATTATACGCTTATGGCATGTATTGCTAGACTCCTACACACGCTACGGTAGTCTTAGAACTAATTAAACTATAGCTCTGATACTACTAAATGTAACACCCCTTAACCGTGTTCTATGTCGAAACCAGGCTCAAGGTGTTACCTTAATAAAGTCCGCATACTCGCCACTTAGACCCATCATGACTACTCTCTCTAGTTGCCTCAACAACCTCATACTCGACTTACGAGACCTCACTCACACACACGAAGATTCTCGAGACTATACTGGAACTTTTTCAACCTTTACAAATTTTCTCTTTTATATAAGGCTTGCACGCCTATTGAAAATGAGACACGCCCATGCTCCACAACCGTGGTGAATACTGACTTCACATACACTCAAAGACTAGTCACACGCCTGTGTTCGACACCGTGGGCGACACTGACTTGGGTCACACGACCTAGACACACGGCCATATAGCTGGTCCATGGCCGCTTCTTACTATTTCCCCACGGCCTGGGCACGCCCGTGTGCTTCAACCGTGTGGCGATTCAAATTTCAATTTTAAGATGCAGACTTCATACAGTCTGGGCACATGTCTGTGGCTTGATCATGTGTCACACACGGCCTAGACACACGCCCGTGTGCCTACCCATGTGGACAAGAACGAGGTTGTTTACCAAGCTCTTTGCACCCCTATAGCTTACACTACATGAACCCATTCAACATATTAATAAACATTTCCTAACTTCAACATGAACTCCCATAGATAACTTTATAATTTCATAAATGGTAAGGTGAGACATCATTCATGGCAATTTACAAAATTAATGTCTTAACAAGAGCCAATACACCTTTGGCCAAAATAACAAAATAATCTAACTAGTCTAGCCCCTATGCATGCCATTTACAAAATCATTAAGTCTAGGTATACCAAGATGAGCTGATAGTGTGGGCGGTCTCCTGGTTATCAGTGTATCCCGGCTCGGCTCTTAATCTCTATAAAAAAAGAAAAAAAAAGGGAGTAAGCTTTAAGCAAGTAAGTTTACGTGTAAATAATATAAGCATTTTAACATGCATTAAAAAATTTCACAACATTATATACTAAGCGAGAGACAATCTACATTGATGATCATGCTTACTCATTTCCTCTATTCACAAATTCCAACCACATCACAAGCACAATGCATACATTCATTAACGGTTCCCCTGCACTTAGCATCACAAGGTCATACAACACATTAATATATCTAAATCCATTACTCATAGTCAAATTACTTGGTGGTTTCGCAGTTAGCCCACCATCAGTCTTTATTAGGGTGGTATCGCACATAGCCCACCAAAAGATTAGTTACGATGGTATCGCACACAGCCCACCAAAAGATTAGTTATGGCACATAGCCCACCAAAAGATTAATATATGATGGTATCGCACATGGCCCATCGTAATTAAACAACAAGGTGGTATCGCACTTAGCCCACCATTAAGTGCCGTCATTACACATTCACATTATTATTTCATCATTCATATGATAATTATTCAATGACTACCACATTCAATCTACTAGTACCACATATGTTCTCAATCATTCCATACTCTAACTAGCAACATAATGTTTACAAAAATATACATTTCTTGCACATAAACTTACCTCTGTGCAAAAAGTGTTAACTAACATCTTAATCCGTCACCTTGCCTTTTCCACGGTCAAGATTGATTCCACGCTCTTCTTGGTCTATAATAAGGAAATTCAATTCGTTTAGATCATTCTATGATCATAATGCATTAAAATCTACACTTGGGCAAAAATGACCATTTTGCCCTTGTATTTGGCAAAATTACGATTTTGCCCCTAGGCTCGTAATTCATTTTTTATCATATTTTCTTAACAAACAAGCCTAGCTGAACATTAATTTCTCTTACAACTACTCACCATTCTCACCATTTCATGCAGTTATGACACAAATTCATTCTTTGCATTTAAGTCCTATTTAGGTGTTTTCATGCTAACACCTGTCACAAAAGTTGTTTCTCATCTTCCTAACATTAATTTTCTTCCATAAGAACTCAGCTATCAACATAATTTCTCTCATGGTAAGTCCCTATACTTTCAACCATATCACAAATTAGTCCTCTCAATAGCTAGCTTAAGTTTTGGGGACTCCTAAAGTATAAAAATCATGAAGAAAAACCTTAAAAAGTACTTACTTGCAAGGATGCGATGTGGCTGAAATTTTCAAGCTTTCAAACCCTTAAGCTTGTTGAAATTTTCGGTAGTAGAGGGGGAGATGAATAGTGAAAGATGATAGCTTCCTTTAGTCATCTTATTTTATTCATTCTATCACCTAATTCCCACCAAATTTGACCAACATTAAAATTTTGTCTCCCTAGCTCCTATATGGCTAGCCATCACTAGATAATGGCCCAATTGTACTTTAAAGTCCTCCAAATTACATTCTATAGCTATTAGGTACCTTTACCTTATAAAATAGAACTTTTGCACTTTATGCGATTTAGTCTTTTTTTGAAATTAAGTATGCAATCACTCAAATTAGAACACCAAAATTTTCATGCATCCACATAATTATGCTACAGCACATAAAATATCATCAAAATAATTTTCTTTGACCTCGGTTTAGTGGTCTCGTAACCACTGTTCTGACTAGCCTCAAAATCGGGCTATTATAAGCATGCCATGTTGCGTAGCATGGGGATTGGGATCATTTGAAAGGGGGAAGTACTGGCAGTTTTAGATTTGCAAATATTGGTGGTTTATCCACAACTTACTGGCAGTTAATCTGCAATCTTTTTATCAAAAATTTACTGGTGGTTTACCCACAATTTTACTGGTAGTTCATCTGTAATTAATGGTGGTTTATCCACAATGCGGTGTGTAGGGATGGATGAGTTCTAAGAAACTCTTACTATGATATGTAGCGAAGAATGGGTAGGAACTATTATTTTTAAACATGAATTGCATTAACATTCATAAGTATGCTCAAATAATCTAACAAACTCTATATTACTATACGATAGTGATTGTTCTAAGAACTGTTAATTTGTATGTCATGTCTACTATTTAGCATTGATTTTCATGTGCATAGACTCACACTCAGCTTCTTAAGCTCTCCTATTTAATTTCCTTCTTTACAGATAACCTATAAGGTTAGGGCACCAACTCAACATTCGGAGGGCTTGTCTCGGATAGTTTTTTTTAATAAAAGTATTTTAGACATATTATTTATATTTTCTGTTATTTGGGAATCATATTGTTTTATTTGAACTATGTCATGAGACCTAAATTTTGGGTTAATTTTGGCATGCATGATATTTAAGTTGATTAGGTTATTGAATATTGGAATTTAATTAAAGATGCATGAAATATGATTTTCAAATAGAAACCCTGTCGATTATCACTTTTTTGCTGCAATATTATGAATGAGTTTTTGAGTAGTAAATAAAAAGGAATACATCTTTTTGCAAAATTAATATTAAAATCAAATCATTTTTCTTAAAATTTGTATCATTTAGTGAAAAAGAGATATCACGCTAAGTTTTTTTCTTTTCTTCAAAGGTAGGCAAATGTTTTAAAAAAGATTATTTTAAAACTTCGATAATTTTATTAGGCCATTTCGTTGGCCAATGTAGCCTTCAGAATCTTGCTATAATGTCCAAGTCGAGTTAAGGAGGTTACATTTGGTGGTATTAGAGCTAGGTTGTTCAAAACTTGGATTGTGGATTTTTTTAAATAAGTCTACATGCATATCTTAAGAAGGGGTATTTTGGGAAAAACTATGCCACAAACTTTTCAAAATGATTTCCTTCAAAAAAATTGAACCCGAGACTTCAATGTCGATCCTAACTTAGAACTTTTATTTCTAAAAACTGTAGTCAAACTGATATATACACGGATGGGGTGAAATTTATTAAATTTCATTAACTGAAGTTGCCAATTTTCAAGTTTAGGAAATCAGTAGACTTGTGACACCTTTTTGAATGGGATCTAGGAATTTTTGGGTTGATAAGTCTCTGGTATTCGAAGATCCATCTCTTATCGTCGAAATGCATTTTGAATCACTCGATTTTTAGTTTGGAAGCTCAAGTTATGACCATTTTAGTGAAGACCGCACGAGCAGAATTTCTAGACGGGATTATAATGGGAATTATGAATTTTAGGCTTTTAATTCGAGTTATTATTTTGAATATTTACCCTTTATTTTTTAAATTTTCTTATTTTTCTTATTTTTTTTTTATTTTCTAAATTTGTTTTATTTCTTTGTAACAGTCCGGTTCAGACCCTAGTCAGAACAGTGGTTTCAGGACCACAAATCCGAGTCAGTAAAATATTTTAATATTATTTTCTGTGCCCTTGATACGTGATTAAGCATGTGCTAAAGTTCTATAAGTTAATTTTTTCGTTTATGTGTTTAATTTGAGAAAAGGATTAAATTGCATTAAATGCAAAATTTGCATGCTTTATGAAAATATACCTATTTGAGAATGACTCTTAAATAAGGAGGCCTTATGAGGCAATTATGCCAATATTTAGATAGTGGAAGGATAAAGGACATTAATGCCCTTAATGTATGTTTGTTTTATTTATTAATTGAAGGGATATTTTAGTAAATGGTATAATAATGGGATTATACTAAAACAAAGCTCAAAATAAGTCTTTAATTTAGTGTTCATCCAATGAAAAATTTGAAAGAAAAAGAAGGGTTTAGTTCTTTTGATATTCGACCATTACAAGCTTTGATTCAAGGTATGTTTTTAATTGGTTTTCGATAATTTCTATGTTTTTGCAATCGTTGCTTCGTCTACTTCAAAACCCATGTCTTATTTTTGAGAATTGATGATGTTTATGAGATGAGCCTTTGATGAACTTATGTGATTTTTAATGCTTTATAGTGAAATATGAAAGATATGTATATGATTATCATAGTTTGTCTTTGGAGTTTTGTTGAATTTGAGTATATTGGACTCCATTGAGAAAAATGATTATTTGAGGGATTAAATTGTGAATTTTATGAAAATTTTGGACTTGTTTGAGATACATGGGCATTCGGTTAAGTATGGATATATGGTGATTTTGTATATTTGATGTTTTGTGAAAAATGGACTGAATTGATAAAATATGCAAATGTGAGGGTTAAGTTGCAAATAGCCCTAAATGTATGTTTTTGGATTAAATTGAATAAGTTGATGAATGAAAGGGTTAAATTTGAATATGTATATGTCAAGAACCGAAGAAAACAGACTTAGTTCGAGAGAAAGCGAAGGTAGTAAAATAACCGAGTCCGAACGAATATCCGAATCCGAGGTAAGTCAATATACAAATAAATGTATTTAAATTGAATTATGTATGTTATTATGACTATTGATAATGATGAATGCATATGAGATGATGTATACAAGAATTTCGAGATGGAATCGATATAGTGACAATGTCCAAGAAGTCCCGTTTGAACCTAGGGATAGATAGGGTAGACTATGTCATGACATAGATGCCTATTATGTGATACATGTAAGACCACGTCTAGGACACTGGCATCGATATGTATGACCATATATGGGACATTGGCATCGTATTGATTGTGTAAGACCCTGTCTGGGACAGTGGTATCGATATCTGATTACATGTAAGACCACATCTGGGGCGTTCTCATTGCACGATAATTCTGAGCATTCTGAGTATCCTATTAGATTCTGAACGGTTCAACGGGAAAATCTGAGATATGAACGACTATGTAATTGGTATTTCCTTTTCAGGTACGCTTGTTATGTACACTAAGTGTGTTTGAAAGGTAAGTATCTACATGAACTTACAAAGATGGATATGTGAAATGAAATGATAGAATGATATGTGAAGAGATGCTTAAAAGAGCTATGTGTATATGTGACATTTGAGTTGAAGAATGTGGTAAGAGATGACCCTAGTGTAGGTGGCATTTTGACCTTGCAAATGGTCTGTTTTGCCTACACGGCCGTGGCACACGGGCGTGCCTAGTGGCCGCGGGCATAAGTTAGTAACTATCCTAAGCAAACACTGCCATGGCATACGGGCGTGCTTGGTAGCCGTGTGGTTAAGTCAGTAGCTAGCTTAATGATACACGGCGAAGACACACAGGCGTGTCTGGTAACAGTGTGGAAAAGTCAGTATGCATGCTCTGATTTGGCATAGCCAAGACACATGGGTTTGTCTAGTAGCCGTGGAAGGCACACGGTCTGCCCACACGGGCGTGTAGCCTCAATAATTTAGAAAAGTTTTAAATTTCTGAGAATTTTGGTATGTGTTTAGTTTAGTCCCGACTCTATTCTAAAGTATGATTAAGGTCTCGCTGACCTATAAAAGGGATACTTTGATTGCGATTAATGAATGGTTGTGTGAAATGTTTATAAAAGTTTTTGATTTGTCTAGTAACTCCTTTAGCTCTATTCCGGCGACATATACGGGTTAGGTGTGTTACATTCTTCCTTTTAGGTCACATCCAAATCTTCCCTTCTTGAGTCGAACAACTTGAATTTGATCCTTCTTTGCTTCCTCCACTCTCGTTCCCTATCACAAACTTTAGACTAAAAACTGTAAATTATAGACAATAAACACTGAGGAAAAATAGCTAATGCTTGAACTTCTATTTGAAAATTTTAGATTTACTTTAGGTAGAAAGACTTTTGATGTGATATCTCTTGGCTCTAATGAAATGGTTTTGTTGAGACAGAAATGATTCCCAACCGAGCTACTTTCAATAATATTATGAGTGATAATGAGGTAATTGAAATGTGTTTATGCATTGTTGAAATTCAGAGAAGTTGTAACATGTGTATGATAAGGTATGAAATGAAATAATCCTAAGTTGAGGAATGAAATGAGAGTTATAAGAGATAAGCTTATCTATATTGGTTTGATATACATACGGTGTTATATACTCAAACTATCTGGTTGAGGGCATATAGGAAGTAAATTTATCCAGAGGACGGGATATGTGTGTATGTACAACTGCTTGAATGATGCACGATCAGTGTGTACACATAGTTGAATCTCATGTACGACTGTTAAAATAGAGGATGTATAATGTTTTGTTTTATGACTCTGTCATGAAGCCACACATATTATAGTGTGAGAGTTAAACTGAAAAGTTTGACTAAGTAGAATGTAGGAGATGAATACAGTCGTTTAATGATAAATTGATGAATAAGACCATGGTTGGACCATGGCAATACATGTGATCCCATATAAGACCATGTCTGGGACATGCATTAGCAATGATACATGATCCCGTGTAAGAGCATATCTAGGATATGGCATCGGCATCGAATAGTGATCCGTGTAAGACTATATCTGGGATATGGCGTCGGCATCGAATAGTGATCCCGTGTAAGACCATATCTAGGATATGGCGTCGACATCAAATAGCGATCCCGTATGAGACCACGTCTGGGACCTGGCTTCGATATGAAATCGTGTAAGACCATATCTGGGATATGGCGTTGATATCGATATAAGATCCCGTGCAAGACCATATCTAGGATATGGCATCGACATAGAAATGTGTTACCATGCAAGACCGTATTTGGGATATGGCATTGGTGTCGATATGAAATTCCGTGTAAGACCATAGCGGGGCTATGGCATCGTGATGACATGTAAGATTATAGCTGGGCTATGATGTTGTGATACAAGTAAGACCATAGTTGGACTATGGCGATCTAATAAATAACGTATTCAAGCCCGTAAGACATTCTCTAAATTAATAAGTGATGGTAAGAGAAATTAGAGTTTAATGTTGAGTACTCGAGTAGACATTAATGTGGAACTTGAGTAAGTGAAGTCACTATTCAAAATTATGTGTGATAGAAACAATTGTAGCATGAATAAACGTGAAAACTCGCTTAGAGTGAGTTGTGTGACTATGATGATATTTTATTAATGATGAATATTAAATCATATGTATGTAGTCACGAGAGTCAAGTTAAGGGCTCTACGACCTCACCCCTTACCAATGTTGAATCATGATGAGATGTTTGTAAGAGTCAAGTTGAGTGAGTTCATGAGTACGAAATGAAAGAGATCAATGGCGAAATAATTAGTATTGTAAATAGAGATAAAGGTAGTTAGAAGGTGAGAAACGGTTTTGATAAGAATGTCTGAATGCTTAGATTATTGTACTGATTATGCAATGTTAAGAGCAAAGAGAAGGTTAGCCTAGGCTATTTGACTCAATTGAGTAGGACGCCTGAGGTGTATGCTTATCAAGACCTTCCTGAATTGATGTTCACTAATGAAAGGAATAGTCAAGGAGTTTTTGATAACGAAAATGGTTAGAGAAACAATATTTGAACTGTAAAAGTGGTTGATCATGACAACCATAGTTGTATGAATCATAATGATCTCTTTAAGTATTACGTATTAATGGTTATTCTTTTTATGGAATTGTGATCTTGTGAGAATGTTGGCTGACTGTAAAATCAGACAGATGGTTGTCGATGTGGTTAATTGAAATCGACATTCCTTTACCTCTTCGTAGTTTTATTCTAGTATTTTGATGAGGAAGTTGGTGATAAAATTTTATGTGAGACTACTCTTATATTTCTGCCGATCATGGTTATCTTTAAAGTGTGTGTTCTTTGAGTTGTGATAATTGTATCTACTATGATTGTGCTTTTGATTTGATCATCGAAAAGTGATAATTCTAGTGTAAGAAGTGAAATCACAAGTTCCAAATTGTGAGATGGGTTTTCAGGTAAGCCGAATAGAGTTAATGCATTCGATCGAGATGTTCCTACTATCTTGAGATAAGACGATAGTAATGGTTTTAAATTAGCACACCAAGAGAAACTCAAATGAGAGTGTGTTTGAAATATGTTCTCAGTAAGGAGAAAAGAATAGATTGATGTGTTGAGATATGATTCAATTTATGTGTATATTTACGCATAAATCAATAAGGAGAATGAAATTCTATGTGTACATGAGTAGGGAGCATGATACAGAGGTATGCTCATTGAAATATTTTAACCGTGATGGTTAAGTTGGAAGTCATTAAAGGTACTATTAACTGAAGGTTTTAGTATTGAGTTCAGTATGAATTGAGAAAAAGAGTTAGTAAGTTTGTATGTGATTAATGCAACATTTATGTTAGCAAAATTGAGAATGCTTTGTATCATATTGATGCATGATGCTTTACTAAATTGAGTAGTTAATGTTGAATGAGATGTTAAGGTCTTAGTGGACTTTATTGAATATGAAATTTCTATCGTCGAGATATGAAATAGATAAGGTCCCGTATAAGACCATGTCAGGGACATGGCCTCGGCATCAAGTTGAGATCCCGTGTAAAACCATATCCGGGATATGGCTTTGGTAATGAATATGAGAATCGTATAAAACCGTATCCGGGATATGGCATCGATACTTGATGAGAAACTCCATATAAGACCATATCCGGGATATGGCATTGGCATTTAGAAGTGACTCCATATAAGACCACCTCTGGGATATGGCATTGGCTTTGTACACGCTTGAATGACAATTAAAATACGTCTTTGACTATCTCTAGTGATTAATGGGATAAGTAGATGAGTTCAAAAGTAGAAATGAAAATTGTGCTCAAGTCATGTGAGTGAGTCACGAAGAAATGATTACGATATGTGCTAAATAAGGGCAATTGTAAGTAAGTATGGTAAGAAGCCTATGACTTGTGTATGGTTTGTTAATGCCATGGACGGTATTTTTTAAATAAGCTCTGAGTGAGTTTGATTAAGACGTTAAGATTCGGGACGAATGAGATTTCCATTGTTGATGTTACCTTGAGGTAGAATTTGTATGTTGATGAATTCAGAACTTATGCAGAAGGTTTTGGTATGAGACTTAGTAATAGCATGTCTACTCATGCAAGCCTAAGAAAAAGTGCAGTTATATGCATAAGTGTTTTGATAATGGAGTACATTTCACGATATGATTGAGTTTATGGTCAAAAGTAGTCGACCACTAAAAGCTAAATTTTCTAAGCATGCAGTCAGGACTATTACAGTCGGTGAATATCCTAGTGATAGATTGAGATAAAATACTATAGATTTCGAACTTGGGTTGACATGATTTCCCAATGAGGAGGATGTCATCCGAATTATGGTGAATTATGCGACAACGATTTCAATGATCATTTTGGCAAGTGCCAAGTTCACAGTTGTAAGATTACTGAGTTTATGTGCCCGGGAAGAAGAGTAATCTAAGTCTCAAAGTTGTGCTTCGACCTTGTGTACTACAGCTTAAAGGTTGTTGGCAAGAGAAAACTTGAGGATAAATCGATTTGTAATTTCGAATAGTTGGTGGAGACATTTCAGGAATGTTAAGGGCAACTCCTCCTGGTAAAATTTTAGGGGACGAAAATCCCTAAGGGGGAGAATTGTAACAGCCTGATTTAGGGGCTAGTCGGAACAGTGATCTCGAGATCACTAATTAGAGGTTGAAGAAAAATATTTTGATATTATTTTATGTGTTATAATATGTTTTTAAAGAGGCATGAGAATTTTGGTGCTTTAATTTTAGCAATTGAGGACTTAATTTCGAAAAAGGACTAAATCGTAAAAAGTGTGAAAGTTCTATTTTAATTGTTAGAGGTTTCAATTAGCTAAAGAATATTAATTGGAGGTCCTTAAAGTGCAAATAGGCCATGGGAGGAGTGATGGTCGGCCATAGAGGGACAAAGAAAGGACTTTGTCAATGGTTAGGTGGAAATTTGGTGATAAAAATTTATTTTTATCATAAAATAAAGAAAAGAAAATATCACCTTTCTCTCCATATTCTCTCCACCGAAAATGAGCAGCAAAAATAAGGGTTGAAAGCTCAAAATTTCAGCCAAGCTTTCTTCCTTACTAGTAAGTAATTTTGATGGTTTTAGTTGATAATTTTTGTACTTTTGGAATCCCCAAAGCTTAAGCTAGCTAATGAGGGGACTAATTTGCAATATGGTTAAAAGTATAAGGAATTTCCATGAGAGAGATTTGTTGTTAGCTGAGTTTTTATGGAAGAAAATGAATTTTAGGAAGATGAGAAACAACTTTTGTGAAAGGTGTTGTCATGAAAACACCTAATTTGGACTAAGATGCAAATGTTGTAGTTTGTTCATTAATGCATGAAATAGTTGGAATTGTGCATAGTTGTAAGAGGATTAAATGTTCAGCTAGGCTTGTTTAATAAGAAAATATTATGAAAAGTGATTTACGAGGCTAGGGGTAAAATCGTAATCTTACCAAAGTATAAGGGCAAAATAGTCATTTTTGCCTAAGTGTAGATTGTGATTGTAACATCCCGATTTAGGGCCTAGTCGGAATAGTGGTGCAAGACCACAAATCTGAGGTACAAGTATGAGTTTTGAGGTTTATGCTATGTTTGCATGTTAGTGTGGGGAGTTATACATTTGTGTATTGATAAGACCATTCACTATTTCTTGAAGCTCGATCTCTCCCCCGGATGAACCATATAGCCAAGAGAAACCATGAACCAGAATAGAAGAGCTTGCCCCACCCATGAGTAAATATTTCGTAGTAGCCTCATTAGACCGTACATCTTTCTTGGTATATCCAGATAATAGGTAGTCAGAAAGCAATTTTGTTAAATTGCGGTTGAATTGTCTAAGGACTAAATTGAAAAACTTGCAAAATGTAAGATTCTAGAAGCTATTTGTATGAAATAGCTTTGGATTATCAATTAGAGGTCCTTAAATAGAAATTTTCCCAAATTCTAGTTTTTGGACAAAATTGGGCATGAATGGGTTAAAATTTGAAAGTTTGACAAAATGGCATTTTGGTCATTTGTCAATTAAGTGATTAAAAGGGGGGAAAAGATGATAAAAATTTCATTCATATTCTTCTCCAAGCTGTCAAAAATTTCAATAAGCCATTGTTAGGGTTCTTCAATTTTTCAAGCTTGCTCGTAAGTGTATCCTAGCCCCGTTTTCGATATTTTTTGTATTTTTGAAGTCCTAGTAACAAGAGTAAGCTATTTTTTTAGCTATATGTTGATCTAGGATTGTTGTTTGAAAATGTACCCATGTATGATATGCATGTATTTTGATGTTTTATGGAAGATTATGAAAGCTTGATGTAGTAGAGACATCTTTTGCTAAGTAAATTCCATGAAAAATGCATGTAGGAACTAGTTTGTGAAAATCTTGAGTTTGGTCAAACATGTGTGATTTAGTGAGAATTGATTATTACTTTAGTTGAGTAAATGAATCGGCTAAGCATGAAATGCTAGAAAGTTGAATGAAAATCACTTTACTAGCCTTGGGGCAAAAGTGTAAATATGAGAAAGATTAGGGGCAAAATAGGGATTTTGCAAAAGTATGAGATAAAGGTCAATTTAGTCAATGTGTGTATTGAATGAGTTGATTTATCATTATAGATAAAGAAAGATGAAGCCCGGATCGAAACCGAGACAAGAGCAAAGTAGTGGACTGAATTGCACACCTCTATACTTTTTGATTACCGAGGTAAGTTTACGTATAAACGATGCATATATATGTTTACATTCTCAATGCTAGCTAGTGTGTAGCATAATTGAGAACCTATGCGGTTCTAGTGGAATGAATAAGGTAGTAGTTGTGAATGGATGAATGGATTACAAGTAGATATGTGAATGTGTAGTGATAATGCTTGATGGTGGGCTAAGTGTGATACCACCTTAATACTTAACAACGATGGGTTGTGTACGATATTATAGTTAAGTATATTATTTAGTGGGCTATGTGAAACCACTATGATTACCTCTTGGTAGACTATGTGCGATACTACTTTATTATCTGATTGTGGTGGGCTGAATACAAAACCACTGAGTAATTTAGCTGTGTGGATGTATTAGTGTAATAAAATGATGTGTTGTATTTTTGAGTAAATGTGGTATTGAGTGCAGGGGTGCATGTGAATGAATGTGAGTATGAGACTCATGATGAGTTGGAAATGTGGTAAGGGACAGAAAGAGTAAGCATAGTTGTTTCCCTTGTCTTATAGAGAAAAAGGGTTGATTCGAGATACGTGGATTAACCGGAAGATCGCCTACACTACCAGTACACTCCGGTACAGTAGACTTGATGTTTTGTATGTGGCATGTATAGAGGCTAGACAAGTTAGTGGATTTTGTTGTATTGGCCAAGATGTGTTGGCCTTTAGATGGATAATCTATTTTGTATAATGCCATGGTTGATGGCTACTTTATTTTATGAAAAGATATAGTTATCCATGTGAGATTGTGTTTGAATTTGAGTTGATTATGGATGTGTTATAGGAGTACTTGTTGTATGAGCTAGATGTGTGTAAAGAACTTAGCAAATAGCTTTGTTCTTGTCCATGTCGTTAGACACATGGGCGTGTGTCTAGGCCATGTGTGACACACAGTCAGCCCATGGGCGTGTGACTTGGCCGTGTGTCCCCTACAAGTTAGTATTTTAAGTCAGAATAGACCACAGGCTAGCCACACGGGCGTGTGTCTAGGCCGTGTAAAGTGGTCAGTGTTCACCACGGATGGAGAATACGGGTGTGTCCAGGCCCTATGAATTTAGTTAGTGTCGACCACAGGTGGAAGACACGAGCATGTCTTGAGGGTACACGGGCATGTCCCATTCCATATGGGCGTGTGACCCTTGTCTAAGTGAAAGAAATTTTAAGACCGATAAAGCCTCGGTAGAGGCCCAGAAGCTCTCGTATGTATGTTTAAGACCTCATAGAACCTTGATGAGGTAGTTGTGGTAGCTATTGAGAGTTGTCAAGTTGGGAATAAAGTGGAATAAGTCCGATAATGCCTTGGGCCCAGTTTCGGAGTAAAACACGAGTAAGGCGTGTTACAATGATGTATTATGATGAATAAAGTGATTGAATGAGTAAATTTTATTGTTCTAGATCAAAGAAAATGAAATTCGGACCTAGAATGGGAGAAAAGATAAATGTTGGAAAAAAGGTCGCTTTCTACTCTTTCCAATATCGAGGTAAGTTTGTATGCAAATGTTGCAATTACGTGTGGGTTATTTAATATTCCAATGCTGTATGGAATGTATAATTACTCTAGAAATGTATTAAATATGGTTGACGAGATGTCAAGAGAATTGAATCTAAGAATAATGGGAAATGCAAATAGAATGATAGGATGATAGTTAAGGTCCCGTGTAAGACCATATTGGAATATGGCCTCGGTGTGAAATATTGAATTAGACCATGTCAGTGACATGGCATCAATATGATATCTTATGTAAGACCATATTGGAATATGGCCTCGGTGTGAAATATTGAATAAGACCATGTCAGGGACATGGCATCGATATGATATCTTGTGTAAGACCATATTGTAATATGGCCTCGGTGTGAAATATTGAATAAGACCATGTCAGGGACATGGCATCGATATGATATCTTGTGTAAGACCATATTGGAATATGGTCTTGGTGTGAAATATTGAAAAAGACCATGTCAAGGACATGGCATCGATATGATATTTCATGTAAGACCCTTTTGAGGGCATGATGCCGATGTGAAATTATATGTATGTGATTCAAAAGTGTTATTTAGTAATTTGAGTGATTCGACAGGGATGTTGAAAACGAAAAAGTATGTGGTTGTACCATGGGGGTATAGGTATGTGTTAGAATTAAATTGAGGTGAATCTGGTATATGATGAACCCATAGGGGTCATGTGTAAATGATGCATCCTAAATGCATATGTTGTATTTATAAATGCATGTAGATAGATATCCGTGAATGCTTACTAACGGAGGGCTTTGTGCGATACCATCAGCAATATTATTAATGGTGGGCTGTGTGTGTTACCACCATATTATTTGTTACCGATGGGCTGTGTGCGATACCATCAAGTTTAGTATCAGATGGTGGGCTATGTGCGAAACCACCGAGTGACTAGTAGTATGAATGGTACATTGAGAAGTCACGATGTGTTATATCATGTGACTATGTGATGGTAAGTGTAAGAGTTTAAGTTAATGAATACGAGCATAAATATCGAGATATGGTTAGAACTTGGTAAGAGACGAAACGAGTAAGCATTATGTATGATTGAAAGGATAACCATTAGTTTAAGAGTAAAACTCATTATAATACCTTGTGATTGATTATAATCATATGAATAAAGATAGCTGATTTTTATTTGCATATGAACTTACTAATCATTATTGCTTACTCCTTTTCTATTCCCATCTCTTATAGGTTAATTTAACTAGCTCTAGTTGGAGATCGCCGGAGATGTTTTCACACTTTCGAGCAGACACTTGGTATGAAGCTTCAAGTTCTTATAAGTTATGGCATGTATAGGGATAATATTTGATGTTGATTAAGTCATAGTTGTTATAGCCAAATGTGTTGGCCTAAATGAGCTATGAGACGATTGTGTATAGCCATAGATGATAGCTTAAGTAGATTGAAATTATATATGAAATAGTTCTCCCTTGTGTATAGGATGAAGACTTCATTTTTATGAATCAAATGTGTTAATTCAAGTATCATAATTGATGATTTGAGAATGTTGTGTGATGGTGTATAAATGTATGCAAGTGAGGGTGACTAAAGAGCTTGGAAAATAGCATCGTTCTTATCCACATGGGTAGGCACACGAGCATGTGTCTAGGCCATGTGTGACACACGGTCAGTCTATGGGCGTGTGCCCAGGCTGTGTGAAGTTTGTACCTTGAATTTGGAATTTGAATCGCCACACGGTTGATGCACATGGGCGTGCCCAGGCCGTGTGGATAAATCAGAGGTGCCCACGGGCCATCCATATGGGTGTGTGTCCAGGCCGTGTGATTCAAGTCAGTGTCAACCATGGGTGTCAAACACGGGCATGTGACATGACACACGGTCATGTCATTTCCCTCGCGGACATGTAGCCCCTATTTAGGTGAAATTTTCCTAAGTGTTTGAAAAGTTCCTGTTTGGTTCCGCGACATCCCGAGCCGGTGTAAAGGGTCTCGTTGACCCATGATAGGGATGTTACGATGGTGAAAGAAAAGTTTAAAATAGGAAAAAAATTATAGCCTAAAGGGGAATGATCAAGCAAGTCAAGTCCGGTAATGCCTCGTGCCTGGTTCCGGCATAGAATCTGGGTAAGGGGTGTTACACGACGGAATAGGGTTACGGAGCATTACCAAAGTTTACAAATCAAAAAGACAGAAAATGCAAACGTTTCATATCATATAACATTAATGTCAAAAACTAATCAAAATCATACATATTGTGTAACAGCCCGATTTAGGGGCTAGTCGAAACAGTGGTTCGAAACCACTAATCTAAGGTTAGAGAAAATTATTTTTATGTCATTCTATGAGTTAGAGAATGATTATATAGGTGCATGAAAATTTTGGTGCTTTAATTTTAGCGATTTCATGCTTAATCACGAAAAAGGACTAAATCGTATAAAGTGCAAAAGTTTAAAATTTCAAGCTAAAAGTGCCAAATAGCTATGAAATATTAATTGGAGGCCTTTAAAGGGCAATTATCCCCTTAAATGAAGGTTGGTCGGCCATAGGGGACAAGAAAGTCAAAATTAGTCAAAGTTGGTAAAGATTTGGTGACTATATTGATTGTTTTATATTAAAATAAAGAAAAGATGATATCTTTCTCTTTACTCATCTTCTTCCAATGAAAAACACAAGAAAAATAGATATTTTAAAGCTAAAAAATTTTAGCAAACTCTTCTCCCTACTAGTAAGTAATTTTAATGGTTTTTCTTGATGATAATTGTACTTTTGGAACCCCTAAAGCTTAAGCTTTCTAAAGTGGGGACTAACTTGCAATATGGTGAAAAGTTTAGGGTTTTCCCATGTGAGCTTTTAAGTTGTTTTCTGCATTTTTATGGAAGAAAATGAGTCATAGATGTTTAATAAACAACTTTGGTAAAATGTGTTACCATGAAAACACCTAAAAGGATATTTTTGTAAATGTTGTAAAATATGTAGTAAATGTGTGAAATGTTGAGTTTTGATGGTATCCATAAGAGAAATAAATGTTCACCTAGGCTCGTTAAAGAGAGAAATTTGATTAGAATTAATTTTCGAGACTAGGGGTAAAATAGTCATTTTAGGGGCAAAATAATAATTTTACCAAAGCATGATTATTGAAATGCATTTATTAATGTGATAATTAAATGAGCTAATTTGCTATTATAGATCAAGAAGAACCAAGAATTAACCTCGACCCGGGAAAAAATAAAGTATCGGACTAGATCGACAATCTAACCTATTTTGAAATCGAGGTAAGTTTGTATGTGATAAATTCAACATTTATGCTAGTATGTTTGAGAATGTTTGATATTGTAATGATACATGACATTCTATGAAATTGAGTAATGGTGTTGAATGAGAAAGATGATAAAAGTTGAGATGTTGAAGTCCTGGTTGGACTATAATAAATGTGAGAATATTATCATCGAGACATGAGATGGATAACGTCCCGTGTAAGACCATGTCCGAGATATGGCCTTGGCACCGAATTGAGATTCCATATAAGACTATATCCGAGATATGCCTTCGGTATTGAATATGAGAATCGTATAAGACCATATCTGGGATATGGCATCGATACTTGTTGTGAGATTCTCTATAAGACTATATCCGGGATATGGCATCGGCACTCAGAGGTGACCCCATGTAAGACCACATCTAGGATGTGGCATTGGCTTCGAGTTTATGTTAATGACGATGAATATGCATGCTTAAATAACCCTAGTAATTTAGTGGGATAAATAGATAAGTTCGGAGATAAAAATAAGATTAGTACTAAAGCCATGTGATTGAGTGAATACAGGTACCCGTTAGTAATTCACGAGGAATGTTTACGATATGTGGCATGGTATGTGCTAGGTTTAGAAGTCAGTATGCTCAGTAGTAAACACACAGGCGGAGACACGGTCATGTGTCTCAGCCGTGTGAGAGGCAGACCATGGACATGGACGTATGCCCAGGGCGTGTGAAGTCTGCACCTAAAGTTAGGAATTTAATTCGACACACGGTCTATGGACACGGGCGTGTACCTTGGCATGTAACCATAGTGAGGTGATGACATCATAAGCAGAATGCCATGGTTTTGGCACACGTGCCATGACACGGGCATGTTGAGGCCGTGTGAAGGACACGGACTTGTGTCCGGCCGTGTGAAAACCCCTGTAAGTTCAAATTAGAAAATAAATTCCACACGGGCTAGGGACATGGGCGTGTATGACCACACAGCTTGCCCACACGGGCATGTGACCCCTGTTTAGGCGAGAATTTTCTAAATGCGTAAAAGTTTTTGATTTAATTCCAAAACCTTTCAAATGTATGTTTAACCTCGTTGACCCATGATAAGGATTTTATGCATATGAATGAGAAGTTTTATGTTGGGAATAAACTTTTAAAGCCCAAAGTTGTATGTACAAGCAAGTTTAGTCTGGAAATGCCTGTAACAGCCCGATTTAGGGGCTAGTCGAAATAGTAATCTCAAGATCATTAATCTGAGATTAGAGAAATTTATTTTCATGTTATATTATGAGTTAGAACATGATAGCATGTGTGCATGAAAATTTTGGTGCTTTAATTTTAACGATTTTATGCTTAATCGCGAGAAAGGACTAAATCGCATAATGTGTGAAAATTCCATTCTATAAGCTAAAAGTACCAAATGGCCATAGATTGTCAATTGGAAGTCTTTATTAGGCATTGTCAATTGGAAGTCTTTATTAGGCAATTAGACCCCCAATATTTTGCTTGGTCGGCCATAGGCTAATATAGGAAACAAAGATGGACAATGTTGGTCAAAGTTGGTGAAAGTGGGTGACCAATTTGACTAGTTTAATATTAGAATAAGGAAAGAAAAGATATCATCTTTCTCTCCATCTTTCTCCACCGATTTTTGCAAGCAAAATAGAGAGTTGAAAGCTCAAAATTTTCAGTAAGCTCTCCTTCATCCTAGTAAGTGTTCTAGTGATCTTTTATTGAAAATAATTGTACTTTTGAGACCCCTAAAGCTTAAGCTCTCAAATGAGGGGACTATTGTGCAATATTGTGAAAAGTTTAGAGTTTTACGATGAGAGCTATCATTGTTATTGTTGCATCTTTATGGAATAAAATGAGTCTTAGTTGTTAGATAACAACTTTTGTGAAAGGTGTTAGCATGAAAACACCAAATAGGACCTTGATGAAAAGGTTATAAAGTTTGTGGTCAATATGTGAGATATTAATTTTTGATGATAGCTTTAAGAGCATAAATGTTCACCTAGGCTTGTTGAAGGTAGAAATGTGATTAGAATTTATTTTCGAGCTTAGAGGCAAAATGGTCATTTTGCCAAAGTCTAGGGGCAAAATAGTAATTTTGCCTAAGCATGATTTTTGAAATGTTTTTATTAATATAGTGGTTAAAATGAGTTAAATTTATATTATAGAGCAAGAAGAACCGAGGACCCGCCTCGATCAGGGAAAGAACAAAATCTCGGACTAGATCGACAAGCTAGCACATTTTAAAATCGAGGTAAGTTTGTATGTGATTAAAGAAACATTTATGTTAGCATGTTGAGAATGCTTGGCATTATATTAATGCTTGATGCTTTACTAAATTGAGTAGTTAATGTGAATGAGATGATGAAGTCCTAATGGGACATATTGATTATAAAAAAATATTGTCATTGAGATATGAAATAGATAAGGTCCGTATAAGACCATGTCCGAGGACATGGCCTCAAACCTTAGAAGTTGAGATCCGTATAAGACCATATAAGGATATGGCTTGTAATGAATATGAAAATCGTATAAGACCATATTCAGGATATGGCATCGATACATGATAGGAAATTCCATATAAGACCATATTCGGGATATGGCATTGGCACCTAGAGGTAATCTCATATAAGACCATATCCGGGATATGGCATTGGCATCTAGAGGTGACTCCATGGAAGACCACCTCAAGGATGTGGCATTGGCTTTATACTTACAGTAATGACGATAAACACACGTCCTTGACTATCCCTTGTGAATAGGGGGATAAGTAGATGAATTTAGAAGTAGAAATGTGAATGATATTTAAGTCATGTGAATGAGTGAATACAGGTACTCATGAATGAGTCACGAATAATCGGTTTTGATATGTGGCACGGTATGTGCTAGATAGGGGCAATTGTAAGTAAGTATTGTCAAGAAGGCTTGACTCGTGTACGGTTAGCTAACACCGTGGATGGATTATTTTATCGACTTATTTTTGCTATTTATTTCCATGCAAACTTACTAAGCTTTATGCTTACCCCGTTTCCATTGCCCTTCTTTCTTGTAGTAATGCCAAGGTAACTCGAGGATCGTGGACGTAGGAGTTCGAAAATCACACTATCGACAGCACTTTGATATAACAATTTTAGACTTATTTTGAGTATGGCATGTATAGGACTTGAGTATTTTGTTAAGTTGTAATTGTAAGTCAAAGTGTTGGCTATGTAAGTTTGTAAAAGTCATTTTGTAAATGGCCTTATGAGTTAGGCAAATACTTGGCAAACTCTTTTGCTTAATGAATATGAAATTCATGAAGTGTTTGTTCCTTTTATTATCTTGTATGTTGCAATGAGATCTTAGACTTGCTTATGGGATAGGAGTTGTATTGTTTTGAGTGGAAGTATGTATATGGGCATTGTAGGGTGGAAAGGGCTTGGTATATAGCCTACTAATTGTCCACATAAGTAGACACACAGGCGTGGGTCTAGACTGTGTGGGAGGCACGACTAGCACATGGGCGTGCGCCCAGGCCGTGTGAAGTCTGCACCTTGCACTTGGGATTTAAATCACCACACGGCTGGGGTACAAAGGCGTGTGTTTAGGCCTTGTGGATAAGTCAGAATGCTAAGGTTTTACACACGGGCCAGGGCCGTGGGCATGCCATGGCCGTGTGAAATTAGTCAGTGTCGACCACGGGTGAAAGACACAGGCATGCCTTAGGGGCACACGGGTGTATCCCTAGGCCTACACGGGCGTGTCCCCAGGCCTACATAGGTGTGTGGCCTCTGTTTTGTTAAAAAGTTTCTTGAACTCGTGAAAGTTCCCGGAAATATTTTGATACTTCTCGAAAGTATGTTTAGGGCCTCCTAGGCTGAGTATGTGTGAGCGATGGGGTTAAACGAAATTTTATAATCCTATTCTAAATGTTTAAGCAAGATTAGCTATGTAGTGCCTCAAACCCTATCCCGGCTCGAATACAGGCAAGGGGTGTTACAATGCCTCATACCAGGTTTCTGAGAGGAATACGGGTAAGAGGTGTTACATTTAGTGGTATCAGAGCTACGATTTAGTCGATTCTCGGACTAACATAGCGTAAGTATGAGTTTAGCTATACATGCCATACGTAAGAGTAATTGTGTAATGATAGTGTGACGACTCCTAATGATTTAATTGTGTTTTCATATAGTAAATGGATCATGATCCCGACCGAGCTACAAGTGATGATGCTACAATGTCGTCGGCTCCAGTATGAGGGACACGGCCTTGATAAAAGTAGACCCGAGACTATGGGTTAGGGAGAAGAGGCTCGAGAAGCCTTTCTCCATATGATGAGCAACTGGTATACCGAATACATTTGGGCAAATCCTAATGCTCAACCCCTTCTACCCTCACATATTCCTCAACCCGCTCCTGTAGCTCCTCAAGTGGTTAAGGTAGTAAGAAGAGAAAGGCCTCTGTTCGATAAGATCCAAAAATAAGGAGCATAAAAATTTTGGGCTAGTAAAGACGATGACCCAGAAAAATCAGAATTCTAGTTTGAGAATACCATCAGGGTATTCAATGAGTTGTCATGCACGCCTGAGGAGTGCATGAAGTGTATGGTATCTCTCTTGAGAGATTCGGCCTATCAGTGGTGGAACACCTTTGTGTCGGTGGTACCAAGTGAGAGAATTAACTAGGAATTCTTCCAAGAGGAATTTTGGAAGAAGTATATTAGTCAGAGATTCATCGACCAGAAAGAAAAGAGTTTTTGGAGTTAAAGCAGGGTCGAATGACGGTGACCGAATATGAACGTGAATTCGTAAGACTTAGTAAGTATGCCAGGGAGTGCGTGTCTACCAAAGATGTCATGTGCAAAAGGTTCGAGGACGGTTTAAATAAGGATATTCATTTATATGTCAGAGTTCTAGAACTAAAAGAATTTATGGTGTTGGTAGATCGAGCCTGTAAGGCTGAAGAGTTGGCCAAAGAGAAAAGAAGAGTTGAGACTGAGTCTCGTGACTCGAGAAAGAGGCAATTGAGTAAGTCCTACCAATCCTCATCTAAGAAATTGAGGGATTTTGCTACTCGATTAGCCACTTCAACCGAGTTTTCAAACCAAAATAAGGGTAAACAGTTCTCGGGAGGCTCAAACTACTTTGGTTGCTAGTGTTGGCAATGCTCGACCGAGTAGACCGGAATGCCCGCAGTGTGGCAGATGTCATTCTGGTGAGTGCCAAGCAAACGAGAAGGCTTGTTTCAGGTGTGGGTCTCTAGACCATTTTATCAGAGATTGGCCCGAGGTGGGTGAGAAAGAAAAGTCTCAAAATGCAAGACCGAGAAGTATGGCTAGAGGAAAACCACAGAGAAACCTGAGAAATGAGATGAGTAGCAAGAATTTATCTAGAGAGCAGACTGTAAGAGTTGAGGGCAGAGCACCGGCAAGAATGCATGCCATTCGTGCCCGTGAATAAGCGTCCTCCCTTGACGTGATCACAGGTACATTTTCTCTCTATGATATTCATGTTATAGCATTGATTGATCCAGGGTCTACCCACTCGTATATTTGCATGAAATTAGTCTTTAGCATGAACATACCTATAGAGTCTACTGAATTTTTTATAAGAGTGTTGAATCCCCTAGCAGATGTTATTGGTTGATAGAATATGCAAAGGTTGCCCTTTGATAGTTAGGGGTCATTGTTTTCCTGCTAATCTTATCTTATTACCATTTGATAAATTCGATGTCATCCTTGGGATAGATTGGTTAGTCACTCATGATGTGATCGTGAGTTGTGGAAAAAGTTTATTGAGTTAAAATGTGAAAGTGGAGATCTTATTCGTGTTGAATCAGATAAGCAAGACAGATCACCAGTAGTGATATCATCCTTATTGACTCAGAAATATTTAAGAAAGGGGTACGAAGCTTACCTTGCCTTTGTGATGAATGCTAAAGAGACTGAGTTGAGAATTGAATCAGTGCCTATAGTATGCGAGTAACCAGATATTTTCCCAAAGGAATTGCCAGGGCTACCTCCGGTTAGAGAAATTGAATTTGAGATTGAGTTAGCTCTTGGTATTGCCCCCATTTCTATTATTCCATACAGAATGACTACAACCGAGCTAAAAGAATTAAAGGCACAGTTGCAAGAATTAACGGATAAAGGCTTCGCAAGACCGAGTTATTCTCGTGGGGTGCTCCCGTATTATTTGTGAAGAAGAAAGATGGTTCCATGAGGTTATGCATAGATTATCGTAGCTCAACAAGGTAACTATGAACAACAAGTACCCATTGTCAAGAATCAATGATTTGTTTGATCAATTGAATGGAGCCACAGTGTTTTCCAAGATAGACATAAGGTCTAGGTATTATCAGTTGAAAGTCAAGGACTCGAATGTGTCGAAAACCGCATTTAGGACTAGGTATGGCCACTATGAATTTTTGGCCATGCCTTTTGGTTTAACAAATGCCCCAGTCATTTTCATAGACTTGATGAACCGTATTTTTGGCCATATTTGGATAAATTTATCGTGGTCTTCATTGATGATATACTGATCTACTCTTGAGATGAGAACGAGCATGCCGAGCATTTGAGAACGGTTTTTCAAATTTTGAGAGATAAACAATTATATGCCAAGTTTAATAAAAGTGAATTTTGGCTTAAGAAAGTTAGATTTTTGGGGCATATCATCTTGGGAGATGGAATCTGAGTTGACGAGTAAGATTTCAACAATTGTAAATTGGAAGCCATCAAGGAATGTAATCGAGGTTAGGAGTTTTCTGGGCTTAGCAGGCTATTATAGACGTTTTGTTAAGGGATTTTCTATGATAGCTACTCCAATGACGAGGTTGCTACAAAAGGATGTAAAGTTTCAATGGACCGAAAAGTGCCAACAAAGTTTTAAGAAATTAAAGGCGATGTTGACTAAGGCTCCTGTTTTGGTGCAACCTGAGCCGGGAAGAGAATTTATGGTCTACAGTGATACATCCGTGAATGGATTGGGTTGTGTACTTTTGCAAGAGGGCAAGGTGATTGCATATGCTTCTAGACAATTAAAGCCGCACGAGAAGAATTACCTGGCCCATGATTTAGAGTTGGCTGTCATTGTGTTTGCATTAAAGATATGGAGACACCATTTATATGGTGAAAGGTGTCGGATATTCACCAACCATAAAAGCCTAAAGTACTTGATAACTCAAAAGGAATTAAATTTGAGGCAACGAAAATGGTTAGAACTGATAAAGGACTATGAGCTAGTGATTGACTATCATCCGAGAAAGGCGAACGTGGTCGCCGATGCTTTGAGTAGAAAATCTTTGTTTGTGCTGAGAGCCATGAATACACGGATGACTTTTTCTGAAGATGGTTCTATTCTAGCTGAGTTAAGGGCTAGACCATTGTCTCTTCAAGAGATTTGTGAAGCTCAGAAAGGTGACAGTGACTTACAGGCCAAAAGAATTCTATGTGAGTCAAATGTTGAGTCAGACTTTTAGGTAAGTCCTAACGGATGCTTGATGTTTTGAGATAGGGTTTGTGTACCCAGAAATAATGAACTTATTGGAAAGATTTTACATGAAGCACATAGCAAATGTTTATTAGTGCACCTAGGCGGCACGAAGATGTATAACGACTTAAGGAAGTGGTATTGGTTGCCAAATATGAAGAAAGACATTTTCGAGTTTGTGTCAAGGTGCCTAATTTGTCAACAAGTGAAGGCTGAACACCAAGTACCTTCGGGTCTACTTCAACCTATTATGGTTCCTTACTGGAAATGGGATCGTATTACTATAGACTTCGTGGCGGGTTTACTGTTAACACTGAAAAAGAAAGATGCTGTTGGTTGGTGGTTGATAAACTCACAAAGTCAGCCCATTTCATACCTATGCGGGTTGACTACTCTCTTGATAAGTTGGCGGACTTGAACGGGACTGAAATAGTAAGACTTCATGAAGTACCGTTATCAATTATTTTGGATAGAGATTCGGGATTCACGTCACAGTTTGGAAAAAGTTACAAGAGGCTTTAGGCACAAAATTAAGCTTCAGTACAACTTTCCATCCGCAAACCAACGAGCAGTCGGAGAGAATAATTCAAATACTTGAAGACATGCTTCGATGTTGTGTTTTGGAATTCCAAGGTAATTGGGAAAAATACTTACCATTGGTGGAATTTGCCTAGAACAACATTTTCAATCAATTTTGAAGATGGTGCCTTTCGAGGCATTGTATGGGTATAAGTGTCGAACGCCCTTGTATTGGACTGAACTCAGAGAGAATCAAATTCACGGTCGATTTGGTCAGAGAGACTGAAGAGAAGGTAAAGGTGATAGCTGAATGTTTGAAAGCAGCCTTAGATAGACAAAAGTCTTATTTGGATTTAAAAAGGAAAGAGATTGAGTTCCAAGTAGGAGATAAAGTGTTTCTGAAAGTATCACCATAGAGAAAAGTCCTTAGATTTGGCCGGAAAGGCAAATTGAGTCCGCGTTTTATCGGACCTTATGAAGTTACCGAGAGGATAGGACCGGTAGCTTATCGTTTGGCCTTGCCACCTGAGCTAGAAAATATTCATGATGTCTTCCACGTGTCCATGTTACGCTGATACCGTTCAGACCCTTCACATGTGATAGTACCAACAGAGGTAGAAATTCAACCGGACTTGACTTATGGTTAAGAGCCAGTTAAGATTTTGGCACGATAGGTCAAACAGCTGAGAAACAAAAGTGTAGCCCTTGTTAAAATGCTATGGTAGAGACATGGAATAGAAGAGCCTACTTGCGAGCCCGAAGAGACCATGAGAAACCAATATCCCAAGCTTTTTACCGGTAAGATTTTCGGGGACGAAAATCCTTAAAGGGGAGAATTGTAACACCCGATTTAGGGGCTAGTCAGAACAGTGGTTTGAAACCACTAATTTGAGGTTAAATAAAATTATTTTTATGTTATTTTATGAGTTATAGCATGATTATATAGCTGCATGAAAATTTTGGTGCTTTAATTTTAGCGGTTTCATGATTAATTGCGAAAAGGGACTAAATCGCATAAAGTGAAAAAGTTCAAAATTTCAAGCTAAGGGTGCCAAATAGCTATAGAATATTAATTGGAGGCCTTTAAAGGGCAATTAGCCCCTTAAATGAAGGTTGGCCAGCCATAGGGACAAGAAAGTCAAAATTAGTCAAAGTTGGTAAAGATTTGGTGACTAAATTGATTGTTTTAAATTAAAATAAAGAAAAGTTGATATCCTTCTCTTTACTCATCTTCTTCCACCGGAAAACACAAGAAAAATAAGGATTTTAAAGCTCAAAAATTTCAGCAAACCCTTCTCCCTACTAGTAAGTGATTTTAATGGTTTTTCTTGATGATATTGTACTTTTGGAACCCCTAAAGCTTAAGCTTTCTAAAGAAAAGACTATCTTGCAATATAGTGAAAAGTTTAGGGTTTTTCCATGTGAGCTTTTAAGTTGTTTGCTGCATTTTTATCGAAAAAATAAGTTATAGATGTTTAATAAACAACTTTTGTAAAAGGTGTTACCATGAAAACACCTAAAAGGACATTTTTGTAAATGTTGTAAAATATGTAGTAAATGTGTGAAATGTTGAGTTTTGATGGTAGCCATAAGAGAAATAAATGTTCACCTAGGCTTGTTAAAGAGAGAAATTTGATTAGAATTGATTTTCGAGCCTAGGGGTAATATGGTCATTATGTAAATATCTAAGGGCAAAATAGTAATTTTGCCTAAGCATGATTATTGAAATGCATTTATTAATGTGATAATTAAATGAGCTAATTTGCTATTATAGATCAAGAAGAACCAAGAATTAACCTCGACCGGGGAAAGAACAAAGTATCGGACTAGATCGACAATCTAGCCTATTTTGAAATCGAGGTAAGTTTGTATGTGATAAATTCAAAATTTATGCTAGTATGTTTGAAAATGTTTGATAATGTAATGATACATGACATTCTATGAAATTGAGTAATGGTGTTGAATGAGAAAGATGATAAAAGTTGAGATGTTGAAGTCCTAGTTGGACTATAATAAATGTGAGAATATTATCATCGAGATATGAGATGGATAAGGTCTCGTGTAAGACATGTCTAGGACATGGCCTCGGCACCGAATTGAGATTTCATATAAGACCATATCCAGGATATGGCTTCGGTATTGAATATGAGAATCATATAAGACTATATTCGGGATATGGCATCGATACTTGATGTGAGATTCCGTATAAAACCATATCTGAGATCGGCATCGGCACTCAGAGGTGACCCATTTAAGACCACATCCAGGATGTGGCATTGGCTTCGAGTTTATGTTAATGACGATGAATATGCGTGCTTAAATAACCCTAGTAATTTAGTGGGATAAATAGATAAGTTCGGAGATAAAAATGAGATTAGTACTAAAGCCATGTGATTGAGTGAATACAGGTACCCGTGAGTAATTCACGAGGAATGTTTACGATATGTGGCATGGTATGTGCTAGATAAGAACAAGTATGAGTAAGTTATAGCAAAGTGCTTAAGATTTCGAGTGGTTATCTAATGTCATGGATTGATGTCGTTATGAGCTTATTGTTGCTATTTATTTTCATGCAAACTTACTAAGCTTTATGCTTACCCCTCTCATTTCCCTTTCCTTGTAGTATTGTCAAGATAACTAGAGGATCGTGGGACGTCAGAGTTCGAAAATCACACTATCGACATCTCTTTGGTATAACAAAGTTAGATTTATTTTGAGTATGGCATGTATAGGACTTGGGTATTTTGTTATGTCATATTTGTTAGCCAAAGTGTTGAATATTTATGTTATCAAATTCATTTTGTAAATGGTCATTAGAATTGGGCCAATACTTGTCAAGTTTATATATATTCAATGATGATGAAATTATGAAGTTTATGCTTGTGTGAATGCTTTGAATTGAGTTCTTGGATGTGCCTTAGGGTCATGAGTTATGTTGAAATGAGTTGGTATAAGTATGTTTGCTATGTAGGGTGGCATTTGGCTTGGAATATAGCCTTTTTAATGTCCACACGGGTAGACACAAGTTGATCGGCCATGGGTCCCCTTGCATGCTAGGTTTAGAAGTCAGTATGCTTAGTAGTAAACACACAGGCTGAGACACGGTCGTGTGTCTCAGCATGTGAGAGGCACGGCCATGGACATGGACGTGTGCCCAGGGCGTGTAAAGTCTGCACCTAAATTAGGAATTTAATTCGACATACGGTCTAAGGACACGGGCGTGTCGAGGCCGTGTGAGGGACACTGGCCAGGGACACGGGAGTGTTTCCAACCGTGTGAAAACCCCTGTAGGTTCGAATTAAAAATAAATTTTACACGGGCTAGGGACATGTGCGCGTGTGACCACACGGGCGTGTGGTCCCTATTTAGGCAAGAATTTCCTAAGTGCGTAAAAGTTTTGGTTTAATTCCAAAACCTTTCGAGTGTATGTTTAAGACCTCGCAAACCCATGATAAGGATGTTATACATATGAATAAGAAGTTTTAAGTTGGGAATGAATTTTTAAAACCCAAAGTTGTATGTACAAGCAAGTTTAGTCTGGTAATGCCTCATACCCGGTTCTGGAGAGGAATACGGGTAAGGGGTGTTACATATTGTCCCTTATACAAGCCCTCGAGGCCCAAATTACGCATTAGAAACAAATCGAGACTAAATTGAAAACTCAAAAAAAATTTCGAAAACATTTAAAATTTTCAACATTGCAGAGGTCACACGGCCGTGTGGACATTCGAATTAGGGACACACGGCCATGTCCTAACTCGTGCCGTGCTCGTGTAACTCTCTGACTTGGTCACACAGCCAAGCCACACGCCCGTGTGCCAGGTCATGTGAATGTACTGACTTGCACTCTTTAAAAGATACAAGGGACACATAGCCGTGTCACCTGGCCATATGTCACACACGGCTGAGACACACGCCCGTGTCTCTACCCGTGTGGACGGAAATAGGCCAATTTACAAGCCATATTTCTCACCCAATTTGGTGTCAACCTACAATCAACATTATGCATATCAACAAGCCATAATTAGGCATCCAAAACAATCCAAAATAAGTGACTAATCTTAATAAATTACATATAGGCCAACATTAAACAAAATACCTATACATGCCATTATAATCAAAATCAAAACATCTGAAAGTACAGATAGAACCGATGGATAGTGTGATATAGCTCCAACAGGTTTCCAACCCGATCTAGCTTCCAATAATCTGAAAATAAAGGAAAAACAACTATGTAAGCAATGAATGCTTAGTAAGCTCATATAAACTTTAAACATAACATTCCATTTCATTAATGAACTTTATAGATTAAATATAAACCTATACCAATGCCTCAAGATTTGTCAACTACATAACCATCAACTTATAAATGAGTAATTCTATCAACATCATAAATATATATTTTCATTCCTAAATAGGATTTTATAAACATTATACACTATCATTAACCTTTTCATAGAACTATGAATTACTTCCTTTACTTACTTTCCATTCCACTTAGTAAGCATAAACTTAAATAACAACATCAACTCACTGATTAGTATATTTATTCACATCATAGGTAAGTTCATCCATAACATACGTAATTTCTCATATATAAGTACATCATTCAATTCATCAATCCCTTTTTCGTCATATCACATTTCAATAATCAACTTACCGTTTCATTACCTTTTCTTACCCGTTTCATTTGCATAATACTAAACATAAGCATAAACATCAATCATGGTCTCAAGCTTGACATAAGCCTAACCACCATCATCAATACACACATTAGTGCATTTAAGTATACAACTCATTTGTAGTCAATCACCTGATAAACCATTTTATAAGAAAATTCACCTTTTGAATCATACCAGCTTTTCATGAACATAAGCATATTCCAATTTTTGTCATTTACCATTTCATTGTATATCATTAATATTAAACATGATATAATGTAACCATAAGCTTAGCACAAACCTAAGCATCATCCACAATCTTAACTATTGAATTCATTTACGTTCAGATCAATATTCAATAAATAACAAATCTTTCAAAATCCATTAAACAGATTACCTTACCGAGATTTTCCATTCAAAGAATGACTTATGGATAAGAGTACATTATCAACAGAAGCTCATAGTGCTGGTCCACCAGAACAAGCCAACAGAAGCTCATGAGAGCTGAACAAAAACTCGTGAGAGCTGATCCACCCAAATCACTACAAACATAAAGTAAAACACGAGAGTTTACAACAAATGCTGAACTCTGATTTACTTGGGTAATATACTGATATCTCCCTCCAATACCATCTCCACTTCAAACCCCCATCATACACCAAAATATGAATGTACTCAAATCTCGCGTTCAATTCAAACCGAATATCCAATTCAATATTATAATTCAAACAATAATTCATTTCCAACAATAATATATATATATAATACCAGTCACCAATTAATACAAATGTTAAATTTAACCGTACGAACTTACCTGGCTAAATTGCAGAAATACCAAGATTTAGAAGCATTTTGGCAATTTTTCATTTTCCTCAATTTTCCACCTGATCTTGATCTAAATTAATAATTTCATTCAATTTATTAATTTAAACAATAAAACAATTTATTTTATGAAATTTAGTATTTTTACATTTTTATAAAATTGTCCCTAAAGTTTTATTTTTATTCAATTTAGTCCATGAGCCCAAAACATGCAAATTAACCATTTTTAATACAAAACCATGCTAGCTGAATATTCATGGAATTCAATACAGCCCATTATTGCAATAATTTCACAACAAATCCTTGTATTTTTATTATTTCAATAATTTAGTCCTTAATCGAAAAATTCATCAAAATCACTTAATAAAATACTTTTAAATAACAATTAATATCTCAGATTCATCATTTAATATAAAAGAATAACAAGATTCATCAATGGAAATATTCAAAATCTTTAACAGTTTCAAAATCGAAGGTACAGACTAGTTGAATTAAGCTACAACGATCTCAAAAACGTAGAAATAATCAAAAACGGGACAAAAATGCATATGTAATTTAAAGGAATAAGATTGGCCGAATAAAGCTTCAACAATGGCTTCTTGTTTTTTAACATTTGGTTGAAAAGAAAAATGTAACACCCTAAATTAGGGGTTGTTAAAAATTGAAATAAATTACATGTGGGTTTCAAGAAATAAATAATATGATTTTATTTGGCATAAATTAGGGTCTAGAAATAACCCCGAATTAGATTGGATTTGGTTTTAAAATTTTTTTTAAAGGGTTTAATAGGAAGGAAGCTAGGGGATAGGGGTTAAATAAAATATGGGGCGAAGCGTGACACAAAGAACTACTTGGCTAAGTGGTTCCGTGCCACTTAGGAATGAAGGAGAAGAGGGGCGCAGGTTCGAGTGGCTAGAGCAGCATTTTGTGTTTTATATTTTTCATATGCGGTGATTGGCTTAGGTAGGGAGACTTTATAAATAAATGGTGGGGTTTTATGACAAGAAAGACGGGTTGGTGGAGTGGCTTAGGGCGCCACTTGTGGTTCTTGGCAAGGGACTCAAGTTCAAATAACATGGAAGGCACTGGTTTTATTTTTGTTCTTGGCGTTTAAAAGGAAGGAACTAAGGAAGGAGGGCTTAAAGGAATATGTATGGATTTATATCACAAAAAAATGCTTTGCGAGAATGGCGTGAGGTGTTAAAACTTAAAGGGCTTGGTGCGGTCGGGGTTCAAGACGCGGAGAAGCAACATTTTGAGCCTTTTAATTTTTGCTTGTGACGTCAACAATAGGGGAAGAATTGGCGTGCACTAGGACTCTTAAATTGATAAGAGATAAGGCATTTTTTTCTCATAATCATTGGAAGGGGTTATTAGTAGTTTAATTACAATTAAATTGTTGAGGGATTAGGAGATTAAAGCTAGATTTATTTTGTGATAATTCAAGGCTGGAAATTATCACAAAATAAAGAGAATTGGCCAACATTGGGACTCCTTAGGGCTGTCCATAATTGTTTTTTATAGCAAAGAAGTGCCAAAAGTTCAACCAAAATTCTTCTTTTCTCTCCAAATTCTATCTACTGAAATCTCTATTGTTTCATAGCCAAAACCATCCAAAATTCCAGCTTCTCTTCTCTTTTACAAGCCGAATACACCCCTCTTTAAGAGGAAATTTCCAACAAACTCTTTCTCTTCTTCCTCTCTTCATTGTCTTTTAAAACTCCCTTAAACTCTTAGCCAAAATTGTCCGAGATTTCCAGCATTGTTGTTTCCTTTTAGCCAAATACACCTCCTCCTTCACTAAAATTTCCAGCCCTTCCCAAGTGTGCTTAGCCGAATCTCCCTTGAGGAAAAGGGTCTGCCAATTTTCAATAAGTGTGGGAGGCCATAGTCGATTTAAGGAGCTTTGGATTTGTTCTCCTAAGACTCAAGGGATATTTCAAGATTTCGGTAAGTGGTTTTGGTAAGCAATATTGTGGTAAGACTTGTTATTTAATTTATGATTTGGAGGTTTAACCGGTTTATCTGATTAAGTGTTTCGATGGACGCCAATACCATCAAGGAGGGCAAGGAAAGTCCACGTTCAAGTTCAAAAAGAGATCAGTCTCGGCGGTTCGAGATTGGCCACCGGGGTGTGGGCCAACGTCAGAACGGTAGAATAGGCAAATAATCGTAGTTTCGGTTAGCGATAGCGTTGGGATCGAGAGTGTAGAACTACAAGTAATTAGGTGCGTAGTTATCGTGACCGCCTTTGATTTGATTTAAATATGTCAAAATATATATTTGTGCTATGTTGTGAATGATAGCCAAGGTAAGGGCTAAAGTGGTGGATACCCCGATAGATAACCGACTATCAAGGTCGGTGTTTTATATTATCAAATGATTCTTGTGAATATGTGAAATGGAGATGTGCATGTTATATTTATATTTTATTAAATGATGTTTTATCATATGTGCATGAGGGCTTGGGATATGAATATTGGAGGATGGGGAGTATATATTTATGTACGTGGTCTAATGTTAGCCTCGTGCTACATTAGCGCTTGATGATCATTGTGTGCTTCATCAAGGAGATGTTGGCTAGGTGCCCATCTCGGCGGTTGAGGGTGTGTGCATCACCGTAGAGACGGATTAATATGAGGATCATCGATGTGATCGGTGGCTCGACCACTGACCTTGTCAAAGCAGTGTCATCGAGGTAAGATATGTGGGATCACTTTCGGTTGTGATCGGTGGATTACCACGGCCTTGAGCAGAGTCTGCTAAGGTTGGTGTAACGGATGGACCTAGGTTGGGTTGGGTTTCAGTAATTGCATATTTAATTGTATGATCTGTGTGGATATGGGCCAAGCCCATGTGTGAAGGCATGTGTGATGATTATGCATTGAGTCTGTGGACTCATCCAATTTTCTCAACCATTTCGGTGATGCGTAAACCTTGGACCGGGTTTGGAGTGGATACAAGGTGGCCCATGCAGAAAGAAGATATTTTAATTATTTTAAGCATTTTTTATATTAAATATTTTGTTTAGATAATGGTTGTAATAAGGGCCTTATTATTATTATTTTGGTATTATTTAAATTGTGGTTAGATTAAAATTAAATTACTATGTAAAGATGATTTTATTTTATTTTTAGCAATCTATTTATTCAAGATATAATATATATTTATATGCTAAAGTTTTAATATGGCATTTTATAATAACAAAGTTTTACTCATAATTTTAAACGGACATGGTTTTCAAAAGTCTACCAAATTTTCATGTTTTATTCTAAAGTTAAAAAGATTTTTAACCGTCTTTCCGCAGTGACATAACCAGGTCCGGCCAGGGCTCGTGGGCCGGGTTTGGGGGTGTTACAAAAAATAATAAGGAAGATGCTAGAATTTTGTTTTATTTAATATACCTTTAATTACCTTTTTTACTAATATAACCTTTATAATCTTTAATAATTACACAAAATACCAAGCCATTATCATCACTAACATATTAATGGGCTATTTACCATATGAGGACCTCTACTTTAAAGTTCTACAACAATTTAACACCTTTAGCTAATAAAACTCAATATTTGCACTTTATGCGATTTAGTCATTTTTAATTAATTAACTATTGAAACGTTAAAATTTTTCAAAGAAACTTTAATACCACCTTAATGACACTCTGTAAATATTTATAAAAATGTTTACAACTTGGTTTATAGAAACGAGGTCCCGATACCTCATTTTCTAAAATCACTTGAACTTAATAAATAGCTTACAAAACAAAAATCACTATATCAAAAACCTTTTTAAAGTCACAATTAACTCGTAAATATTAAATATAATATTTACGAACTTACTCGTCAGATTTGGTGGCCCCGAAACTACTATTTCTAACACCACTAGAAAACGAGCTATTACAATAGAGATAAATTTAGCTCTTAATATATTTACACATTTTTGTCAATTTGGCCCTTATTATTTTTTAGAGCTAAATTTGGCTATAAACTTTTTAAAAAGAGTTCAATTTGATCATTAACTTTTCAAAAATAGTTTAATGGTTTTTTAACAAAAATATTGACTAAAATATTAAAATTTTAAACATGGCAGTTTGTATGCCAATCCACCTGTACTTTATGATATTTTGTAAAAAAATTTTGAATATATTTATAATTTTTAAATTATTTTTTGACATGGCGGCACATAAGACAAGTGGTGTCATGTTGAGGTTTCCGTGCCAACATCATTAAAAAAAATTAATACTTTAGTCAATATTTTCATTAAAAAAAGTTATTCGACACTTTTTGAAAGGTTAATAGCCAAATTTAACTAAAAAAAATCAATTTGACAAAAATGTAAATATTGAATGCTAAATTCATCATTATTCCAAAATTTAAAAAAAACTTAAAATCTATTTGTTAATGGTTAGTATTTAATACACTGACAATATACTTTTTTTTATTCCACAAAAAACATTAAAAGTTGTTATGTGTCTCTTTTTTAAATATTTATTTTAATATTTTACATTATCTCTCTAAAACACTTGTTAATCTCTAAAAATTTTACTAACAGTACACTAAATATTTTTTTTTGTAAAATAAAACCCATTTTAAAATTATTTTGTAAAAGTATAATTCAAAGGTGGATTTTTTTATACTAAGGGATTTAGAAGTTTTATTCTAATTGATCCGTCATCAATTTAGAAATAAATTATTTTAAATTGATTAGCCAAATTGTAAATGTGAGTAATTAATGGTAGAGTATTTTATAACAAATTACATAAAACTTTCAATTTATTAATAATAAATTTCATATTAATTTAGTGCATCAATTTGAATAATTTATACATCAAAAGAATAAACTATCTAAGTTAGATATATTCTCTTTTCTTTTAACTAAAGCTTATAAGTTTATACATAAGATTGATAAAAGACAAATATTATCTTTTTAAAAAATTATTGTAGAAAAATTAAAAAATTCATTGAAATTATTTTATTATATAAGATATTAAAAACATTACAATGTAAATTAATTAAAAGAATCAAATAAAATATATGAGGATGTGGAAATAAATAAATATATATAAGATATGGCAAGAAAGTTAAGGAGCAAATCAATTAAAAAGTAAACAAATTAATTTATTATATAAAATATATTAATCATATGAAAAATTTAAAATTTAAATCAAATAAAGGCCAATAATTAAAAATATTTAATATAAAAGTAATTATTAAAATAATATAAAAGGAAAATAATAAAACAAACTAGAATATATGAAAAATATAAAACAAAAACATGTATATTCATAGATATTTTAGTGAAAGCGTCTGATGTTTTAGAGTCATCCATTTATATGAGGTTGAATAGACATGACAATAAATGTAACTAAGAAGGAAATTTGTTATCTTTTAAAAATTATAATATGAATTTTAATTTATAACATATATATACATATTATATATATGAAAATTATTTTTAAAGCTATCAAAGCTTTTTAACCATAGTATTCTAAAAATAAAACCTTTAGACCATACGGAAATAAACATTTAATTTATTTATATTTTAAATTTATTTATAAAATTTATTAATATTTTACAAAATATAGAAATAATATTTTATTAATTGAGCCTACATAATAATAAAGGGATTTGAAAATATAAAAGAATAAATTGTATCAATTATTTTAAATCAAATCAAGTTAAAATAATTAAATAAAAGACCATATACATTTTCTTAAGAAGGAAAATCCATTAATTCATTTCATAAATAGAATCATACAATTCAAAAAGAAAAACAACAACAACAAACATCCGTCGTAAGCTAAGAAGGACAATCTCCATCAATACAACAAAGTTTTTCGCATTGGCATCAACTAAACATTTTAGCACATTGACAATTGTCTTTGTCACAACTTAAGCACAACATATTTTGAATGATTGCAAGCACTTAATACGATAAGAAAATCAGCCCCGAATGTTCCAAAACAACGGGCAAAAATTGGTAAAAGAACTGAGCACCCACCAAACTAAGGAGGATGGAGACAAAACCATCCCTAAAATCACTTGCATAAGCAAAATTAAAAAATGTGCTACAAGAGTAGACAAAAAACTTCTAAAAATGAAGACTTATTAAACAATGAAAAACAAACAAAATAAAATAAAACTTAAAGGCAATAAAGGTCCAAAATGACTCGTGAAATCATTTATTATTATGAAATATTCTCAAATAGAAACATAGTGAGAAGTCGATGAAGAGCCACCCACTTTCCAAGAGAAACTACTGGTGGTCAATGGAGTTTTAGCGATGATAAATATCATCATCTATCTATCATAACTTGTAAAAACAACAAAAATACCCACAAACTATATTTGTAAACTGAAAAGAGAGATGGCTAATGGAGTGAATAAGGAGAAAAAAGAAAGAGAGGTTTGGTGGGAAAGAGAAAGAGGCTGGCGATAGCCAGCTTAGAAGTTAGCACCGTCGCTTGACAACACAGAAGGAAATAAACAAACGGCTTGGAGAAAAAAGAGAAGTTCTTAGGGTTTGTTTTAAGAAAGGCTATACACATAAAAAAAAAAAGAATATCCACAAAATACATATTCTTTATTTGGCTTAATTCACAATTTAGCCCCTGAAGTATTCCCATTTTCCCGCTTTGCTACTTAAACATTTTGTAACATCCTGAATTTTTGGGCCTATGCGTTTAGTGTGTGTATATGTTTAAAGTGTTAATTTAACTGTGAAGGGTCTAAATTGGGCTCAGGCTTAGGCAGAGGCCTTGATTAAAATTTTCTGTTTGGGCATTATAGGACTTATAAGGTAGTACCTGTGTTTAAAATATCAAAATGGGCTTGTGGCCCAGTGGTCAATAGCGCCACTTAGGGAACAAGGAGGTGACGCCACACCAGGGAGTTAGGGGCCCAAATTTAAGTTTCAAGGAGCCCAATTTCTTGGATTCAAGTTAGCTAATTTTCGGCATTAGGGTTAGGTGGAGTGGACGGCTACAAGGCTCAAAAATAGTAGAATTTATGTGAATGGGATAATGTAGATAATATAGTTGATAATATGGAAGATAAAAGAAGAAAAATTAGGAGCTATCTGTTGAGAGCAGAGTTGGCCGAAATTCCATCACCTAGAGGAGTAAAGAAATTGATTTCTAATAGCCATAGGGGGTGCCGAATTTTCTATAAATAGGGGGAATAGCTCATCAATTTCAGCATTTGAACCCTACTTTTTCTTCATTCTTTGTGTCGAAATTCTCAGTCTCTCCCTCCACAATTTTCTGTCAACTTTCTTTCAAAAAGCCGAAAATTACCACCTCCTTCACCCTTTCTTCTTTCTTTGAAATTTCCTGTTTGCCGAATCTTCTGATCTCCATTGTTATTCTTCTCCCATTCACTAAAATCCGAAACTACACTCTTGTTTGTTCTTATAGTTGAAATCTTCCTCTTGTTCATCTTTTTTGGGATTTTCTTAAAAGCCGAAATTCTTAGATCTCTAATCTTCTACGCTTCGATCTTCTGCTATGATTGCCGAATCTTCCTACAAGGAGTAGCCGAAACCATTTGTATAGGTAAGTGTCGATTCGTGAGATTTCAATCTTTTTTTGGCTTTTAGAGATCTTAGCGGAATGGCTATATGGTTAACTAATCGGGTGTTTTCTCTCATTTGCGGCATTCCGGGATTTGAAGGGGGTCCAATCGCTTAGATTTCTAAGCTAGAGTTCAAGAGCTTTTCGGATCGAATTACTTTCGAGATTTTAAGGTAAGGAGATCATTAATTTAAATGTATAAATCGGGTAAAGCACTAACCTTGGCGAATATAGGAGAAGGTCTTATCCTTGCGTCCTTAGGCTTTTGAGCAAGGTTTTAGACTAAGGGTTGTAGATCCGGATAGTAAGGATATTGACTAAGGGTGTAAAGCTACGCGAAATCGGTGTGTAACACTTCCACACCATTTAGATTACTGTTATAATATGGTTATAAATCATTAAATTACATTAAATGTGAAATCTCGGCATAACAGTTGAAACCCGAAGAGGGTAAAGGCGAATCACCAGGTTAGTGATCTCTGTCATTCTAAAGTGAATGGTTCTGTTGATTTGATGTGATAAACATGTATGCCAGTTTCTGTGATTGCACGGGGTTGAGTGATTAATGAAAGGGAAAGTGTTCTGCTGTAGTGGCTTATGCCATGATCTGTTGTACTAGCTTATGCCACGATCTGTTGTAGTGGCTTATGCCATGATCTATTGTAGTGGCTTATGCCATGCTCTGTTGTAGTGGCTTTTTGCCATGATTTGATGGTGTGTAGCGGTGTAGGTTGATTGTAGAAATCCCCAATGGTGTGAATGGCAAGTAAGGGTGGTGTGTAGCGGATGGAAACCTAGGATTGGGTTGGGCTTTGCATAATTCCTGTTATATTATATTTTGTTGTCTGTTCTGTGGGGCTAAGGCCCAACTGATGGTGCACGAGGGTTGCACACTGAGTCTCGCGACTCACCCTATTATTTAACATATTTCAGGAAGCACTAGTGCATCGGACTGGGCTGGAGAGGAGCGCAAGGTGGCTATCCGAGAGAATATTTTGATTCAGCAAAAGACTTTACTTAGTTTATTTTTTTTATTTTTTTAATTAGTGGGTTCTAAATTTCATTGTAATAAGGCCACGGGCCACTAGCTTTATATTTTTTTTTTTTGGTTTTATTTTGGGCTTTTATTATTATTAGACATTTAGATTTACATCTTAATTAAGCTAAGGCATCATATAAAATTCATATCTTTTATAAGCTATCAAATCGTTAAGTTTTCCGGAATACATGTTTAAACTCGATAAATGTTTTCCAAAAATGCGACATGTTTTACTAAATCTTCTTAGTGACATGCCAGATCCAGTCGTGGTGTTTGGGCCGGGTTTGGGGTGTTACAAGTTAGTATCAGAGCCCAGTTCAAAACTCGACTCTGGGGTTTTTGGGCTCAAAACGTTTTCTAAAGATGGTTTTTTTTAAACATGCATGATTTATAAATAATGCAGGATGGTTTTCTCGACATGGCACCTACGTCTCCGGCCCAAGTCCGCCAGGTAAGTATTCTGAACCATTGTGTGATATATATATGGGCTTGAAGGGTTTTAAGGGACGTAGAGTAGTTTTAATTAGAATTTGATGGACTTTAGGCTTAGCTTAAACAAATCTTTACCCTTTATAAAACTTAATTTCCCTAATTAAACATGTCTGTAAGTAAGTCACAGGGTTAAGGTGTGGAAACAAGCATACGCATGTCTAGGATTGGATCCAGGAAGAGCTTGGTATTTAAGCGATCCTAGTGACTCACCTCCTCTTCTCGGAATCCTACAGTGCGTAGTATTTATTCACATTAACCGTGAGGACTTGTTAACAGCCAAAGTTCTAACTAAAACTCGAAAGGACCAGCCACTCTATTTTCACAAAAATTACTAGAATGCCCTAGTTTTGTAAAATTCCCGAAATACCCCTGATTCGTAAAAAATTACCCTAGTTTTGGAAAATTATCGAAATACCCCCGGATTACAAAATTACTGAAATACCCCCAGATTACAAAATTACCAAAATACCTTTATTTTGCAAAATCACCGGGAAACCTTATTTTGGAAAAATTATGAAAATACCCCTGTAGGATAAATTACGAAAATACCCTTGGGTAGTGAAATGACGAAAATACCCTTAGGTGATGGATGCTACTTGTATGTTGGTGTGTACGAATGTTGAATGCGCATGATTCCTAGGATTAGGAAAACTGGAACCTGTAGATAGGTTCGAATTCGAAAGAATCACCCTTAAAATTATTTTTTTCCATAAGATTGTTCACGGTTAATAAGTGGGAAGAATTATTTATTCATAAAATTCTTAATCAGATAAACGTCGATCGAAAGAATGAGTACAAGGGGACGAAGACGCTCCAGATACGAATAATGGTGCGTACCCTACTGTAGTATATTGAATGTTTTTTTTTTTAGAATGCGTAGCGGAAGCATAGTGGTGAGACTTAGGTAGTATGATTACTAGTTAATTGGAAATTTCGAGGACGAAATTTCTTTAAGGAGGGTAGAACTGTAACATCCCGAATTTTTGGGCCTATCGTTTAGTGTGTGTATATGTTTAAAGTGTTAATTTAATTGTTAAGGGTCTAAATTGGGCTCGAGCTTAGGCAGAGGCCTTGATTAAAATTTTCTTTGGGCATTATAGGACTTAAAAGGTAGTACTGTGTTTAAAATATCAAAATGGGCTTGTGGCCCGGTGGTCGATAAGCGCCACTTAGGGAACAAGGAGGTGACGCCACACGGGGAGTTAGGGGCCCAAATTTAAGTTTCAAGGAGCCCAATTCCTTGGATTCAAGTTAGCTAATTTTCGGCATTAGGGTTAGGTGGAGTGGACGGCTACAAGGCTCAAAAATAGTAGGATTTATGTGAATGGGATAATGTAGATAATATAGTTGATAATATGGAAGATAAAAGAAGGAAAATTAGAAGCTATCTGCTAAGAGCAGAGTTGGCCGAAATTCCATCACCTAGAGGAGTAAAGAAATCGATTTCTAATAGCCAAAGGGGGTGCCGAATTTTCTATAAATAGGGGGAATAGCTCATCAATTTCGACATTTGAACCCTACTTTTTCTTCATTCTTTGTGCCAAAATTCTCAGTCTCTCCCTCCACAATTTTCTATCAACTTTCTTTCAAAAAGCTGTAAATCACCACCTCCTTCACCCTGTTTCTTTCTTTGAAATTTCCTGTTAGCCGAATCTTCTGATCTCAATTTTTATACTTCTTCCATTCACTAAAAGTCGAAACTGCACTATTGTTTGTTCTTATAGCTGAAATCTCCCTCTTGTTCATCTTTTTCGGGATTTTTTTAAAAGCCGAAATTTTTAGATATCTAATCTTCTACGCTTCGATCTTCTGCTGTAATTGTCGAATCTTCCTACAAGGAGTAGCCGAAACCATTTGTATAGGTAAGTCTCGATTCGTGAGATTTCAATCTTTTTCCGGCTTTTAGAGATCTTAGGCGAATGGCTATATGATTAACTAATCGGGTGTTTTCTCTTATTTGCGGCATTCCGGGATTTGAAAGGGGTCCAATCGCTTAGATTTCTAAGCCGAGTTGATGCTTTTCGGATCGAATTACTTTCGGGATTTTAAGGTAAGGAGATCTGTTAATTTAAATGTATAAATCGGGTAAAGCACTAACCTTGGCCGAATATAGGAGAGGCCTTATCCTTGCGTTCTTTCGGCTTTTGAGCAAGGTTTTAGACTAAGGGTTGTAGATCCATATAGTAAGGATATTGACTAAGGGTGTAAAGCTACGCGAAATTAGGTGTGTAACACTTCCACACCATTTAGATTACTTGTTATAATATGGTTATAAATCTGTTAAATTCTGTTGAATGAAATCGCGGCATAATGGTTGAAACCCGAAGAGGGTAAAGGCGAATCACCAAGTTAGTGATCTCTGTCATTCTAAAGTGAATGGTTCTATTAATTTGATGTGATAAACATGTATGCCGGTTTACGTGATTGCACGGGTTAGGTGATTAATGAAAGGGAAGTGTTACACTGTAGTGGCTTATGCCATGATCATTGTAGTGGCTTTTTGCCATGATATGATGGTGTGTAGCGGTGTGGGTTGATTGTAGAAATCCCCAATCGTGTGAATGGCGAGTAAGGGTGGTGTGTAGCGGATGGAAACCTAGGATTGGGTTGGGCTTTGCATAATTCTGTTATATTATATTTTGTTTATGCATTACGTGGGGCTAAGGCCCAATCGATGGTGCACGAGGTTTTACACTGAGTCTCGTGACTTACCTTATTATTTAACATCTTTCGGTAGCACCTAGTGCATCGACCCGGTGGAGAGAGCGCAAGGTGGCCATGCGAGAGAATATTTTGATTCAAACAAAAGACTTTACTTAGTTTATTTATTTTATTTTTTAATTAGTGGGTTCTAAATTTCATTGTAATAAGGCCACAGGCCACTAGCTTTATATTTTTTTTTGGTTTTATTTTGGGCTTTTATTATTATTAGACATTTAGATTTTACATCTTAATTAAGCTAAGGCATCATATAAAATTCATATCTTTTATAAGCTATCAAATCGTTAAGTTTTCCGGAATACATGTTTAAACTCGACAAATGTTTTCCAAAAATGCGACATGTTTTACTAAATCTTCTTAGTGACATGCCAGATCCGGTCGTGGTGTTTGGGCCAGGTTTGGGGTGTTACACATTTTTTGTCCCAATTTGATACCTAAAGTATCAATTTCCTCTATTTTTGGTCTATTTTGTAACGGTGTTAAAAAAATATCTATAAGGCAACTTTGGCCAATGGAAAAGTGCCACATGACTTATTTTTGGCCAATGAAAAAAATGCCATATGGTGATTAGATTTATTTAAATTAAAAATATTAAATTTAAATTAAAAATAGAAAATATTAATATTAATATTAGTATTTAAATATTAAAAACATAGTTGACTTTGATCGAGTTGACTGATCATTGATTAATCGTTGCCCAATATTGACCGACGTTGACCAGTGTTGACATGTCACGTGGCACTATTAAAATACACTACATGTCCTTTTCTAAATTATTTTTTAATATTATATTATATTGATTAAAAATATAAAAATTAAATTTTCTTTAAAAATTATAAAATATATAATTTTAAATTTTAAAATTTAAAATTTAAAATAATATATAAAATTGAAAATTGTTATAGAAATTAAAAGCATTTAAATTTCAAGTAATTGAAAAAAAACTTGAAATTTAAATATCTTCTTAGAATTTTAAAAAATTATTTTTAAACTTTTTCTAAATTTTTTTACAATTTTATATTTTTTACATTTTTATTAATATTATTAATTTCAACTAAATATTTTCAATTGTCGTACTTTTTGTAAAAAATTTTATAATTTTTTTTAAATTGAGAAGTGATTGATACTTTCAAGATTAAATTGAGATAAAAATTTAGATACTAAAGTGAGAAAATAAGTATACTTTAAGAATCAAACTATGAATTAAGCCTTTTTTTTTAATAAAAGCTTCACTTTAAAATATATTATTATATAATACTAACTTTTAATATTTTAAACAATTTCCCTAATGTTTTTTTTCTCACTATTTGAAATATCTTGTTTTGATGTATTAATAGTGCATGAAACTCATTCATGTGTGTAGGGGTGTAAATGAACAGAACGTTCAATGAATCATTCGTACAATGTTAGTTTATGTTCATTTATTAAGCTAAATAAACGAGTATAACAAAATTTTCATGTTCATTTTATAAACGAACGAACACGAACAGAGGTGTGTTCGGTTCGTTTATATTCATGAACAAGCTCCTTTTTGTTTTTATAAGCTCGTTTATTGACTCGTTTATTTATTAATGATATTTTCTTATAAAAATTCTATTAGTATATATTGATAAAATTATCTTAAAACTCGTTTATTGTTCCATTAGCATATATTAATAAAATTATCTTGGTTTGTATCTTTTTCATTTATAATATAATTATTAATATTTATATTTGACTATTTTATATCTAAAAATATATGTGTATGTATTTATTGTTTGTTTGTTTGTTTATTATTTTATTAACATTGTTCGTGAACATGTTCAATTATATGTTCATGAACATGTTCGTTTAATGTTCGTGAACATATTCGATTAAGTTAAATGAACTTGTTCGTGACCATTAAACAAACGAACATGAACATACATAATTTTAAATAAACGAACATGAATAAAAATTTGAAATTTTTAATGAACATGAACAAGCTTACAATAAACAAACAAACATGAACAGAGGTTTGTTCGTTCAAACTCGGTTCATTTACAATCCTACATGTGTGGTGAAAAAAATAAAATATATAAAAAATTTATTTAATCAATTTTTTTAAAATTAATTATTATAAAGTAGAGGAGAAATTCACTTACATCGATGTAAAATTAAAGTGGCTTTGCACTCTTTTATAATTTTATATAATTAATTTTTAAACAATTTGACTATTTTATTTCATGCTCTCTATTCATGTAGATCGTACATGTTAAGTAATGATTTGTTTTATGTAAAAAAGTTTCAATTTTTTTTTTACAATTATATCTATAAGTTCAACAATTGAATTGTTAAAATATTAAAGGTAAACTACACCCAAGGTCACTCTAAAATAAGATTTTTCCTATTTTTGTCATACTAATTTTTTTTTTCAATTTCCTCACTCTAATTAAGATAATTGTTCGGCCTAGTCACCGTTGTTAAAAAATTTATTAATTCACTAATAGATTGTTGATGTGGCACACTAACCAATTGAACAAACGAGGACACAGGGCACTTTTTTAACTTTTGCCTAAAGTTTAGGGACTTATATGTAATTATTCCAATTTTTTTTCTCTTCCTTCTGTATCTTGTCCACCATCAGGGAAACCAGTTGGTGGCAACAATGGCGGCACTAGCGAGGATCCTCCGCAAAGCGCCAATACCCGCCCATGAGGAAGGAAGCGACGCCGCTGAGTGACAATGAAAGGACGTCGATGGCGCTTGCACTGGTTTCTCTCAAAGACAATTAAAAATCCCATACCATTGACACAATTCTTTTGTTTCTTCCATTTTTCAAATGCAAAACTTTGAATTTTCTGACACTTACTGATAACTAATATCTTTAATTTGTTTGGGCATGTATTAATTTCATTATCAGTGCAATTGTTTTGCTGCAATTATTAACTTGAAATTCGTTGATGCTGAAGGGAAAGAAGTATCTTCTTCTTCTTTGAACAATAGCTCTTAGTTTGGTAATTGTTTCTATCTTAGAAACTTTACATTGTGCTTCTTTATCATCTTACCTGCAGCATTAATGATACCAATTATGATTCTGCAGGTAGCAACTCCCATATTGTTCAAATTGATACCAAATATGATGAATTTGGGTGTTCTTTTGCACTGGTTTCCCTCAGAGAGCAACTCAAATAATGAGGTTTCTCGCTTTTCTCTATGATTCACAATTTGTATACATAATTACAGATGTTTCAACACATGGATGGATCATCATCATTAACTATCTAGCACATGGATGAATCTTTCCCGGTTGTTGAAACTTGAGTAGTCACAATAGTCTTTTTTAATTTTGGGAGTATATAGTTATTTAAATCCCACTCAAAATTTTGGAGGAGAAAGTTTCCATCAATGAAGCACTCAACAAGCATTGGGATCCGATATTTTGGCCCGTATGAAATGTGCCATCGAAGACAGAGTCGACATCCTCTTAGTGGCAGCACTCCCTTCCTCACGAGCAGGTATTGGCGCTTTGTGGAGGATCCTTGCCACCAACTAGTTTCCAGATGGATAAGAAGGACAAGTTTCAGAGAGAGAAGAGAAAGAAAAAAAGAGAGAATATTTTGGCATAATTACATATAGGTCCCTAAGCTTTAATCAAAAATAAAAATGTACCACGTGTCACTATTAATTTGACTAATGTGCTACGTGAGCAATCCATTAGAAAATTAACAGATTTTTTAATGACAATAATTAGTTTAAATAATTATTTTAATTAAAATGATTAAATTAAAAAAATTAGAATAATCAAAGGGACATTGAATATAATTTACTCTTGGATGTAGTTTACTCAAATATTAATTATATAAAAAAGTGGAACGGAAAAAAAAAAAAACCAAGGTCTAGGGAAACTGTCAACCTCATGCTTGAAAATCCCTCACTTTAAGAATAGGCCCATGGGTTCATCCATTGTTCAAAAGCCTGCAACCTATTTTCACTGTTAATGGGCCCATTCAAGTGTAATAATGGCCCACTCACCCTCCTACCCTCTTATTATTATGAGTTTCTCGTCCAATGAAATTTTAAAAAGGAAAAGAAATTTTACTACCAATGTATCAAATATAAATTTTATTATATATTATCAAGTAATTTAAAATTCATGAATGTAGTAAAAAGTTTTGGGAAATTATTCGGAATAACGTTAGTAGAGTTTTTAGACTCTACAAGTGCGATTAGATGTTAACAAGTATTTTATAAGGGTATAATAAATTATTAAAATATATATTTTAAAAAGAGACAAATGTTAATTTTTAAAGCTATTTGTCGAAAAAAATGTACTACCGGTATACTAAATACTCACACAAAACTTCTAGGTATATATTTGTTTTCAACATCATTAAAACTACTTAAAAATTATTAGTATCTTATACACTAGCAGTAAGAATAAAAGAACTCCACAAGCTAGTCGGATTGATGCAAAATGTTTTAGAGTGTATTAAAATAATGATAATAAATAATTAAAAAGATATTTTGTATTTTCCTAAATCAGCTTGTGAAATTTTTAACTCCACTATCAATAAATAAAATAATTACCTTTAAAAAAACAATTGTTGAGATTTATGTTGATATTCAAAAAGTTTTATTTGATATTATAACATCATTTTTTCATTAATTTGTCCCTTTTAGGTGTAACTTTAATTTAATATTTGTATTTACTAAGGATGGTAAAAGTCGGTAAAAATGTAATAACGTAATGTAGAAAAATACCATATAATTTATATTTAAATTTTTATTGAAGAATTATGTTTAAATATTTATTTGACTTAAAAATTGAAAATATTAAAGATAAATAGTAAAAATTAAATTAAATGGAAGCGAGATAGATTGGGGAGAGATGAGTGCATGCAACATCCATGGAGATAATAGTGAATTTTAAAATTATATATTCATAATGGAGGAGGAGTAGTGATGGAATATATAGCATGCCAATTATATAAATTTAACAAGATTTACTTTTAAGTAAAAGAAATTAATGATGATGATAACAGAAACGTTTATAAGATATAATGTTTATTAATAGACATATTGATTAGGAGTTTGAAGGGTTATGGTACTTATACTACCATGCTGGGACCAACAATATTACAAATTCATATAACTTAGGGCTTCACCTAATGATTGATTATTATGTCTACAATGGAGAGGTTTTGTAAAAATAATTTTCTTCGCTATCATAATTATATTAAACTACCAATTAAATATTTTTCAGTTTAAATTTCACAAGTTAATTATCAAAGTTGTTAATATATGATTTCAGAAAATGAATAATTAGTTATGGGAGTCCAGATTAAGAATCTATCACATATCTTTAATTTATATTTTTATTTTTAAACATTAAATATAATCTCTTATTTTAACATAAAATTATGATTTTTATTTTTAATTTTTTATAAAGCTTACATTTTGTAAAGATTCAACACACATCATCACCTCACGTAGGTAGAATTTCAGATTGATAAGCAAAGATTACACAGTTAGTTGCAGCAACATTCATCGATCCATCCCTCCATCACTTACCATGCATATGCATTACTCTTATGGTTAAACATGACGACAACACATGGCTTCTCAAACAATATCAGAACAAGGATTTCTTCTTAAATTTGAAAAATAAAGGGAAAAAGGAATAGCTTTGGGGGTGAATCCATTAATGGCAGCATTTATTCCATTTCATTGTTACCAACTGATGAAACCCTGTAATGCAAAAAAAAACCCCAAGGGATTTTCTTTTATGTGTTGTTTTCTTTACAGAACCCGATTCTTACAATGGGAAAATTCTTGGTCCCCAGACAACAATATTAATGTCTTAATTTTCATTCATGTTCGTGTATATATAATGATCTGGACATGACTAAAAGTGCTAACAATAGTAACCCCCTGGAAAGGTGGTTTATATATGGTTGGCCTATCAACATCTAAAGTCAAAATATGTTTATAATATTTTATTTACATTAATCACATACATACATGTATATATATTTATTAAAATGGATTTAATAATAAACCTACCTATCATTTCAAAGAAGGAAAATGTAGAAAAAACCATGTACAAATATCTTATTCAACTATGAATAGGATTAAGAAGGGAGGGGGGCACACTAATTTGAAAAAACACAAATCTCTCCCTTATCTATCTAATCAACCCACCTTATCAAAGTTAAAACAACCTCTCAATCTTAATCATTAACTTTCTTTACCCTTCCCTTCTTTCGGGTCTAATTCTGATTTTAGTCCCTTCACTACGTTAAAATTTAAGATTTAACATCTCTATATATTGATCATGAGAGTTAAATTAACTTAAGTTGGTTAAATTTAAGCTTTTAGTCACTCTACCCATGGTTAAATTAACTTAAGTTGGTCCTCTACTTTTATAATGTTATTACTAGATCCAAATTGATAACATTGTTAATTCCTATCTTTAAAGTGGTAATATGATTAAAAAAACGTTAGTCCTAAGCAAAGGTTGGCATATGAATTTATTATTGTTAAACCTTGTTGATAGAATTTTTATGTGACCCTGTGATAGAATATAAGTAAAAGAATCATCACTTTTAACTGTAGAAACGAACATGATTATTAATTTGACTTACTAATATCATTATAAAAATAAAGGACTAAATTATCTTAAACTAAAGTATAGAGATTAAAACCTACATTTAAATATAATAGAAGGACTAAACTCATAATTGGACTTATTTGACTCTTCTTTCCCGTCTTGACAAATTGTTTAATTTTATGTTGTTATTAAAATTGTTCTTATGGTTGATAAATCACGACAATTAAACCGGTTTTAGTGAATCTAGTCAATTTTTGTTGGATAATTATATGCTTAATTATGCTCAAGACATACTCATTTGCATGCAACCTTTTGAAACATTATGCTGAGAGTTGTCCTAACTTTAACCAATTATATATCAGAGTTTAACAAACAGTGAACCCCATAAACCATTTTAATTCTAAGTAATTTTTTATGTTGAATGTGCTTTATGTATACATCTAGATACACACACTACTGTCTATTTCAATCAATATTATAGATGGAAAAAATAACTGACAAAAATATCTATTAATTATTTATTATGTCAAAACTAGAATAATGTATTATTTTATTACTAAAATATTTTATTAGGAAATTTTAATTAGTTTTTAAATAGTATATTTTTATTTTTATAATTAGTGAATGTAATGATCCTCATTCAAATTATACTTTTTTAAAAATTTAAATATTATAATAATAATTTTTCAAATGTGCAATTTAAATATAATAAAATATTCTAATCATTATTAAAACTTTTTCGTAAACTATAAAAAATTATATATTGTAAAGTAAATTATAAATTATTAAATTTTATTTTATTTATTGTACAACATTTGGATAGTTAAAATGCAATGAGTTTGTTGTCATGTTTTACTTGGTTAATTTTTTATTAACAGATGATTTTTGGATTCAAGCTACACTCATTTTTATCATGTTTGGGAGCTTCATTTTCGAATTGCAGAAAAAGTAAACAAGTTTGAAATGCATGAAGAGGCTATTCTGATACTTTATCTCATATGTGATTCATTTTCGAATTGAAGAAAAAGTAAATAAGTTATTGTAACAGTTGGGATATCAAGTGGGATTATAGTTGCTCTGTATTGTAAAGGTAATTTCCAGATTCATTCGTTGAGCAAGGTAAAGCAGAATAGAATTGATGAATCCAATTTATATTAATAAATATCGTGTGTTCATTTCTCCCCTTATTTTACTCTCTTCTTATAGTTTATTTATTAAATTACATTGTTCTAATATGCGTTTGGAACATTAGTTGGGACAGACTAATCTAAAGCTTTTTAAATAAAAATTATTAAAATTTAATTTTATAATTATTTTATTACTTTAATTATAATTTAAATTTTGATTGCTGAAATCTTTTAATTATCAAAATAATAAATATATTTAATTATATCTAAAATTTTAAATAATATTACTTTCCATTAATTACATAATATATATATATATATATGAGTTTGTAAATGGAAACTAGAATAAATAAAAATTGGTTAATGCAAAGTATTATTATTTGAATTGATGGACAAAAAGAAAAATCAATGGCTGTGAATAATTATTTTGCAGCAAACGAGGCAATAGGCTTAGAGGTAAAACTGTGAATGGGTCGGGTGCCAATTCGACCTGGACAAAAATACTTTTTATTAAAATTTAAATATAAAATAATGTAATAATCATTGGAAGATAAAACATAAAACTTAATAAAATCGACCCATAAATAAAAAATATTAATTGTGGTTCAAAGTATTTTTAATTTCCTATTGTAAGCCTCTTTAAATTATAAAATAATTTAAATAAATGTAAAAAAAAAAAAGAGGATTGAAAATGGAAGTAAAACCTAGATATATATTTAAAGATAATCAGATGAATTAAGTTAAGAATTGAAGATAACAAGTTTTTGATTGAAACATGAAATATAAGACATGAAGTTGAAAAATAATGTTATGTGTTCCCACAGGACAAGATGGTTTAGAATTGAATAGAGATGTATCCAATGTCATGTGTGATTAATCGTATTTCATTGTAAATGTGGTTTTAGCTGAAGTGGTGTTTGGGTTTGGTTAGGCGAAATTCACGGATTCCTTGTTCCCCTCTTTACTATGAGTGAAGACGACATAAAGGGCATTTCCAATATGAAAACCAAAATAAATGAGAGGGCAGGCCACCTCCTCCGAAATAGATTTTTTAGTAACCCCGAAATTAGTTTTTATTATTATATGTAAACCAAAGCGAAATAAGAAATGGGTTTTGATGATTATGCAGCTCAAAATTATGATGTCTAATTTTGAAGGTGACGTTTGCCTAACAATGTAGTCCTAGTTTTGGGATAATATTCTTGCTTGTGGAAATGAAAAATTGGAGAGGGGAAAAAGGCACAAGCAATACGTCTCTCTCTTTTGCTGACCTTTTTCCATTTGGCCTTTTCTGCTTATTGACTTAATTGCTCCAATCAAATTGTCCCCTTCCACCTTGTTATCTTCTCACCCTTTTCCACTTTATAATTAAACCCCAAACTTGGTGCTCAAGATATACACCCCTTCTTAATCCTTGCATACTTTCTCTCTCTTTATACATTTCTAAGTTGAGTGTTTTCAAAAATTAAGGAATTTCTTTATTAAAAATCAGTATAGGACTAATAAATAATTGTGTTAGATTGCCACATCACAACTAACTTCTTTGTTATTTTTGGCCTCCTTTTTTCCTGTTCTTAATATTATCAACCATACTAATAGGGAAATACAAAGTTGAGATAGACCATTTACAAAATCATATTTTATTATTATTTCCCTTCTCTTAAAGATCAATAACCTAAAATCCTAAGTTATAAAGTTAATGTTGAAAGAATCTTGTCTTTTTTATTATTATCTGTTTAATTGGGGGAGGTGGATTGGTTTTAAACCCACTTTATATGGTATTGGAATGGGGGCCTTTGCCAAATAAACCCCAAACTAACATGAAATCTATGTCATATAAACCACCATACATGTCACATGGGTAGTAGCCCCTCCTCCTCTAATTTCACTTCTCTTTCACTCCAAAACAAGTTACAAAGAAAAAGAAAATAGCTTAGTTGTATGAAAGAGACATTTTCCTCTCATTTACATTATCTATACTAATCATCTTCTTCCCCAATTCTCATTCTTTCATTCTCTTCTCTCTCAATAATTATTATCCCTTACTTGCCTTTTTGCTTTTCTCCTAACTCTTCATTTTTAGGGTTTTCTTTAATATATTTTCTCCCAACTTAAATAAAATTATTGAAAAAGGGTTTTTTTTTAATCACTTACTCATACCATTATATTTTAATTTATTGGATAATTACATCTTACTTAAGACAAGTAGCATGACTCATTACGGATTCAGAAATTAAAAAAGGAATTATCAAAACTTTAATTAACTTAATTTTCCCAAAGATTAACAGTACAAATTTACCATTCTAAAATGTTGTTATAGTCCATCAATTATTTGTAATTTATAAAATCATTACAAATTCAGAAAAAAGAACAGATTTATTAAAACTTGAATTCTGATTTATACAATCTCAAAACTTGAATTAACTTACTTTTTCCCACAATGGAAATTTACCATTCTAAAATGTTCTTATATTCCATCAATTATTTGTATTTTATTATAATATATATTAATTAATTTTGTTGCTTTAAATATATCAGCTAACAGTATTCTAAAATGAAAAATAATTTTAAAAAAAAGTTTTTCGTGATTTGCAATTACTCATTTAACACCTTTCTCACCATCCAATAATGCTTCACATGAGCACACTTCTTTACACAAGCTCGCAACACGTGGCAAGCTCCTATAGGACACAGAGGTTGCCTCGGTTCATGAAATGAAGGTCGATGGGATTATTATAAGGGCTTAGTGCACGCCAGAATCTTTTTTTCTTTTTTTTTTTTTTTTTTTGGGCATAGTGGAGTTGCTTGCTTTTGAAGTTTATATAAGTTTTTATATTATATTTATAATTTTAATTATTTATTTGTATTATACACATTTATGATTTATCTTCATTATGGTTTTTTTAATCCTTTAAAGATGATGTTTGCACGTGGCCATGTTTACCCTCTTCAATTAATAAATTTTGCTATCTACTCCTCTTCTTTACCTTTAATGTAATTTAGATATTTGATATTTTGTTTTCTTATTATACTACCAATAATTAATTTAAACTTAATAATTTTAAAGCCAAACTATGATTTAGGTCCCTTTACTATGCAAAAATTTTAAGATTCACTCTATACTTTTATAATATCATTAGTTAATCAAAATAGTTTACTTGATAATAATTATTTTATTCATGGTTGTTTGATTAAAAAACTTTCAACTTATCATGTTGATATATATATATATATAATAATAATAATAATTTAAGAAAAATAAAATAAAATAGCTAATGAAATGATCTACTTAAACTTACTAATAATATTAGAGTTAATTCGTCAAATATTCTCAAACTATGATCCTTATTTTAAATTAGTCTTTGAAATTTAAAACATTCTAATTACATCATTAAATTATTGATGTTATATCAATAAGGTCTTTCTATTACTAAAATCATTAACATAAGCATTAAGCGAGACTTTAAATCTTATATAACATAATTTAAAATGAAAATTTTAAACTAGACTTCAAATCTTATTTTACATAATTCCTAAATGGACACCTCAACACCTTTCTTACAGTCCACTAATGCTTTTACTAAAACTATCACTCACACTCTCGTTCTTTTTTCGATTATACATTGTTTTTAGTTTTTAAATTTCGAGATTATGCAACAACGTTTTTACTTTTTCTTTAAAGTTCATTTTAAATTATGTCACATAACATTTTACAAGTCATTTAATGATTAAGTTGACTGTTTCAATAATGGAAGGGCATGTTTGATATAACATCAACAGTTTAGGGATATAACTAGAATGTTTTGAAGTTCATGACTAATTTAAAATGAGGGCCATAGTTTGAGGATGTTTGGTGTAATTAAGTTATAATATTATAAAAGTACATTAAATTAGGCTAAATTAAAAATTAAAATTTTAAATTTGAAAATAATGAAGGGCCAAAATCAAAATTTGAACTAATTATAATAATGAAAGTGATTATAATGGTAAACATATGAATCACCAACATCATTATCTCCTTACAATAAATTTTATAATGTTTGATATGGAAGCAAAAGCCGGCACGGACGGACATTATCCCATGTGTAGTGTTTCATATTTAATTTTATATATTTTTCCCTTTAATGCCTTTTTAGTTACCGGTATTATAGGCAAGTGTATAGCGGTTCTTAATTAAAATTTTAATATTTTTATTGACAATTGCTGTGAAAAAAAGGAAAGGATTAGGGACTTTATTTTATGATAATTATTTGGATGGAATTGATACAATGACATACGGTTATAGGTATAATAAAAATAAATATATAAAAACGAAGTATATTATATTTTATAACTTTAATTATAAAAATAAAAATGCATTATTGGTGTCAATTGGTTTTAGTTTAATTGACATCGTTATTATTACTAATATAGGAGGATGTGGGTTAGAATATCTTTGAAACGTATTATTTTCTTATTTAAGAGTTGAGAGAAATTATAAATAATTTTAAATATTATAAAAACAGATATATTATAAAATACATTGTTAATGTATTAAAACTCACAAGCGGGTACAAATGTTGACAGATAATAATATCATAAATTCGTAAGTGTTTTTTTTTTTTAATGTAGAGAATAATGTAACATATTTTATTAATATTTACACTCAAAGATAAAAATGCTACCATCCACTTATAGCGCCCCACGTGCGCCGACACGTGGCTCCTGTTCCCATAACGATGTCTTTGCCTTTCAATGGTCGCGCTCTTACCCCAAAAAACTCTACCTCCAGCACGTGTTTACAAGTGTGTGCGTGTTTTCCTTCCGAAATTTGGTTTAATATTGGTTTTGATCCCTCTATTATAATATCTGTTAATAATCGATAAAATCATTAGATTTCCATCTTTAAATTGTTTAAAAATGACATCGAATGGTTAAAGAAGATGTAAATTTATCATTGATTGAATATAGTTAACTAAATTTTCACATCTTATTTTAACAGAAAAAATTAGAGCTAGGACATGTTAGTGATAATATAAGAATAGGTTAAATCAAATCACAAATTTGAGGACTAAAATCAGGATTAGACCTCATAATTTTCTTTATTTGTTTTTAGTCACGTGCGCCGCACGAGCCACTGGTTGGGTCTCCTCCTCGACGACGCCGTCAAGTCATACACGCAAAAACACAACCATCCAATATGAATTAATTAAACCCAAATCTGTTCTCGAATCCCGAAACCGACCCGGTTCAAAAAATAGCAATATAGTTGAAATAGATGGGTAAATGAGTCATTTAGGTTGGTGTCGAAATGACTCTTTGCCCACAATTGGTAGCAACAAAAATTTCACACTTGCCATTTATATCAAGACCAAAATGATTAAAATAAAAATTTATTCTTGGCCAACAAATGATTATTAAAATAATTCATGGGGCGGGGCATAAGTATAAATCTCCAAATAAATAATAAACATTATCTTGACTTCGAAATTCTCAATTTTTTTTTTTAAAAAAAAGGTCAAAATCTCGTGATACTAGCAAATAATTTTGAACCGTCCGATGTGAATATCTAGAGCCGTATTTGAAATAAGAAAAGAAAAGTCGGTGTGGGACCACCTAAAAACCAGCCTGCTTGACGGTTTAGAAATTAGAACCACATCCACCCAAAGGAGCTGATTCACAAAACTATTTCAGCTAAATTTTGCTTCTTCTTTTTTTTTTTTAAATTACATAATTAGCCTCGGGAGAAGATCTGGATAGACATTATTAGACAAGGGTAGTTCGGGTAGATAAGAGGCAGGTTTCATTACTATTAAAATTAAACATAAAACAGCGTTATTGGGGGATAATAGTATAATTATGAGATGTGTTGCCCTTTTCTCAAATTGACTGCTGCTTGAGATGTTTTTAGGGTTTGACCAAACTCTTGTTTTCATGTTTATCTGTTTTTTCTTTTGTGTGTGAAAATTGAACACAAGAAAAAGATTGATGCATCAGTTGGATTTCAATGCTCTTTTTATAAAATTCCCAATATTTGTAATTATTAATAATTTGAAAAAGTAAGATTTTAAAATCGGATAATTTAATCTTTTTCACTCTACAAGTTAATTTAAATATTGAAAATTTTAAAATTTGATTTGTTGCCATATAAATGGCTAATGACAACGTTTATTAAGTACTAAAATTTTATTATTAAATTTTGTAAGTGTTGAATTTATATTTAAAATTTATTTGATCAAAATAAATATTAAATTTTAAAACATTATTTACTTTTTAAATTTTAATAGTATCAATATAATATTTTATATTATTTTAAATAATTTTGGATGAAAGATAAATATATTAATTTGAATATTTTTTACATAAAAGATAATTTATTTTAATTTTTAATAAAATAAAATCAACTTAATATTTTTATATTATTTTATTAGCAACTATTTACTTTATCTTATTAAACACTTTTTTTATGAAAATTTCAAATTAAATAACAAAAAATAAAATGATTATTACACGCATTTAAAATATTAAAATTAAAAATTTTCATTTTCAATAAAATAAAATTTTGAATGTTTAATCAATACCTTTCGATTGAAAAATTACAATTACCCTGCTATATTCTAGTTTTTTAAAAAACCCAAACAAAATATCAAAGATAACCAAACCAAGCTCAACTTCATGGGTTCCGCTCATCCATTGTTAAAAACTTAATAATAAATTTTTAAAGTTATTTTCACTAAAATTTATATAATATATTCTTTTATAGTATATAAATTATGAATAATAAGATTAATTATAATTTAAATAAAAATATTCCAGATTGGTTTATATAATAGTAGTTTTATAGGTTGTGAACCGAAAATCAAACTAGATAAATTTAAGTAAGGATAGTGATTAGTAGTCATTTAATTATTAATAAATTTATTTTTAATTACTTAATCATGAAAAATTATAAAATAATAATTTTTTTGTCACAATTTGGGTAACTATGTTAGTTTTAAAATTGGTATAATAGAAACTTCGACCCTCAACATTTATAAATTATATCAATTTAGTTTTAAATTTAAAAATTTAACCTCAACATTTATATATTATGTACTTTGTCATTCTTTTGTAATTTTATTTTTTCTGTGACATTAATGATTAATTTAAAAAGAGAATAAGAAAATATGAAAATTATTATATTAGATATTGGATGTTTGCATTTTCTTTGTATATTTTAAATTAGATTTAACTGATAATTTTATTTTTAGTTGTTTGTATATTAATTTTTTAATTTAATCCAATTTAATGGTATGACCTAGTTGAATTAACTTTTTATCTTCACAAAACAGAGGATGCTATCATCGAAATTCATTAATTTTGTATAATAATATAAAAAACTAAAATATTAGTGATTTATTTGGGAGTGATGATTATATTTGAAGGTGAGGAAGCATGAAAGTGGTGAACCCGACCGACCCCTATCAATAACCTATAAAATTATATAATGAATGTATAAATTAAAAGTTGAAATGATTATTAAGAATCTTTGCACAGTGAAAGTTGATGACAAAATGCGTTATTATTAATTTACATTTTCTTTTCCTATTATCTATACAACTATTCAGAGGAAGGAAACATAGCCAAAAATAACATATATCAATATTTCAAAATAAATGGCCTTAAAACTTCACTGTGTACATTTATTTTTTAATATTAAATTATAATTATAAAAAATTATCTTGAAAAATATTTTCAAATGACCTATTTTCACACTTTTTCTCCCAATTTTCCTTTGGCAATTTTTTTGGTGTGTTTTAACTGTTTTTTAGTGAATTTTTTTGTTAAATGCTATCAAATGAATTTATGTTTATAAATAAATTTTATTTTGCTTTCTCTGAAAGCGGCGATGGTAACAGTAATCCGTTTTTGTTTTATTTTAAAGTTGCGGCTGTGTTCATAGTGTTTTTTTTATGCATATTTTACAATTTACGTTCATAATAATCTTTTCTAATAATACATCTTTAAGATTGGAATATAGATTCCTTTCTTAAAAAAGAGTTTTAATTTTTAGCGTTTATCTAAGTTTAGCTTTTAAAAAATTTCGGATGAAGTTGAGTCATTTGTAAATTGACTTTGTACATCACCAATGTTAAAGAGCTTTTTAGAAACTTTTAGCATTATTGCTATCAATTAGAGTTAATTGTCGGCGTAATTTGATGGTAACAAAGCTAAAATATTACGTGGTAATATATATTTAATAGTTTACTGGTATTGCCAATTTAACGATCTTTGCTATGTGTATTTTTCATTCATTAGACTTTTTCGACAATCACGACAAACAACTATCAGAACAATAAGAACGAATGATTCTAAAAATTATTTTTATTTTGATTTTCTTTATTTTGGTGCGTTTTTCTATTTCTACTTAACTGTCATTATTTAGTGACTTGTGTTGTGATTCCAATTTGGCACCTCACTAATTTTTATGTTACAATACTGATTTAAATTAATGTAATTTTCATTTAATTTTAAAATAAAAAGTAAAATTAATTACTTGATGCATCCGAAAGTAACTTGGAAAAACTGTGAACAATTTAATCATTAATGTATTTAAAAATATTAGAATTTTGATTTTCAACCTTAGAAAGGTAATTTAACCCCCCCCCCCAAAAAAAAAAATACAACATAAACACAAAATTGGTGGATCAATTTATACCAAACGTAAGTGCCAGTTTTGGCATTGCCAGCTAGGAGTGTTGCCATTTTGCTTATTGATTTAATTCAGGTGTTTAAAACGTGATGCTTTATTAAGGAAAAAAAAAAACTCTTACATTTGTTGCATGATTTTATTATAAAAATAAATTATCTTTTAAAATATTTGTTTACTCAGTGTAGTTAAAAATAATAAAAATTCTTTCAAATTTGAAATTTCAAAATTTTCAAACGTGAAATTAAAAAAAAAACATTGATTATTATTTTTCAAAATAAATGGCTTTAAATTCAACAATTTTCTTTTAAAGGAAATAACCCACAGCTTACTCTTAACAATAATAATATATATTTGTTTCCATAATTAGCAATAAAATTTGCCCATTGTTAATGTGCTTTTTTCCCACCTAATTAGCTAATTTAGCAGAATAACTTTTGCATATTGAGAAATCACACAAATTTGTTAGGTCTGTTTATGGTTATTTTTGGCCTCATCTTTAATTTGGCTTTAAAAATACCTTTTGTTTAATTTAAAAGATAGGTCAAATTATGGTTTTACTCCTTATAATTTAATTTGGAAGAATTAGATCCTCTAATTTTATAATATCATTGTTTTGTCCAAGTAACCTGTTAACTATTTTAGTTTAAAATACTAATATTAATTTTTCTCAAAAGATATCATTTTAGCACAAAACTAATTACTAATATTATATAAAATTAAAATATTAAGATTAAATCGGATGAAATCATAATTTAACTTAAAATATATTATTTAAATCTTTTGAAAGATTGAACGATCTGTAGAATCGTAAATCTGGAATTTGATTTTTTTTTTTTTTTAAGATAATCTTGTGGTAGGAAAAAAATGGGATTAAAAGCAAACCAAATATGTGGACGTGCTTAAAGTATCATATTAACGGATAATTATGATTTTGATTAAGATTAAGATTACGGAAGTGATGATGGATAATTGTAGTGTGTAATTTGACTAGTCAATTCGATAATTACTTAATTAGTGTGGAGCTTAATTTGTCTTCAAAAACGGCAGAAGCAGGGGATAAAAACTCCACTAACGGAAGCTGGCAGTCAGAGATTTGACCATTCCCCCCCTCATTCATATATTTACTACTTGCACTGTTAAAAGGCGTAGGGGTACCTAAAATCTAATTTCTCCCATTAAATTAATATATTTTTAAGAAAAGAGAGTGAGAGAGAGGGACAGTTTTTATTCCATCACCTCCTCCGCCTCATCATCATCAATCACATAGTCAACACGTGTCTCAACCGGCGCTAACCGGTTACCGGTTTTCACTCCCCTCCCCCTTTTTATAGGTCCCACCACCGCCACCATCACCGCCGCCCCCCGCCTGCCCTGCCTTCCCCTCATCACCACCCTCCCATTCTCTTTTTATTTTTTTTCCTTTATTTATAATTCGACTTCCGAAAACAAACAAAACGTAAAAACGAAAAAAAAAAAAATTATTTCATTAAACAATTTTTTTTTTTTTTTTTGGTTTGGAGAGAGAGAAAGAGAGAGAGCAAGTTTAAAGAGAGATAAAGGGGGCCGCTTATAGATTTTGCTCGCAAAGCCAAAACCAAAGCTCCCTCGCTCTGATTTGCAGAGAAAATCCAAAGGACAAATTAACCAGCCTATAGAGAAACAGAGAGGAAAGAAAAAAGAAAAAAAAATTTAAACGAAGAAACACGAGAACGCGAAGAACAACAACAGCAAATCAAAGGAACAACAACTGAAAAAAGAAAAAAAAAAAAAAGAAAAGAAAGAGAAAAGAGATAGTGTATTAATTTTTTGACGGAAAGAGATTCATTTCATTTTTTTCTTCTTCTTATCCAATCAGTAAGTTCTTCGCAACATTTGTATTATGATTCTTTTTTCATTTCCTTTATATGTCACTTCTTCGCTTTTGTTATTATTCTTTTTTTAAAAAAATTAATGTTTCTATTTCGTTTATCACTTTGTGTTTATCTACTAATTAATGAGATGATATTAATGAAATTATAAACAGATCTGATTAGCTTTCGTTTCTTCTATTAGTTTGAATCTGATTGTTATTTTATTTTATTTGTTTTTGTTCTTGTTTGCCTTCAATGAAATTCTGAGATCTGGTACTTATTTTTCTTCAGCTTTGTTTGATCGTGAATTCTTTTATTCTTGTTTTAACCAAATTTGCTTATGTTTAATTATTGTTTTCGACTTCTTTATTTTTTTTTCGCTGCTGAATTTTTTTTTTTCATTTTATAAGCCTGAATTTGGATCTTTGTTTTATTGGATTCGAATTCCTGTTTGGTTTGGTTTATCGTTTTGAAAATTTATCTGAAACTGCTCCCTTTGTTTGCCCCTTGTTTTATTGAATAGGTAGAATTTGTTAATCTTGACTGCGTTATGTTTTGGGGGGAGAAATAAAACTTGTGGTTGTTACAGTGATTTGAAAATTCCCATTGTTATTTTTGGGGATTTTCCCGTCTGAAGTCGGGAGGGGATCCTAAAGAGTCATGTTGGAGAACCGGTGCTGCAAGTCCTGTTTGGTGTTTGCAAGCTCTTGTCAGGAAGAAAGGAAGTGGGCTTACATGTACAATGGGAAGCGCCCACGGGAATTCTCTGAATCCGATGGTTGTCAGGAAACCAAGTTGTCGAAGCTATCTTCTGAAGATTCCTCCAGTGACGATAATAATTCTAATGCTTCTTCTCCACAAGACTCAGGTGACTTTCTCTTGCCAGGTTCTCATGACCAATCCGGTGATGATAGTAAGCGATCTGATTCTTCCTCGGATACAGACTCTTCTCTTATCCACCACTGCTCCATTGGTCTAGACAAACCGGATTTGGTTAACCAATCAGACAGTGACAGCCTGTCGGATTCTGTGGAGGAGTCACCAGAGGAACAGTCTGAGGATGATGGTGAAAATGATGATAGCAGCTTTTCTGATTCTCCCGAGGATGGTCATCGGAGTCATGCTGGGGATTCTTCGTCAGACTTGGATGCATTAATCCAACCAATTGGGAGAGATAATTCCATCAGTTGTCTGATTAGGTGCTCGAGGTCTGATTATGGTTCCATTGCCTCATTGAATCGGAGTTTTCGCTCCTTAATCAGGAGCGGGGAGATCTATAAGTTGAGGAGGCAGAACGGTGTTGTTGAGCATTGGGTTTACTTTTCTTGTCACCTCCTTCAATGGGAGGCATTTGATCCAATTAGGCATAGGTGGATGCATTTGCCAAGGATGCCTCCCAATGAATGTTTCATTTTCTCGGATAAGGAGTCCTTGGCTGTTGGAACTGAATTGCTTGTATTTGGGAAGGAGGTAACTTCCCAGGTTATATATAGGTATAGTATTCTGACGAACTCATGGACTACTGGGACCAGTATGAATGCTCCGAGGTGCTTGTTTGGATCGGCTAGTCTTGGAGAAATTGCAATTTTAGCTGGTGGTTGTGACTCTCAGGGTAATATCCTGAGCTCTGCAGAAATGTACAATTCTGAGACTCAGAAATGGGAGACTCTCCCAAGCATGAATAAGCCAAGGAAGATGTGTAGTGGTGTATTTATGGATAAGAAATTTTACGTGATTGGAGGAATTGGTGGAGCTGGGAAGGATGCACGGGTTCTCACTTGTGGTGAGGAGTATGATTTAGAGACAAAAAAGTGGACTGAAATTCCCAATATGTCTCCTGGAAGAAGTGGAGCGGCTGCAGAGATGCCTGCGGCAGCTGTGGCACCTCCTCTGGTTGCAGTTGTTAATAATGAACTGTATGCTGCTGATCATGCTGGCATGGAGGTAAAGAAGTATGATAAGGAGGGGAACTCATGGTTGACTATTGGAAGATTGCCAGAAAGAGCAGTTTCGATGAATGGTTGGGGGCTTGCGTTCAGAGCATGTGGAGATCGCCTTATAGTGATTGGTGGTCCTAGGGCTTTAGGTGAAGGTTTTATTGAGATCAATTCATGGGTTCCGAGCGAAGGGCCTCCCCAATGGAACTTGCTTGCCAGAAAGCAGTTGGGTAACTTTGTGTATAATTGTGCTGTGATGGGATGCTAGAGAGATAGAATTTGGTGGCATCTCGTGCGGTTGAATGGTGCTGCGCTGCCACTGGGGTTTGCACCATCGGTTTTTCCTTAAACACACAACTCTGAATTTTTACTAATGGTAATTTCCCCTTCTTTCTTTTTTACATCTTTACCCTTTTGGATGGGGGATGATGGGGAAGATTTCAGATTACTCAAGATTCAATAGAATGTTTTATTGATAGGGGTGTCTTGAGTTTTTATTTCTTTTTCCAGACTTTCATTCAAAATTTCTTCGATTAAATTTGTCTTCCCCCGTTTTCAGTGACATGAGAACTTGCAAAGGCTGGCTTCATTAGCACAGGAATAGGTTTAATAATTTGAAGTACCAACACATTGGTAGGTTGCCATTAGAGCTTGTTGAAAGCTTTTTAAGAACACAGAACTAGTCATATGGGTTTCTTCTTCCTTAATTTTCTTGGAATTGTCTTCAAGGGAGGAAATAAGTTCCGGAGGCTGTTATCTTAGATGTTGGCTGATGTACTGATTACATTGATCATTACAATTGATGAACTATATACTCCCAGAAATTTTCTTATGTACACTTTGCAATCCTTCATTGTTTTTAGTTTCTTTTGTTTAGTTGGATGGTGCCAGTTTCTCTTTTTGCTCGATTTTCTAATTCATAAGTTCTATTCTTTCCCATACTTTCCCGCAATTAGTCTGATATATTGAATAGAGTTGATGACTCTTTTTACTTTCAGCTTCTTCACATTTACGATAAGTTACAGATTTTCCTGTTCAAGAATCTTGATAAATAGAATTATAATTAAGAAATGCGATACTATGATTACTAACTGAAAACTTCCTTTTAAGTATCAATCTGGCTGCATCATTTAAAGCATCAGCCAGTCAGCATATTGTATTTCTTTTAGAAGCTAGGTGTTAAATTGCAAATATGGCATTTGCTGTGTAATTGTTTTGTGGGTGAGGTGCAAAGGAATATTTCATTTAGATTCTAGGTTTCCCATAGACTATTATATAGATATATCGAAAGCAGTATGTTAATTGAGGAAACCATGTCCTTCCTTAATTAGAAAGGCTTGTAGTATTCCAACTCTTTGCTTTTCTGTGGATGACATAATGTCTCTGTATGTGTTCTTTCATGAATATTTGTTAATCCATTTTATTGCTGCAGGGCTCATTAGATGAGTAGTAATGAAGAATATATGGTGAGTCCATTTATTGCAAAACTGAGTGTGTAGATTTCAGAGAGATTTTTCTTTTAGTTGATTTGCTGAAATGCAAGGGTAAAATGCTGCATCTAGTTCGCCTTGCCTTGCTCTATGCTGCAACCATATCTTTGGAGTTTCCATGATGTTTTAATTTCCCGTTTGATGCAATGACTCGATTTTTACTGGGCTTTGCCATACTGATTGTGCAAGTTCCAAGCCTCATAAAAGTAGTAGGTAGTTTGGTAAGAATTGGTAGTTTTAACTCTAGCGAGACAAGTAGGAGGATGAATCATGAGAAATAAATGTGAGGTGGAAATATTTGATATTTCCTAGGAGAGAAAAAAGAGGGGGCAAAAAATTAGATAGACATTTGTTATTTGAGTCAGAATCTTTTTGATATTGTGTTACTAGCATTATAGCTTGGATTGATTAATGATCTTAATAGAGTACAATAGTAAAACCCAATTTTGGTTTCAGTGTTAGAAAACTGTCAGAATTAATTTGTCCTTAGAAGCTGTGTTTGTGAATCAGTGGCTTCATTGAATCCCTGGAGCCAATGGCAGATTATTCATACACATGTATATACGGTAAATATACTCATGTCGGATATATAGTCTGTTGGATTGTGCAGCCAAAGTTGGCACAGAACTTGCCCTGGACCATGTTGATTGGGTGATGATGATGAAACCAAGTTAGGCCTACCATTTATTATGTTTTCATCATTTTGTTTTTGTGGTAAAACCAAGTAAATTTCACTGTGAACAAAAAGCAGTTGAAATTGAAAAGGAAAAAAGAAAGTACTGTACTGATATCTGATCTGAGCAAATATCAATGTGAATATGATTCTGCAAAACAAAATTGTCTTATATACGCAACGACTATTACCAATTTTTAGCTACGCACGTGTGTGAATCATGGTACAATGTTTCACTTGTTTTTATTACTGCCAAAATTTTGAAATATATATACATATAAATTTATTGAATTCTTTAAAAAATATCCCACAATTTAGGTCATCACTAATTTATCAAATTTTCACTCAGTCAATTTACTCTTTTTTTTTTCCTTTTAAAAAATGTGAAATTAATGCAAATATATAGATTTCTTTGATAAGAATAAAGAAATAGGTCTGTGCATGATGAGTTTAGACTAAAGTTGAGCTTTATTGTCGTGTTAATAGAAGTGAATTTGCATATCTACTCCTTGTTGCCATATCGTTAACTTCAGTTTTTATTTCGGGTTTAAGTGATATTTAGTTGTTCTTTTTAAATCTTGGTAAGACTTCAAGATTGTTCTACATTGTCATTTGTTTTCTTTATTTAGATAAAAATTTAAAATAATTCAAAAATATAAAAATATTATAAAATTCTATGGAAAATTTATAAAATGATAAAAAGATATTGAAAATAATAAAAATATAAAAATCTATAACAGTTTATAGTTTACAGTTTTTCCTCTTAACCCTGCTGCCGTATAATTATAGTAGGATAGATCTTTTATTCATTTATCTTTTATATATATATATATATATATATATGATAATATTTATTTTAGTATAGTTGAAAAAAAATGATAAACTGAAAAAGAAGAAGAAAAATACCAAATTTAACCCTTTTTTTTGGTATAATGTAAAATTTAGCTCTTAATGTTTACATCTTTTATCAATTTATTCCTTATTCTTTTAGCTAAATTTGATATTCAATCTTTTAAAAGAGGCGAATTTGACCATCAACTTATATAAAAGACTCTAACTATTGTTTTTAAATGGAAATATTGACTAAAACATTTTTAAACATGGCAACCTTCATGGTAATATACATGTACTGTATGTTATTTTTTTTTGAATATTTTTAACTTTTATTGATGTTATGCCATGTTAGCATGAAGTAAACGTAAATTGTCACGTCAATATTATTAAAAACAATGAATATTTTAGACAAAATTTTTGTTAAAAAGTTATTTTGATAATTTTTTGAAAATTAATGGTCGAATTTAATTTTACAAAAGAATACAACCAAAATGACAAAAAAAAATTGTAGGCTTTAAAGATTAAATTTAACATTATGCCTTATTTTGTGCTTTCTGGTTAGGGTTTGAAAAGTTCGTTGATTAGTGATGTTGACGCTTTTATGGAGAAACAAGGATAGTTGAGTAGATGATAAGATTATTGAATCGTTGGTTTAAAAATAAATAATGAAATATAAATTCATAAAATTTTATATAGAAAAATATAAACTGGTTCAATCAATTGAACCAATGTTTCATCGATTTGCACTTCAATTTAGTTTATATCCGATTATTTGTCAACGGTTGGACCACTGATTCTGACATCATTGCTTAAGGTTTTATTTTATTGTGGATGAGTTTGTAAAGAAATGGAGGGATAAAGTACATAGTTGCATAAAATTTGAGTAGTAGCTACTTTGTTTGAAGTATATGTGATGAAATGAGTGAAAAGAAGTATAACAACAGTTGGGCGTCTGAAGGAAGCTGAAAATTGAGTGAAAAGAGCCGCATGAGATGGAGATACATCAACTAAAATGTATCTATTTGTGGCTCAGCATACATATATGAAGCTGATTTAAAACACATGAATGAAATAATAAAAATTCCTTTTAATTCTCTTCTTTTTTCTGCTCTAAATCACCAATCACTTATTCTCTGACAGGTTAGTGTGAAAATGTACGTAAATTGAACACAAGTTATTTAAACTCAGAATTTTGAAATCCCTTTGAAAGATTATTTTTGTAAAGGTTTCCTCCATAGTTGGCAAAGTTGTATTAGCCAACAACCTCTTGATTCAATGGCAGAAGCATTATGTTGGCATGAGAGTCTAAGCAACTCCATTCCCTTTCTTCAATCATAAATACAAAAGGTGGGTAGAAGAATTTGATTTGAATAGAATCAACCAGAAAACAAAATTACCCTTACTTTTAAGATATTAATTTTTTAGTTTTTTCTTTTTTCACAAAGGTTAAGGTGTATATTGCATATATACTAACTGATCTAAATCCAAAATATGATGACTGTTACATTTTAAAAATGACTACCTGATTAAACTGGTAAATTTCAGTTGGGCTGAAAATGTGTCTTACAACCTCAAATCCAACCCATATTTAGTAGGGTGAAGAGCAAAATAACAAGGAGGAGGCTAAGCAGTCGAGGAGGAGCCATATCCTTAAAATATGAGAGCTGCAAAAAAACAAAAAGGTAAAATCCAATGAAGATATTTCTCCTTTGTTTGTTAAGGTACCATTAATGGCAAAATCCAATGGTATCATGTTACATTTACCTATAGGTTAGCCCAATATGGATAGGCTAATTAAGGTAGTTAGAATGCCTTAAAACTCCTAACTGTGAGTCAAAGGAATTGAGCATGCTAAGTAGTTATCAAATTGTTAACAAACTGATCAGTAAACAGATTAAGTATACCAACATGATCATTAGGTTATTGGGCAACTCAAATGCTAGCTCTACAACTTTCATATGCACTCTTTTCCTCATTACACTGTTACGTTATTTTTTTCTTTTTTTCAATTTTTACAAAAAGGTTCAATTCATCTCTCATACGACAACTCCTCAAGTTTAATCCATCATCAAAAGATATCTGTCTCAATCAACTTTTTCTAGAAATATTTTTGTCGAGAACAAAATCTATTAAGATAGGAATTATTATTATTCTTATGAACAAAGTATATCTCCTCATAATCTAAAACCGCCAATAGATCTTCACATTAGGGTGTCCTTTTTTAATCATGTATATATACATAAAAGAGCAAATGAGTGTTTGATTACTAGATAATATGTTTGGTTGTGGGCCTAAGGCAAGCAGGCCCAGCCAGCATTAGCATCAATAAAGTGCAGTGCCAGCTAAAAAGTACAATGGAATTGGTGAGCATTCCCTCTTCTTTGCCTTGACAATAATGGGTTATCAATCATATCCAAATATCTCCCACTAAATATTGCTACAACCAATCAATAATTAAAAAGCATACCATATTTCATTTCTTCTTTTTTTTCTATCCCTCTGAACCATCACTCTTTCAACATTAATTATTCAAAATTCATTTTACTATATCTATATTACTTATAAAATCTTTAATTAAATATCGATTAAGTTTCAACTCAACTGGTATGGGTATTATGGTCAATGTAAGCGGACGTAAATTTGAGTACGCTAAAACGCATTATTTTCCTATTTATGAGTTGGGGAGAGACTATAAATAGTTCTAAAAATTGTAAGTAGATATGATCAAAACCTATAATGAGAAAGATGTTTGATTTTTGAAAATATTTTTATTTTCTATTTTAAAAAATTTAAAACACATTTTTTCAATAATGAAAATATGAAAACATTTTTAATACATATTTTCCTATAATAGAAACACGAGAAATAAAATAAAAAATTCTATATTTATATGGATCCATATTTGAAAATTGTTGAAAAATATTTTTGTTGTTTTAAATTTTTTTTTATTTTATGAAGCATTTTTAAATAAAGGAATGAAATTAGAGGTGCTCATCACCGAAATTGGGTTCGGGCTAGGCTCAACTAAAATTTTAAGCCCATTTACTTGGTTCGGGCCCAACTCGATCGTAAAAAATAGGCCTAAAATTTTGCCCAAGCCCGACCCGGATAAAAATGCTAAAATCAGGGCCAGACCCGACCCGTCTGTATTAATTTTTATATTATTTTTATATAATTTTTAAATATGTATAATACATCAAAATTCTAAAAACATCAAAATAATTATCTCCCAACAAATTGAAAATAAATTTTAAAAAATATGTAGACTTAAATAACACTAAGATAAAATATAACTTAACAAGCAAATACCTCTAAAATAATAACAAAATCAACAAATGCCTTTAAAATAATAACAAAATTAATAATAAAATAAGTTTTATACAATATCCAAACAGTAACAATAAAATAGTAGCAATATAATAGTAAGATGGTAGCAAAATAGGGAGAAAACAATAAGAAAATAACATTTAAAAACAAAAAAAGAGCAATTATTTTTATCTTTTAGTGAATTCGGGCCAAGCCCAGGCCAAAATGCCTTACCCGAGGCCTGGCCCGTTTAAAAAATGGGCCTTATTTTTTTATTCAAGCCCATTTTTTGAGGCCTATATTTTTGTCCAAACCCTTTCACATTTCGGGCAGGCCTTCCGGTCGGGTTAGGTGACTCGACCCATGATCAGGCTTAAATGAAATCAACTATTTGTTTTTTTTTCCTGCTTTTAAAATATTTCATTTTTTCAAAATTTTTAATCTTATCATTAGTTTATTCTATTTTTTAAAAAAAACAAAAATGAAATGACTTCTGTTTCTTGAAACTAAACATAATTTATTATAAAGATATTTATATTTTTTAAATAATTTTATAATTTTTTTTGAAATTAAATAGATGAAACTATAATCTTGATATAAGTTTCAAAATAGATGAGTTATAAAATTTTATTTTGGATTAAAACATATTTTATTTTCCATAATTATTTTTATATATTTAAATTCATAAAGATATTAGGGTTTTTTTTCTCTCTTTTTTTGTTCCTTTCGTCTGCACGAATTCACAGGTCGACGAGTACGCCTTTCTCTCAATCTTTTTGAGCATTGAAGAGTTTTGAGTTTTTTTTTGTTTCATAAAGTGCCCAATAATCAATGGAGGAAGATCTAGCTAATTTAAGTATTGGCGATGTAGAGGAAGACTTGTTACTAGAACAAGATGAGGAAGAGGGATACAAAGATGATTTTTGCATGTGTTTGGTGGGAAAAATCTTAACTAATGGGATAGCTCACTTTCCATTGATGAGAAACATCCTGGCCGAGCTATGGCCCCTAATTGGGGTGTTTCCATTACTGAGATTGAAGAAAAAAGAACTCCTTTTCTGTTCTATAACGAACTGGATTTGAAAAGAGTTATTGATGGTATGCCTTGGTTCTTTAATAGACATTTGATTATCTTCCACCGACTGGAAAAAGGGAAGGATCCAATACAAGTTCCAATGGTTTTCACAAATTTTTGGGTGCAAATCCACAATTTCCTGTATGTCAGAAAATATGGCAAGACAGATGGGAAATTTCATTGGCCTTTTTAATATGATGTAGTAATTATCTCTAAAGGAGTAAGGAAGTTTATGTGCATGTACGATAGATGTTTAGAGCCCGCTTAAGAGGAAGAAATGTATTATTTTTGGACAAGATAAATCAACCTATGCTACATTCTGATATGACAAGCTGTTATTATTTTGTTTCTTATGTGGAAGATTAGGGCACGAGGAAACATTATGTCCAATCTATTTAACATTGGGTTCACAAGAGGTGGTTTTTGGGTGGGACATATCCCTCCATGCCTCGTCAAGGAGGACTACCCTAATGGATAGCCAATGGCTTTGAGAGGAATCAATTGGTATGGTAAGAATCGATTTTAGGGGAGGTGATCAAAGGGAGAGTAGGTAAATAGAGCCTACTATCAGAAATAAAGTTAACGAATCAAGGGTAAAAGGTATTATAGTGGAATTAAGAAAAAAAAGTATCAAAGATCGATAAGCAAGGATGCAATGCAAGAATGGGGTGGAGTGTCCTACAAATCTCAATAAAGTGGAAGATGAAAAGAGGAATGTGAAAGATCAGCCTATCAGTTTATTAGAGGATAAAAAAAGACAACGAAAAAATCATGGTGATGCTACTAACGAAAGTCCAATGGAAACAAATTTAAATAAATTTATATCGGTGGAAGCTAATAAGCCGGCCGACCTGTCAAAATGAAGACTTTAAGTTCGAACGTTCATGGATTGGGGCAACCACGAATAGTAAGGCGTCTCAAAAACTATTTGAGACATGTTTAGCCTCAACTTTTGTTTCTAATGGAAACAAAAGTAAGCTCAAGGAAGATGGAAATGTAACAGCCCAATTTTGAGTTTGATCAGAGCGAGTGGTTTCAGGACCACCTAACCGAGTCAAAATATTTATTTTATTATTCTATTAGTATTTTCAGCGTGATAGTATTACAGTATAAAAGTTTCATAAAGAAATTTTATCTATTAAATAGTTAATTTGGTAAAAAGACTAAATCGCGTAAAGCGATAATTATGAGTTCTATTGCATAAATGGCTTAAATGACATTGGTTGTCTTAGTGGGAGTCCTTGCATGGCAATTATACCATTGCCTTTTTGAATGGACGGTAGTGGGCTTAAGTTTGCATGGCTTTATGTTTTATTAAAAGGTTAAATTTGTAAATTGGTTAATATATGTTATATTAGTAAAATAAAATAGAAAAATGTCTTTATTTTTCTTCATGCATGGCTGATTATAAGAAAGAAAAGAATTTTTCTTCACATTTTTAAGGTTCGACTATATTGATGCTTGATTAAGGTATGTATTGAACTCGGTTTTTGATAATTTTTACGTTTTTGAGATCGTTGCTTAGTAATCTACAAAGCCCATGCCCTAATTTCTGAAATTGGTCATATTTTTAAAATATGCCATTGTTGAATACTTATGTATTTTGATGTTTCTTGATAAATTATTGATGGTTGTTTATAGATATACAAGTTTTATAAAGTGATTTTTGACAAAATTGAGTATTTGGGATTTAATTGAAAAAGATAGAATTTTTGTGGCTAGAAATGGGAATAAAATAAAAATATGAGCTATTTTGATGCTATAGAAAATTCGGTTATGAATGGGTATATGAAAATTTTGTGTAATTTTGCATATTTATGTATTATGGACTAAAGTGTTAAAATGTGATAGTATGAGGGTTATTTTATAAATATGTCAAATTACATGTTTATGGATTAAATTGAATGTGCTGGTGATTAAAAGGGTTGAATTTGAATTAATATAGATCAAGAGAAACAATTATCGGAATTAGTTTAAGGAAAACGGAAAGTAGACGAATAGTCGATGGATTACGAGGTAAGTTCGTATAGATAAAAATCGAATATTAGATATGTGTAATTATTTAAATTGAATATATATATGTATGCATAATGAATAATTTACTAGAATTATCGGCTCTATGAATATATTACATATCGAATTATATGATTAATTAATACAAAAATTATATGTTACAAGTATCTGAATACAAGTTTCTGTTACATGATTATATGATTAAATATATTATATGGTACAAAAACTATATGAGTAAATGAGATATGGGATGAATTGGTATTTGAATAAAAAAATGTTATAGATGTTATATATATACAGAATTTATTGGATAATAAACATGGCTTATGCAAACCGAGCATTTGAATATATATATGTTTTAATTGAATTGAAAATATATGAATTGAGAAATTGTTATATTAAATATCGTTAATTTTGAATTTAAATTAGTTTAATATCTTGTTTTGAATTTTATAGAGTTATAATTGAGATAGCTGAATATGATTATGCATTGAAATAATATATTTGAGTTTAATTCGACTGAGTTACGACAGTTGAAAGTCTGTATGAACTTTATGGAATAGCTAGAACTTTCAATATATGAATTATGTATAAGATGACTTTAGAACAGTGATATTCGGGCTTTAAACCTAGCAAGCCTTGCGCTGGTGAATTAAATCAGGCTTTGTGCCTAGCAGGCTTTATGCCGCTGTATTAAATCAGGTTTTGAGCCTTGCAGGCCTTATGCCGGTGTGTGATTCAGGCTTGTGCCTAGCAGGCTTTATGCCGGTGAATTATTATAAGCTTTATGCCTAGCAGACTTTATGCCGATATGGCATCGATATGTGATTGCATGTAAGACCACGTCTGGGACGTTGGCATTGTACGATAGGTGTGATTATTCGTGTATCCTATTCAATTCTGAATGGATCAACGGGTAATTTACCGATTTGTAATATATAAAGTAAATGTTATAAGAGATATAAGAATTACATGATATATGTTACATAATTTATATGAGATTATATGCTAAATGAAATATAAGTTACATTATATGTGTACATGATACATAATACTTGGTATACATGATTTATATATTACTGAAATTACATGATTTATCTGAATACATGCTATCTGAATTACATGAATTACATGGATATTATATTGCTACAAGAGTTATATGATTTACATGAATATATGTTATCTGAGTTACATGATTAACATGAATTGATTGCTACAGTAGATGAATTATAAAAATGATGTGTTACATGAATTATATAAGTTACAAGATGAAACCTTATATGAGATATTTGATGGGTATAAATGAAATGAGAGATGAATTAGATATTAAATAGACATTATAAGTTTGGTTTCTTCCTTATGAATGGATGAACTATTGTTCTTCTTGATGAATTGATGTTATACGGTATAATTACGCTATCGGTTATATGAATGTGTTATATGTCATTTGAATGGAAATAAATTGATATGAATATTATGTGAATTTAAATGCTTATTGTTTTTACTCATGATGTTTTGATGAAATATGAATAGATAATATTTATATGGTATAAGTATAGATGGCTACCAAGTATATGGCTTTTAATGAGCAAGATACTGAGTATTCAATGATAGTTTTATTGACTAGACTGAAAAGATGACGATGTGAAAATAGAAATGAGGATACGAATCAGTACAGGTATATGTGTAATACTCGACAAGTAAGTGACATTGATAAATTCATGTGATGTGTGAGTAGATGTGATAAATTACGCATGAATTACATGACTATTAAGGAAATAAATATTGAATTAAATAAGGCTGGTTCAAAAGCAATCAAATTGCTTAAAATGACAAGCTAATTGTTAAATCTTTTATATAGTGCTGTTAATTATACGAGCTTACTAAGCTTATTAGCTTACTCTGTTTATTCTCTGTATTTTACAATGATTCAAATGCTTGCTCGGGTTGGAAGTCATCGAAGATTTCATCTCACTATCTAAGGGGTAATTGGTATTTCTAAACTCTTTGATGTGGGGTAATATGGAATGTGATATGGCTTGAGTGAAAATGGTTGATTTGATATAGAAGTATACATGATATATTCATCTTGTGATAGTCTTGTTAATTGGCATTTTGGTATAGATGATATATATACTTGAACATGTTATGCAAATGATGCTTGTAGGTACATGTCATAAGAGTTGTGAAAATGGCTTAGACCAAGCCTGTTTTGTGCCACACGGTCAGAGCACACGAGCGTGTAACTTGACCGTGTGACCCTATTTCGTAAGTTTTCCTATATCTTTTATATGTTATTAAATTATTCCCTGTTGTGTAATTAGAATTTTATATGCTCATTTTAAGCATGCTATGAATATGAATGCTTGATATTATTAAATTGAGATGATGTTTGATAAAAGTTAAAATTTTACTGTTCTAAACTGTGTTACAAATCCGGTAATGCCCCTTACTTATTCCGGCGACGATTATAGGATAGGGGTGTTACAGGAAAGGATAAGAAGATCATGCGTGTTTGTAAAAAAATTGATGTCAGTGTAGAGGGCTCAAGGGGGGATTATCATTAGGGTGGAAAAATAGTCATAATATTAATCTAAAAAGTTTTTCTAACTCCCATATCGACGTGGATGTTACTGAAGACAACGGGGGAAAAAGTTGGAGGTTCACTGGATTTTGTAGGGCTCCAGTTGAAAATTTAAGATTCATGGAATTTGTTAAGACGTCTAAATGAAGAAGCCCAATCACCATAGCTTGTTATGAGTGATTTCAATGAAGTAATGTTCTCTTTTGAAAAAAAAAAGAGGGAGACTATAGGAAGAATGTCAAATGAAAGCATTTAGGGACATACTCGAAGAATGTGATTTAAGCGATCTAGGTTTCTAAGGATAGTGGTTTACTTAGGAGAGAGGGAGGTTGGCCACTAACAACATAAGAGAACGTCTTGATAGAAGAGTGGCAAATTCAGAATAGTGAGCACGTTTTCTAGAATATGTGGTATCGCACCTAAACCAGAGTTTTTCTGATTACTGCTCAGTGTTAGTGGATACATCCGGTAAAAGGAAAGGATCTCAAGTAAGGAGAAGAATTTCGTTTTGATTTAATGCTGATTAGATTTTAGAGGAGGATTTTGAAGATAAAGTTAAACAAGGTTGGGCAATGAGCAAATAGGAGCTTCTAAAAAAAAACTAAACGGTTTGGGGCTATTTTTAATAGAGTGTAGCAAAATTAACAAAGGTAGACACAGGCAATGAAGGGAGGAGATGAATGCCAGTCAAGCTGTTTGAACAATGATAATCTAGACGAAAATAAACTAGCAGAAATTATGGAAGTCAAATTGGATTTAAACAAAGAAGTTGATAAAGAGGAATTATTTTGGGAGCAACGTGCTAAAGTCAATTGGTTACGAATGAGGGATCGTAATACTTCCTTCTTTCATAATTTTGTACCTTATTGCAAGCATAGAAATACTCTCTTGGGGATTGAAGATTCGGCTGGAAGATGGGTGAGGAGATGCGAAACTTCTTGATTTGGCAACAAATTATATTAAGGAGCTGTTTTCATCAAAACCCTTTTCCAATAGTGAAGTACTTAAGAATAACATCCATTCATGTATATCAAGTGCTGTCAATAATGAGTTATTAACCAGGTTTAAGGAGGAAGAAATAATTGAAGCTATGAAGTCAATGTCGCCACTTAAGGCCTCGGGAAAAGATGGATTCCTCACTTTTTTTTACCAGAAGTTTTGGCATATAGTAGGAAGAGACGTCGTAATTTTGTTTGGAAGTTTTGAATAACCACAAAGATTTAAGAGATGTTAACGATACCTTTATCATGTTAATACCCAAAGTGCAAGCACCAAAAAATATGGGGCAGTTTAGGCCCATTAGTTTATATAATGTGGTTTACAAAATTATTGCAAAAGTAATTGCCAATAGGTTTCGAAAAGCCCTTAATAGCTGTATAGATGAAACACAAGGAGTGTTCGTGCCCGAAAAACAAATTACGGACAACATTTTGGTGGCTTACGAGTTATTGCATTCTTTAAAAGAGAAATGACAAGGGCATGGGAATTTTGCATTTAAACTTGACATGAGTAAAGCTTATGATAGGGTGGAGTGGATTTTGTTTGGAAAACATGATGAGAAGCCTCAACTTTTGTGAAGGATGGATCGCTTTGATAATGAGATGTGTTCAAAGTGTTTCATATTCAGTGTTGTTAAATGGGGGGCAAGGGGAAGTTTTTAAACCCACAAGAGGGCTTAAGCAAGACGATTCTTTAAGTCCATATTTATTTATTATCTGTACAGAAGGATTTTCAAGACTGTTCAATCATGCAAGGAAGGATGGAAAAATTAGAGGGGTAAAGGTAGAGAGAGGAGGTTTTTCAATTACGTATTTATTCTTTTCGGATGATAGTATACTGTTTGGGAAGGCTTCATTGGATAAGGCTGTGGTAATGAAAACAATTATCAATGACTATGAAAATATGTCAGGACAATTGGTGAATTTCGACAAGTCCTTGATTAACTTTAGCAATAACACAAGTGAGGAAGACAAAACAAGAATAGGTGGTGAATTGGGTGTTAGAATTTCAAATAATCTTGAGAAGTATCTTAGACTACCCATGATGGTAGGGAGAATGAAAAGAAATGCGTTTTTCAACATAAAAGAAAAGTTTACTAAAAGAATAGGTGGTGAATTGGGTGTTCGTAACCTTTCAATAGGAGGAAAAGAGATTTTTATAAAATTCGTAATACAGGCTATCCTAATTTATGCTATGCAGTGCTTTTTATTGCCAAGTTCTTTATGTTGAGAATTTGAAAGCCAAATGTGTAAGTTTTGGTGGCGTAACTTGAAGACAAATAAAGGGATACATTGGTGCACTTGGAATGCCGTGTACCCCAAAGACGCAAGGGGGAATTGGTTTTAGAAAGTTATCAATTTTTAATGAAGCCTTTTTAGCAAAGTACGGATGGAAACTAATTACGAATTCTACCAGTCTATTAGTGCAGGTAATGAAAGCTAAATACTATCCAATGAGTGATTTTATGAATGCAGGATTAGGATCTCACCCTTCTTTTCTGAGACTGCGTTTTCATGAGTAGGTTCCACAGCAGATTGGATTGCTAACCTTGTATGTTGACATTAGTCAAGTATAGAAATTCTGGTTAGCATCTTTTTTGAAAAGGATAATAATGAACAGAGTATACATATAGCCATAATTTTTTGGGCAATTTGGTACAACAGAAATATGTACTACTATGAAGAAAAGAGAGAAAGGGTAGATCAGGTCGTAAGTTTCATCAAAGCATATTTAGCAAAGTTACGCATTTTAGAAGAGATATCAATACATCAAAATGAATCGATAAAAACAAGATGGGAGCCCCCTGAGAGAGACACGATAAAAGTTAACTTTGATGCCTCTTACCAACAACAGATACAAAGAGTTGCCGCATAGGTAGTTATAAGAAACAACCAAGGTATGGTCATGGAGGCATGTGCTTACTCGATAAAAAATATTCAAATCCAATAACAGTAGAAGCGCATGCATGCCTTCAGGCGGTTACCTTTGCCAAGGAAATAGGTTTTGACATATGTGCATTGAGGGTGGTGCACGTACGATTCTAGAAAAGATAAAGGCCCAGGAAAGTGATAGATCAATTATAGGTAATATAATAAAGGAAATAAGACATAGAATTTTTAGATTTAGAGGTTTTACCTTCCGTTTTGTCCTAAGAGCGACGAATAGAGCAGCCTATGAGATGGCAAGTTGGGGATGACGATGTGAAAGCCCGAGATATTGGATAGAAGAAGCCCTCTAGACAAATGCCGTGTGGCATCAAATGCCATATTTTCCTGCTTTTCAGTTTTGCCGACCTACGGTTAAAATAGTGTGAGTACACACTTTTTCGACTTTTTGCCGATTATCGTTTACAGAGTACTGTTACAAACCTAATGCGATTTGCAATTTCTCCTCTTTCTTAACACTCTTATTCCTAAAATCAATGATCATCACACCCTTGGTTCCCAGGCAATGTGCCAATCAACCTCGACCACCATCTACACAAAAGTCACCATCTCTATATTAGACTCATACTTGACAAACCATCTCAATTGCACCCCACTTACCACTCAATACTGTTTCTCAAAAAGTAACAGATGACTCCTTATCATACCATAACCACTTATCAACAACGAGAGAAGAGTACCCACTATGAAGTGTAAGAACTTTATCGGTAAATAAAGGATGGTAACCAGAATAACAGAGAAGGGGAAGATTCGGCCAGGGGGGAAAAGGAACCTGTTTGCTCACCTTTTTCAGAAGAGTAATATCCTGGGAAGTCCAAAAAGAGAGACCACACGACCATGAATTTAGTAGAAAGTAGTAAGAACAGAATCGACACAATAAGGATAAAAAAAAAGAGAAGAGAAATCGAAGGAGGGGAAGTAGGGAGATTCGGCCAACATAGAGTCAGTTGAGAAAAGAACGAGGAAGAGGCAATTGGAAGTAGAAGTATTCAGCCAAAGGAGAGGTTGTCAAAAACTAATGAGATGAAACATCAGAATATGCAAAAATTCCTACCACATTCTGCAAAAAGAGGAACAAAAACACCAAATGAAAGACATCCCTCTCTTGGCCGAATTCTTGAGTGCCAGAGTCCAATTTCGGCACAAACTCCCTTCCCTCTCACTTCCCTTGATTTTTTCCTAAAATCCCTCGTCAAATCTCTCCACCTGATCACACCTCCCCTCAACCACTCAATTTGAATCCTCCTCAATTCTCCCCATGACCAGTTCAAACTCTATTCAGCAATATTTCAATCCAACTCTACCACCCACACGAATTAGGTAGCAAAATAAATACTCCCTTTTTGATGTGCCTCCACTCAAACCTTAGACCCCATGTACACTCCACACGCCCCTTACCACTAGACCAACAACTCCTTTGTATCATATTTTAACCATAATAATTTAAGAACCTACTATCTAGATCCAAGGATTTTATTCACTTAAAATAAACTTTTTGCATAAGACAAGGCTTGAACCCCTGACTTCTAGACACTTCCAAACACACCTAAATCACTTAACCACTGAAGCAGACATTCATTTATGTCACTTTCTTGCACAACTAAATATTTATGTGCAGTCTCCTAACTGTTCCCTTGTTCAAAACCTATTTCTTCTAGGCCGAAAATTCGGGGCGTTACAACTTACCCACCTCATTATTGAATTCACTTACTGTGAAAAATTCTATTTCCCATTTTCAGTATAGGAGATGGATTCCTTGAGGTTCCACTATTATATGCACGAATGTTTTGTTTTCACTTGCATGAAAGTGCAACTAACACTTGCACTATAGTGCCACTTTCTTGTATTGTAGTGTCACTATGTCTTGCGCGCATAGAAATTTTCCTAATAGCATGTCATTTATATTCTACTAGTTCTCATTTTTGTCTACATAGGCAATTAGTGTAACACTCCAATCCCTAACAGTCGACTGAGGCATTACACAGAAAGCAGACTTATACATAGTTTCAAACTACCACAATTTGACTTAACTGCTTACTTGGAAAATTTTCAAAACACAAGTAACCAACTAGTATACATCATAATATTATCGTTATCGAGTTTAAAACTTTTAGTTGAAAATCTTTCATTTGGAAAAATACAGTATTGTTGGCAGAGGTCCATAACATATAAAACAATTTGGTGTATACAAGTAGAAATGTTGGAAAAAAATGGGTTTGGAAAACACAGCGGAAAATAAGTTTAGGAAAAAATCAAAGTTTTAAATTTTTTTCCAAAACAAGATATTGGTTGTGATATCTAAAGTAATACACACTTAATCAAAAGTGTACATTTTCGATTCATCTAGGATGAATGCTTCGACCGAGTAGTCTTCTCTACTATCCTCAAGCTTACGTCTGCCAAGTGTGGGTTCGCTTTGAATAAAAAAAATTTCACAGAAATTACTATTGGGGGTAATTTTACAATTTCTCTAAACTTTTGGGTCAAGTTGTAAATCAGAAAAATATCTCTAGAATTTTTTTGGAATAATCTCTTCAGAGAATTTTCTTTCTACAACTTTATCTTGAATTCAAGTATGTGTAAATAACGACCCAAGACTCTCTTTATATAGGAGAGTTTAGAGAGTTCAACTATGATTAAACTTAATTACTTTAATATTAAATCTTATTAAAATAATAGAACATAAACATTAAATTTAATTTAATATTAAGATAATCACTTTAATATTAAATTAATAAAATACTATTAAGATAAGTATTAAATTAAAATTAAAATTAAAATTAAAATTAAACTATTATTATTTTTTGAATAGTTAATCTAAAATCAAATTCTCTGTTAGAGTCTTAATAGGAGTGTAACTCTTTCACTACTCAACCACCGAAGACCAACCACCGCCAGCCATCAAGACGCCACTGTCGCAACCGCTGGCATCGTCGTGTCCGGTGATGCAGGTGAGACACTCTTACGACACCCGAGCCGGTTCGGCTATTGTCGATTCGGTTTGGGTCAATGAAAACTTGGCCGGTCTAATCTAGCCATCGGTTGGACCGTCAGCTCGGTTTGACCAATTTTAGGGTCTTGGTCTCAATTTTAGGCTCCCGGGCGCAATTTTCGATCTTAGTTCCAATTTTCAAGGTCAGTTACCTAGTGGGCCAATTGTCTACCTAGAAAATTAATTTCCAAAAATATAAAATTAATTTTAATTAATTTGATTTATTGATTTAGTTTTACTTGATCAAAATTAGTTTTTCCAAAAATCACTTAGATTTTTCAAATTAATTTTTCAAGAAATTTCTTTAATCAAATTCTCTAGTTGAACAATTCTCACGACCACCTAATTTAATTCCAGATCGAATAAATCAACTCGTTGTAAGAACTTTGTTTTGATTCAAATGCAATCCGATCGCTCTTTTGTTGAGCTAATGGAGGGACCAAATAAATCAACTCAATTAAATTATTTCCAAAGTTGTAGAACTTTGTTTTGATTCAAATGCAATCCGATCGCTCTTTTGTTGAGCTAGCGGAGGGACCAATCGAACATATACAATTAGGCTCTAATAATTGCAATTATGTCCAGAAGCATCGTTCTGATAATTCGCAATTACTTAATCATGGAGTCTGTCCACAATAAGTACCATAATTGAAAGCTCCTTATTGTATACTCTTTACGAAAACAATTCATACAACTATTTTGTCCAATGACCTCGTCATGTATGTGTTACCCTTATATGATATCCTTGATTCCTTTGAGTTATATCTGTTAACTCAATACAATTCTATTTTATCTCAATGTCACCATTGTGTACTTTTAATGATTAATATGATCACTGTCAACAAACGAATGTGATAAATTGCTCGTTTGAGAACAAGCAACCCGTAGCCACGTTCCATACTTATCAATCCACACAATGCCAATGAGAGGATATCATTAACTCTTGAATTGAGCTATGAATTCCACTATTGCTAGTAAAGCCATGCCATGCACAAGTCATGTACCTAACATACCAGCGATGGGCGGGATCATCTTTAAAGCATAAGCCTCCACTTATATCAAAGCACATGAGTTACATACGCATGGTTAGTGACTAACTCAGGATTTAGATAAATCACACCATGAACGTCACAAGTGAATTAATTCACAAATGGATTCAGAATTAACTCATCTTGGGTCTAGTCCAATGTATCATTCTACCAATGAATACATCAATGTCTCTAACCGTGGAGTCAATTGCTCCGATAGCAAAGACTAGCCATCTCCCCAATTGGGATTGTAGACGACATAACAATCATTCTCAGTATTTGAATCAAATGCTCACTTCGATTCTTTGACGGGATCACAAACTTATTTAGATTATCTACTCAAGTAAGTTGTCTTTCTCGCAATGTAAACGTTCTTATAATGCCACTTATCTTGAGTTTGAACTTAGACAATCAATGAGCTAATATTTGCTTGTCACAATTTCATTATGCATGAAAAATATAAAAGACAGAAATATAAACGACATAATAGTGAAATGTGAAATCAACTTTATTAATTGATTCATCGTTCAAATAAATAGAAAACAGTTATATATTTACTACAATATGGACACATTTCCCAACAGAAAGCAATTTACAAAACATAATTCATAAAATTCTTTCAATCCTTCAAGCTTAACATTCAAATAAAATTGTAGTTAAATAAAAGGTATTTTGTTACGGATTCCAATAAAAGTTACACACCACCTCCATAGAACATATGCATTTACAAAACAAATATAGGCAGAACTCACTGAAGAAGTCACTCTTTCTGGCTGAGTCCTTTCTATAAGCTTACGACAAAGTATCACATGGAAAGAGGGGAAGGAAAAAGGGGTAAGTAAGAATGGTATTACAACTGTAAAATCATGCATATAAACTAATACACCAACTTTACACGTCGAGATTAGACTTGTCCATGGGTCGGGCCACTCGATGCGGCTCAAAGGCCTGTTCGAAATATGGGAGGGTTTGGGTAAAAATATAGGCTCGAAAAATGAGCTTGGGTTTAAGATTGATGCACGTTTAAAAAATGGGTTAGGTTTTGGGTAAAGATATTTTAGCTCGGGCCCGACTCGATTTTATAAACCTAAAATTTTTACCCTTTTCCCAATTCCCAACAGAGTGCAGACCCAGTCTCGATATTCCTAATCACCTTTTCCTTTTCCAATCCTTATTTCTCTTTCCTTAATCCCTAATCCCTTTTCCAATTCCTATTTACCATTGTTTCTTCTTGCTTTTTCGCCACTACTGCTTCTCCTCCTTCTACTACTTTTCGCTTGTTTCTTTGCCACTGTCGCTATTGTTGTTTTTCTTCCTTCTATTAGTTCCCATTTCTTGCTTCTTCATCAGTCATTGCTGCCGCTTTCTGCCTTACTGCCTTTTGCAACTTCAGTTCCCCCAACATTCAGCCTTCAATCTCATCACAAAGTGTAATAACAACTAGTTAGTATTTTCTTAAAAAAACTGCTTATTATGCGTGATCTTCTTCTGGCCTATATCTTATCCATTAGTGAGTTTTCATTATGTTGTGCTAGGATTCACCTCTTCCAGGGAAAGATAAGAGTAATGTACTCCAATCTTTCCTTTCCCTTCTTGGTTATTCCGTTCTTTTGGCCTAACTTGCTTGCTTAACTACAAGCTAGAGAGACAATACTCCGTTGGGGCAAAAAGCTATAGGCCTAGTGGGAAAAAGGAATTTTGCAAATTCCTTTCATATTCATATTATAAAATTGGAGTTATTGTAAATTCTAAGGAATATAAAGTGATGTTATTTTTCTTGATTTTGTAGAATTTTTTTCTTAGAGGAAAAAGATCGAACAAGAAGAATCTTGTTCTACTACTTGAATTTAATTTTTTTTGTCTTTATTCAAAATAGAGAAATTTTTTAGTAATTTATTTTATTGCTTAAATTTAATATTTCTATTTCGACAAGACAAAATTTTAGCAACTTGTTTTATTTCCGACTTGTTTTTAATCGTTATCCTTTATTTTGTGAGAAAAAAATCATAATATGATAAATAAATAATCTATATTTATTTTAAATAAAATTATCTTAAAAGCGTTATTTTAAAATTTTAATACGTTGAAATTACTTTTAGTATTCTTATCAATATTGTTAAGAATATCACCATTCCACTCACATTTAAACACTTTCGGTCATTGTTTATCTTTATTTATTTCCATTGTTTTTTTTGTTAATTTAGAAAATTATATAAATTTTCTTTTTTCTCACAAGCTAATTTCTAGCTTTATTTCCATATCGAAAAAAATTATTTGGTTGGTGCTTGTATTGAATTGCATCAATTATGGTATTATGCTTAGATGCTTGTATTGAACATTTGAACTGCATCAATTATGTCTTGTAGTTTCTAATATATCGGTGTATATATATATATATATATATATATAATATGTATTTAAAATTGATTCTATTCTTTTATATATATTAATTGAGTTTTTACAATTTTAGGAATTCAGTTTTTATGACAATGGCTAGTTTGAACACTCCAATACATGTCGATGATGGATTTAATGAATATGAATGTGTTTCCAAACGCCAAAAGTCTACTACTTCAAAGGTGTGAGATGAAATGACAAAGCTTGAATGAGAGAACAAAGAAGAGCTAAAGGCACAATGTAATCGCTATAAGAGTATCTTTTTTGCTAAATCTTCTAGCGGAACCTCCCATTTAAAACGTCATCTAAATAGTTGTTTGCAAAAAAATTAATAAGGATATCACTCAATTCACCATAACCACTCAACCATCCTTAGGAGATGGTTCATCTATAAAACCTCAAAAGTTTGATGCTGATGAGTGACGTCGAGTTGTTTCTAATTTTCTTGTGTGTGGCAAGCAGTCATTGAGGACAGTTAAAGAACTGGGATTTAGATACATGATGAGTATTGCTAGTCCTAATTTTAAGAATATAAGTAGACAAATAGCTACTAGGGATGTCCTAATGTATTGTGCAAAAGAGACTGATCGCGTTAAAGAAGAGTTGGCTAAAGCACCTGGTTTAATTTGTCTAACTTCTGGTAATTGAAACTCTGAGCATACTAAAGGTGAATACATTTTCATTACTGCTCATTGGGTTGACAAATATCGGAAGCTACAAAAGAGAATAATAAGGTTTAGAGCTTTATCTCCTCCATATAATGGTTTGAACATAGCAGATGAACTTATTTTATGTTTATCTCAGTGGGGTATAGATAAGAAAATTTTTAGCATTACTTTGAATAGTGCTTCTTATAACGATGTTATGGTTTTTTATCTAAAAAAATATTTTCGTTCAAATCGAGCTCTTTTTTGTGATAATGCTTTTTTTCAAGTTAGATGTTGTGCATATATATTGAATCTTATAGTTAAAGTTGGTTTGGAACTTACTGATGATGTTGTTGGTAAGATTTGAAATGGAATCAAGTACATAAAAAAGTCAAGAATTCGCAGAAATTTTTTTTATGATGTTCCCGACAAAGCTTTTATTTGAATGTTACCAAAAAGATACGTCAAGATATGTGTGTATGATGGAACTCTACTTATTTGATTCTTGAATCTGCTTTGTACTATAAAGATGTGATAGATTTCTAGGCCAACAAGAGAAAGATTATCAAATATTTTCACTTTCTGATGAGGAGTGGAGAAATGTTGCTATTCTTTGTAAATTTTTGAAAGTGTTTTATGATGTGACTTGTTTTGTAACACCCCAACCTATTTCTGTTACTGAAATTAGGTTACGGAGTATTACCGTTCAATCGAAAACATTTAAACTTTAAATCATTCTGTAATTTAATCATAACATAAACCATTCATAAACATACATACTATCCCTAAATTGAGCCCTCGATGCCTTAAAAACAACTTAGAAGCAATTCGGGACCAATTTGAAACAATTTGGAAAATCTAGGAAAAAGTCATAAAATTTTGAAAACAAGGGTCACATGGCCGTACATGGTTTATCTTGATGTAAATAGATAATTATATTCAATTAAGTACTCCAGTTAACCTTAAACATTCAATTCAATCCACATTTCATAGTTATGCCAAATTACCAATTTACTCCTAACATTTTAACTTTTTCACAATTTAGTCCTTAAGTTTACAACTTAAAATCTAACCATTTTAATCTAATTCCATGTTAACCAAACATACAAGGGACCTTGAAAAAACTCCTATTTACCATCATTTCACAACAAAACCCTAGAATTTATACCTTTAACAAATTAGTCGCTAATTCCAAAATTCATCAAAAATCTCTTAACAAAACTATCATGCATAACCCTCAATCTTTAACATTTTTACAAACTGACCCCCAGTCTAGCTAGATTAAGCTACAATGAACTTAAAAACATAAAAATCATAAAAAACGGGGCTCAAAACCACTTACATGCACTAAAACAAGCTTGGTAGAACCTAGACCTAACCTTCAATGGTGAATTTCAATGGTGGTAGGAAGAAATGAAGAAGATGAACATGTTTTCTTAGTTTATTTTAGTTTTATTTACTCATTTACCTTTTTACATTTTAGAAACTATCAAAATTTCAATAAAACCTAATCCATAAAATCCACTAACTAATCAAATGGTAAAATTACCATTTAGGTCCTTTAGTTTAAGTTTTCATGGCTATTAGACTCCTTTAACTAGTAGAACTCAACTTTTTCACCTTTTATGATTTAGTCCTTTTTATTTAATTAATTAAGCAAACATCAAAATTTCTTAAAAAATTTTCGTACAACCTTACTATTATTCCATAGACATTAAAATAATAATAAATTAATAATTTACTCGTCAGATTTGTGGTTTCAAAACCACTATTCTGATTTCACTAAAAATGGGTTGTTACATGTGTGTTTTCTGGTTTTAATTATCAACCGACTAATCTTTATTTTAGAGGGGTTTGGAAGGTTCACAAGGTCTTAATTGATATAAGTAAAGGTCCTCATTTGTTTTCACCTCCAATGGTTATGCAAATGCAAGAGAAATTTAATAAATATTGGCCTGAGTATTCTTTGGTATTATCATGTACTGCAATTGTAAATCCTCATTACAAGTTAAATTATATGTAGTATTGCTTTACTACAATCTACGGTACTCATGCTTCAGACTTTGTACAAACCATTCTTAGCAATCTTAAACTCTTGCTTGATAAGTATGTTAAACACTCCAAATCCACTTCTTCCTCTTTGGTTGAGAGTTACAATGTTTCGGATAATGTTCCTCTTGATTCTAGTTTGCTTCAACTCAATGTTAATAGGGTTGATTTGGAAGGAGATTATGATGGGAGTGATGATTACGAACGATACTTAAGTGAGTCCAGTACTAAAAGTGAAAGGTTACAGTTGGACATTTATTTGGAAGAACCAGAGCTTGAGTTGAATAGCTGAATAGATGTACTGGATTATTGGAACAAAAGTTCAATTTGATATCGTGAGCTTTCATTTTTGGCTTGTGATCTTTTGGCAATTCCAATATCAACTGTAGCTTCTGAGTCAGCTTTTAGCATGGGGAAGAAAGTTATCACATCTTTGAGGAGTGTAACATCCCAAAATTGGGCCTAGTAGAATTAGCCCATTGGGCCTTGGGCTTGGGAGCGTTTAAAATTTTTGAGAACAAGAGAAGGCATTATTTCAAGTTGGACTTATTGGGAAGGTGATTTTGGAAAGTTACGGGTTTCTAGGAAGTTTGGGTTCAAGTTAGGCCATAGGAAAATTTTAGTGTTGAAGCATTTAAAGGGGAGAAGGCAAGTGGCGTCTAGCATAAGGGAATAATTGGGCAACTTGCTAGCATAAGAGGAGCTTGTGGCTTAGTGGCAAGTGGCGTGAATGGCAGAGGGGAGAGCTTGGGTTCGAATCCCACCTAGTGCACTTATTTTGGATTATATTTTTTTTATGGTGCTTTAAGGTAAGTGTCGGCCATGGCATCAAAATGGAAAGAGAGACTTTTTATTGATGGAAAGATGGATAAGGATTATGGTAAGGAGGAAAACAAGGGAAAATGAAGGAAAGAATCAAAAGAAAAAAGGTAAGAGAAGGGAACATGTTGGCCTATTATGTGGAGGATGTTTTGGAAAGAATATTTTGGGTCAACACTCATCTTTTTGGTAAAGATGATACAAGGTTTTGGTAGGGATAAAAAGGGGATCCAAATTTCTCTTTAGCCTTCTTAGGCAATTTTAGCTTTTAGACATTCTTCTTTTCTAAATACTTTTGTTCTTTTGATGGCATTTCCTCTTTGCCGAAACTTCAATTTGCCTATTGACTTCTACTCTTTTCTTTTCAAAAATTCTATATTCTACATCATAACTGAAACATCAACTTCATCTCATAGCCGAAACTTGGTTTTTGTGGTTGCCGAAGTTTCTTTGCCTTCTCGGGTTTTCGGTGGTTGTAAGGTAGTGTTCTTCCTCTTATTTTATTTCCTTCTTGTTTCTCTTTTACTCCCTCTTCTAAAATCGATTATTCACCCTGTTCTTTTGACCAAGGCCGAATCTATTCCTTGCTACTTCCATCTTCTTGGTTCTCTTTGTGTGGGTCGAATCGGTAGAGTGTTAGCTTACACTCTTGTCATCTTTCTAGCCTTTGGCTTTTGAAAGAGGGTTGGTAAGTAAGTAAAGCCGAATATAGGTGAATGGGGTGTATTGTTTGGGTGATTCTTACTCAAGCCAAATAAGGTGTGGCTAAAATTTGTTCTTGTGTTAATAACTTCTAGGGACTCGAAGTACTTTAACAGAGGGCTAATCGAACACCTATCCCTCGTAATAAGAGACTCGATTGTTGGTGCTACGGAGAGTATCGTGTTACGGATTTCGAACAAGGTGTGTAATCTCACACCTCTCTGAATATTTACATGAAATGTTTTGTGATTCAGTGGAAAGATCGAAAAATCAGAAACTGACATCTGTGACCACACGGGCGTGCGTATGTTCTTAGTGGAAACCATATTTTGCAATGAAACGATTTTTGGTTAGCAGCAGTGATGTGATTTTGAAAAATCATGAAAAATAGGAGAAAGGGAATTATAAGGTGAATAAGGTATATAATTAAAGCTTATTCTGTCTATTTTTATATGAAAGAAACAGAGTAGGATGAGGAATGTTATATTCTGTGATATTTTAATTTTAGTGAGACTAGTTCTGAATGACTTTGTGGTTCCCTGTTCTGTTTTGGAAAAATCATTCAAAATTTTACAAAGTTAATTATGAGTTATAATTTATATGTATAGATTCCTTAGTGAGTCTATTTTCAATAGAAACAAGTGGGAGCAACATATGAAAAATGTACAAGGAGATATTTGAATTTAGGTTAAGAGAGGTCAGAATCGTTGGTCAGTGAAACAGGGGAAAATTTAATGAATAAACTGTACTAAATGGCTAAGGAAAAAATTCTGGAAAATTTGTAGTAAGAAGATATATGAGTCTGGTTTCAAGGAAAATTTACGGATCTAAATTTCGAGTTTCCTAACTCGAGTTATAGTCAATTTAGTCAATATGACTCGGATAGACAGTTTTAATTTTTATGCCCCAAATTAGTAGGTTGCGAAATTATGAAAATACCCTAGATGGGTAAAATTACAGAAATACTTTGGGTTGTGAAATTTACAGAAATACGCCAATGGGCTGAATTACTAAAATGCCCCTATGGGTCGAATACGAAAATGCTCTATGGGCCGAATTGCTAGAATGCCTTAGTGGGCCGAATTACAAAATGCTATAATTTTCTGATTTACCGTAATCAATTATTGGATTAATGATTGTTGTTTATGTATGTGAATATTATGTTATTATAGATGTTATATCTCTACATATTGCATGGGATGGGAAAATTGAATGAAGAGAAGTGTAGTCTGGTGGCACTGCCACAATTTCTGATAATGGCTATGTGCCAAATTAAATATGGCTTTGTCCCATCGTGATTAAGGCTGTGTGCTGATTATATTACCGTATATATTATTCTGGTGGCGTCGCCACAAATTCTGATAATGGCTATATGCCAAATTAAATATGGCTTTGTGCCATCATGATTAAGGCTATGTGCCGATTATATTACCGTATATGATTCTGGTGGCTCAGCCACAAATATTATAAATGGCAACTTGCCTGCGATTGGTGTGTTTGGCGGGGTGGGTTGACTTGATCTCCACAGGTGTGATGGGATGGTACGGGTGGTGTGTAGCGGATGGATTACTAGGATGGGTTGGGTTGCATATATTTATTTCATTCATACATTGTTATGTAAATGGGTTTAGGCCCAAGATATTGCTATACGGGTTCAAGCCTAGTGGACAACGGTAAGGGGATTATGCACTGAGTTCTAGTAACTCACCCCATTTCCTTAACCCTTGCAGGTAATGCTCCGTGAAGTGGACTTGGGCCATTGATGACTCGGTGGAGGCCATACTTCAGAAATGGTGTTTATATTGAACTTTAGATTTTTAATTATGTTCACTTAATTACTTTTACTATTGTGGGTTTTTGGATTGTAATAAGGCCTCTGGAATATTTTACTTTTGCTTTATATTTGACGTACTTATTATTTTGCTTAAATTGCATTAAATGAGAATTTTTCTAAAAACTAAAATAAAGGTTTTCTAAAATAGACTAACAAATGGATTTCATAACAAACTTATACAAATATTTTAACTCGAAAATTTTCTCTCAAATTATCAACAATATTTTCAAAGGTCACGATTTTATAAGTTCATTAGTTCAAATTATCGATTTATTAATCAACCTTCGTGGTTAGTAACCAAACTTGTTTTCTTGATTAAAATGAATTAATACCTATTTTAGTTCGAATAAAAAGGATTTAACATGTTTTCTTCATGTGGCATATCAGATTCGGTCATAACGCATGGGCCGGGTTTGGGGTGTTACATTTTATGGTATCAGAGCCCAGTTGCAAAACTCAGTTGTGGTTTGGGTTCAAAAGCATTTTCCAAAGTTGTTTAAAATTTTTAATTTATAAATGCATGTTCCAAAGGAAGTATGGCACCACGAGTATCCGGCACCAAGTTAAGTAAGTTTATGTTTTTACGATTATTGTGGTATGACTGTAGAAATACTCTAAAACTTTTAGCTTTAGGTGCTAAAACTATAGAGATTGAGACTTTAGGATACGTTTTGCGAAAACGACTTTACTTCCTATACTCCATAAAACATTGTTTAATAAACATTGAATAGTATACTGATCCATAAGACTCTTAATAAGGTTAAGTCAATTTAGTGAACATGAGCACTAGAGGACGTGGACGCGGTGGACATAGTCGTGGTAGAGGTCGAGGTGCTAGAGCTAGATCTTTAGCATCGAGGCATGAGCCCGAAAGGGAGGCGTCGGCATCGCTAGTGGCTGAGACGGGGTCTCATGATGGAGCCGGATCCGATGAGTTGCCTCAGCTAGTTAGGGAGGTTTTAAAGGAGATTAAAGGAATCGGTGATGCACATCAGGTTAGGTGCGTGGATTGTAAGAAGAAAAGGATCGCGGTTCTTCAAGGTCGTATTCTCGTTCTGTGAAGCGTGTCAAGGCATGTCCAAACTTTTCGGCTTGCGATTATTGCAGAAGGCATCATCCAGGAGAATGCTAGAGGAGATCAAGAGCATGCTTGAGATGCGGGTCTAAGGAGCATAAGGCTCGAGATTGTTTCATCACCATCAAGTCAAGTATGTTTTGGTTGGACGTGATGTTTAAATGTAGAAATTTTAGGTATAAGTGGAAGATAACAGCTTGCTTCTATGGTTCGATGTTTGGCTGTGTGTAAGAGGATTCAAGATTAAGTTAAAAGTACATTAGTGTTATTAAGATCAAAGTGCGCAGCAAAAGCATAGTGGTGTGACTTAAGCGGTGCGTTTAGTAGTTGGTTGGAAATTTTGAGGATAAAATTTCTTTAAGGAGGGTAAAATTATAACATCCCAAAATTAGGCCTAGTAGAATTGGGCCCATTGGGCCTTGGGCTTGGGAGTGTTTAAAATTTTTGAGAATAAGAGAACGGTATTATTTCAAGTTGGACTTATTGGGAAGGTGATTTTGGAAAGTTACGGGGTTTCTAGGAAGTTCCGGGTTCAAGTTAGGCCATAGGAAAATTTTAATGTTGAAGCATTTAAAGGGGAGAAGGCAAGTGGCGTCTAGTATAAGGGAATAATTGGGCAACTTGCTACCACAAGAGGAACTTGTGGCTTAGTGGCAAGTGGCGTGAATGGCAGAGGGGAGAGCTTGGGTTCGAATCCCACCTAGTGCACTTATTTTGGATTATATTTTTTTATGGTGCTTTAAGGTAAGTGTCGGCCATGGCATCAAAATGGAAAGGGAGACTTTATTGATGGAAAGATGGCTAAGGATTATGGTAAGGAGGAAAACAAGGGAAAATGAAGGAAAGAATCAAAAGAAAAATGTAAGAGAAGGGAACATGTTGGCCTATTATGTGGAGGATGTTTTGGAATGAATATTTTGGGTCAACACTCATCTTTTTGGTAAAGATGATACATGGTTTTGGTAGGGATAAAAAGGGGATCCGAATTTCTCTTTAGCCTTCTTAGGCAATTTTAGCTTTTAGACATTCTTCTTTTCTAAATACTTTTGTTCTTTTGATGGCATTTCCTCTTTGCCGAAACTTCAATTTGCCTATTGACTTCTACTCTTTTCTTTTCAAACATTCTTTATTCTACACCATAACTGAAACATCAACTTCATCTCATAGCTGAAACTTGGTTTTTGTGGTTGCCAAAGTTTCTTTGCCTTCTCGGGTTTTCGGTGGTTGTAAGGTAGTGTTCTTCCTCTTCTTTTATTTTCTTCTTGTTTCTCTTTTACTCCCTCTTCTAAAATCGATTATTCACCCTATTCTTTTGACCAAGGCTGAATCTATTCCTTGCTACTTCCATCTTTTTGGTTCTCTTTGTGTGGGTCGAATCGGAGAGTGTTAGCTTACACTATTGTCATCTTTCTAGCCTTTGGCTTTCGGAAGAGGGTTGGTAAGTAAGTAATGCCGAATATAGGTGAATGGGGTGTATTGTTTGGGTGATTCTTACTCAAGCCGAATAAGGTGTGGCTAAAATTTGTTCTTGTGTTAATCACTTCTAGGGACTCGAAGTACTTTAACAGAGGGCTAATCGAACACCTATCCCTCGTAATAAGAGACTTAGATTGTTGGTGCTACGGAGAGTATCGTGTTACGGATTTCGAACAAGGTGTGTAATCTCACACCTCTCTGAATATTTACATGAAATGTTTTGTGATTCAGTGGAAAGATTGAAAAATCAGAAACTGACATCTGTGACCACACGGGCGTGCGTATGTTCTTAGTGGAAACCATATTTTGCAATGAAACGATTTTTGGTTAGCAGCAGTGATGTGATTTTGAAAAATCATGAAAAATAGGAGAAAGGGAATTAGAAGGTGAATAAGGTATATAATTAAAGCTTATTCTGTCTATTTTTATATGAAAGAAACAGAGTAGGATGAGGAATGTTATATTCTGTGACATTTTAATTTTAGTGAGACTAGTTCTGAATGACTTTGTGGTTCCCTGTTTTGTCTTGGAAAAATCATTCAAAATTTTACAAAGTCAATTATGAGTTATAATTTATATGTATAGATTCCTTAGTGAGTCTATTTTCAATAGAAACTAGTCTGTGCAACATATGAAAACTGTACAAGGAGATATTTGAATTTAGGTTAAGAGAGGTCAGAATCGTTGGTCAGTGAAACAGGGGAAAATTTAATGAATAAACTGTACTAAATGGCTAAGCCAAAAATTCTGGAAAATTTGTAGTAAGAAGATATATGAGTCTGGTTTCAAGGAAAATTTACGGATCTAAATTTTGAGTTTCCTAACTCGAGTTATAGTCAATTTAGTCAATATGACTTGGATTGACAGTTTCAATTTTTATGCCCTAAATTAGTAGTTAAGTTCGGGGTTGCAAAATTACGAAAATACCCTCGATGGGTAAAATTACAGAAATACCTTTGGGTTGTGAAATTTATCAAAATTCCCTTACGGGCTGAATTACGAAAATGCCCCTATGGGCCGAATTACGAAAATGCTCTATGGGGCGAATTGCTAGTATGCCTTAGTGGGTCGAAATACAAAATGCTATAATTTTTCGATTTACCGTAATCAATTATTGGATTAATGATTGTTGTTTATGTATGTGAATATTATCTTATTATATATGTTGCATCTCTACATATTGCATGGGATGGGAAAATTGAATGTAGAGAAGTGTAGTCTGGTGGCACTGTCACAATTTCTGATGATGGCTATGTGCCAAATTAAATATGGCTTTGTGCCATCGTGATTAAGGCTGTGTGCCGGTTATATTACCGTATATATTATTCTGGTGGCCTTGCCACAAATTCTGATAATGGCTATGTGCCAAATTAAATATGGCTTTGTGCCATCGTGATTAAGGCTATGTGCCGGTTATATTCAGTATATGATTACGGTGGCTCATACAAATATTATAAATGGCAACTTGCCTGCGATTGGTGTGTTTGGCGGGGTGGGTTGACTTGATCTCCACAAGTGTGATGGGATGGTACGGGTGGTGTGTAGCGGATGGATTACTAGGATGGGTTGGGTTGCATATATTTATTTCATTCATACATTGTTATGTAAATGGGTTTAGGCCCAAGATATTTCTATACGGGTTTAAGCCCAGTGGACAACGGTAAGGGGATTATGCACCGAGTTCTAGTAACTCACCCCATTTCCTTAACCCTTGCAGGTAATGCTCCGTGAAGTGGAGTTAGGCCATGGATAACTCGGTGGAGGCCATTCTTCAAAAATGGTGTTTATATTGAACTTTAGATTTTTAATTCCGTTCACTTAATTACTTTTACTATTTTGGGTAATAAGGCCTCTGGAATATTTTACTTTTGCTTTATGTTTGACGTACTTATTATTTTGCTTAAATTTCTTTAAATAGGAATTTTTCTAAAAACTAAAATAAAGGTTTTCTAAAATAGACTAACAAATGGATTTCATAACAAACTTATACAAATATTTTAACTCGGAAATTTTTTCTCAAATTATCAACAATATTTTCAAAGGTCACGGTTTTATAAGTTCATTAGTTCAAATTATCGATTTATCAATCAACCTTTGTGGTTAGTAGTATTTTATCAAATATTTTAAATCAAACTTGTTTTCTTGATTATAATGAATTAATACCTATTTTAGTTCGAATAAAAAGGATTTAACATGTTTTCCTCATGTGACATATCAGATCCGGTCATAACGCATGGGCCGGGTTTGGGGTGTTACAAAGAGTTCCCTTAAACAAAAAATGGTTCAAGCCGTTGTTTGCTTTGATGACTGGATACGAGCTAAGGATTTTTCAACAAGTAATTATTATTTTAGTTTGGTTGTTATAATTTTATAACTTTTTTTATCAATTTTATTATCTAACTATTTATTCTTATTGTATATTAGAAATTAATTTTAACAATGATGAGAATGATGAACACGATGATTCTTGATTCCTTTTAGGTATATAATTTAGCTTAGAACTTATAGCTTGTTATAAAATCAAATATGTTGATTGCTTGATATATAGATATTTTGAATGGTTTATTACATTTTACAAGTTATTTTTGTTCTATTTTGAATGCGATTTCACTATTATTTTGTTGCTGCTGTTGGGTGCTAATTTTTGTTGCTATTTTTGGTGCTATTTTGCTTGATATATGGATATTGTTGAACTTTTGTTTAAAAGTTTAATTAATGAAGCATTAGATATCAAAATGGCTAACAATGAGACATACTTACCACCTAATAAGAAACAGTATCGAGAGATACAGTTTTAGTTCTGAGGTTTTTGTCATGTCTCTATAACAACAATCAAGTCCTATACTCATAAAAAGAAATTAATTAACTTGATATAAAGATCGCTTCATTTTTCTCCTTTTTGTTTTTTTTTTTTAAATCGTCATGTTTTTGCTAATGAGAAATAAAAGCAAAAAAATAAATCTCATTTAATGGTGTAATTAATGGAATTTGAATGTAATACCTCGAATTTGGTATCCAGTTTCATCTTGTTAACCAGATACTTCATTACTGACGCTACTGTCATCTTCTCGTCCCTGAAACAAGTTTAAAAATCAAAACACGCCATAATAGTTAATTTTTGGGGAATTATTTGTTTTAATTTTATTTAATGTATTTGATATACTATTTTTTTTTAAAAAAAATTTAGCGTATTTGATACACACTTTTGATAATTTTGGGGAACTATTTGTTTTTAATTTTTTAGTGTATTTGATATACTATTTTTTAAAATTTATTTTATGTAATAAAATATTTTCAAAAAAAAGGATTGGGCCTAGTCGGGCTTGGACAAAAATATCAGCCCGTTTTTCGGGCCGAGCCTACCAGTCGAGCCTAAAATTTTGGTTGGACTCGACCCAACTCGGCCCATGAAAACCTTTAGTCGAGACATACGGGCGGACACTCCCATATCATTAGCGAATACCTAACCATGGCGAACAACATTTCCAAGCACACTCTATGAAACACCCCAAACCAGGTCTATGTGTTAAGACGAGATTTGGTTTGTCACACAAATCAAACATTCTTTTAATCTAACTAATGGTTTAGATGAATCGGTATTACAAAACTTTTTGAAAATAAAGTTTAATAAAAACTAAGAGAAATAATTTAAATTCGATGAATTTGAGAAACATTAGTTGAAATCTTATCATTTAGTATTTAATTATCAAAAGTTAAAGTAGTTTTTTAAAAAGTTCAAAAGGATTTGAAAATAAGAATAGATAAAGAATCTAATATGTTTGAAAACCCAAAGTATTTTAAGGAAACATTTTAGGATTAACATAAACCCATATTAAATATCAAAGCAAAATTTAAATCCATCCACACATAAAATCCATAACATATTAATAGAGGCCTTATTACATCATATCCAAAATAGTAATTTAAAGAAAGTACTTAATAAAAGTTCAAGGTTTATAAACCCATGTTTGCAGTATGGCCTCCACGAAGTCAACCTCGGCCCAAGTCCACGTCAATTTCCATTACCTGATATGGAAAATTTAAGGGAGTGAGTTACTCAGAACTCAGTGTATAACTCACTTACTATATCCATTGGTCCAGATCATCAAGTCATTATTTTGGGCTTGAGCCCATTAACAAATTTAGCAATATAATAAATGAGATGCATGCAAAATGAAATTTCCCACCCAAACCTAATTTCCATCCGCTACACACCACCGTACCAACCATCACACTGGGGATCAAGTCAACCCACCCCGCCAACACACCAATCATAGGCATAAAGCCATTTTTAATAATGTTGTGGTGAACCACCGAACTAGATTGTGACAAAGTCACCGAACTAGAGGCATTAAGCCATTTAAATATTTGTGGCAGAGCCACCGAACTAGAGGCAATAAGCCATTTAAATATGTGTGGCAAAGCCAATAAGCCATTTAAATATGTGTGGCAGAGCCACCGAACTAGAGGCAATAAGCCATTTAAATATGTGTGGCAGAGCCACTGAACTAGATTTTGGCAACAGGCCTTTCTTCTCTTCATCATTTTCCCAACCCATGCAAACATGTATGCATAACAATCTATATCCATATGATAATTTTAGTAAAAAGCCCAATTTACAAGTGAAACAATATTTCAAGTTTTTATTAAAGCCCATAACACAAAATAACATATAGCCCATTTAGCAATCTAGCAACTTAGGCCCATTTAACGATCTAGCATATTTTTTGGCCCATTTAACGATCTAGCATATTCTCAGCCCATTTAACGATGTAGTATATTTTTTGGCCCATTTAACGATCTAGTATATTTTTCGGCCCATTTAATGATCTAGTATATTTTTTCGGCCCATTTAACGATCTAGCATATTTTCGTCCCATTTAACGATCTAGTATATTTTTGGCCCATTTAACGATCTAGCATATTTTTTTCAGCCCATTTAACGATCTAGCATATTTTCGACCCATTTAACACATGAGACATAAAATTTACAATTTACCAACTAACTCATTGAGGGCGTTTTCGTAAATTTTACAACTTTAACCATTTTCATGTATTTTCACAAAAATACTAATTATTACGTATTTTTTCGATTTTGTCATCTTTACGATTTTTCTCAATACTTACGATTTAACATCTAACCCGAGATAAGTGTGAAGTTACACACCTTGTTATTGTGAGTACTAGACTTTCCCACTTGTCAGTACCTAAACGTAACACGATAATTAGAATACTATCATATTTTAAAACTACACTATTGATAAATAATCTAAATCTTTACCCTCAGGATTTCGAACCACTTCTATTTTTGGTTTCTCCTCGATTGTTGGTTCGTTGCCCGATAAGAATCCACGCACGAATAAAGGTTCGGGAGTACGAATGACTTCAAACAACTGGTTCTCCTCGGATGAGGGTCCGCAACCCAATGGAAAATCCGGATTCAAAAAATTTCTTCGTTTATACTTAGGGGGAATAGCGGAACCACCCCTCTTTCGAAAACTATGCACTGCCCTTTTCTGCCCTATCTTGAATGTCTCTAATGACATAAAATCATTAGTCCAACTAATAATTATCGAAATATGGCTAACGATTTTAAAAGATTTGAGATTGGCTTACCACAATTATCCTCATTCCACGAAGAAACGATCAAGCGATTACGTCCCTATAATGAAATCGATTAAATAACTAACTATACCAAAATGACGAATAATATGAGAATCCTTGAACAAACTCCTTACCTTAACTCTTAAAATCGATTCCAACGATCCACAGTACTCAAGAACACTTTGAGTTTCTGCCCTCCAAAAATCTCACTATTGTCCACGGTTGAAAAGAATTAAGTGAGAAGAATACTTATGACTAAAGGAGAATTCGGTTATGACCAAACAAAGAAAATGAAAAGATTAAGACAAGAGCAAACTAACATTGAACCATGAGAAAAAGTATTGAAAAGACTTTAGTTTAGAAGAAAGTAAAAGAATGGAAGATGGAAATGATATGATTCAGTTTTCAAGAGAGAAAGAGAAAGGAAAGAGAAGAAAAGAGAAAGAAAAGAGAAGAAAAAGAGAATTGAGTTTAGGAGAAGTTTGCATTCGGCATTGTGAAGGAAAAGAGAAAAAAATGACCTTCTTTCTTTTGTGTGATGATAGTTTCGGCACTAGGAAGAATGATTGGCAAAGAAATGACCAAATGGTCAAAGAGAAAGGATGGTAAAAAGATGCTATAGTTTCCTCAAGGTTTAAGGTATAATCGGCTAGGAGAGAGCAAATTTTTGGAAGAGAGTTTGATAAGCAAGCATCAAATGACCAAAAAGAAAGTGTTCATCCTACACCCAAGCCTACCAAACCAATCAACAAAATCGGCTACCCCCTAGCCCTTATGCCGTCCACATACATGGTCAAAAGGCCATTAGAAAGTTTCCAAAACATCAACCTCTTCTTAAGCCTTATCATCCTCCTTTTTCCTTAAGTTAGAGAAACATTATCCCCCAATTCAAGCCATTCTATCCCCTAACTCAAGCTTTCCATAACCCTTAGTCTTCTTACCAAAAAAATAATTAATCCAACTCATCCTAATCTTATCCATAGCCGACACATGTTAGGATAAAGCAAAAATTAAAACTCCCAAATTGCATATTAGGAGATTCGAACCTCTCCCCTCAAGTCCAACTTATGGCGCCATCACCACTTTGCCAATTACTCATCTTATGCCATCTTTTAGTACTTAATTAACTTATGTTTCAAGGTCACCTAATTTCTTTACATTAAAGTACACTTTACTAATATTTATTCTAATTCCAAGTAAACCCGAGCTAACACTTAGCAACATAATGATACTTGGTTATTTAGGATGTTACAATTCTACCCCCTTAAAAAAAATTTCGTCCTCGAAATTTACCTGATTAAAAGAGGTGAGGATATTGTTGCCGAATTGCATCCTCAGGCTCCTACGTAGCTTCCTCCGCTCCGTGATTACGCCATAGAACCTTGACCAATGGCACGGTCTTCTTTCTTAGCACTTTAACATCTCGATCTAAAATTTCCACTGGTTCTTCCTCAAAAGACAAGTCTAATTTCAATTCCACTTCCTCTACCGATACTATGTGAGATGGATCCGATCTATAGCGCCTCAGCCTGGAAACATGAAAAACATTATGAATTTGACTCAACTCCGGAGGTAGTTCAATCTGATAGGCCACTGGGCCAACACGCTTCATCACACGATATGGCCCAATGAACCTAGGGCTCAACTTGCTCTTCTTTCCAAATCTGAAAATTTTCTTCCAAGGTGAGACCTTCAAAAAGACCTGCTCTCCCTCAGCAAACTCGATATCCTTACGCTTCAGTGCGCATACTACTTACATCTATCCAAGCTTCTTTTAAGCGTGCTCGAATAACTTTTACTTTTTCTTGGTTTGAGATAACAATTGGGACCCAACATCGCCGCCGCCCAATTCAGGTCCAACAAGTAGAGTACGGCACCTACGACCATACAATGCCTCGTAGGGTGCCATCTCAATGCTAGACCGATAGCTATTGTTATCGCGAATTTTGCCAATGGTAGAAAGTCCTCCCAACTGCCTCTGAAGTCGATCACATATCCCCTTAACATGTCTTCCAATATCTGAATTACTCTTTCCGACTGACCATCAGAATGAGGATGAAAAGCCGTACTGAAGTTTAACTTCATTCCTAAGGCTTCATGCAGAGCTTTCCAAAATCGTGATGTAAATCTAGGATCCCTGTCTGATATAATAAACACTGGTACCCCATGCAACCTTACGAATTCAGATACATACAGCTTAGCCAATTTCTGTAATGAATAATTCGTACGAACTGGAAGAAAATGAGCATTCTTCGTCAAACGATCAACTACTAACCATACGAAATTTTTCTTAGTAGTTGTTAAAGGTAACCCACTAACAAAATCCATAGTTATTCACTCCCATTTCCAAAGAGGAATCTTTACTGGTTGTAACAAACCTGACGGCAATTGATGCTCCGCCTTCACTTGTTGACAAACTCAGAAATCTCACGCTTCAACCCTGGCCACCAATACTGTTCACAGAGTCTCGATACATCTTATTTCCTCCGGGATGCATAGCATAAGGGCTACTATGCGCCTCCCGTAGAATCATTTGCCTCAAATCTGAGTCTTTAGGCATACAAACCCTTCAACGAAAACATAGCACTCTATTCGTATTTATACCAAAATCCTCTATTTTACCCCTTCCAACCTGTTGAAGTAAGGGTCCCAACTTTTTATCTGATATCTGCTTCTCCTGAATTTGTTCTAACCACAGAGGCTTCACCAAGTTACGCTAATGACTACCATCCTCATACAAACTCAAATGAGCAAACATTACTCTCAATTCAGATATTACTTACGACTTAACGCGTCAGCTACCACATTAGCCTTTCCAGGATGATACTCGATTAAGAAATCATAGTCCTTTAATAATTTCACCCATCTTCTTTGTCTCAAATTTAATTACTTCTGAGTAAGAAGATACTTAAGACTCTTATGATCCGTGTAGATGATAGACTTCTCACCGTAGAGATAGTGCCTCCAAATCTTTAAAACAAATACCACTGCAGCTAACTCCAAATCATGAGTAGGGTAATTTACTTCGTGCGGTCTCAACTGACAAGAAGCATAAGCCACCACCTTTCCATTTTGCATTAGCACACAACCCAAACCCATGTGAGACGCGTCACAATAAACGGTAAATTCTTTTCCAGCCTCAGGCTGAATCAAAACTGGTGCCTCCGTCAGAATCTTCTTCAATTTCTCAAAACTCTCTTATTGTTTTTTGGTCCAAATATACAGTACTCCCTTCCGCAACAGTTTAGTTAGGGGTGCGAGAATCAATGAAAACCCCTCAACGAAGCGTCTATAATAACCAACCAAACCTAAGAAACTCTGAATTTCAGCTACCGACTTTGGTGGTTTCCAATCCAATATAGCCTCAATCTTCCGAGGATCCACTCTTATTCTTTCAGCTGATGCCACATGACCTAAGAAAGTCACTTCCTTTAGCCAAATTCACATTTACTGAATTTGGCATAAAGTTGCTTATCACGAAGTAACTGCAATACTATACTCAAATACGTGTCATGCTCTTCATCATTTCTTGAATAAACCAAAATGTCATCTATGAACACTATCACAAACCAGTCTAAATATGGTTGAAAGACTCGGTTTATTATATCCATAAATGCGGCTGGTGCATTGGTTAACCCAAACAGCATCACCAAAAACTCATAATGTCCATAACGAGTTCAGAATGCCGTCTTATAAATATCTGCTTCTTTCACCTTAAGTTGGTGATAACCCGATCTCAAATCAATTTTGAGAAAATCAAGCTCCTTTCAATTGATCAAACAGTCATCAATTCTCGGCAAAGGATACCTATTCTTGATCGTCAATTTATTCAATTGCCTGTAATCAATGCACATACGCACCGATCCATCCTTCTTCTTAACGAACAAAACTGGTGCTCCCCACGGAGACACACTCGATCGAATAAATCCCTGATCCAACAATTCTTGAATTTGAGCTTTAAGCTCGCCAACTCTTTCGGTGCCATTCTATAAGGAGCAATGGACTTTGGAGCGATTCGCAAAAGCTCAATACCAAATTCTACTTCCGATCCGAGGTATACCAGAAGTTCTTCGGGAAATACATCTGAAAATTCCTTCACCGTCCTCATATCATCCACAGATAACTCTTTGGCATCCAAAGCACAAATAAAGGCTAAGAATGCTCCATACCCTTTCCGCACCAACTTTTCTGCCTTTAACGCAGATACCACATTTGCCAAGTAATTCCTTCGTTCACCTATCATTATTACTTCTTTATCACTCGAAGTTCTTATTGACATCCGCTTTTCAGCACAATCCAAATGCGCCCGGTGCTTAGCTAACCAATCCATGCCCAAAATGAGATCTAACTCGCCGAAAGGAAATTCTATCAAATTCGCCAAAAATATTTCTTCTTGAATTTCTAAGGGCACGTCTCTAAACAGTTTATTTACAATTATCGACTGTCCTAAAGGACTAATTACTGTCATCTCACTATCGATAATTTTAGATTCTAGATTCAAGTTTCCAGATATGGCGCTAGCAACATACGAGTGGGTGGAACCAATATCTATTAAAGCAGTATCAGGTACATCAAAGTTGAAGAACATACTAGTTATTACATCAGGTGCATTGCCATCCTCGCGGCGTCTAACTGCATAGACCAGTCCTGGCTGTCTTGCATCCGTGTTACCTCTAGGACCATTACCTCGACCCGGTGCTCCTTGACCATGTCCAACCCCATTACTACCACGACCTGGTCCACGGCCTCTCGGTGGCCTTTGAGTACCTCCGCCTTTGTGCATCAAGATACGAACTTCTTGAGTCGTATCCATACGTCGGGGGCAATTTCTATATTGGTGATCCATTGAACCACATTTATAACAAGCACCGTTTTCCTCCAAAGACTCTTCTAATGCCTTTTCCTACATTCAAGACAATCTCGACTTTGATTATTAGCTACAGGTGCTCTACCTTGAGCTGGTTCATCATTTCGAGGCCTCTTCAGAAACCTTTTTGAAGAACCTGACTGCTTTATGTCCCTCTTGCCTCTAAATTTTTCCCGATTCTGACGTTCTGAGTTCTTAGCCTCTTCAGCTATCTTGGCTTTCTCCACAACCGTGGCAAAAGTTCTAACTTGTTGTAGGGCTATCAGAACCCACAACTCATCATTCAACCCATCCTCAAAATGTACACAACATTTATGATCCGTTGACACTATTGTCCGAGCATAGCGAGTCAAGCGTAAAAACTCAGCCTCATACGCTGCCACTGTCTTATTCCCTTGAATTAGATTCAAAAATTCCTTCCTTTGGGCGTCCACATAACTTGTTCCTACATATTTCCCTTGGAAGGCAGCTTTGAAGAATTCCCAAGTAATCAATACAGCCTCAGTGCCCTCTCGAACAATAAGCCACCATTGATACGCCTCGTCTCTTAGCAAGGATACGGCTCCTTTCAGTTTTTACTCGATAGTGCATTCCATATCATCCATAATCCACTCCATAGCTTTGAGCCAATATTCTGCCACATTCAAAGCTACACCGAAAACTCCTCTAAAAATTTTTGCACCATTAGACTTGAGTCGTTCCCGTATCGACCCACGAGCTGATGGCCCAGCTCTAGTTTCAGCGACCCTTTCCAGGACTCACAGCATTGCTTACGTCAAAGCATTATCTTCTTCCATATGATCATGTGTTCCCGTCTCACTTTCAAGTGAAGCAGGTGCATCCATTTCCTGCATATGATTTGGTGCTTCAGACGCAGCACCTCGTCCTCTACCACGACCATGTCTACCGTGTCCACGACCATGTCCTCTAGAGCTCATAATGTCTAATTCGATTTAATCTGATTACAAGTTTTATGAATCAGAATACTATTTCAGTGTTTATTAACGATGTTTTATGAGATTTGAGAGATAAAGTTGTTTTTCGCAAACACATCCTATAGTCTCAATCTCTACGATTTTCAACATCTAAAACTAGAAGTTCTAGAGTGTTCCTATGATCATATCATCATAATAATCATTCAGTAACGAATACTTACTTGACTTGGTGCCGGATGCTTGTGGTGCCATACTAATCTTTAAAACATAATTGAAATAATTTCATACAGAAGTTATTTGTTGAACCCAACCACATCCGAGTTTTGAAACTGGCTCTGATACCATTAAATGTAACACCACAAATCAGGTCTATGCATCAAGACGAGATTTGGTTTGTCACACAAATCGAATATTCTTTTAATCTATCTAATGGTTTAGATGAATCGGTATTACAAAACTTTTTGAAAATAAAGTTTAATAAAAACTAAGAGAAATAATTTAAATTCGATGAATTTGAGAAACATTAGTTGAAATCTTATCATCTAGCATTTAATTATCAAAAAGTTAAAGTAGTTTTTTAAAGAGTTCAAAAGGATTTGAAAATAAGAATAGATAAAGAATCTAATATGTTTGAAAACCCAAAGTATTTTAAAGAAACATTTTAGGATTAACATAAACCCATATTAAATATCAAAGCAAAATTTAAATCCATTCACACATAAAATCCATAACATATTAATAGAGGCCTTATTACATCATATCCAAAATAGTAATTTAAAGAAAGTACTTAATAAAAGTTCAAGGTTTATAAACCCATGTTTGCAAGATGGCCTCCACGAAGTTAACCTCGCCCAAGTCCACGCCAATTTCCATTACCCGAGATGGAAAATTTAAGGGAGTGAGTTACTCGAACTCAAAGGTATAACTCACTTACTATATCCATTGGGCCAGATCATCAAGTCATTATTTTGGGCTTGAGCCCATTAACAGATTTAGCAATATAATAAATGAGATGCATGCAAAATAAAATTTCCCACCCAAACCTAATTTCCATCCGCTACACACCACCCGTACCAACCATCACACCTGTGGGGATCAAGTCAACCCACCCCGCCAACACACCAATCATAGGCATAAAGCCATTTTTAATAATGTTGTGGTGAACCACCGAACTAGATTGTGAAAAAGTCACTGAACTAGAGGCATTAAGCCATTTAAATATTTGTGGCAGAGCCACCGAACTAGAGGCAATAAGCCATTTAAATATGTGTGGCAGAGCCACCAAACTAGAGGCAATAAGCCATTTAAATATGTGTGGCAGAGCCACCGAACTAGATTTTGGCAACAGGCCTTTCTTTTCTTCATCATTTTCCCAACCCATGCAAACATGTATGCATAACAATCTATATCCATATGATAATTTTAGTAAAAAGCCCAATTTACAAGTGAAACAATATTTCAAGTTTTTATTAAAGCCCATTACACAAAATAACATATAGCCCATTTAGCAATCTAGCAACTTAGGCCCATTTAACGATCTACATATTTTTCGGCCCATTTAACGATCTAGCATATTCTCGGCCCATTTAATGATCTAGTATATTTTTCGGCCCATTTAACGATCTATTATATTTTTCGGCCCATTTAATGATCTAGTGTATTTTTTTCGGCCCATTTAACGATCTAGCATATTTTCGGCCCATTTAACGATCAAGTATATTTTTCGGCCCATTTAATGATCTAGCATATTTTTTTCAGCCCATTGAACGATCTAGCATATTTTCGACCCATTTAACACATGAGACATAAAATTTACAATTTACCAACTAACTCATTAAGGGCATTTTCGTAAATTTTACAACTTTAACCGTTTTCATGTATTTTCACAAAAATACTAATTATTACGTATTTTTTTGATTTTGTCATCTTTACGATTTTTCTCAATACTTACGGTTTAACATCTAACCCGAGATAAGTGTGAAGTTACACACCTTGTTATTGTGAGTACTAGACTTTCCCGCTTGTTAGTACCTAAACGTAACACGATAATTAGAATACTATCATATTTTAAAACTACACTATTGATAAATAATCTAAATCTTTACCCTCGTGATTTGAACCACTTCTATTTTGGTTTCTCCTCGATTGTTGGTTCGTTGCGGATGAGAATCCACGCATCGAATAAAGGTTTGGAGTACGAATGACTTCAAACAACCGGTTCTCCTCGGATGAGGTCCGCAACCCGTGGAAAATCTCGGATTCCGTAAATTTCTTCGCTTATACTTAGGGAATAAGCGGAACCACCCTCTTCGAAAACTATGCATCGCCTTTTCCGCCTCTATCTTGAATGTCTCTAATGACATAAGATCATTAGTCCGACTAATAATTATTGAAATATGGCTAACGATTTTAAAAGATTTGAGATTGGCTTACCACAATTATCCTCGCTCCACGAAGAACGATCGGCGATTACGTCCCTATAACGAAATCGATTAAATAACTAACTATACCAAAATGACGAATAATATGAGAATCCTTGAATAAACTCCTTACATTAACTCTTAAAATCGATTCCAATGATCCATAATACTCAAGAACACTTTGAGTTTCGCCTTCCAAAAATCTCACTATTGTCCACGGTTGAAAAGAATTGAGTGAGAAGAATACTTATGACTAAAGGAGAATTCGGTTATGACCAAACAAAGAAAATGAAAAGATTAAGACAAGAGCAAACTAACATTCTACCATGAGAAAAGTATTGAAAAGACTTTAGTTTAGAAGAAAGTAAAAGAATGGAAGATGGAAATGATATGATTCGGTTTTCAAGAGAGAAAGAGAGAAAGAAAAGAGAAGCAAAGAGAAAGAAAAGAGAAGAAATAGAGAATTGAGTTTAGGAGAATTTTGTATTTGGCATTGTGAAGGAAAAAGAGAAAAAGAATGGCCTTCTTTCTTTTTGTGTGATGATAGTTTCGGCACTAGGAAGAATGATTGGCAAAGAAATGACCAAATGGTCAAAGAGAAAGGATGGTAAAAAGATGCTATAGTTTCCTCAAGGTTTAAGGTATAATCGGCTAATAGAGAGCAAATTTTTGGAAGAGAGTTTGATAAGCAAGAATCAAATGACCAAAAAGAAAGTGTTCATCCTACACCCAAGCCTACCAAACCAATCAACAAAACCGGCCACCCCCTAGCCCTTATGCCGTCCACATACATGGTTAAAAGGCCATTAGAAAGTTTCCAAAACATCAACCTCTTCTTAAGCCTTATCATCCTCCTTTTTCCTTAAGTTAGAGAAACATTATCCCCCAATTCAAGCCATTCTATCCCCTAACTCAAGCTTTCTATAACCCTTAGTCTTCTTACCAAAAAAAATAATTAATCCAACTCATCCTAATCTTATCCATAGCCGACACATGTTAGGATAAAGCAAAAATAAAAACTCCCAAATTGCATACTAGGAGATTCGAACCTCTCCCCTCAAGTCCAGCTTATGACGCCATCACCACTTTGCCAATTACTCATCTTATGCCATCTTTTAGTACTTAATTAACTTATGTTTCAAGGTCACCTAATTTCTTTACATTAAAGTACACTTTACTAATATTTATTCTAATCCCAAGTAAACCCAAGCTAACACTTAGCAACATAATGATACTCGAATATTTAGGATGTTACACTCTAACATCGGGCGAAGTCTAATATCAAACAGATACCTTCTTCGTTAACATTAAGCGGATACTTTCATCTTTACACCAACGAGATCTTTAATCTTAATAGAGCTGACACTTCCCGATGAAACACAATCTTTTCTAACACATACTTTTTCATTTCAGACATTTCATTAAGCTAAATCATTCACCCCTTCATTATGGAGGACTCTATAAGCCAAATATCAATACTTAACAAATACGTTATGTCTCAACAAAACAAATAAGGATCAGAACTTACAACCTAACATTCAATTTTTTTTTTTTTTTTTAGCAAATATACACAACATAACACATATAGGGTCATATTAACTTTCTCTTTTCAAATCCTTCCTTGGTTTAAACCTTGGATCCCACAATCACATATCAAAACAAATATCACATTCCTTAACATTTTGAACACATGTTTGTTACCGTGAGTTCAAGGCTCTTTGCCATGGTTAACAACTAACATGGCTTACCAATCCTAACACTCACGCCAACTGGTTAGTAACTAACATACCCTACCAGTGGCCGCCAAGCTGGTCAACAACTAACATGTCCTACCAGTGGCCCAACATATACACCAATCTGGTTAGCAACTAACATACCTTATTGGTGGCCTGCCATATTCTCCCAGCTGGTTAGCAACTAGCATACCCTACTAATGGTCTAGCACATTTTCCATTCTGGTTTGCAACTAACATGCCCTACCAATGGCTCTTCATATCTGGATACCGAGTTTATACCCCCAAGGAAGTCGTATCCATTTCATGCCACAAACATGCACACATAGAGGATTACACGCAACAGATTCACAAAGTTCCATGCCGATGGGTTCACTTGAACTCTAAGCTATGACAACCTCAATTAGTGTTATGCACAAGATAGAAGGAAACTCAAAGAAGAGCAAAACAAATTGGATACTTACTGATAAATCCAATGAGGTTTGTTACACTATCTCTATTGCTATACGCACAACCATTTCTTATTGATTGATCACTTGTTGATTCCTCTCTATAGTAGAACTCTTTCTTAAGCAAGATACTAAGGTATAACAGATCAAAAGAAGAGGGAAGAAGAACCCTCTAAAAAAGTTTCATTGATATATATATAACTTACACAACTCTCACACAACTTACACATGGCTAAAATGCAAAGCCAACTCATATTCTATTGTGGCCAACATAATCATTTTTAACATCTCACATAATAAAATAATCATAAACTTTATTTAATTTCTAATTGGGTCCTAATAAGAACTTAACTAAAACTAAACACTAAACACTAAACACATGTTTCCAAACAGAAAGCAATTTGATCCACAATCCCACAATCAACTACTGGCGTATACTAACAAAAGGATCTATAACACATCTTACCAAAAAAGACACTAATTGACAAGTTCCTCCCAACAACTATGCTAAGACACAAAACCAGAAACTTAACACTTCGCCAAAAGGCTAACCTTTCAACAAAAATTAAGAAAGACCTATCAGTTTAATCTAACAGTTTGCCACTCATGGAGTATCTAACAATACAAAGTACAACATTTGCGTAAAGAACACAACTCAGCATTTCCTTATCTTGATCTTAACCAACTATTTTCCCAAACAATTCACCAATCTAGACTACGTTAGGTGGGGTATTACAATTAGAATATACAATTTTATTTCATTTTCAAGGAAAGTAAATCAATTCAAGATTTACTCTTTTTACAATTTAGTCTTCATCTATATAGAATTAACTATCATCAAATTTTCACTTAACATTTATTATATCGACATTTAACATTTCACTTAAATGCTTCATATTAAATATATTTCTCCTATCTAAAATTTACATTATTTTCAATTTAGCCTATCTTTTTCTCCAAATTCACTATACATATACTTTTCAAATCATCCTAAGAAATTCAACTTCACCATCAAATAATTTTATATTTCAAAACATCATTTTCATATACAAATAAATCTCATGAATATTAGTAAACTAATTGATCAAGTTTCCATTTAGGGTTTAATTAGAATAAGCAAAATTCTTGATCTAGTTACATTTAGGTACTTGGATGAGTCATTTTATTCTTTCTTCATTCTTTTAAAACTCCCTTTTCTTTACCTCCAATTTGATCTTCATTTCTTTTCTGTTTCTATTTAATAACACAATACACATACACAATATTTAACATCAAAACAATAATCACATACTTGTTCCATGCATTTTTAATGAGATAAACATGAAATCCCTTGAGAAAACCTCATCATCTTACCTTAACCTTTCTCAAATCCCTAACTTTTCTTTTCTCTCTCCACAAATATGAATTTTAGCTAACTTCACCAAAACTTAGTTTACCATGAAGTTGTTCTTGTGACTTCACTAAAATTTATGGAGGAAATTTGGAAGTTAAAGCTTGGGAAAGATGAAAATGGTAGAAATGGGCTAAATGGAAAGAAAACGAAAAATGAAATAAAAAGGAGATGAGGAAGACGTGTGAGAAAGATGATGAAGATGATAATGAAAGATTTTCTACATCTTTCTATGTAGAAAAGTATCTCTTATTTTCTTAATATTTAATTAAGAAAATATCTAATCATCATCATGCCATACAAATAGTGCCTATTCATTTCCAATCTCACCCACTCTTTTTTGTACTCTCTTGGTATTATGGCACTTTTTGTAACGCCCTGATTTTTCTTAAATTTTGACTTTTGTAATTTTGACTCAAATCTGTATCTGCTTCAGTGGTTAAGTGTTTTGGGAGTGTGTGAGAGGGCCCAAGTTCAAGCCACAACTTGGGTAAATTTTGGGTTTTTCTGAATAAATCCCTATCTTTGGTTAGTAGGCTTTTAAGTAAAAGTGTGTAAGTAATTAACAGAATGGGCCTGTTGGTCTAGTGGTTAAGTGGAGTGTAGAGGTTGTTGGAGGTCTGGAGTTCGAATCCCTGTACGAGCGAGGGAACTATTTTTGTTGCTAGTTTCGTGTAGGAGTTTGTGTTTTAGTTAAATGCTAATAGTGGAGTGTTTGAAGGAGAGAATTAAGGAGTATAGGAGGGGAGAGTTATTAGTATCTGATCAGTTGAGTCATTTGGTAAAATTTGACACTTCTTCTCACCCTCTCAAATTTTATTTCTTCTTCTTTTCTCCTCATTCAATCTTTCTTTGTTGTTGCCGAAACTTCAATTGGGTTTTCCCCTTCCTCTTATTTTCGTTTCGATCCATCTTGCTTCTCGGTTTTCATTTTCATGCATTATCAGGGACGGTAGCGTAGCAGTTTCCTCTTTGACGAGTTGATTCATGCAAGTAGATGGGTGTGATTGCAGTTCCGAAGGCTAGGGATTGCTTAAACATCGAAATAATACCAAGTGTGTACCCAGACACGCAAAAAATAAGGTTTTGATGAAAGCTAAAAACCTTACTGTCGACGCCACATAGGCGTGTGGTTGCCCGTGTGGTAGGCCGTGTGCAAGACTGTAAGTCACTACACGGCCGTGTGATCGATAAGCCAGACCGTGTACAGGTGACACGGCCGTGTGATGGCCGAGCGAGACTGTGTGCGAGACATAGGCTAGACCAATTGGGCCGCGTGGGCCACACAGGCATGGGGAATTTTGGGCCAGGCCATGTGATCCACATGACCAAGGCTAATTTGGGCCATGTGGGCAACACGGGCGTCGGGCCCATACAAGCAGACCACATGGGCGTGTAAGCCCATTTACATGAAATGATCTGAAAGGTTGCACGGGTCACCCAAGTCGACTGTGAACTTAATGAAGTGTCGGTAAGCAGTACTTAGACCCATAGCTATGTGATTTGATTATGTGATATCTGTACTGAACATGTTACACTTAGCATGTATACTGATTTGAATGTATGGACTGTTATTTGCATAAAAGCATGTCCTATAATGTATGTTGCATTGCATCGGGGTGGGGTGATGATATTTGGAGGAAGTATCTTCAAGGCTCTTAAGCCTGTTATCTGGCAGCTCAGCTACAACTTTCAGATTATGTGCTGCATTTGGTACAACATGATGTGTAGGGATGGGTGGGTTGATTTTATCCCCACATGGTGTGTAGAGTTGGACGGAGTTGGTGTGTAGAGGCTGGTGGGTAGGATTCTGCTATTCTGTCTGATCTGCATGTTATGTCTGAAAGGGGCTAATGCCCTTGGGTATATTTGATTTTGTACCTGAGTGGGCTAAGGTCCACACCATTTTTGTAATGGGCTTAGACCCGAACTGTGGATTTATGTCTATTTATTGATATTTTACTATGTGCATGTTTTCTGTGGGGATTACACACTGAGTTTGCAAAAACTCACCCTTTTCTGTTTAATCTGTTTAGGTAATCTCTAGCATTAATGGATCGGTGTGGTGGAGGACTTACTGGTGACCACGGTTTTGGACCTTTAACGGTTTTTACTTTTTTTTATGGTTCTGATTATTTTTGGGGAGTTTTGTGTAACATGGCCTTTACGGATTTTTGTTTAAAATTTGGGATTTTTATTTTATAAACTGCTAGTAGTAGGATAAGACACGATTTTTCAAAATAAACAAATTTTTTATCAATATATACACGAATTCGAAATTGTTTTAAAATCTTCCGCAACGTATAGTGTTTTGGAAACAGATAATGAATGAACAAACGACGCTTTTGACGGTAGCCTAAGATATCTAAAAATGGTTTTATCGTAATTATGTTTTCTAAAGCACTATCATGTGACATCACCAGATTCGACCTTAACGTCCAGGCTGGGTTTGGGGTGTTACACTTTTAGACCTTCCTCTATTTCCCATCAACCTAATCTTATCATTTCTTACTTTTAATTTTTACAATATTGCCCAATACTTCTCACTTTTTTATGAATTAGTCAGTACTCCAAATTAATTTCTCTAATTCCAAAAGTCTATTTAATCTCTTATAATATCCAACAACTTTATCCACTAATGTTAAAATTTCTATTTTATCTACTTCGAAAAACTCTAACACATGCAAACCCGAAATACCATTGTTCTCATTTAAGGGGTGTTAGAGATATTACAACATGTTAGGACTAAGTTGAAAAGTAGAGAAAAATGTTGGAATTGATTAGAAATTTAACTAAGCTTAATAGTTAGTTTTGTGACATTAGAGATTAAATGGAATAAATTGAAAATTTTAAGAAAGTATGCTATAAATTAAAAATACAAGGTTTCAAATGAAAATATATGAAATTGGATCTTGATTCGATGTTAAATATCGAAAAATATGAGTATATCATATATAGGGACTAAGGTTACAGATCATTACAGTACAACTCAGAACATTTAACTTTAATATAAACAGTAATGCAAATTAAAAATTTAAATTTAAAAACTCCACTTAACTATAGTAAAAAAAATATACTTATGGGCCTTAAATCAAGCCTACGGGACCCTAAAAATAATTTGAAAATATTCAGGGATTATTTTGAAACAAAACAGAAAATTTTAGAAACAGAGGTCACACGGCCGTGTGACATAGCCCAAAACCTATGGGCTTTCGAAGTATGGACACACAATCGTGTCCCAGCCCGTGTGTCTGCTCGTATGAGTAATCGAAATAGGGCCACATGCCCGAGTCAAAGGCCGTGAGAAACCTACACCTAAAATGATAATGACACACGACCGTGTAAGGTGGTTGTGTGTGGCATACGGTTGTGTGACAACCCATGTTTCAGGTCGTGTGCTTGTAAAAAGACCCCTAAAACAAAGTAATTCATCACTCCTTTCTTTCACATCAAGCCAAACCATTTCCACATACATTTATATGCTTAAAACACATTTAAGCTTACCCAAAAACATGCAAAAATCATTCAACTTAAGCCTAACCATTATGCCATCATTTCACACCACAATTCACATACCAAAACAACTCAAAAACTGAGTAACACTTCCACACTTTAAACATATAGAATTTATACCAAAAGGTCCATTTCATCTCAATTTATACCACCATAACTTTCCACTTTAGATAAGAATAACCAAAATTACCATAACCATGTAACTTAAACAATTATAATGTAATAGCCCGTTTCTAGTCAAATCAAAACAGTGGTTTCAGAACCATAAATCTGAGGTCAAAATAATTATTCTATTATTATTTTAATGTTTATAGCATGATAGTATGATTTTTTGAAAGTTTTGTTTAGAAATTTTAATGTTTGAATGTTTAATTTGATAAAAAAGGACTAATTCACGTAAAGCTTAAAACTTGTGTTCTAATAGCTAAAGGTTTCCAATAGCTATAGAGCTTTAAACTAGAGGTACTTATGTGTTTATTAACCCATTTTTAACATAATGGATGTTAGTGGCATGTCATTTGGAGTAATTATGAAGTATTTTAAAGGTTAATTATGTAAATTAGTTAATAAAGGTTAATTAAATAAAAAAATGAAATTATTCTTTCATTCATCTTCTTGAAACCAAAAACTAGGGCTAAGGGAAGCCATTTTTGGTGTTCAAACATTCGGTCACTTCATTTCTTAATTGTAAGTTCGATTTTTTTCTGTTTTTAATGATTTCTATATTTTTGAGATCGTTGCAACTAGGTCTAGCTAGCCCAGGGACTAATTTGCAAAACTATTAAAGATTTTGAATGTTTTCATTGATGAATACATGTGTGTTTTGATGTTTTATGATAGATTATGAATGTTTGTTATGAATTATACAAGTTTTGTTAAGTAATTTTTAGTGAAAATGCAAATTAGGGATTAAATTATGAAATGTGGAAACTTTGTGGTTATAATGTGAAATAAATGAAAAATATAGGTTGCTAGGGGTATAATAGTAATTGGCGAGGCTTGGGTTGTGATGAAATTGAATGAATTTTGTTTAACGATCCTAGGGATTAAATTATAAAAGTTGTGAAATTCTTGGGGTAAAAGTGTAAATGTGCTTAAATGTGTGTTTTGATTAAATTGAATAGAGGGATTATTAAATAAGTTAATTTTGAAAAATATTTAGATCAAGAAAAGCAAAATTTAGATCTAGATGGGGGAAAACTAAAGTTATTGACTAATCGACTTATTTCGTTGTTTTCACATCCGAGGTAAGTTCGTATCTGATAAGTTTCATTATAAATGTATTTTAAATGATTTGATATTGTATAAGTTGTGAATATGAGACTTCGGGTAAGTTTGATTATGACTCGATGGTAATTCAGCATTCGAAATCCCAGTTGAACCTTAGGAATAGTTTAGGATACTAATGACATGTCATTAGGGGATACATTGAGTTGGCTTCAGGCCATGATATTAGCACTTCGGGTGCGAATTATATCGATTTGGCTTGGGGCCATGAATATCGACTGATTTGGCTGCGGGCCATGATATTAGTATTTCGGATATAAGTTACCTTGATTTGGCTTCGGGCTATGGTATAGGTACTTAGTGTGCGAGACTCTTGAGTATCCGACTTTTATTTGAATGGTTAAATGGCTAAATGAATGATGTGGTTGAGAATGATATTTGTACAAGATGGTACAGGTATGTGCATAACCCATATTAGCTTTGAATCAAAGAAATGGTGAAGAAAATATATAGTTTTGTGAATAAGTAATTGAAAGGTTTGTTAGTTGATGTGAATTCATGTTGTAACATCCTTAAAATGAGGTCTCTGCATTTTGAATGTGTTTGCATGTGACAGTATGCTACTGTGCTAGTTTAGCATGTTTTGGGGTCTAGGCATGACCTCGGGTTAGGTCTGGGTCATGGCAAAAAAAAAAAAATTATTTTAGTGCGTAGGAAGAGGGAGCTAGGAGAGTTAGGGGTTAAAAGAATATATTGGAAGGTTGTGATACAAACAACCTAGTGGCAAAGTGGCAAGGAAGGCGCCACAAGGTGCTTGGTTGGTGATGCCACATGCAGGGAAGGAGGAGTTCAGGTTCGAGCTGCAGAAATCCCTTTTCTGCCTATTATTTTTGATGCCAAAGTGGGAAGAGGTGTGCTCAGTTAGGACTCTGTTGGAAGGATATGGATTAAGCTAACTTTAAGTGATAGGTGTAGGACTCATTCAAACTTGTTTGAATGAGTGGATAAGAGGAATTTAAGGAGGGATGAGGGGGACGGCAAGTGTTTGAGTATGGGTGGATGGGAGTCTTGAGGTGTTGGCCGAAAGTTGGACTGCGGGGGAGGAGGTGTAATCGGTTTGGGAAGCTAGGGGAGTGCCGAATCTCAATAGCCAAGAAAGAGTGCATTTTTCGGCTAGCTTAAGAGGCTTCTTCTTTTTCGTTTGGCGCAAAGAAAAACTGAATCCTCATTGGCATCTCTTTCTTTTCTCTTGCGGCAATTTTGGTAATTGGCTGAACCAACCTTGCCATTCCTCTTGAAGAGCCGAAACTTGATAGCCATTCTCTCCTTTTCTCTTTCGGTTCATTCATAGTTAGCCAAAACCTCCTAACTTGCCGAATCCATCTTTGCTTCACTTCCCTTCTCCCATTTTGGTCAAAAGCCGAAAACAACTCTCTCTGTTTCATCTTTCTTCCTTCTTTCAAATCTCCTTGTACTGAAACCTCATTCATTCTCCTTTGTCGAAATCATTCCTAATCCACTTTCTTCTCCATCTTTCCATTGTTTTGAAAAGCTGAAAACCTTCTTGAGTTCTCTTCTCTTCCTTTAAAAGTGATTGGCCGAATACCCTTAGTCTATTTTTTTCTCTTCTCACGTGTTCTCATTCTCTTTAAAGTATCGAAAGCTATTCTTTCTTTTGGGTTATAGCCGAATCTCCTATGCTTTTTTTTCTCTCAATTGATTTGGGTAAATGCCGAAATTCCACTCTCTTCTATCTCCCCATTTGTTATAAATCCAAGTCTTAAACTCTTTGGGTAGGGTAGAGTGAAGGCCAATGTTTTGGAATTTCGCTTGGATCTACGAATAGTCAGGTGTGTAACACTTACACACTTTGTTAGTTTGACATGTTTATTGTGTTTCTGTTATAGCCATTAAAACCAATAGTTATGCCTTGTAGGCATGAGCATGGACTCCGGGTAAGTCCCCTGATTATGGATCTTGTTATGTGCTATCATGTCATTGTCTAAAGTTATGCCATGTGTTATTTGCATCATTATATGTTATTATGCCACGATTGATATGGACATGATGCTGGGATTGTTGAGAGGAGGGGGAATGAATTATTTTGGACTGTCACCAGTGGTTTTGCCCACACGACGGGTTGGCCCCGTCTTTGATATTATAATTTGTGACTAAGTCCCAGTGGTTTTGACCACCAGTGCTTTTGACAACATATGAATATTATGACTCGTCCCAGTGGTTTGGTACCACAGTGGGTTGGCCCCACATGTTGATTACTGGATTGTCATCAGTGGTTTTGACCACACGGTGGGTTGGCCCCACCATATGATTTGTAACTATGGTCACCAGTGGTTTTGACCACACTTATATGATTGTGACTACGGTCACCAGTGGTTTTGACCACCAGTGGTTTTGACCACACGGGGTAGATAAAGGAGATCGGATGGTTAGGTTATGGGTTGCATGATTTGCATGTTATACTAATGATTTGTGTAAGTGCTTGTACTATCGGGTTGGGGATTTATACACTGAGTCTCGGTGACTCACCCCTTCCCTTATATTTTGCAGATAAGGCATAGATTGCAGATATGGAGCCGGGGAGGACTCGAGGCGGCCATGCATGCTAGATTTGGGTTTTGACTTTAAACTACTATTCCAGTTTTATTTATCAACTTCAATTCGGTTTTGGTTTTGTAATAAGGCCGCTAAGTATTAATTTGGGTTTTTATTTCTAGATTATATTTCTATTATCATATACATATGATTTATAACCTGATTTGCTTTACCAACCGGGATTAAATCGATGTTTTCAAAACTATACTCGATGTTGTTTTTTCTTCAAACGTTACCATCGGGTAACATTATTGACAAGGTAATAACAAAGTTAACAAAGATGATTCCAAAACTAAAGTTTCAAACAACTCTAGATACAAATGGTTTCTAAAAACAACCAACAGATTCTCAATAAAATTTAACCCGCAACTGGTTTATTCAAATGTTTTCACTCCGTGACATACCAGATTCGGTCGTAGTGTATTGATCGAGTTTGGGGTGTTACAATTTTGGTATCAGAGCCAGGTTCAAAAGCTCGACTGTGGGCCTAAGGCCCAAAAAGGTTAAAAGTGGGGTCTTGAAAAGTTTTGTGGGAAATATACATGGTTTGAACAGCATGGCACCGAGTCTCTGGCACCAATCCGCCCAAGTAAGTATCCCTAACCCTTGTGTGATTTGAATATGGAAGAAATGGGTATTTTGGGATCGTAGATTAGTAGGTTAGGAGTTATTAAACCTTAGGAATAGCCTACTCCAACGCAAAATTTCATAAGACTTAAAGATCAACTAAACAAACCTGTGAATACGTCGCTAAGATTAAGGGTGTGGCAACCGTTGTGCGCATGTCTAGGAATGGATTCAGGGGGAGCTTGGTATTTCAGCAGTCCTAGTGACTCACCTCCTCTTCACTCGAATCCTACCTGGTGCGTAGTGACGATTCACTCTAACTGAGATGACTTATTCACATGCTAAATTCAATAACTAAAACCCGAAAGGGACCAGCCACCTTGTTTTGTACAACCCTAGAATTAAAGCATGGTTTCAAAATTACCAAAGTACCCTTGATTTGGAAAATGACCAAAATACCTCTGATTTGCAAATTGACCAATTACCCCGACTTGTAAAATTACCGAAATACCCTTGGTATGAAAAATTGCCTAAGTACCGCCGGATTGAAAAATTTCTAAAATACCCTTATTTTGTAAAATCACCTGGAACCATATTTTGGAAAATTACAAAAATACCCCTGGTTTATGAAATTAGCAAAATACCCCCGATTTTTGGAATTTTTAAAATACCTATGATTTGTAAAGGTTTCCAAATTAACCCTGATTTATTACTGAAATACCCCGATAGGTTAAATTATGGAAATACCCCCGGGTAGTAAAATGACGAGAATACCCCTACAAGTGGAGTGTGGGTGGAGGATGTTATTGATGAGTGAATGTGATTCACTGAATTAGGGTAGAAGACTTGAAACGAAAACTTTGTAATGATCAAAAGAACCACTATTAAACTTCTTTTCATAAAACTTATTCGTGGGTAATCAGTGGAACAGAAGCTAATTCATAAAACTTCTTAAAGCAGATTAAATCGCGAGCATAGTCATGAGTTCTAGGGGACGTGGTCTTAATGTGCGAGGGCGTGATAGAGGCAGGATGACCGTATCAGAACCCGTTAGGTCTGGTCAAGGGTCAGAGAACGAGATACCACCACCAGCTGCTGGGGTTGAGTACCAGGATTAGACGGGGGGATGATGTAGTGTCGTAGGTGATACTGCGAGTGGTTGAGAGAGTGGTCGAGCGGTGGAGGTACGGAGCTCGTAAATCAGATTCGAGCGACTCGAACCAATGGAGCTGAGGTATTCTGAGGAGTATCTGGTGTGGCGCCCAATACGACTGAGTATTGGTTGGAGGCGACGAAATGAATCATGGATGATTTAGATTTGACGACGGAGGAGAAACTGAAAGGGGTAGTGTCGCTTCTCCGAGATGAGTCATACTAGTGGTGGCTCACAGTTCGGGATGGTGCTGAAGCGGATGATATCACTTGGGATTATTTCAAGGCGGCTTATCAAAAGAAGTATGTTGGGACCAGTTATATTGATGCGCAGAGAAAGGCATTTCTGAGGTTGGTTCAAGGGAATAAGTCCGTATCGGAGTACGAGGCAGAATTATTAAGGTTGAGCCGGTATGCTTGAGGCATCGTGGCTACGGAGCATGAGCGATGTGTCAGGTTCAAGGACGGATTGATGGATGATTTGAGATTACTGATTGCTCCACAGCAGGAGAGAGAGTTTACGGTCTTAGTGGAGAAGGCCAAAGTTACGGAGGTAGTGAAATAGTCAGTAAGACGGAATCAGGACAAGGGGATGAAATAAAAAGAATTTTGGATCATCTGGGTCTATGGGAAATCAACAGAAATAGGGTAGATATAGTGGGCTGAATCAAGTCGCTAGGCTCATCGCTACTAATACTCGATGGTCGCCACGGTGTGCTCGGTGTGGGAAGTCTCACACGGAGAATGTTAGACCGGAAATAGAGGATGTTTTGAGTGTGGATCGATGGAGCACCGAGTGAGGATTGTCCACAGAGGTCACTAGGTTGCGATCTGGGGATCGTAATCGTACTCGAGTAGGAGGGATGGTCGGCTGACCACGGAGGGGCCATGGTGCGACCAGAGGAGGTAATGGCTGGTAGAGGCCGTGAGCAGCAAGAGGTGCAAGAGGTGCAAGAAGGTGCAGAGAGGCACTGGATTGGTCTACACAATGAGGCGTCGAGAAGAGGGCGGCCTTACGTGACATCATAATCGGTACGTTCTTAATCTTTGGATTACCTTATAATGCTTTGATAGATATGGGTTCGACGCACTCATACGTAGCCAGTAGCATAATGGAAACTATGAACTTAAACTCTGAGATTACTTCTAGGAAGATGACAGTGATAAGCCCTCTAGGTCACTCTGTAGAAGTAAGTAAACTATATAGGGATGTACCTCTAGAACTTTAAGGGGTCGTATTTTTGGTCGATTTGATGGAACTGTCGTTTGGGGAGTTCCATCTGATTCTCGGGATGGATTGGCTGGTGAAGTACCAGGCCGATTTGGATTGCGCGGCTAAGCGCATGGTGTTGAGGACAATGGAAGGTGAGGAGGTGGTGATGATAGGTAATAGGAGAGATTACTTATCCAATGTGGTCTCTGCACTAAAGGCAGAGAAAATGGTAAGGAAGGGTTGTGAGGCATTCATGGTGCATGTTTGTGCTTTGGGAGCCAAGGATGCAGCTGTTGAGAGTGTCTGAACTGTAGGGAATTTCTTGATGTATTCCTAGAAGAACTTACGGTGCGCCTCCGGATCGCGGGTTGAATTGAAATAGACTATTATTCAAATCGCGCCAATGTCTATTGCCTCGTATAGGATGGCGCCAAAGGAGTTGGTGGAGCTGAAGGCTCAAATTCAGGAATTGATGGACAGAGGTTTCATCTGACCAAGTATATCAACTTGGGGAGCGCCTGTGCTCTTTGTTAAGAAGAAAGACAGTACGATGTAGATGTATATAGACTACCGCCAGTTGAACAAGTTGACGATCAAAAACAAGTATCCATTGCCCAGGATTGACGATTTGTTTGATCAACTTAAGGGTGCATCGATTTTCTCTAAGATAGATCTTAGGTTGGGGTACCATCAGCTTAAGGTGAAAGAGGCTGATGTTCACAAAACGGCATTTCGCACTCGTTATGGACACTACGAGTTTCTGGTAATGTCGTTTGGGTTGACTAATGCACCAGCGGCATTCATGGACTTGATGAATCGGGTGTTCCAGCAGTACTTGGACCAGTTTGTCGTGGTATTTATAGACGACATATTGGTGTACTCAAGGACTGAGGAGGATCACGATGCGCACTTGCAGGTAGTGTTACAAATTCTGAGGAAAAGTAGTTATTTGCCAAGTTCGATGAAGTGCGAGTTACGTAGGGAGGTGACTTTCTTAGGTCACGAGTGTCATTGAACGGATCGAGTGGACCCTCGCAAGATTGAGGCAGTGTTGGACTAGAAACTGCTTAGGTCGGTTGCAGAAATTTAGAGTTTTCTAGGTCTGGTAGGGTATTACCGGAGATTTGTGGAAGGGTTCTCTCTGATCGCGGTGCCATTGACCAAGTTGCTGAGGAAGGGAGTTCCATTTGTGTGGTTAGAGAAACAACAGGAAAGTTTCAACAAGTTGAGGAAGATTCTGATGGAAGCTCCGGTTCTGGTTCAGCCTGAGGCAGGAAAGGTATTCACGGTCTACTGTGATGCATCACATACTGGCTTGGGATGTGTGCTGATGCAGGAAGGGAAAGTAGTGGCATATGCGTCTCGACAGCTGAGACCGCATAAGGGTAACTACCCGACGCATGACTTAGAGTTGGCTGCAGTGGTTTTTGCCTTGAAGATTTGGAGACACTATTTGTATGGGGAAAAGTCGATAGTTTACACGGATCACAAGAGTCTGAAGTACCTCTTGACTCAGAAGGATTTAAATTTGAGGCAGCGAAGGTGGATCGAGTTGTTGAAGGACTACAACTGCTCGATTAAATACCATCCGGGTAAGGCTAACGTAGTGGCTGATGCGTTGAGCCGTAAGGTGGTAGCGGACTTACGAGCGATGTTTGCTCACCTTAGCCTGTATGACGACGGGAGTCTTCTGGAGGAATTACAAGTAAAGCTGACTTGGGTAGAACAGATTAAAGAGAAACAGTTAGTGGATGAGGGTTTGAATGCTCGGAGGTTGCAAGTTCAGAGTAGTGGTTTGGAAGGTTACAGCTTGACCCACGATAGAGTATTGTATTTTTAAGGGAGAGCTTGTATGCCGAAGGATAGCCGAGTTAAGGCAAAGGATTCTTCAGGATGCACATAGCAGCCCATACGCTATGCATCTTGGAGGTAGCAAGATGTATCGGGATTTGCGAGAGCAGTTCTGGTGGCCAGGTCTGAAGCGGGAAGTGATGAAGTTTGTGGGTAGGTGTCTGACGTGTCAGTAGGTCAAAGCAGAACATCAGTTGCCGTCAGGTTTGCTTCAGCCGGTGAAGATTCCTTAGTGGAAGTGGGAAAGGATCACTATGGACTTTGTCAGTGGGCTACCCCTTACACCTAGCAAGAAGGACTCAGTCTGGGTGATTGTGGACCGTTTGACTAAATCGGCTCATTTAATACCGGTGAGGGTTGATTATTCACTTCAGAAGTTAGCCAAGTTGTATGTGGCCGAGATAGTAAGGTTACATGGAGTGCCAGTGTCAATTATCTCGGATAGGGATCCCAGGTTCACGTCGAGGTTCTGGAGAGCTTTGCATCAAGCTTTGGGTACGAGGTTGGATTTCAGCACAGCTTTTCACCCGCAATCTGATGGACAGTCTGAAAGAGTAATTCAGATTCTAGAGGACATGCTAAAGGGCTGTGTTCTGGATTTCAGTGGTAGAGTATCTACCATTGGCGGAGTTCGCTTATAATAATAGCTATCAGGTGAGTATCCAGATGGCACCATATAAGGCATTATATGGATGAAAATGTCGTACTCCGACGTGTTGGACAGAATTGGGTGAACGGCAAATGTTGGGTCCAGAGTTGGTGGCAGAAACTGAGGATAAGGTTAAGGTGATTCGGGCTCATCTTAAGGAAGCGTCGGACAGGCAGAAGTCTTATACCGATCTCAAGCGCAGGGATATAGAGTATGCAGTGGGTGATAAGGTTTTTCTGAAGGTATCCCCATGGAAGAAAATGTTGACATTTGGGCAAAAAGGGAAGCTAAGCCTTAGGTTTATCAGGTCGTATACGGTACTAAAACGAGTGGGATCGGTAGCTTATCAGCTCGAGCTATCGGCAGAGTTAAGTCAGATTCACGACGTCTTCCATGTTTCAATGCTTAGGCATTATCGGTCAGATCCGTCACATGTAGTACCAGTTGAGGAGATAGAGGTGAGCCCTGACTTGTCTTTCGAGGAGGAACCGGTATAGATTTTGGATCGGGATGTCAAGGTCTTGCGTAGGAAGTCAGTTCCCTTGGTGAAAGTGTTATGGCGGAACCATGGTACGGAGGAGGCTACGTGAGAGCCAGAGGATGTGATGCGGCAGCAATACCCCCAACTCTTTTGACCAGGTAATTTAGGGGCCAAAATTATTTTTTAAGGGGGGTAGAACTGTAACATCCTTAAAATGGGGTCTCTGCATTTTGCATGTGTTTGCATGTGACAGTATGCTACTGTGCTAGTTTAGCATGTTTTGGGGTCTAGGCATGACCTCGGGTTAGGCCTGGGTCATGGCAAAAAAAAAATTGTTTTAGTGCGTAAGAAGAGGGAGTTAGGAGAGTTAGAGGTTAAAAGAATATATTGGAAGGTTGTGATACAAACAACCTAGTGGAAAAGTGGCAAGAGAGGCGCCACTAAGGTGCTTCGTTGGTGACGCCACATGCAGGGAAGGGGGAGTTCAGGTTCAAGCTGCAGAAATCCCTTTTCTGCCTATTATTTTTGATGCCAAAGTGGGAAGAGGTGTGCTCAGGTAGGACTCTGTTGGAAGGATATAGATTAAGCTAACTTTAAGTGATAGGTGTAGGACTTATTCAAACTTGTTTGAATGAGTGGATAAGAGGAATTCAAGGAGGGATGAGGGGGACGACAAGTGTTTAAGTATGAGTGGATGGGAGTCTTGAGGTGTTGGCCAAAAGTTGGACTGTGGGGAGGAGGTGTAATCAGTTTGGGAAGCTAGGGTAGTGCCGAATCTCAATAGCCAAGTAAGAGTGCATTTTTTGGCTAGCTTAGGAGGCTTTTTCATTTTTGTTTGGTGCAAAGAAAAATCAAAACCTCATTGGCATCTCTTTCTTTTCTCTTGCGGCAATTTTGGTAATTGGCTGAACCAACCTTGCCATTCCTCTTGAAGAGCTGAAACTTGATGGCCATTCTCTCCTTTTCTCTTTCGGTTCATTCATAGTTAGTCGAAACCTCCTACCTTGCCGAATCCCTCTTTGCTTCACTTCCCTTCTCCCATTTTGTTCAAAAGCCGAAAATAACTCACTCTGTTTCATCTTTCTTCCTTCTTTCAAATCTCCTTGTACCAAAACCTCATTCATTCTCCTTTGCCAAAATCATTCCTAATCCACTTTCTTCTCCATCTTTCCATTGTTTTGAAAAGCTGAAAACGTTGTTGAGTTGTCTTCTCTTCCTTTAAAAGTGATTGGCCGAATACCCTTAGTCTATTTTCTTCTCTTCTCACGTGTTCTCATTCTCTTTAAAGTGTCGAAAGCTATTCTTTCTTTTGTGTTATAGCTAAATCTCCTGGTAAGTATAACTTTTCATTCTTTTTTTTTCTCTCGATTGATTTGGGTAAATGCCAAAATTCCACTTCTCTTCTATTTCCCCATTTGTTATAAATCCATGTCTTAAACTCTTTTCTTGTTCTATAATGGTGAGGTAGCCGCAATCCTTAAACATCACTAGGGTGTGCCGAACTTTGGTGATTGGAGGCCGAATCTGTCAGTAAGGTAGGGAGTGACAACTCTTTTGGTCTTCGGGATTCCTAGTTGAGCCGAATGGGCTTTTGATTATTAACAAAGTGTTGACCGATTGTAGGGTAGAGTGAAGGCCAACGTTTTGGGATTTCGCTTAGATCTACGAATAGTCAGGTGTGTAATGCTTACACACTTTGTTAGTTTGACATTTTTATTGTGTTTCTGTTATAGCTATTAAAACCGATAGTTATGCCTTGTAGGCATGAGCATGGACTTCGGGTAAGTCCCCTGATTATGGATCTTGTTATGTGCTATCATGTCATTGTCTAAAGTTATGCCATGTGTTATTTGCATCATTATATGTTATTATGCCACGATTGATATGGACATGATGCTGGGATTGTTGAGAGGAGGGGGAAGGAATTATTTTGGACTGTCACCAGTGGTTTTGACCACACGACGGGTTGGCCCCGTCTTTGATATTATAATTTGTGACTAAGTCCCAGTGGTTTTGACCACCAGTGGTTTTGACGACATATGAATATTGTGACTCGTCCCAGTGGTTTGGTACCACAGTGGGTTGGCCCCACATGTTGATTACGGGATTGTCATCAGTGGTTTTGACCATAGGGTACCATATGATTTGTGACTACGATCACTAGTGGTTTGGACCACACTTATATGATTGTGACTACGGTCACCAGTGGTTTTGACCACCAGTGGTTTTGACCACACGGGGTAGATAAAGGAGATCGGATGGTTAGGTTATGGGTTGCATGATTTGCATGTTATACTAATGATTTGTGTAAGTGCTTGTACTATCAGGTTGGGGATTTATACACTGAGTCTCGGTGACTCACCCTTTCCCTTATATTTTACAGATGAGGCGTAGATTGCGGATATGGAGCCGGGGAGGACTCGAGGCGGCCATGCATGCTAGATTTGGGTTTTGACTTTAAACTACTATTCCAGTTTTATTTATCTACTTCAATTCGGTTTTGGTTTTGTAATAAGGCCGCTAAGTATTAATTTGGGTTTTTATTTCTAGATTATATTTCTATTATCATATACATATGATTTATAACCTGATTTGCTTTACCAACCGGGATTAAATCGATGTTTTCAAAACTATACTCGATGTTGTTTTCTTTTTCAAACATTACCATCGGGTAACATTATTCACAAGGTAATAACAAAGTTAACAAAGATGATTCCAAACCTAAAGTTTTAAACAACTCTAGATACAAATGGATTCTAAAAACAACCAACAGATTCTCAATAAAATTTAACAGGCAACTGGTTTATTCAAATGTTTTCACTCCGTGACATACCAGATTCGGTCGTAGTGTATTGACCGGGTTTGGGGTGTTACACATGTATTTATAATCAATTGTTGAAGTATGTGTTTATGATTATATCGAGTTTATTTCATACGATCTTACTAAGCTATAAAGCTTACTTTGTTTATTTTTCTATGTTATATATTGATTTCAAGCTAGCTCGAATTCGGGGATCGTCGGAGATCGCATCACACTATCTACCTATCTCTTGGTACCTATGAACTTTGGTATTTTAAGTATATGGCATGTATAGGGACTTTGAGTAATTTTGGTATATGTAGCATGATTTTGGCCATTTCTGTTGGCTTATAAATATTAAGTGTTTAAAATGGTTTTGTGTTAGCCATGTAAGTTGGCTTATTTTGGAAAATTATGTGATGTGTATATATATGTATAAATGCCTTTTAGTGATGTGGTTCATGTTTGCTTGGGAATGACTTGTTGAATGCAACTTTCAAGGTAGCTAATGGTTGATGAATTTAAAATGGTTGTGCTTGTGGTTTTAGGCTAAGAAATGCTTAGTTGAAATGGTACATATGAATGCTTTGGAAATGTGAATTGGCATGACTTGAGTAGGAAAAATATGAAATTATAAGTATGTTAGTTGTTGATATTGAAATGGTACAATTTAGTCTTGGTTGTGGTTGATTTGGATGCCCATATATGCTATGAATGTGTACCAATTGAAATAGTGTAGGCGTGTGCAACTTGGGGTGGCAAAATGGCTTGGTATATAGCCTATTTTTGTCCACACGAGCAGAGACACGGGCGTATCTCTCAACCGTGTGTGACACATGGTCAAGTACACGACCGTGTGTCCCTTGCTGTTGAAATTAAAATCATGTCACTATGCTCCACACGGCCTCACACACGGGCTTGTGACTTGGCCGTGTGGTATAAGTCAGTATACCCTACAGGATTAGCACGGCCTAGCATACGGCCTGGCACACGAGCGTGTATGGCCATTTTTAAGGCACACGGGCATGTGTGTTGGCCGTGTGACCCAAGTCAGAGAGTTACACAGGGTCGGACACGGGCTGGGACACGGCCATTTGTCCCCATTTCGAATGTCCACACGGCTTGTGACACGGGCGTGTCTGGTGGCCGTGTGTCGGGCCACAAGGGCGTGTCCCCTATTTTTAAGAAAACTTCTTAAGCATTCAAAAAGTTTACAAAGTTATCGATTTAGTCCTAAACTACTTCCAATATATATTTTGGGTCTCGTAGGCTCGTATTAGGGACAAAAATGTTTGGTAGTGGATGAATTGTATATAAATTGATTAAATGTATGTGAAAAGTTTGTTTAAATGTGTTGTAAGTTCGGGAATGCTCCGTAACCCTATTCCAGCGTTGAATACGGGTGAGGGTGTTACATTTATTGGTATCAAAGCTACGGTTTAGTCGATTCTAGGACTAATGTAGCGTGTGTGAGAGTTTAGCTATACATGCCATATATAACCTATGATAGTGTGATGACTCCTGACAATCTAAATTGTGTTTTCATATAGTAAATGGATCCCGATCGAGCTGTAGCTAATGATGTTGAGAGTAATGCTCTAGCTCCTACTCAAGGGACAGCGCCTTCTGAATCTAGACCCGTATGTCCACATATTGCATCTTTATTATGTTATTATGTATGTTGCATCTTTACATATTGCATGGGATGGAAAAAATTGAATGAAGAGAAGTGTAGCCTGGTGGCATTGCCACAATTTGTTCATTAATGTGCTTATAACTCTGGTGGCTCAGCCACAAATATTATAAAAAGTAGCTTGACTGCAGCGTTTTTGGTGGCTCAGCCACAAATATTATAAATGGCAACTTACCTACGAATTGGTGTGAGCGGTGGGGTGGGTTGACTTGATCCCCAGGTGTGATTGGCTGGTCGGGGGTGTGATGGATGGATGGGTTGGGTTGCATACATTGCACATATATATATATACTGTGATGTAAATGGGCTTCGGTCCAAGATTATGCTATATGGGTTTAGACCCAAGATATTGCTTTACGGGTTCAGACCTAATGGATGACGGTAAGGGGATTATGCACTGAGTTTTAGTAACTCACTCCTTTTCCTTAACCCTTGCAGGTGATGTTCAGTGATGTGGACTTGGGCCATGGATGACTCGGTGGAGGCCATACTTCAAAAATGGTGTTTTTTTTGAACTTTAAATTTCTATTTACGTTTACTTTATTACTTTTACTATTTTGGGTTTTTAAGTAGTAATAAGGCCTCTGGAATATTTTATTTTTGCTTTATATTTGACGTATTTATTATTGTTCTTGAATTATTATTTTTAAATGAGGATTTTTTAAAAGCATAACCAACGATTTTCTAAAATTGATTAATAAATAGATTTTATAACAAACTTTTATAAATAATTTAACTCAGATTTTCTTTCAAATTATCAACGACATTTTCAAAAGTCACAGTTCTAAAGTTCACTACCTCAATTTTTGATTCATTGATCAACCTCTCAAAAATAGTTGTATTTTATCAAATATTTACATCCAAACTTGTTTTCTTAACCATAACCAAACAACACTTATTTTAGTACAAATCATAAGGACTTTATACGTTTTCCTCATGTGATATGTCAGATCCGGTCATAACGCATAGGCCGGGTTTGGGGTGTTATATGTTTTATATTACCAATGCCGTATAAATGAATGAAAAATTTATTAGTAAAGTATGGTTCGTTTGATGTTTTAAATTTTTACATGTGAAAAAAAAAATATATTATAACAGGTTTGATATTCAACAAATGGAATAGACGTTTTGTTATATGTTCTGTATATGATATGTTTTGGTAAATGCTGAATTTTGTTTTAATTATGCAATGTTATGAATGTTATGATTTTAAAACTCGATATTTGAATAAGTTAAAAGCATTGATGTGATTAAATTTTGAGTTGTGATATGTAATGGATATGTGTATGAACTGTTATATGACCGGTAATGCCTCGTAACCTTAATTCGGCGACAGATACGGGTTAGGGGTATTACAAAATGTATGTGAAAAGTATGTCTAAATTTGTTATAAGTCTGGTAATGCTCTATAACCCTATTTCGGCGTTGAATACATGTGAGGGGTGTTTCATATAAGCCCAATCAAAACCATATATACAAGTAGGTAAAGTAAGACCAAAACATACCATATTGACAAACAAGTTTAAAGCACATATTACATGCCATTTACAACCATTTCACAAAATAACCAAAATATAGCAAAATGATGGATGGATAGTGTAAGTGTGCTCCGACGAGATTCCAACCGATTGAGCTTTCCGATGACCTACAATACGAAGAAAACAACTACATAAGTGGAACGACGGAAATGTGCAAGTGTACACAATCGCAACAAGTAATAAAGTGTCAAGTAAATGTCGAGTTATCGTACCCATAGGGACTATGAAAAGAATTATTTATGAATGCTATTTAAAACACTTTGGTGAAGAAAAATCTTTTGTTTGAAGAGGTGATTAAAAACTAAGATTTTAAACTAAGTAAACTAAATAAATAAATCTCAAATGCACGATTTCAAAATACGATTTTAATCAAGATGACATATTAATTACATTTCTTAACTTAGAATTATTAAACTCATGTTTATATTGTTACGAATAAATTCACGACAATTCAGTAATTTTCTAACTTATGAACATACTCACCTACCAAAATCCATTCATCTCTTGACTGTATCCCTATGTCAATTCAACCAATTAAACAAATCTTAATAGGTAAATATGTTATTGCACATACATACTTATTAAATCGAAATAATCTCTTGTACATATTCCTATGTCAATTCAAACGATTAATTAAATCTAATAAGCACATAAAAGACTACGTGAAGTAACAAAGTATCCCTACCTTGAAACAGTTTAATCATAATAACCTTGCAAGTTATGTAAGGCAAATGTATCGTCAGATACTGTTTGTAACATCCTGAAAATAGGCCTATGCATTTTTTGATTTAATTATACGAAATGGCATGTTTTATGTGTTATGAATGTATGGTGAACATTTTTTGGAAACCTGGGAATGTATGGAAATGTTACGTTAAAAGAGGAAAGTGAACATTTTGGAAACCTGAGTTAAAAGAGGAAAGTGAATGTTTTGGAAACCTAAGTTAAAAGAGGAAAGTGAACATTTTGGAAACCTAAGTTAAAAGAGGAAAGTGAACATTTTGGAAACTTAAGTTAAAAGAGGAAAGTGAAACAAGGTGGCCTTAAGAAAATTAATAGGAGGAATTTGACACACAAACAGGCTTGGAAAAGTGGCCTGAAGATATCACTTGAGGCCCAGGTAGGTGACGCCACATACAAGGGTATTGGGCCTAGGTTCGAGTCACTTGGGGAGCAAATAAAGGAGTTTTATTTTTCTACAAAGAGCGTGGAAGTGGACGGCACTAAGGAACCCAAGGAAGAGTTTTATTCTCTTTAAATTTCGTTTAAATAGGAGATAAATAATAGATTTATTTATCATTATTTTTAGGAGATAATTGTTGGATTAATTCTTTTAATAAAGTGATAATTCAAAGGATAAAGTAATCAAAATAGAAGAGTGGTGGCCAAGTAAGGGATTCTGAGAAGTAATTTCGGCTATAAGAGGGAAAGAATAGGGCTACTCATCAATTTTTCTTCCTCCTCTTTTCTCGCGAATTTCTTAGTGCTCTCCTCTCTTCTCTTCTCTTTCATTTGTTGTCGAATCTATAGTCCACCATTGCCAAAATTCTCAAGTTTTCTTTTCTTTATTTTGTGGAAACCGAATACCCCAAGAGAACCCCTAGCCGACTTCTCCATTAAATCCCAAAAGTCAAACCTTATCATCTAGTCATCAAGGCCGATTCTTTAAGGGCTTTTAACAAGGGTGTCACGATTTCTTAAAAGGGTAAGATCCAAAATTGGTTTCAATTCTTTTATATTTTAGACCTATCGAAAATCTAGGGACTAATCTCTATTATTGATTTTGGTAGAATTATGGAAGGGTGTATCTGGATTTAAGATTTGGAAGGTAAGCACATAGGTATGTTCGGCCAAGGCCTATTTTGGATATCTAGATCTATTTCATAATTGTTAAAAGCGAAACTAACCTATGTAGAGATCCGGTGTTTGGCGAATACAAGGAGAAGAATAACAAAGTTTTGGGATTTGAGTAATAAGCAAATCGATATTTAGGTAAGTTTAGTACACAAATCCTACTAGGATTTGGTTTTATGGCCGAATGATTTTTCATTAAATCTTTAATATGGGCGAATATAGGAGTTAAAGATCTAAGATCTAATTCGGGATTTCAAGTGAAATTGTTTAGCGAATCAGGTGTGTACCCTACTCTAAGTTTTAATATATTCATGGCTATGTTTTAAATTAAATGTGCATGTTTATAAGAATGTGAATATGGCTAAGGTACCATACTATGGTACAAAGTACTAAGGTACGCGTTTCCTACTCCTACTAGGAATATGAATATATGTTATTTTAACATGTGAAAAGTGATAAGAATGTGAATTAAGGCATGATTTTGCATGATATGTATGAAATATGGGGCATATGGGTTATATGAAAGGGAAGTTAATGTGGTGACCTAAGACCACGAAATCTGAATGTGGTGACCTGAGATCACGAAAACTGAATGTGGTGACCAAGACCACGTAAACTGAATATGGTGACCTAAGACCACGAATTCTAAATGTGGTGACCTAAGACCACGAATTTTATAAGTGCGATGAGCACGCCATTGCAATGACGCCTTCGATGGTGTGTAGCGGATGGAGGGTTGACTTAGTAGTCCCCACTGTGTGTGCAGGATGATGCGGTGGTGTGTAGCGGATGGCATATAGGTTTGGGTTTGGGTTGCATCATATTGTTTAAATGGTTTATGAACATGAATGATATTGTATGCCGAAATATTAAATTTTAGTGTTGGTTACACATTGAGTCTGTTGACTCACCCTGCTAGGGAACCTTTTTTAGGTGACGATCAAGAATGTGGAATCGGCGAGGAGCTTAAAGGTTGCCATGCAAAGAAGGAAATTATTTATTTAGACATTTTAATTTTTATTTAAGCACTTTAATTTATTTTGGGTTGTTTTAATGTAATAAGGCCATAGTATGAATTTTATTTTATGCATGCACGATAAATTATTTTATTATGATACTGAACTTTTTCTTAAATTAACGACTAAGTTTATTTCATTTAAAATAAACCCTAAATGCTTTGTCACCTAAAGTAAAGGATTTTAGTAATGAAAATTAACTTGTTTTCAATCAAGCCCAACCCAAACCAATCTTTCTTTCAAAACACACAAGTTTTTCCTAAGTAACAAAAGAATTTGAAATGGTTTACACCGGGGAACATACCAGATCCGGTCAAGGCTCGTGGGCCGGGTTTGGGGTGTTTCACTGTTGCTAATTTAACCTCAGCTACCTTAGATGATTAAACATGCACTGATTAAGTACTGTGTCCATTAATTACAATTTCAATCCGTTTAAATAATTAATTCAGTAGCTACCTCACAATTGTAATGCAAGAATAACTTAGTCATGATTTTACTTAACCAAGCATCTTACCGAGACCTATAACAATATAAACACAATTTTAACAATTTTAGCAAATGAAATGCAATCAACATAACACAAATTAAATTCAAGATAAATTGATTAAATTAACCATTCCAACAACATAAATATTCATAGATTTGTTCATCATAACAACAAAAATTAAAGAGATAGGGAACAAGAATCAAATCCGTGTTTTCCCGTGGCTTGACTAGTTTGCTCCGTCCTTCCTTCTCCATTGTCCTCATCGACCAAGGTCTATGAACACTTAATTGATGCTCCAAATGGCTAATGAATACCCCTTTTCCAAGAGGAGAAATCGACAAGAGAGCAAGGGAATTTGGAATGGAAAAGAAGAGAGAAAAGATGTGAATGCTTGAGATGTGTTTCAAATGACCAGCCTAAGGGGGTTTTATAGATGAAGAGGGCTGCTAAAAATAGCTAAAATTATCAGCCAAAGAGCCCTCCTTTGGGCAGCGACAAATGTGGCAAGGTTGATAGTTTCAACTTTGCTAATTTAGGCTTGGGGCAAATCTATAAAGCCACCAATTGTGGAGGGGTTTGTTTGAAACTTGAACAAGTCTTCAAGGGCCTCTTTGCAACCTAAATAATCAGCCAATAAGCTTATTTGGGTCAGCATATGGACGGTTTTGGATAGTCCACTTCTTGGTCGGTTTGGTTCACTCTGTTCGGCTCAACTGGACCACTTTTTTATAATTAATTAATAATAATTTATTTAATCCAAATGAAATTGGATATAAATTAAAATTAATTATATCATGAATTAATGCACATAATTGGACCGACTTAGGCTGAAAATTAATTCGCCTTGATACTTCAAATTGCTTCTCGATTTTGAACTTCTAGAAGTGTTTGTTGAGTCATTTTTTGCCCTTTGTGCAAATCTGTCAAAAAATGATAAAAATTAATCAAAATTAATTATAAAATTAATTAAAATTCAACATGTTCTTAATTTAAGTGCAATTTAATTATTTTATAAAAATTAATTATTTTTCGATAAGAATTTTATCAAAACTGCATGGATTTAAGTTAAAAGGGCATGAAAAAGTGTATATTTTTTTGTGTTTCCAATAAACAACTAGTGCTTAGTAAGCTCATATAATCTCAAACTTTAAATTACCAAATAGGATGTAACTTAACCATTTTACAAGATAATCCAATATCTCAGTCGTAAGTTCATTGACTACCTATACACATAAAATATCTCACACGGTCAATGAGTTCATTTATAATGCATGTAACTTTATTGTGTTTTCAAATATATACCAAAAAACATATTTGGTACATAACTCAACCATCACATATTCATTTAACATTTAATATCTTTATTTCAAGTATTCATTTCAATTAGCTCTTTTAAATATTTATATTCCAACCAAAACTTCAGATAAACACTTCATATAACCGCTTTATATTCTATTTCCATATAAACATTTCATATAGTCATTTCATAAAACCATTAAATACATAATCATTATCTATAAATTCATTCATTAGACATGTACATATATTACTATCCTACACAACACAAACCTCATAAGGTTAGTTTATGTAATAATGAAATATACAATTTCCAACATATCATAGAACCTGTAATAATAAACATGCCAAGTACATCTCCCATTCATCACGTAACAGATAAGCATCACTTTTTCATTTAAAATGTTAATAACGACATATCAAAACTCACATGTATAGATCATATAACTTTTCATATATGAATACCTTTGTTTAAGCCTTTTTCACCTATTGAACCAAAATGAAATAACTTCCAGGTAAGTGAACATTTAAACATACAGATATTTAGAATTCGTAATTCGCTTACTTCAATGTAACAGTTTCATATCAAATAAATTTTATTCTTTCGATTGATCGCTGTAAAAGTATTCAATAAATAAGTCTAGAAACATATAACGCTCATAAGAGCTAATCAGATACAGATTAAATGTGCCAGGTTACCCGTCTGGCCCAAACCAGTGACAACACAGATAAACTAGCTTGGCCAGGGCTAGTATACATGTAAAATGATAATGGATTACCAATCTAGGCTAAATACGAGTCACGTGTAATATCCGAGTCCGCAACGCATGCAAGTACTTGGTCCAGATCAGAATTTCAGACAGAAATCTAATATATGAAACTTTTAATTGATTCATCGAAATTATTTTAGAAATTTAGTATTTTTCACATAAACCAATTTCATTTCAGTAGTGTTAAATATGTATAAATTTATATCATTAAAAACATTTAATAATGAATTATAACCAAAGATAACAGTACAAACTTACCTAGACAAAAGCGGTTACGAAAATAAGGCCGACGACTAATCTGTTAATTTAACTTTTCCACGATTCGAGTCCGATTGTTTCGTTCCTTGATCTAAATAATATTTTTTGTTCAATTAATCCATTCAAACATCTCAAATAATTGTACTTAAGCTTATAATCCCTTTTAATATAAATTTACAAAATTATCCCAAAACTTTACACTTTATGCAATTTAGTCCCTAAACCCGAAATTTACAAATTAACCACATTTAGATAAAAAAATCATGCTCGATGATTTATATATAGTCCCTAATCAGCCCACATTTATCACAATTTTATAAAAATTCCAAGAATTTTTACTCTCTTAACAATTTAATCCTTTAACATTAAAATTACCAAAATTACTTTACAAAATAGTCCTTTTTAACAACCAAGCTTAATAATCTATCATTAAACTTCAAAAACACTTCAATTTCATCAATGATATAATTTAAAACATTAAACAATTTTACAAGTTAACCCCCAAGTTAGCTAGATTAAGCTACAACGACGTAAAAAACATAAAAATTACTAAAACGGATGAAAAATACATACCATACATGCAATTTAAACTTGGCCAAAACTTATTTTCTTCATCCATGGTGTAATCAGTTTTGAACAAAATAAAACAAGAAAGAAGATGATGTTTGCATCTTTTATTTAATTTTTACTTATTTACTAAATTACCATTTTAACCATTAAATTAATAAAAATTACAATTATGAGAAACCAAACTGCCCACCCACTAAAAAGATGTCTAATTGATAATTATAACCATCTAATGATGCTTATATAACATTTAACTCCTTTAAATTAATAGCGATTAACTTTTACATATTTTATGATTTAGTCATTTTACTTTAATTAACAATTAAGTCACTAAAATTTTTAACCAAATTTTAATACAACAATATAACAACTCAGTAAATATTTGATAAAATATTTACAGGTTCAGTTTATAGAAATATATTTACGGAGTCACTCATCGGATTTGTGGCCCGAAACCACTATTTTCGACACCACTAAAAAATGTGTTGTTACAGAGCTAGTTCCTGGTGAAATCTATCCCATAATAGAGGTTTGAAACTCGAATGGTGGCTCAGGTAACAGCTTGTGGGGTGCCATTGATCTAAATGTTTCAATACGATTCGATCATTTCACACTTTCCAAAACTAAGGATTTAAATATATACATAGAGGGTGGATTACCAGGGAGAAATCCAAACAACATTGTAACTCGAATACAGGGTAGGGGTAATAAGGTCAAACCAAAGTTAAACCACCTGAGCGTTGTGGCCCTGTTCCAGAAAGTCATACCATCAACCAAAAATATGGCTGGTTTACAAGCCAGAATGAATTCAAAAAGGATATGTATGATAGGAATTGAAATGAAAAAGATATAGAATATGAATTGTGAAAAGGAAAGTGGGAATCTACAAGGTGTGGTTAATCTGAAATCCATCAGAGCCAGTCAATGAATGTAAGCCATCCAGGTAGCAATTGCCCAACGATCACTCCGCCATTAGAGTTAGGCGAACATTAACAGGGAGTAGTGTGTATAGTTTTTTTCTATTTGAAACCCCTTGCAATAGGGGGATTATTTTCAAGTATGATAGTAAAGAAATTCACTAAGTTCATACAAACTTAAAAGGGTATTGACCTATGGTTACAGGATTCCAGGAGCAAAAAAATTGATGAGGGGATAAGCTAGACTGTGTTAGATCGAAGACTGCCATCATGTTGGTATCATGCACATAGCCTCGAGGTTGAGACATTGTAACCAAATAGCTCATTAGAGTCAGAGATCTTTTGAGTTAGTAAACTTCTATTCCAATTTAAGATTTATGTTATAAGAATTATTACTTAAGAAGGTAAATAAGTCCGTCTCTAAAATAGCTAAGTTTTAAGTTTGAGGTTAGTACTGTTTCATTATAGTTGTGACACTCCGTACCTAGATTTGATGAATAGTTCGATGAAAGGTGTTACAAGGAGAGCCCTAATGTGTGTGTCGCGTGTGCCACCCACTACATTGAGTCCCAATATGACTTTAGGTTTTCAATTCAAATATTACTTTCTCTCTCTTCTTCTCTTAGCAAAACTCTTGTGATTTTTCCTTTAAAAAGGGACTATGTGGTTGCTAAAAATACAACATATACATACAATGATACATATTGAATTTTAGTGAAAATTTCTGTAACTTCCCAAATCAGACGGATCTGAGAAAAAGGCAAATAGTTGTGAAGGTTATCTGTTTTGGCATACTTTGGTGGTTAGTTCGTTAATTTGTAAGCTTCTGGTGAAATGATGTTTGGAGCATAGTGTATCCGCCCGAAAAGGTATATGAAGATTTAATTCTCGTAGTATTCTTCAATTGAAGAATAAGTATGGCAAGCAAAAAGTACGCATTAAAATGTTGGTCTAGCATGATGCATCTACTAAGTAAATGTTTCAATCGTAAAGGATTGAAATGTCTCTATCAAACCCAATTTGTTCGAACGATATGTATGTGATGTTCTGTAACATGATTGGTTGTGGGTCAACTAAATGGTTTGACGGATCAAATAGCATCGACATTGGATTTCTTTTATATTTTCTTCGATTATTGTAAGACATTGAGGGACAACTTCTATATGCATTTGACACTTGTTAAGGTCCATTAAGAGGTACTGAGTGTATAAATATGTTGAGAAGGGATCATATGGAGGGTATTTCTTCTTTACTTCCTTCAATATTACACTCAAGTCATTCTTCTTAAACTTAAATGTTCTCTTATTGTTTATTAAGCTGGAAGCTAAGGTTTTGAGTTAACCAGTGGATATTCCACCTCCTAGTAAGTTTGATAGCTTTGCATGTTAAGTTTTTCAAAGAATAAGGCTATTAAAAAGTAAATAAATAATAAGTTATGAACTAAAGACCCTGCATGGGGGTCATCAGTAATTGAAATGCTTGTAATTTGTCTGTAATTGGGTTTTAATGGTGGTTTCATGTTCTTTAAGTAGTTGTTTGCTGATTTAATAAGGATGTTCGAGGTAGGAACTCCAAGCTACAGTACGTGAGTCTCTACCCTAGTTCCTACATGTGAACTGTTTAGGTAAAGTTATATATGATGATAACATCTTGAAGAACTGGTAAGTGTGTACGCGAAGTATTGTAAATATTTTGCATGTATAAAGATGATGTGTGAGGTACTGTTTGAATAATAAGTTAAATGGTAAGTATGCATGTTAAATCTGATAGGAGAAATTAAGAACCAGCTAGGTATGTGAATAAATCTGGGTAAGTAAATTTTGAGTAAAACACCCTTGTGATGCCTCTGGTAGGGCAGTTATAATGCTAACCAGACTGGCAGATTATGATATGAAGATATATGCAATTAAAACACTCATGGTGTAGCCTCCAGTAAGATGAAGACTGGATTACCAGATCACAACATGAGGATGTGTAAGTCCATGTGGCTGAGACCCATGGCACAATATGATAATAAGAATACACATGGTGATGCCCTCTATAACATCCCTAAAATTTTTGAAACCTTGAATAGTGATAAATATATAATAAATTAGTCAAAATTTTGAGAAAGTTAGAAATTGGAAATTAGACAGGTGCAAAAGGTATTTGGAAAAGTATAAATATGAAGATAAATTAATTCGAGGTACTGATTAATGTAAGAGAATGGAAAGTATTGGGACAAAGTGAGAAAATTGGGTGTAGAAAGGAATAAATTAAATTGATGAAAAAGGAGGAGGGACTAGAGGTGGAAATTTACCATAAGGAGAAATGAATCATCCATGAAATTTTAGAAAAATGAATGGGTAAAAAGGTAATTATTGGAAAAAGATAATTATGAAAGGTAATAATTAAGGATAAATAGTAAAAAGTGTGAATAATAAGGATAAAATGGTAAATAAAATAAAAGAGATATTTTTAATGGAAGAAACTAGAAAAAAATGAGAGAAAGGATGGAGCCATATTGAGTCTCACGTTAGCCACTATTCCCCACCATTTCTAACTTTTATTTTTCTTTCAATATAGTCCTTTTCACCAAATACAAACCAATTAAGATAGTTTCTTCCAAAATTCTTCAAGATTAGTGAGTAAAATCAGTAGAGAAGTGTAGTAACTACCCAACCGTTAAAACAAATGCATCCATACTTGTCTCAGAGGAGAGAGAAAATAGGAATTAGTGTTGACTATAAGAGATTAAGTTAAGAAAGTTAAATTTTCTCTTGAAATACATGTTAGTTTTGGTTTAAAAACATAGATTATGATATGTTAGAATGATTTTAATGTGAAATTATTGTGTATTTTATATAGAAAATGAAGGAAGTTGAGAACAAATAGAGAGATAAAGCAAAAAAAAAAAAAAGTGGACAAAGGGAGAAGAAGGAGAAGAAAAAGATAGTTTAATTTCAAGCTTTGAATTGTAAGTACAACTAGAACCTTACTTGTTTTGATTATGTAGTTAATTGTTAGGATGAATATAAGTTTAATATGATATTTAATTATAATTTCATATGCTAAATAAGTGAAAATAATGCATGATAACGATTAAGTATAATAAATAATAAATGAATTATGTTTATTAATTAATATGTGATAAAAATGAAAGAAAAGTGAGAAATAAATTATAAAGTGAATAGAAAGATTAAATTGTAAAAGATGACAAAGTTGATAGAGTCATAATTATTATAAGTAAGTGTATATATGTGTAAAGTAAAATAATTGTATATATATACATGAGTAATGTGATAAATGGTATGGTGAAGTTATGAAAGTGTAGAACAAAAATTTTAGTATGTTACAAGTGTAAAATAATATGTATAAAGAATTAATAAGGATTAGTGAGGAATTATGTAAATAATATTAATTGGTGAAATATGTTACATGTATTAAAAAGAATTGTAAATTCTATTTTGTGGATTTGATGCCTCAAGGAAAAAATTTAGAAATAAGTAAAATGACATATGAATGTGATAATAAGGTATTGTGATGGAATGTGAAAATTAAATAGAGAAATGAAATATGTTATATACTGAAATTGAAAGAAAAGATAATGTTACATGAAATGTTGTGATGAGGACTAAAAAATATATGTAAAAGTGTCTTGTAAAATGTAATATAAGAATTAATAATGAATAACTAAAATTTATCGAATATTGAGACATGATACATGTGTTAAGGAAAGTGGAAGATACAATTATATGAATTATTGTTACAAGTACTAAATTGTAAACAGTGTAGAAGTGACATGTGTTATGATTTGCCCAAGTAGACAAGATAAGAACTATTAGGATATTAGTGGCATGCCATTAAAGAACCTTAGCGGGTGTTTTGATTATTAACACATTAGTGCTCTTCGATTAGCACATGTGTGCTATCTGTTTATCCGCTTTGGCGGTGTTCTGTTATCCACTTTGACGGTGTTCTGTTATGTTCCATATATCTTGTGTGTTTTGTTAAGTCTACTGGGCCTCTGAAAAGGTACAAGATTGTTTTAATGACTATTAAATTATAAAGATTATATGCGGTGAAGAATAATTAAATTAAGAAACATAAGAAAAGTATGGTTGAGATAAGAACAATTATTTATCCAAGTTTGGTTAATGAAATAAGAAATTTAAAATGAACTAAGTGATTCAAGTATTACAGATGTTAATTAAGTAAATATGATTAGTTGGCGATAAAGAACGAATATGATAAAATGAACCTAATTGTAATGGTATGTAAAGTAATTGATAAATCATATACAACTAATACAAACAGGTTTTTAAATGATCCGATGTATTAAATAATAAGTAAGTTAAAATTTATAACATAAAATATAATTTGAGTTCTAGTTGTACTTACTAAGCTATTAATAACTTAATGTGTGTTTTACACGTGTAGGTTAAGAGTAGAAGAAATAGATATTTGAATATTGAAGGCGTCTCATCTCATCATATCAGTGGATATGAGAAAATGGTAAAGTATTAATTTCTTCCGTGTTTATAAATGCCATGTATCTAGGTGTATGTATTAAGGTTGAAGTGAAGGGATTTAAATGTGAAACTAGATGTTTGCCTAAATTATATGAATAATTTATATGTTAATGAAGTGGTATAAGAAAATTGAGTTTTAATATGCTTAATTACTATTTTTATTTGAATTAAATTGGTTTAAAATTTTGAGATTTGAATAGGGGTTAAACTAGGTAAACCTTAGGGATTAATTTGGCAGATTATCCTTTGAATTTCAACTTAAACATGGTTCCCAAAATCCACAAGGCCATACGGATACTGAAAAAATATTTTTTTGGAACCACATTGACACAGAGGCCTACATAGACGAGGCACACGACCATGTCCCCTATTTTTCACAATTGTTGTTATTTCACTTTAGTAAATTGTTCTAAATGCAAGAATGGTTGAAATTTTTTATTCCAGCTTATCTTGAATACCAATAATTAATATACTGAAATAACGAAACTAATATATGTAAATTATAACAATATTTTTATTTAGATATTTCTATTAGAGTTTCTGACAATCAATGTAACTTTTCTATAATTGATCCGGTAGTCAGGTTGGGTATAGGGGTGTTACAGCTTCGGTGATATGAAAATCTGATTGGCAGATCACGACATGAAGATATGTATAAGTCCATGAGGGAGAAACCGATGGCACCTTCTGTGAAAGTCTATCAGGACAGTAAAAATGTGATTATGTGTGTTGCTTGCGTGGCATGATCTGATAAGCCTTAATGGCGTATTCTGTGTTTCCTTTGTGGCGAATTACAATGCCTATGTGGCGTATTCGGATATGCCTACATGGCAAAATCTGGTTATCCGCCTTTGTGGTAAGTCCTGATATCTCTTCGATAGATGATTCTATAATAAGGATCTAATATGTCTGAAATGAACTTGGTTGGTTAGTCTTGTGATAAAATTGAATGAGTCTTATGGGACGGTTCTTGAAAGAAAGTATGTATCCATATTTCTAAAGAGGGCGCATTCATAGTTATGAAAGGTATAAGTATTCGCTGTTCTGAGTTTGTCTACGCTTTGTAGGGTTGAAATCTAATTTATCTGGTATCGCCATAAATGAGTAGTATCATGTCTTATTCTTGGGTTATTTGGAATCTGAACCATTTGCTAATCTAGGGTTCTTGTGTTATGTAATGTAACGCCCCAAATTTTGGGGTTTAAATTTTTATGGTTTTATGGTTAGGGCCACAGAGAAAGGTGTGTTATTGTGGTTAGTTGCGTGTTTAAGTGTCAGAATGGGCCTGCTGATCTGGTGGTTTAGTGGGTGTTAGTATATCTTAGGGTTCTGGGTTCGAGTATTTCTATGAGCGTTCTGGAGAAGTATTTTTATTTATTTTTTTAAGTCAAAATGTTATTTTATTTTTATTTTGACTTATTGTGTTATTTTTTATTTTCTTTTGCTGGACGTTTCTTCTTTCTCTATTGTTTTTTTTCTCTTTCTTTGTCTTCTTTCTTTTAGCCTTTTCTCTTTTATTTTTGAAAACGATTTACGCTGGGCATATTTTAAAAAATTTCGCTCCTCCATCGTCAAAATAGGTGTGGGTTCTATCTTCTTCCATTTTATTTGTGAAATTTATTTCGACCTTGTGAAAATTCGACAACGTGTCTGTGAGTGTTCGTAACTTGTTAATTTCGTTGTTATATCGCTATGTAATGCATAGAATTAGCGTGATTTGGCATGTTTTCGAACTATCAAAGGTTGGAGAGTGCTTTGTGGCTGAAAGCACATTTTCAGGGCTATTTTTAGGGTGGTTTCGTGGCCACTAGGGTTTCCACACGGACGTGTGCTAGTTCACACGGCCGTGTGCTTTTGGGAATTAAGGTTTTAGGCTGACTTGGGTACCACATGGCCATGTGGCTGATTTGGGGATTTTATCGCTTCTCACACGGCCGTGCCTCTCAGGTACACTGGCGTGCGATTTTGAGGATTAGGGTTTGAGTGATTCAATGCCACACTGCCGTGTGGCTAATTAGGGGATTAAGGATCCCACACAGGTGTGTGTGTTTTGGACACACGACCATGTCTGGTGGATACACGCACATGTGAGACCCTCACACGGCCGTGTCAGCCCTGTACTCGAATTTAGTGTGAATAGACAAAGATTTACATGGCCGTGTGCCTCTGTCACATGGCCGTGTACCCCTCCTCACGTGGGCTTTTGATCTCTCACACGGCTTAGGCATTACCACACGGGCGTGTGGTATTAAGACACTTATATTGGTTTTGTGTGCATTTCTGATCTGAATATGGGTTTGTGTGTGCTCTGACCCTTAGCTAAGTTTAGTGAGGGTGTTCAAGACTCGATAATTGTGATGATTGTGTGTGACGTATGATTTTGAATTTGGTCAGTGGAGTGTGCTACATAACTGTTCTGACTGGCTGTCTATTATTGTGTCTCTGTTCTGTGAGCTTGAATGCATTCATGCATTTGCATAAAGTATTTTGGGTGGGTTGTGAAGAGAAGGAAGATTGTCTCTATTTCGATCCGCGTTTAATCGCAGTTATGCGTCTGATGATTTATAACATTGTACCGCTCATGTGCCATCTTTGTCTGCAAGACTACTATCCGATCTTCTGACTTAATCGCAACATGTCAAGACAAAGGATTACCGATTGATCAGTCTGCACGTCACGTCGACTTTGCTACGTTCCGTTATCTGATCTACTAGTTTAAACTGCGACTCACCTATACAGCGGTCTATTGTATTGCACAGTATAATATATACGCTAGCTCTACTGCGTATTATTATCTGAGTGGCTTAGTCCACATATGTGGTGTGTAGGGTTGGATGGGCCTTCCGAGGTCCTAATTGGTCTGATTGGTTGAATGAGCTTTAACAGCTCTTTATGAGGTGTGATTGGGATACAGAGAGGCGTGTTGGCTAGATCAGTGGGTTATATTTTTTGACTGCATTTCATATGCATTTTTTTGTGTGAACTGGGCGTAAGAATATATGTCTGTGTTCTGTTTGTCTGAGAAACTCATGTGTAAGTGTAACACCCCTAACCCAAATCCATCACGGAATAGGGATTAAGAGGCATTACCGAACAATCGAATCATTTCACATCCCATTTACGACACAAAGTTAATCATCATCATAGTAAATCAAGGCATAATCAAATAGTCCCTTATTGAGGCCTACAAGACCTTAAACACATGCTAGAGAGGGGTTGGGATTAAACCTAACACTTACGAAACTTTTAGAAATTTCAATCATTTAACAAATCTGTTGAGGCCACACGCCTATGCCACCAGGCCGTGTGCCTCACACGGTCTCCAGACACCCCCACGTGTCCAGGCCATACCAAAACAGAGCAAGCATTTTGACTTCTCCACATGACCACTAGGCATGCCCGTGTGCCATGGCCGTGTGCTCTTAAGCTAGCTATTGACTTATGCCTACGGCTAGTTGACACGCCCATGTCAAGGCCGTGTACTATTAGGCTAGATCCTGTCATTCTCCCACGGCCATTAGGCACGCCCTGTGCCATAACCGTGTTGGCAAAACAGGTCATATGCAAGGCCAATTTGCCACCCATACAAGTGTCAAACCTACAAACACATTTAAGCATAACTCCTCACACAATTTAGCAACCAATTTCATGTCATGATCAACATATCATCTCATACAATCTCATTTCTAATCAAGTCAACTTATAAACTAAAATTCACCACTTGAACACATTCAATATCAAACATGATTCATCCCCAAATTCATTATATCATACTAGCATCATACCATCACAAAGTTTACCATTCATAAGTCATTCTCTTTACCCACAAGACAAGCTATTCATGCTTAAATCCAACATAAATCTAGCCACATCACATGGCTATTTACACATTTCATATATGTTTCAAAATAACTAGCCTATACATGCCATATTTCAACTATGTACTTCTTTCCCAAAGTACCCAAAATAGATTGCCGATAGTGTGATTGAGATGCTAACAATCCCCAGATCCGAGGTAACTTTACAGACACTGCAAAGCAGAGAAACAAATCACACAGTAAGCTTTCCAAAAGCTTAGTAAGTTCGAAGTACAATACAATTATCTCATCAAATCAAACCAATGTATATAATAAACCATCACATAGATCAATTCTCTCATATTCATACCATATCCACCATAGCTAAAATATTCATTCATCCATTCATAGCTTTATCTATAAACTCATCAACCACAAAGGTTCAATATATACCTTAGCTAACACATGGTTATTCAACTTCCAAGCTATTCAATGCTCGATATTACATGTTGATCATTCTCTGATATTTGTTTAATTTAATCGCACGCTCAGTGCCATATACATGATCGAAGTACATTCGTCATCGCACACTTAGTGCCTATTCTTTTAACTGACTTATCTCGGTATCGCACACATAGTGCCAAATCAATAAGTCGAAGCTTTCATAACATCGCACACACAGTGATATTCATCTCTGTTTTGATTTTAATTTCGCACACTTAGTGCCATCTAATTCAATTTTGCACATAACATCTCAAATCTTATAATCGTACACATATTCATTCCATAATACTAAAACATATCTTAATAACATGTATTATATCCGAACTTACCTCGGACGTCAAAATATCGATACGGTCAATTAATCGAGCACTTTATCTTTCCCTTGATCTCGATCCGAACTTCTCCTCTCTTGGTCTATACACATTTAAATTCAATCCAATCAATAACCAATTCATTCAATTTAGTCCACATACACATATTTAGGGCATTTTACAAAATAGCCCTCACATTTTCACATTTCGACACTTTAGTCCTCTATTTATAAAATCATCAAGTACACATAATTTCAGAACACATAAGCTAGCCGAATTCTTCCCATGCTAATACAAGCTCAAACATTTCATTTATTTCACAAATTAACCTTTTAATTTCTCATTTTCTCAATTAAGTCCAAAATCCTTACTTTCACTAAAAATCCTAATACAAACTATGTTAATCCAACACCAAGTTTCCATATTTCACTATCAACAAACACATAGCTCAAGTGTTCATCAATGACTCATCACAAAAACATCATCAATTCACAAAATTAAAGCATGGGTTAGTTAGAACACAAAGCAACGATTACGAAAACGTAAAAATCATCAAAAACCGAGCTCACAACATACTTCAATCAATCGTAACAATGGCCGAATGCTTCAAGCCCTATTTCTTTCTTTTTCTTCTTCACATTCAGCTAAGAAAAGATGGTAATGGTCATCTTTAATGTTTTGTTTTATTATTATTATCTTATTTAACATTTTACTCATTTGCCCTTTCATTAAACATATAAAACAAATATATATTAAGGCTAATTTGTCCTTTAGCCTTCCAATATCTTTAATAATGGCTTAATTGTCTCTTAAGGCCATCCTATTATGAAGACAACAACACTTAGGTACTTATAAGTTAGCACATAGCTTTTACTCTTTACGCGATTAAGTCATTTCTCTTAATTCAGCACACAATCGATAAAATTATCACACAGAACAAAGACTATGTCACATAGAATAAACACCAAAGATAACATAAAAATATTATTTCGACCTTGGATTTTTGGTCTCGAAACCATTGTTCCAACTAGGGTCTAAACTGGGCTATTACAACTCCCCCCTTAGGGATTTTTGTCCCAAAAATCTTACCAGCGAATAGTTGTGGATATTGCTCTCTCATAATGTTCTATGCTCCCATGTAGCCTCTTCAACTCCGTGTTTGTGCCATAACACTTTCACTAAAGAGATTTTTTTATTTCTCAACTCTTTGGTCTTTCGTGCCAAAATTCGGATCTGTTCTTCATTATACGACAAATTTGACTGAATCTCAAGCTCAGTAGGAGCAACCATATGAGACGGATTAGATCGGTACTGTCGAAGCATCGACACATGAAACATATTATGAATCTTTTCTAAATTAGTGGTAACATCAATCTATAAGCAACCGGCCCAAGTCATTCAATAATTTCATACGGTCCAATGAACCTCAGACTCAGCTTGCCCTTTCGACCAAATCGAAGTATTTTCTTCCACGAAGATACTTTCAAAAACACTTTATCTCCCACTTTAAATTCAATATCTTTTCGTTTCAAATCTACATAAGACTTCTAATGATCTAAGGCCGCTTTCAAACTATCACGAATTACTTCCACTTTCTGCTCAGTCTCTTTTATAAGATCAACCCCGTGAATCTTATTCTCACTCAGCTCAGTCCAACACAATGGAGTTTGACACTTTAGACCATAAAGAGCCTCATATGGTGCCATTTTGATACTAGATTGAAAACTATTATTGTACGCGAATTCAATTAACGGCAAATGTTTTTCCCACGTATTCTCAAACTCAAGTATGCAACACCTCAGCATGTCTTCGAGAATTTGAATGATTCGTTCGAATTGACCATCCGCTTGCGGATGAAAAGCAGTACTGAAATGCAATTTTATGCCTAAAGCCTCTTGCAATTTTTTCCAAAATCGCGAGGTAAACCTCGGATCTCTGTCAGACACTATAGGTAATGGTACTCCGTGCAATCTCACAATCTCAGCAATATACAGTTCAGCTAACTTATTTAAAGAATAATCAATTCTCACCGAAACGAAATGGGCTGATTTCATCAATCTGTCAACTATCACCTAGATTGCATCTTTCTTACTTGGAGATAAAGGCAAACCTGACACAAACTCCATTGTAATTCTCTCCCATTTCCACTCAGGAATCATAATCAGTTGCAACAAACCGGATGGAACTTGATGTTCAGCCTTAACTTGCTGACAAACTAAACACTTCGACGCAAAGTTAGAAATGTCTCTTTTCATACCATGCCACCAATAGAACTGTTTCAGATCATTAGACATCTTCGTACTCCCCAGATGTACAGTTAAATGACTATTGTGAGCTTCACTCAAAATCATCGAGACCAACTTTGAATTTCTTGGAACACAAATCCGATCTCTAAATCTCAGACAATCATCACTATCAACTCGAAATTCTGAATCAATATTCGATTCACAGAGAATTCGTTTAGCCATCATTTCAACATCATTTTTCTAGGCATCACAAATCTGTTGTACAAACATCGGCTTAACTTTCAACTCAGCTATACCCTCACTATCATCACACAGATCTATCTGATCACTCATAGCTCGCAAAGCATATAACAATTTCTGACTCAAGGCATTAACTACAACATAGCTTTACCCGGGTGGTAATCTATCACAAGTTCGTAGTCTTTTAAAAATTCTAACCATCTTCTCTGTCGCAAATTCAACTCTTTCTGAGTCATCAAGTACTTTAAACTCTTATGATCAGTATCGATGTGACATTTCTCCCCAAACAGATAGTGACGCTAAATCTTCAATGTGAACACAATCGCAGCCAATTCAAGATCATGCGTTGGGTAATTCTTTCCATGCGGTTTTAACTGTCTCAAAGCATAAGCAATGACTTTCCCTTCTTGCATCAGCACACAGCCCAAACCATTCAACGATGCATCACTATAAACTATAAATTCTTTGCCTAATTCAGGTTGAACTAACACTGGCACCTCTACCAACAACACTTTCAACTGTTCAAAACCCTGCCGGTACTTTCTGACCACTCAAATTTAAGATCTTTCTATAAAAACTTTGTCAATGGAGTTGCAATCATCGAGAAACCTTTCCCAAATCATCTATAATATCCCACTAGTCCCAGAAAACTACAAACTTCAAACACACTTCTTAAAGGTGTCCATTCCAAAATAGTAGAGATTTTACTCGAATCAACTCTTATTCCTGCAGCTGATACAATATGCCTAAGAAAACCAACCTCATGTAACTAAAATTCGCATTTGCTAAACTTTGCATACAATTATTTCTCACGTAGGGTTTGTATCACGGTTCTCAAATGCTCGGCATGTTGCGTCTCATCACACGAATAAATCAAAATATCATCAATAAACACCACTAAAAAGCGATCCAAATATGGTCTGAATATCCGATTCATCAGATCCATAAACACTGTAGCAGCATTTGTTAGTCCAAAAGGCATCACTAAGAATTCGGAATGTTCGTACCCCGTTTTGAAAGCAATTTTTGGCTCATCGAATTCTTTAACTCTTAATTGATAGTAACCTGATCTCAAATCTATCTTTGAAAACACAGTAGCTCCTCTCAGCTGATCAAACAAATCATCAATACGAGGTAACGTATATTTGTTCTTTATCGTCACTTTGTTCAACTGTCGATAATCAATACTCATTCTCATAGTTCCGTCTTTCTTTTTCACAAATAATGTATATTTGTTGGTGCCATTTTGTACGGAGCTACTGAAATAGGAGTAGTTCCCGGTACTAACTCAATACCAAATTCAACTTCTTGAATCAGAGGTAATCCCGGTAGCTCTTCAGGAAACACATTTGGAAACTCACATACCACAGGCGCAGATTCAACTTTCTTTTCTGACACTTTTGTATCAATCACGTACACCGAATAAGCTTTACAACCTTTTCTCACATAGTTCATAGCTTTCATCGTAGATACAACAGCTGGTAATCCTTTCATATCATTGGATTCAATTCGAACTATCTCAACGTTTTGACTTCTCAATTTAATACTCTTTCTTTTACAATTCACAATGGCATTATGCAGAGTAAGCCAATCCATACCCAGAATTATGTCAAACTCATCGAATGGTAACAACATCAAATTAACTGGAAAATATATATCTCGAAATATCAATGGGAAGTTCTTCCACACCTTATCCACCAAGACACACTTGCCTAAAGGGTTCAACACTCTAACCACCAATTCAGTAGACTCAACAGATAAAATCTTACTCGATACTAGATTCACACACACATAGGAATGAGTTGATCCCGGATCTATTAATGCAATCACATCAGTATCGAATAAAGTAAAAGTACCAGTAATGACGTCTGGAGATGATGCTTCTTCTCGTGCCCGAATAACATAGGCTCGAGTAGGAGCTCTCACCTCCGATCTCACAGCTGTATCGGTTGTTCCTCTCTAGATTTCACTCACATTTCTGGTGTTTCTGGGTGGTCTACCCTTAGCCGTCACATTACTCGGTCTTTCATTCTGAACATTGTCTTCCTCAACCAGCTTTGGGCAATTCCAAATAAAGTGATCTCGTGATCCACACTTATAACATGTTCTATTATTATACTTGCCCCAGCACTCTTCCACATGCCATCTCCCACATTATCTACATTCAGGCTTATTACTCTTAGCATTATCAACGCTTGATTCAATTGGAGTTTGATTTCTTGAACCAACACTTAGTCTTGTACAATCTCTACTCGGATGTCAAAATGAAGCATTTGAACAATTGCTTGCTTCTCTAAATCTCTTCGTCAAAGGTTGAGAAAACTTACTCATCGATCTTTTTCTTTCAACACGAGCTTCAAAATCAGCTTTCTTCTTTTCTTTATTGAGCTCCTCGGCTTTGCATGCTCTTTCGACTAACATAACAAATTCATTTATATCAAGTATCCCAACCAACAATTTAATGTCTTCATTCAACCCTTCTATGAAGTGTTTACACATAATAGCTTCAGTCGAAACACATTCCCGTGCATACTGGCTCAATCTCACAAATTCTCGTTCGTACTCAGTAACTGCCAAACAGCCTTATTTCAACTCTAAAACCTCTTTACGCTTCTGATTAATAAATCGTTGACTGATATACTTCTTTCTGAACTCGGCTTGAAAGATATCCCAGGTGATTCTCTCTCTCGGAACTACAGATATCAACGTCTTCCACCAATTATATAGTATCCTTCAATAACGAAATAGCACATTTTATACATTCTTCCGGAGTCAACGACATCTCATCAAATACTCGAAGGGTATTCTCGAGCCAAAACTCAGCTCACTCAGCATCGTCATCAGATGTAGCCTAAACTCTTCAACCTCATACTTCTGAATCTTGTCCACGGGTAGGGGTGTGAAAAATTCGGGTAAAACCAAAAAAATTTGATTAACCGACCGAATCCAGTTAATCGGTCGGTTAATCGAATTTTTTCAGTCGGGGGTCAGTTAATTATTTTGTGGTTTTTGATTAACGGTTAATTCAGTTAACTGAAATTTTTCTGTTTAACCGAAAAAATTAATAAATAAAATTATAATATATAAATAGGCCCACTATTCATCTAAACCTAATCCCTAAACCCAATCCAAACCCAAATATCCAACCCAACCCAATTACCCAATTATAAAAATTACAAATAATTTAATAAATAAAAATAAAATTCTAAAACTAAAACTAAAATTATGTAATTTTTTTAATTATGTAGTGATTCATTTCGGGTAATTCGGGTAATTCAGTTAATTCGGTTAATTTTTAACCAAAAATAAAAAACATATAATTTTCGGTTAATTCAGTTAACCGACTGAATTAACCGAAAAATTTTGATTCGGTTAATTTTTTTGAAAAAAATTTTGGTTCGGTTAACGGTTAAAAATTTTGAAAGGTCGGTTAATTCGATTAATGTTATTTCGGGTCGGTTAACCGATTGAACACCCCTATCAACAGGGGGTTTATTCAATCTGATCGAATCTACAACTTGTGGCACCACAGTTACTTGTGGGGATGGAGGTTGTGGAGCAGCTGGATTCGTTCAAACGAACTCCATAAACCACTCGCTTATCATTCGGAAGAAGGCTTGCTTATCCTCTCCTCCCTCACCACTATCATTCGGCCTAGATGTCACCGGCGCTGTTCCTTGAGCGGGAGTAGGCGCTTTACTTTCTACATCATCAGCAATTGCTCGATCGGGATCCATTACTATACAAAAACACTTTTTTAACTGTCAAGATTCATTACACTATCGAATTATATATATATGGCATGTATAGCTAGACTCATATGCGCTACGTTAGTCCTAGAATCGGCTAAATCGTAGCTCTAATACCAATAAAATGTAACACCCCTAACCCAAATCCGTTGTCGGAATAGGGATTAAGAGGCATTACCAAACAATCAAATCATTTCACATCCCATTTACGACACAAAGTCAATCATCATCATAGTACATCAAGACATAATTAAGTAGTCTCTTATTGAGGCCTACAAGACCTTAAACACATGCTAGAGAAAGGTCGGGACTAAATCGAACACTTACGAAACTTTTAGAAATTTCAAACATTTAACAAATCTGTTGAGGCCACACGCCCATGCCACCAGGCCGTGTGCCTCACACGGTCACCAGACACCCCCACGTTCCATGCCGTGCCAAAATAGAGCAAGCATTTTGACTTCTCCACACGACCACCAGGCATGCCCGTGTGCCATGGCCATCTGCTCTTAAGCTAGCTACTGACTTATGCCCACGGCTAGTTGACACGCCCGTGTTAAGGCCGTGTACTATTAGGCTAGATCCTGTCATTCTCCCATGTCCATTAGGCATGCCCGTGTGCCATAACCGTGTTGGGAAAATAGGTCATATGCAAGGCCAATTTGCCACCCACACAAGGGTCAAACCTACAAACACATTTAAGCATAACTCCTCATACAATTTAGCAACCAATTTCATGTCAAGTGATCAACATATCATCTCATACAATCTCATTTCTAATCAAGTCAACTTATAAACTAAAATTCACCACTTGAACACATTCAATATCAAACATGATTCATCCCCAAATTCATTATATCATACTAGCATCATACCATCACAAAGTTTACCATTCATAAGTCATTCTCTTTACCCACAAGACAAGCTATTCATGCTTAAATCCAACATATATCTAGCCACATCACATGGCTATTTACACATCTCATATATGTTTCAAAATAACTAGCCTATACATGCCACATTTCAACTATGTACATCTTTCCAAAAGTACCCAAAATAGATTGCCGATAGTGTGACTAAGATGCTGACGATCCCCAAATCCGAGCTAACTTTACTGACACTGCAAAGTAGAGAAACAAATCACAAAGTAAGCTTTCCAAAAGCTTAGTAAGTTCAAAATACAATACAATTATATCATCAAATCAAACCAATGTATAGAATAAACCATCACATAGCTCAATTCTCTCATATTCATACCATATCCTCCATAGCTAAAATACTCATTCATCCATTCATAGCTTTATCTATAAACTCATCAACAACAAAGGTTCAATACATACCTTAGCTAACACATAGTTATTCAACTTCCAAGCTATTCAATGCTCGATATTACATGTTGTTCATTCTATGATATTCGTTTAATTTAATCGCACACTCAGTGCCATATACATGATCGAAGTACATTCGTCATCGCACACTTAGTGCCTATTATTTTAACCTACTTATCTCGATATCGCACACACAGTGCCAAATCAATAAGCCGAAGTTTTAATAACAACGCACACACAGTACTATTCATCTCTTTTTCGATTTTAATTTCGCACACTTAGTGCCATCTGATTTAATTTTGCACATAGCATCTCAAATCTCATAATCGTACATATATTCATTCCATAATACTAAAACATATCTTAATAACATGTATTATATCCGAACTTACCTCGGACATCAAAATATCGATACGATCGATTAATCGAGCACTTTATCTTTGCCTCGATCTCGATCCAAACTTCTATTCTCTTGGTCTATACACATTTAAATTCAATCCATTCAAAAAAAATTCATTCAATTTAGTCCACATATACACATTTAGGGCATTTTATAAAATAGCCCTCACATTTTCACATTTCGACACTTTAGTCCTCTATTCATAAAATCATCAAGTACACATAATTTCAAAACACATATGCTAGCTGAATTCTTCCCATGCTAATACAAGCTAATACATTTCATTTATTTCACAAATTAACCCTTCAATTTCTCATTTTCTCAATTAAGTCCAAAATACTCAATTTCACTAAAAATCCCAATACAAACTATGTTAATCCAACACCAAGTTTCCATATTTCACTATCAACTAACACATAGCTCAAGTGTTCATTAATGACTCATCACAAAAACATCATCAATTCACAAAATTAAATCATGGGTTAGCTAGAACACGAAGCAACGATTACAAAACGTAGAAATCATCAAAAATCGAGCTCACAACATACCTCAATCAATAGTAACAATGGCCGAATGCTTCAAGCCCTATTTCTTTCTTTTTCTTCTTCACATTCGACTAAGAAAAGATGATAATGGTCATCTTTAATGTTTTGTTTTATTATTATTATCTTATTTAACATTTTACTCATTTGCCCTTCAATTAAACATATAAAAAATATATATTAAGGTTAATTTGTCATTTAGCCATCCGTTATCTTTAATAATGGCTTAATTGTCTTTTAAAGCCATCCTATTATGAAGACAACAACACTTAAGTACTTATAATTCAACACATAGCTTTTACTCTTTACGCGATTAAGTTATTTCTCTTAATTCAGCACACAATCGATAAAATTATCACACAGAATTTTCACACAGACTATGTCACATAGAATCAACACCAAAGATAACATTAAAATATTATTTTAACCTCAAATTTGTGATCTTGAAACCACTGTTCTGACTAGGGTCTAAACCGGGCTGCTCAGTAAGTGTTCTGTGTACTTGGTGTGCTCTATTTTGATTGTGTGCGGGGGTGTTAGGCCCTTGTTTGGTATCTGTTTCTGCTCATGTCTGTAATCTGTTACATAGCTAATTTAAGTTATGTGATTCTGCTTTTAGTCTTGATTCGAACTCACACTGAGCTCGAGTAGCTCACCCCTTCTTAGTGTTTCCTTTGCAGGTACATTTTAGAATTTTGACGCTAGACTTGGTATGTGGGGGTTTCAGAAAGTCTCGAAGTAGAATAAATTTTCAGTTTCTAATTGATATTTTAGTTTTGAACTGTAAGAATTTATAAAATGTGGTATAAATCTCATTTCAAGTTTTTAGATTTACTCCGCTGATTTATAATATCTCAACCATATTTTTACTGTTTGTATTTTAAAAGACTAAATGTTTTGGTTTGACATGACAATCAATATTGTAAAAAATTACCTATGATTACTTTGGTGATCAATGTGACATCGGAGATTCGGTTTAAACTTCTAGGCCGGGTTTGGTGTGTTACATGTAACATGGACATCTAGAATTCTTCTGAATGATCTGGAACATTTCATCATTAGTATGAATTGGTTATGGGTTTGGTTTAGGGTACGATCTGATTGGTAGTCTGACAGTTGTTAAACCCAGTATGGGAATCCATTAGAAGTGGGTTCTGTATAGATATCCTTTTGAGAGTATTTTGTGTTCTAAGAAGGATTAAGATCTATATCGACTGGTAAGATCTGGAATTAGTCAAGGAGTGAAGTGAGAGTGATATATTAAGTATGGAAGTTGGCGTATAGGAATATATCCATTATTATTAAAGAATCTGCCAAAGGCAGAGTGGTAACCCAAACTTTTAAGATGAGGAATTCAACTAGAAAGACTCCAATGTATTCTGTATTAAAATTCACTAAGTTTGTAAGAACTTACAAATTGTTTGTTCATGTTTCAGGTCCTGCTATGTGAATGAGTACACCAGGAGGGACAAAGCCAAGGGTGCGCTTGAGAAAAACTGTGAGTTGGAATATTTTACATACAAAGAGCCTCTTAGAAGTATGGCGTATAGTTCTCTACGTCAAGAAGAGTTTGTCTTTAACGAAATTTTGTGTTGTAATGTACTATATTATTTTTAAGAGTTTATTGTGTAACACCTCTAACCCGTATCCGTCACTGAAATAGGGTTACGAAGTATTAGCAAAGTTTACAGGACATTCATATGCAAATTGTATTAAAATACCATTCATACTCAAAATTTTTCTTATTGTCCCTTGAATGGGCCCTCGAGGCCCAATATGAACATTAGAATCGATTCGGGACTCAATCGTGATCTCATAAAATTTTTCACAAAATTTCAAAATTTCTCTTATGAACAGTGCCCACACGCCCATGTGGTCAGGGACATGCCCGTGTGATCAGGCCATATGGCTCACACGGTCATAGGACATGCCCATGTTTCAGGCCATGTGGCTACACACGCCCGTGTTCCTAACCCATGCAACTCTATGACTTACAAGACATGAACAAATTGAAGTCACACGGCCAAGTTACACGCCCGTGTGCTAGGCCTTGTGGCGAATTTAATTTTGAAATTAAGGTGCAGTTTTCACACGGCCAAGACACACTCCCATGTTCAAGGCCGTGTCCCTCACACTACTGAGACACATGCCCGGTTCTCTACCTGTGTGCTCAATTCTGAGCATTCTGTTTCTAAATTTTAAAGTGAATGGGGACACACGGCCAAACCATATGCCCATGGGGCAGGCCATGTGGACAAAATGAAGCCATTTCTTAGCTTTATTTTTTTCACCCAATTTTGCCAACAACCTACACCAATACTTGCATGTATATACTAGCCAAATCAAGCTTTAAAACCAAGCCTAAACTAACATCTATCATGGCATAATATCACATGCAATTCATGTTTATAATCATACTTTTAGTGCATATACAAGATAAACATACTCTATTCATCCATATTTAACACATAAGCATTGAACATGAGATAACTTATAAACATACCAAATAAATTATTACTAGCCATTCCAATGGCTAGATTACAAAACATCACTTACAAGTCATCATTTGGCCAAATAAGCCTATACATGCCATTATACTAAAATAAGATTTCTAGATATACCAAAAAGGAGATAGTGGATAGTGTGATTATGCTTCGAGCGATCCTCCAACCTTTGCGACTTACAAGTACTATAACCAAGGGAAAATTAAACGGGGTAAGCATTTTCATGCTTAGTAAGTTCATATAACGGAAAATAAACTTACCGGTTATATTTATTCAAACAAGCATACATAAACATACATTTCATCCATTATAGGTAGTTCACCTAAACATATACAATTGATCAAACAAGTTAGTCTCATAACATCATATAAATATCAAGTAAACATAGATTAGCTCATTACATAGAAACTTCCATTAATTCTACCTTTTCATATTTCAAGAGTCTTTTCCGTTGAATTAATGAAATTTCGATGGACATTCGGGTGATGTACATAAAGTATACATATAATTTATCCGTCAATTCATATTCATTATTACCAATTGGGCATAAGTTCGAAGAGCACACTCTCGAGCCACATATTTTACAATAGAATTGCCAGTCCAGGCTAAATCTCGATTTTCAACCGACGTTCACAAGAGTCATTTAGGGTTGCAAGTACAGGCTAAATCATATCAGTGACCTATGCTCTAAAGAGCTTAATTAGGGTTACCCGTCTGGGCTAAACCCACTCTATAACATATGCTCGAGAGGCTTAATTCAATATTACCCGTCCGGGCTAAATCCTATTTGTAACATTTGTCATATCCTACTCATTTCAAGAAATCACCATAATCCATCGAATTTCAATGTTCAACTGAGACATGACATTTAATCCATATTTTCCAAATTATAATTATTTCATTGTGTTCATCATCACATACATATCATTAAAATCATATAATTCAATTCAAGTAATTTAACATACATATTTAAGTTACACAAACTTACCTTGACAATTGTTCGTGTTTGAATTCCAACTAAGCTGAAAGTTTTTGTTTCCCTCGATCTAATTTCGTAGTCGGTCTTTCCTAGTCTACATAAGCAAATTTAATTATTAACTCATCGCATTTTACATACATTTGCATTCTACTACATCCTAGGCAAAATTACTATTTTGCCCCTACTCTTTTCAAAAATTTCAATTTCGTCCCTAGGCTCAAAAAATGAAATTCATGCAATCTAGTCCTCTTTCCAAGCCTAACAAAATTAAATAACAATTTTTACAGCACACATTTCACAAATTTCAGCATTTTCCATGGGTTTTACTGCTTTTTCATTTTAGTCCTTAACTAAGTTTCCATGAAAAATTGCTTTGTAAAAGTTGTTTATCTATCAACTATCTTTCATTTTCTACCATAAATTGTAAATTTCCAACATTTACATCGATGTAAAATTTTCTACACTTTGTTATCTTTTCAAATAAATCCCATAAATAGAAAGATTAGGTTATCCTGATTCTAAAAATATAAAAATCATTAAAAACGGGACTTGATTTCACACCTTTTCAAGCTTGGTAAGTTCTCTTCCTCTCTCCTAGGGTTTCCATAGAAACATTGGGGAAGAAGATGAATAGAAAAGATGATAATTTCTTTTTATTTTTCTATCATCTTTTTAATTTGTTGATTTCTAATTTAGACCTAGCTATTTCTAATTTTTCCATGGATGAGTCATTAAAATATATACTAACTCTCCTTCAATGGTCTAATTACCATATAAGGACCTCTAGTTTTAAATTCTATAGTTATTTAATACCTATAGCTACCAAAACTCAACTATTACATTTTATGCAATTTAGTCCTTTCCCTAATTAAACACACAATTGGTAAAATTTTCGTACCAAAATTTTTTTATTACTTTCCTATAATAATTCAAATCAAAAAATAAAATAAAATAAAATTTTATTTTTGGGCTCGGATTTGTGGTCCGAAAACCATTGTTTTGATCTCATTGAAATTGGGTTGTTACATGTTGTATTCTTGAATGTTATTTTTACCTCTCTTTTTTTTCAAAAAGCCTTTATTAAAATATTATAAAGAATGTTGAAAAAGGATCATATGTAGATGGTTTAAAAATTTGTGCTAAATGTTTGTGTGTCGTAACATTCTATATTTGGACTCGGTGATTCAGATTAGGTACAGAGTGTTACAATTTATTTAGGTTATTTCCTTGAAATCGAATAAATTCTATTTTTCATGAGTATTTAGTGAATGAATTTGTGAGATTATAATTGCAAACTCCTTAACAATTATAATTCAAATTTGTGAGACTGAAGTTTTTGTTTTGGATTTTTCCTAGAGAATTTCAGTTTTTCTCACTAGAAAATCTCAATTTTATCCCATGTCTAGTTCTTAAAAAGATCTCATTCTCTAAGCATCTGAGGGTTCATGAATAATGAAGAAAATCATTCTATTGTAAGTCAGAAGGATTTAAACGCTAGATTTAGGATTCAATGAATCATCCTAGCTCAGAAACACAAGTACTAAATTAGATAAAACTTATTACTATATATATCACAACCAAAGGTCCAGTATGATGAAAAAATTTAAATTTCCGTTATGCAGCAAATCGGTTTTCATAACCTATTTGTCCATAAATACCAACCTAAGGAAATCAGATTTAGACCTAAGAGAATATACCCAAAACCCTAAGAAATTAGTAAAGCTATACAGATAAAACCTTTTAAAATAGCTAGCCAACACAACACGCATGCAACAACTAACTATCAATCTAATAATAGTGCATGTTGTAGGTTACAGTGTAAGATCAATAAAACGCTTAGTGACCCAGTCTGTCGAATTAAGGACACTATCCCTAACTAATAACGCGTAAGGAATGATTTATCTTTTATGCACTCTCATGCAATTAGCAACCTCTGGGCACCAATAGACCACTAATATAAATACCAAGATATATTCTTCTTCACAAGTACCCTCACTATTATGATTACTCTACTAAAACATTCCCTCAAGTTCTCATCACCCTTCCCCTATTCACTTAATCATTGGAGAGTGTCTCAGAGCATATGTTCTAACAGTCCCATAGTCTTTCCTTGATCTTGTATACCTAAAGACTTCATCAGTCCAAAGATAATATCCAGCTTGTTTTCTCCCTAAGTGATGTTAACAAGGATTATATTTGTAATTCCAAAAAGAAATCAATATTATTATCTGAATGGAGTCCTATATATTATTAACCTACCAAAATTTATATAATACATATATTTAATTTTAGTTATACTATGCAAAGTTAATATAAATATACAAGGTGGCCTCAAGGGGCAGTGTAACACCCTAAAAATCTGAGTATTGATATATTGCATGATTTGGTGTTTAGATTATGAAGGAAATTTTTTTTTATTATTAGTGCTTATTATAGCCCTGAAGAAGAATTAGAATTTATTGGGTATAGAATAATTTTTAGTTTTTAAAATTTATTGAAGTGGAGCAGGTGGCATTGACACATAAGTTAATTAAAGTGTCAAAGTGTAGCATAAGAAGAGTATATGGCAAAGTGGTGTTGGCGCATGAGTTAGTGCATAAGGGAGAAGGTTCGAATCCCTTGTTTAGCATCTAGATGAATTTTTATTTTTAATTTTCTGCACATGTATAGCAAGTGTCGGCCAAGTGCATATATGGTAAGTGTTGACCATGTTATTTTTGGTTAGCATATCAAAGGATTAAGGAAATTGTTAACTTAAGGAAGGGAATCAAGAAATTAAGGAAAGATATGAAGATATGGGGCACATATCAAGGAAAGTTAAGGAAACAATATCATGGTCATTTGACCATGCATAGGGACAGCAATGTGGACTAAAGGGGGAGCCGAATTTTTGGTGTTAGTTGGATAGGATTTGAAGTCTTTTGTTTTGGTCATTCCTAGCAACCTTGTGCAAAATTTTGCAATTTCTCTTCTCAACTTTTCTCCCTTGGCCGAATTGTGCATTTGGTAAAGCTCTAATTTTGTGACCATTTGGTCATTTTGTTTATTTCTTTAGCATTTGTTTTGTGCCTTTTCTTTGAGTGCCAAATCACCTATACCAAAAACCATTCTTTTCTTTTCTTTTTACCATTGCCGAATGTACCTTGTTCCTAAACCCATCTTTTCTTCTCTTCTCTTTGAAATCAAAACAACATCATCACCATCTCTTCTTTCATATTTTATTTCTTTTCACTCAAAGTTTCTCCATTAAACTCTCTCATGGTAGAATGCTAGAGTGCCCATAGTCGAACCTTTCTTTCTTTTCTTTGATCATACATAGTCGAATCTTTCTTTAATCACAAACATCTTTATCAATCGATTCTTTTCAACCGTGGAAATATAGGTAAGGGATTCTTTTTCGTTTTCGATTAGTTAATAGTGATATGGCCGAATATTGATGGTGTCATGAATGACCATTTGGATCGAAATAAATGTTCGTTCTATTAACGTTTTATTCGTTATAATATAGTGCAATAACGAAAGATCGGAACTCAAGTGTTCGAGAGAATTGTAGAAATGTTGGAATCGATTTATTGTGGTAAGGAAATCACATCCTTAAAACCTTTAGTATTATTTCGATATTATTTTAGATTGGATTAATGTTCTTTTGATCTTGAAGACTTTCAAAATAGGGAAGAAAAGGCGGTGTTTAGTTATATTAAGAGGGCGGATCCACTATTCCCCTTAGTTTAAACGAAGAGCGGTTTCGCGGTCGAGATTTTCCACCGGTTATGGACCATCTTAGAAGGAAGTCAATTATTTGAAGTGGTACGAACTTCCGAGCCTTTATACGTTGGTGGATTCTCAACGTAAAATGAACCAATAAACGAGGAGAAACCGAAAATCGAAGTGATTCAAAATCAAGAGGGTAAGGTTTTGGATCTAATATCGATAATGTAATTTTTTTATACAAAATAGTGTTCTAACGGATCGAAATATGTTTTAGGTGTCGAGGAGCGAGAAGGATTAGTACTCTCGATATCGAGGTGTATAACTTCACACTTTTTCTCGGTTTGGATGTATTGCGATATTGAGTAAAATCGTAAAATGTTTAGATCGGTTTAAAACGTAATAATTGGTATTTCACGAAAATACATGAAAATGGCAAAATTGTAGAAATTATGAAACGCCTCGAGAGATTAATCGTAAATATGTAAAATTGTATATCTCGTAATAATTGGGTGAAATCATCATTAGATTGATAATTGGGCCAAAATCTCTATTAAATTGATAATTGGGCCGAAATCTCTGTTAGATTGATAATTGGGCCGAAACCTCGGATAGATCGATAAATTGGGCCGAAATCTCTATTAGATTGATAATTGGGCCGAAATCTTTGTTAGATCATAATGGGCCGTAATCTCTGTTAAAATTGTTAAACGAGCTGAAATCCCTGCTAGATTGATAAATGGGCCAAATTCCTGCTAAATCATAAATTTGGGCATAAGTTGTTAAATTGTTAATTGGGCCAAATGTTATTTTTGGGCCTTAATTAATTAATAAAAATTTTGGAAATATTGATTCTTGTTAATGGGCTTTTTTTTGATTAAATATTGTATAATCACAAGTTTACTTTGCATACATATTGCATAGGTTGGGAAAATGATGAAGAGAAGAAGGCCTGTTGCCAAAATCTAGTTCGGTGGCTCTGCCACAAAATTATGGCTTTTTGCCTCTAGTTCGGTGGCTCTGCGACAAAAGCAATAAATGGCTATTTGCCTCTAGTTCGGTGGCTCTGCCACAAAATAATAATTGGCTCAATGCCTCTAGTTCGGTGACTTTGTCACAATCTAGTTTGGTGGCTCTGCCACAATTATAAAATGGCTTAAAGCCTACGACTGGTGTGATGGCGGGGTGGGTTGACTTGATCCCCACAGGTGTGATGGTTGGTACGGGGGTGTGTAGCGGATGGAATTAGGTTTGGGAGGGAAAAATTCATATTTTTACATGCATGTTATTAATTATGTTTTCATTATGCTATTTATTATGTTATTAATCATGTTGTTAATTCTGCTTATGGGCTCAAGGCCCAAATCCATAATTTGAAAATCTGGCCCAGTGAACAAAGTAAGTGAGTTATACACTGAGTTCTAAGTAACTCACCCCCTTAAATTTTTCCATCTCAGGTAATGGAAATTGATGTGGACTTGGGCCGGGGATGACTTCGTGGAGGCCATACTGCAAAACATGGGTTTATTAAACTCTGAACTTTTTAAATAAGTATTTTACTATTTTGGGTTAATGTAATAAGGGCCTCTATAAATAATTTATGGATTTTTATGTGTGTTTGGTTTTAAACTATATTTTGGACTTTTAAATATGGGCTATGATTATATGATGCTTTTATTAAAATAAATTTGGGTTTTCAAATATATGAAATTCCTTTATAAATATTTTATTATTGTTAACTCTTAAACAAATTACCTAAGGGTTTTGATAATACAATGTTAATAATGTTTTTCAACTAATGTTTTCTAATATTCATCAAATTAAAATACTCTTTTGATTTTTATTAAACCCCGTAATTAAAAATAATATTGTAGTTTTCAACTTATTGAAGATTTTAAGATAGCTCGATTCATGTAACAAACCAAATCTAGTCTCAATGCATAGACCGGGTTTGGGGTGTTACAGGCAGGCAGAGTATTGGCTCTCTAAGTTCATATGATGAAATCTCAATTTACCCATAATCATTTATAATTCAAAATAGGTTCCCTTAACCAGGGATTTAAATAGCGGTCTGATACTGGTATAACGGCCGCTATATAGCAGTAGCAGTGTCGTCCGAAATCGCTATTGCTGAAAATAGCGGTGTGAAGCGGAGTCACACCAATAGCGGTGGATTGCGGCCGCAATTTAACGGGTAACGGCCAATTGCGGCAATAACGGGCCGCTATTTTCGTTATTTTTCTACTATTCCCATTGATATCTATTTTTTTACTTTGTTATTAGTTATTAGTTGTGTGAATTTTAAAAAAAATTCACGACCACGATACCGCAGTGACCGCAATAGCATCCGTTATGTCCGCAAACGCGATAAATGCAACGTGACCAAAAACGCGATTGCAAGCGCAATTTAAATCCCTGCTCTTAACATAAAATTGTCAACTTCTCTTCTAAAGATTTATAATCTTATCTTTAATTAGAATATTAAGTAGTTGAGGCGAAAACTTATACCGCAAAAAGGATTTTATTTTGATTGCCTTTGGGAAGATATGAAAAGAAGATAGGGTGTTATAGTAAAACCTAATCATGGTGTTGGCGCCAGCGCAAACATTTGAGGCAGAAGGTATAACGAAAAGGGCAAAGATGGATCCATATGTTGCATGGAGATGGAAGAAGCACTTAAAATTAGGTTGAGGAACCACATGAATGACACTTTCAAGGCACCCACGAACTAACCCCTTCACCCTAACCCACATGCTCTTTTCTTTTCATCATTGTTAGGTGAAGTAGCACATGGGGGTTGAGTATATATGTTTCTTTATTTTATAATGCAATTTGTTTTTTAAATAAGCTCTTATTTAAAAACAATAATAATTGATATTTGAGAGACGATTATGTATTGATTTAGTTAATTAATATTATTATTGTTACAAATTTTTGAAAGTTGAGTTTAAATAGTTAAGATATGTATTGTATTTTTTTTTTTTTAGATGAGCATAATTAAATAGGAATTTAGAGATTAAAAATATATATTAAAATTTTGAAAAGAAACTTGATATTTGGCAAACCTTGTTCTTCCAAAAAAAGATTGATTAGCTCCAACATGGCCATGTAAATTTTGGGTGCCCCGACTTTTTGATGATTTATCTCATATAGATATGTAAAATTCATGCTAACTTTGTTTTTATATAATAAATGGCTTATATATGAATTTTCGTTATTCCTTTGGATTTAAATAGCTCATATTTTCTTGATTTATAGAAAAACATTTTTATATGTAGTTTTACGATATAAATGTATTTTAATCTAAGTCTCATGATATATGGGTCCTATCCAAATTTATTATACTTCTTATAATATATCAATTATTAGCCCGATCCTATTTTGTAATGTTGATTGTGGTTGTAGTTATTTGGTTGTATTGATTACAATTTGTAATTGTTTTGTATTCACTTTAAAGAATTAAATTATTTTACTAAATATATTTCTATTTTTGACCTCATCTCAAATGCGAAAAACATAATTTATATGTATGACCTTCATAATTTTTTTTGACACATTTCGGTAGTATTTGAAAAGTCACCTAATTATTGGATTTGGGTGTAATTGTTTGTGATTACACAAGAGTGATATATTTATATAATCATTCAATTGATGGGTCCTTTTGAATTAAGTGTAATTGGAGCACTCTACTCACACTCTACTCACACTCTACAATTCTTAGTGAGGAGACTGAGAATTGAGATAACTATGTAGATAATTACAAGCAATTACCAATTACCAATTATTTTCATACAACTTTATAAAAAATATTTTAATACAATAAAATAATAAAATATTTTAATTTTATGAAATATATAATTTTAAATATAATTGTATATTTATTATGTAATTATAAAAATTGCATCCGGAAATCCACAAAGTTGGTTAAGCTGATATAAAAGGTTCTCTTACACCATATCGTGGGGTACAATATCATTTGAAAGAATGAAGCTAAACACAAGCACTAGAGACAACTTGTGAACTCTTTAATTTGAGACATTTAAAGTTTTAAAATATGGTTGATAGGATATTTACTACTATAAAAAATTTCCCCATATTAATAACACCACTTCAATGTAGTCTAAAAACAAGGTCAGATTGTGGTAACATGTTGTATACTTCATAGCTTCATTTGTTGGTAGAATTGGAATGACCCATATCTTGAAGAGTACATAGAAGAAGAAGATCCTAGTAATTTTAATGATACAGATTCAAATTTCGATTCAGATAATGAAAAAGTTAGTCATGGATAAATAGATTAATGAGTATATGTTAAATGCTAGAGCAATTAGATAAAATTGTGTGTGATTTTTTTTCTTGTTATTTTTATTTGTAATCATATTGTGACTAATGTGACATAAAAGGATTAGATTTTAATTTTGTTAATTATTTAGAGTTTTCTTTATAATAATTAATATTTTGTACAAAAATTACTCTATTTTATCAAACAAAACCTTGTTAAATTATTAATAATCCCTTAAAGATATTATATGTTTAGAAACAGTCCAAGTTATAACTTCAAATTATAGCAAGACCAAGTAGGGCTTCTTAAATTTAATAATACCAGTTTAAATCAACCAACCCAAAGTTTCAATAGATCTCTCTCTCATTAAGCAAGTTGTGAAGTAAATTTTTTTTAATTTTCGATTTTATGGAAATTGATGATCATCATCACAAGTTTTCCTTTTCAGTCGAACCCATACATGTTTAATAAATAACAACACCAAGATTTGGCAACATCCTTCTTTTCATTATTTCTTAATAATACTTCCACCCTAACTCTTTAACGCTGCCAACAAATTAGGGTTTCCTATAAATTTGTTTATAAACAATAACAATATACTAGAAATAATATTGTTGAGAGAAACAAATATAAATTTTAAAAATTAATTTTTAAAAGTCATAAAACGGATATAAAGGATACTTTAATTTTTTTTTTAAAAAACATTGTAAATAGAAAAGAGTTAGCCTAAGGCTGATTTTAATCCCTTTATTTAATGAATTTTTTCTATTTTTATAATATTGCTAGCAACTTTAGTGGTATGACGTGAATTTTTAAAAATATATATATTATTCGTTAATATTACATAAAAAATTAATCAATTATGTTGTAACAGTTTATTTTAAAAGAACACCAATCTTATAAATTAAATTTTAAATTTGAAGCTAATAGGGATCTAAAATAAGACATTAGACGGGAAGAGTTTTTAATTGAGCTAGTACACGAATCCCACCACTAACATGAAAATATTAGCACACTGTTTTAAAACTACATTTTAAGTCATTATATTAAATAAATTCAGGATTTTAATAATCAACTATCTATTTGATATTTTAAAAGAATATTCTTAAAAGCAATTTCTTTAAGAGGTAATTGTTAAAAATGAACGCAACACGTGATTTAGATCCAAAACTCAATGATGAAATTTGGGTTTTTTGCATTTTCATTTCTTGTCTTAACCATTAACCACTCAATCATCCTACTTTCTTTTCATTATTACTTTAGAATTAACCAAAACCGCCCAAACAAAATTTTCTTTTAATTTTTAATTTTTATTTTATTTTAAAGTTATTTTATTGATTAAATTTTTAAATCAAAATTTTAAATATCAAATTTGACAAGATTTATTTACAATACTATTAATTTATATTTACAAGTTAGTACCACATAATAAAATATAAAGCAAGTAAAAAGGACACTTATCTGGGTAACTACTAAGGTTTGGCATAGCTCTACCTAAGGCAGGTTCTTAGGGTTTACTATATGCGGTTTAGTCCTAAAGTTGAGGTACTTGAACCAGCAAATTTCTCGATCCTCACCCATTAGAGGCTCATACAGACCGAGTTCGATTCAGGGGAATACATTTCCCTATGGCCATGCGGAAGTGAAAACTTCACGAAGACATAGGTACAGATGTATCCCGAAAGCAATCCACTAGCCCGTGCGGAGGTGAAAATCTCACGAAGGCATAGCTTCTAGCTCCCACTTAAAGGCGCGACCACAACGGTCATGTAGTGTAATGCATGGATGTATATTTAAAAAAAAAATAGAACCACATGCAATAAAAGGATCATTTTTTTTAAATTAGAATTTTGAATTCGGACAAAAGGACATGAAATTATCGATTTTACGGCTTGACTCTCTTATTGGTCCCCAGTGGAGTCGCCAATTTGTCGAAACCATTTTTAAATTTTATAAAAAATAGGGATCGACTTTTAAAAACGAAAATGGGAGTCGCCACCAATCCCTTTTTACTTAGTGTGATTGGATCACCTTGTAAAATGTTTTATTTCAAAATATTGATTTTGGTCCACGAAAATCAAGAAAATGGGTTCGAGAGCCGGTTACGTATGAGGAAGGATTAGCACCCTCATAACGCCCAAAAATTGGTACCTAATCGATAAAATCATGTCCTAGTGCTAAAAATTTGAAATATTTTAAAATATGATCCTTTTATTAGAAAGAAAGACAAGACTTACATATCTCAAAGAAATAAGATACTATACCCAGTAAGTTAGGATATAACATCTCATGACTTTGAAACTAGACACGCCTTTATCTTAGAAAATTCCTACCTCGAGACACAAAACATCATATCCAGTAAGTTAGGATACAACGTTTTGAATTACCAAGAATAAGTTTTTGATTTGAAATTTGTAAGTTTCAATTTTAAAAGAGAAAGGATATTCAATACCTTAAGTGCCACGAGAAAAATCGAAACCCAGTAAGTTAGGGCACAATTCTTCTCGAAGTCCCCAAATATCATACATCACCGTATTTTTTGAAACTTTGAATAAAATATGACAAATTCGCGAAAATGTGTTTTTATAAAAATAATATGAATTCGATTTTGTATTAATACATTACAAAATATAAATATAGAATATCGATTCATTATAATCACAAGTTATACTAACAATTAATGCTAATATAGTCAATTAACGAAAGAATATAGCAACAAATATATGAAATGAAAATAAATATGCTAAGCAATAATAAACAATTAAAAGAACATAAATAAACATATACAATAAGCGTACAATAATTAAAAATTCATATGAAATATAAAAATTCAAGAAATGAAATATATCAAAAAACAATGAATATATAAATGATTATATATAAAAAACAATGAACAATACAATAATTTTAAATATATAATACACTAATCATAAAAATTACATATGTTATAAACAATATAAATAAAATATGTTATATAATTTAAATAAATTTTATACAAAATAAAATTTTGAAAAAATGTATGATATGATATAATACTATATACAAAATTTTAAAATATATAATAACTAATATATAAATCCTAACATAATATTTAATAAAAATAATTAAACCAAATAAAATAATAAATAATAATAGTTTAAAATATATAATGATAATACATAATAAAAAATATATACAAGTTTTATACTATTAACATACAAATAATAAGAATAATATAATATTTTAATATGATAAAATAATTAAGTATAGTACTAGACTAATTTAAAATAAAGAAAGAAAGGAGGATTAAATAGCAAATAAATATAAATATAAAAGGATTAAATCAAAAATGTGCATCATACTGTAAGGGCTAAAATGGCAATTATGCCAAATTTTAAAAAACGACAACGTTCTGATCTTAGCCCTTAAAGAGCCCGAGGACTTAATTGAAACCAAATATAAACTTTAGGGCTAATTTAATAAAAAATAGAAATTCAAATTGCACTGAATTAAAAATACTAAAATAGCGAAAAGATCGAAGAGGCAATTAGCCCTTTTAACAAAAACGTGCGGATCCTCCTCGGATTTTTGAGTCAACGCGCGGATCCTCTTTAAAACGACATCGTTTTTGGCTTTAAGGGAAGTCCTCAAAATGGTGTCATAAGGATCACCTATATAAGCCACATTTAAACCCAAAAAATCATTTTAAAAGTCCCTTTAAAAAAAAATCAAAACAGAGCCCTCAATGCTCTCTCCCTCCACGGCCTGAGGTTTAGCTCCCGTCATCGAGCCTCTAGGCTTTTTCCTTCACGCGCGCCACGCGCTGTCATCGACGCCGCCCAATACGGTGACCGAAGGTTAAAAAACCTCTAGTTTTCAGTGTGAATCGACAGGTATTCCCTTTTTATACTCTTAAATAGTTTTCTATATATTTAAAATGCACAGATCAGGAGAAAAAAAATAAAACAAAATAATAAAACGAAAAATCACCTTCTGTTGCTTAAAGTTCTCTGTATTTTATTTTAGTGTTTTTTTTATTGTATTCTCTCTGTATGTTCGTACAAGTTTATTAGGGTTATTTATAACCTTAAAAAATAAAGTAGAAATAAATACAAAAATTTCTTCCTGTTTTTGCTATTTTCTTTCTTTTCTTTTGTTGATTGCTCTTTCCTTGTTTACAGATCAATGACGAGGAGCGCGATGATGACTAGGCGCGACTTGCGGCGCGATTAAGGGCCTCAGCGTGAAGGAGGGCTGCTGGGTATCGAGGGGCTGATTGCAGCCTGCGGCGCGAGGATAAAGGTGCTGCGGCGCCTAGGGTTTCCTCAGAAACCCTAGGTCTCTGAGTCTGCTTAATGTTTATGGCCTTTTGGGCCATACGAACTTGGGTCTGGGGTTGGGTTAGTTTAGGTTTGTTTTGGGTCTGAGTTAGTTTGAGTATTGGGCTAAGGGTGTAATGGTCTGGGTAGGCAGTTTAGGTATTGGGTTTAGTTTATTTGGGCTTTGGTTTTGTAAAATGGACTGTTAAAGGACATTTATTATTTTTATTATTTTGGATTTCATGGGCCCAGGCAAAATTGGGTTCCTACAGCTGCCTCTCTTTGCTTATTGTCGCGTAACGAGAATAGAGCAAAGACTATAAAAGGACCAATTTTGCCCGGTCTTGGCCGAGCCTCGACTTCTTGGTCCTCGTCCTCTTCAAACGGCTTCCAACTCCACTGCAATGGTATTGGAACTTATCTTGATTTCAAATAAGTTTGATAACTTCAATCTGCTTCACTGCAATTTCAGGAAGACAAAATCTACTATCTTTAGTCTGTTCTACTGCAACTCAGGAAGACCAGACTAATGTCTTTGATCCGCTTCTTGCGACTTCAAGAATGCCACATTTGCTATCTTCGATCTGCTCCACTACAAACTCAGGGAGACAAGATCTGATGTTTTCGATCTTCTTCTTGCGACTTCAAGAATGTCAGATCTGTTATCTTCGATCTACTCCACTGCAAACTCAGGGAGACAAGATCTAATGTTTTCGATCTGCTTCTTGCAACTTCAAGAATGCCAAATGCAAACTCGGGGATGCCAGACTGATATCTTCTATATGCTTCCTGCAAACTCAGGAATGCCAGGCTGCTATCTTCAATTTGCTTCCTGCAAACTCAGGAATGCCAGACTACTATCTTCAATCTGCTTCCTGCAAACTTAGGAATGCCAGACTGATGTCTTCGATCTGCTTCGCTTCAATCTCAGGAATGGTAGATCTGCTATCTTCAATCTGCTTCCTGCAAACTCAGGAATGCCAGACTAGTATCTTCAATCTGCTTCATGCAAACTCAGGAATGCCAGACTACTATCTTCGATCCACTTCGCTGCAAACTCATGAAGATAAGATCTGATGTCTTCGATCTGTTTCCTGCAACTTCAGGAATGTCAGATCTACTATCTTCAATCTGCTTCCTGTAAACTCAGAAATGCCAGACTGCTATCTTCAATATGCTTCCTGCAAACTCAAGAATGCTAGACTGCTATCTTCAATTTGCTTCCTACAAACTCAGGAATGCCATACTGGTATCTTCGATCTGCCCCACTGCAAACTCAGGGATGCCAGATCTGCTATCTTTAATCTGCTTCCTGTAAACTCAGGAATGCCAGACTGTTATCTTCAATTTGCTTCCTACAAACTCAGGAATGCCAGACTGGTATCTTCAATCTACTTCCAGCAAACTCAAGAATGGCAGACTGATATCTTCAATCTGCTTCCTGCAAACTCAAGAATGCCAGACTGGAATCTTCGATCCGCTTCGCTGCAAACTCTGGAAGAAAAGATCTGATGTCTTTGATCTGCTTCCTGCAACTTCAGGAATGCTAGATCTGCTATCTTCAGTCTACCCTTCTAAATTGTCCTCTAAGGGACATAACCTGTAGAATGGGTATATGCTTATGTAAAATGATTAGGATGTTATGATCGGAATAAATTCAATGCTCCTAATTGAATGTTTTATACAAAATGTCATAAGAATGATTCCTATTTAAAGTATCATCACTCCTCAGGGTTTCATTTTTGTTCCTCTCGAAGTATCATTCATATTTTGCTTAAATAATTTGCCCCATGGTAATTTCAGGGCCCACTCCCCTTGAACTTTGGGACACAAGGCTTGTACCACCTACAAACCATCGTACCATGATTTATAGAATTTAAAACTTTTTAATCCATTCCTATTGCAATTTAAGGGTACAGGATCTATTTCAACTTCAATCCATTCCACTGTAATTTAAGGGTCTTGAATCCTTTCCCGTCAATTTGGTTCGTCATACCATTCCCCGAATGTTATGACCCAATGAAAATGCTTTGCAAAATGATCCTCTTTTAGGATTGATATTGCTCAACTCATTATTTTGTCCAATCACCATTTGGACAGAAAATTCAAAGAAATAGTTTCAATCAGACTTTTTCTCAAGTATTTCCAATCCTTACACACGAAAATTTTTAAATAATTGTCCTGTTTCAGTTTCTTGTATTATCTAGAAGCTTCTAGAGTAATATGCGAAACTCCTTTTGTGAAAGTATTATTAGTCCATTAATCGTTATTTCAATATAAAATGCTTGAAAAAGATCACAACAATGAACGTAAAAGGAATTAGTCAGGAGCATAGCTCGAAACAAATAAGCTAATCAAAGACAACCAAGGCAATAAAAGAAAATTGATTGGTATATATTAAAAGAATAAAGTAAGCAAAGATAGCCAAGGCTATAAAAGAAAATTGATTGGGGTGTATCTTTGAAATTTGAAAAGAATAAATTAATCAAAGATATCAAATTTAAAATGGGTAAGATAGAAGCTAGGTGCCCCAGATATCGCAACCTGAGCGCCTCTGTACAAACTCCTTGAGGACCATTTTGAGCTCAATATGTGTTTAGAGGATCTGGAGTACTTTGTCAATGCCCCAAGACGTAGCATATTTCCTATAACACCCCTAACCCAAAATCGTCGCTGGAATAAGGTTAAGGGGTATTATCGATCAATCAGAACATTTAACCCCTAAATGTCGACACAAAGTCAAACATCATCAAACACATCCATATACAATCATAGTGTCCCTTAAACGAGTCATCAAGACCCTAAGCATGCTTATAAACCGAGTCGGGACTAAACCAAAACATATATAAAATTTCATGAAAAATTGAAACTTTTCTAGAATACGGGGGAGACACCCCCGTGGGGGTAGGCCGTGCCTCTCCCATGGCTACATGACACACCCGTGTGACCTCCCCGTGGTTACATACTACCAAAATCAACACGGCTAACAAGCACGCCCGTGTGCTAAAGCCGTGTCCTATAAGGTCATATACTGCCATTTCTCGCACGACCTGTAGGCATGCCCGTGCCTTGGTCATGTGCAGTTTAAGCCACATTCTGCCAATTTACCCACGGTCTGAGACACGCCTGTGTGCCCCAGCTGTGCAACATTATAAGCCATTTTTGCAAGGCCAACATGCCACCCACTTAGGGTCAAACCTACAAGCCAATCAACCAAACATCTCATGCACATATTGCCATCTAAAAGCATACCAATTTAGCAATTTAAAACATGCAATCAATACCAACTCTAATCATACCCAATTCAATACCAATACTTATTCTATCACAAGCATAATTCATTCTCAAATCTCACTACCCCTACTAGCATTTATCAACACAAAGTTACCACTCAATAGCAAATTTATCAATCTACAAATCATGCCAAAAGATGTATCATATATATACCACATTCATTCATGCCAAACCTATCACATATCTAGCCACATCTCATGGGTACTTACAAATCTCAAACTTGATTCAATTAACTAGCCTATACATGCCATATTCTAGCTATATACATCTTTCCAAAAGCACCAAAATAGAATGCTGATAGTGTGATTGAGAAGGTGACGATCCCAGGTCTGAGCTAGCTTTACTGACCCTGCAAAGCAGAGAAACAAATCATACAGTAAGCTTTCCAAAGCTTAGTAGGTTCGAATTATAAAAAAATTAACTCAATGAACCAAGTCAATATACACATTTAAACATCACATAGATATTTTATCAATGGTACACAAGTTCAACTTTATTCAATACTCACATAGCATTCCATTCTTTCACTTCAAATTTCACCAATCACATAGGTATCATACTTACCTTGCCAACACTTAGTTAATCACTAATCATACTATCCAACCATCACATAGATAATGACACAACTAAGCACAATATCACTCTCAACCACATGCTTAAATAACTATTTATTCAACTCTTAAATCTATCATCAACCATATAGATTCAAACATACCTTGATCAACACGTAGTTACTCACCATTCATACAACTCAATTCCTCGATTTTACCTCTATTTCAACCTTTGCTATTACTCAAATGAATTTGCACACTTAGTGCCAATTTCACAACAGAAGCCTATTTGTCATCGTACATTTAGTGTCGATATGTTAAACAGAACTTATATCAGTAACGCACATACAGTGCCATTTCGATGAGCCAAAACTTCTATCGTTTCACACACACAATGCTATTCATTAAAGCCGTAGCTTCTATTGTTTCGCAAACACAATGCTAGTCGTTAATTATAATTGCACACTTAGTGTCTATTCTTTTATTCAACTTGCCTCGATGTCGCACACATAGTGCCAATTCCATAAGCCGAAGCTTTCGTATCATTGCACACACAATGCTATTAATTTCTTATAATCGCACACTCAATGCCTTAATACAAAATTGAACTCGATTCGATATGGCACACACAGTGCCAATCACAAAGCCGAAACTTCTATTATTTCGCACACAAAGTGCTAATCTTCTCGGTTACCCTCCCAAATACGCACACTTAGTGCCACATAGATTCATTTCTCACATTACATTTATAAATCAATAATATCATAACCATTCGTTTCACAACATTTAAACACAGCTAAATACACATATTATATCCGAACTTACCTCGGACGTTGATATATATCAAAACGATCAATTAATCGAGTACTTTGTCTTTACCTCGACCTCGATCCGAACCTCTCCTTTCTTGGTCTATACACATTCAAATTCAATCCACTCAATCAAAAATTCATTCAATTTAGTCCACACACACTTATTTAGGGTATTTTACAAAATAGTCCTCACATTTTTATAGTTCGACACTTTAGTCCCTAATTCATCAAATCACAAAATAGCCGAATTCTTCCCATGCCAATACAAGCCCACATATTTCATTATTTCACATTTTAGTCCTCCAATTTACACTTTTCACAATTTAGCCCAAAACACTCAATTTCATCAATAATCCCAAGACAAACTATGTTAATCCAACACCAAGTTTTCATATTTCAAAATCAACTAGCACATAGCTCAAACATTCATCAATGGCTCATCACAACAACATCATCAATACATGGAATTTGAGCATGGGTTTTGTAAAGCACCAAGCAACGATCACAAAAACGTAGAAATTATCAAAAACCGAAGTTAAAACTCACCTTAATCAAAGAAGACAATAGCCGAATGCCCTAACAAAATTTCTCTTTTCTTTCTTCCAATATTCAGCACCCAAAATAAGATGATAATGTTCATCTTTTCTTTTGTTTATTATAATATAAACATATATTATTCAATTACTAAAATATCCATTAAATTTTTAATTAAAATAAACATATAATAAGGGAAAATTTGCCTTTCATTCATCCACTATCTACAAATGGGTATAATAACAACATTAGGCCTCTTCCTTAGTAAGCCAACAACATTTAAGTACTCACAAATCAACACACAGCATTTTACTCTCTATACAATTTAATCCTTTCTCTTAATTCGACACACGAATAATCAAATTATTACATAGAATTTTCACACAGACTATGTCACATATCATTCACATAGAAAATATCATTAAAATATTTTTACGACCTCGAATTTGTGGTCTCGAAACCACTGTTTCGACTAGGGTCTAAACCGGGCTGTTACATTTCCTCATTGTTAATTCAAGCATAGCAAGACTACCTCATGCCCTATCTTTGATCAAAATTTGAGCAGTCCTTTTTGGGTTTTCGGCTCAAAACTCCTTTGGTCTCAAAGCGCCCTTTGCGGGTTTTCGCATTGGCCTCTCCTCTTTTTTTTTCTCTTTTTTTTTTGAATTAGATCTCAAGGCGCCCTTTGTAGGTTTTCAATTTGGTCTTTTTCTCTTTCAGGTAAAATAATTCTTGTCTGAACCTGAATTTGCCAAATTGGGTAAGTCTTTGCCATCCGTCCTGGTCAATATCAGTGCTTCTTTAGAACAAGCCCTTTTTTGCTACATAAGGTCCTTCCCAGTTTGGCATCTACTTTCTTCTGAAATCTTTTTGTCTAAGGAAGATCTGTTTCACCATCAAGTTCCCATTGTGGAATTCTCTAGAATGAACCTCTTTGTCGTAAGCTCGCATCATCTGACCGTGATGGATAGCTTTCAACCTTTTCTTTGATTAGGTTCAATTGGCAACAATGCTTCCATTCCATAAACCAATGATTAAGATGCTGCCCCGGTAAAAATCCTAGCCAACGTTCGATAACCATAAAAGATAAATAGTAACTTCTTTATGCCAATATTTACAAGTCTCGGTTAACTTTTCTACAATCCTTGTTTTGTTTTATTATTATTTTTTTGGCTGCCTTTGCTACTCTATAATATGACGTCTGATCTTTGAACAGACTACAAACTTTTGACTTTGTCCTTTTTGGCATTCTTTGTTGGCGCCTGATCTTTTTGTTTTAAATTGATGACTTCGACTTTGTAACGTTGGCATATGAATCTACTTCCACCCTCTTAATGAAGTAAACGAAGACCACAATGATGAATCGATATCGACTAGAAGCTTTTAACGAGATTAGCCCCATCACATCCATGCCCCACATATGGAAAATTTGTAAAGAAATAGAGAAGGCACATAAATCTTGTCTTCTTCAATTCAGCATTTGCGGTAAAACTGATGCAATCCCCTTCTATGGTAGACCAATAGTGTCCGATCCTCATGTTTAGCCCGTGTCTTAGTAGCCTAGGCATGTCCTGATAAGATTGTGCGAAAACATCTTTAAATTCTCGAAAATAACTCAATGATGTCTTGCCTTATTTCTTTGGTGAGCTGGGCTTCGATCTTCACCCCTTTCGTAGACTCATAATATCCACTGACCTTTTGTAGAGTAGGGTTTGTTTTTCATCATGTTCTACCATTCTTAACAAATCAGAAGATAGGTTACAATCTTTGTCATCTTCAAAGTCCTAAGATCCCTCTAGACACATATCTTACTCGAAAGAAGACTCTGAGTCAGTAGTAGCGTTGCTCACATCGTTGATATCTAGAGACCTATTCTAGTTCGAAAGAAGATTCCAAAGAAAAAATGATTCAAAGAATGTTTATTTATATGATCATGAAGAATGAAAGAATATTTGAAAGAAAGACCAAACAAAAGAAAAAAAAATTGTAAACAATTGTTTGTACAGCATGAAATGGAAAGAATAAAAGAATATTTGCTTAAAAGATGCATTTTATTGAAATAAAATTTTAGACACGAGCCTATTTCACAAAAGGGTTCTTATTGCCTCTAGGCTTAAGGCAACAAGCATGTTTTGAATATTACTATAGATCAGTTCTAAAAATACAGGGATCTCTTCCACAGTCTCATTATTCAAAACACTCCCAAGTATGCAAGGCCTTGGAAACTTCATTCCCCGATTCCCTCTTTAGATATGTCATTAGTGTTCAGATTCCTAATATCAAGTCTTGTCCTAAAGCCCTGAACTCTATGCATTCTTAAATCTCATAGATCTCACCCCTTCACCTAGATGGTTGGGTGACAGATTTTCTACCCTAGAGGGATCATCGAATTTGACAATACCCATTTTGACAAGTCTTTCGATCATCTTTTTGAAAGCGACGCAGTCCTCGATTGAATGTCCTGTGATCCCTCCATGGTATTCACATTGGTTCTATATAAAAAAGGGGATACAACATATGCGTCAAACAAAATTTGGTACAACTCCCTATACATAATTGGGATGGGTGCGAACTGGGGTTTTTTTGAGTTCGGTCTTGGATTAGGTTCTTACCTTAGGGAGACCTAATGGCTGAGAGTTATCGTTCTTGGCTGGCTTATTGTAATCGGCTTCGAATGGCCCTTGTTATACCTACTCGTACCATTTGATTCCTTTTTCTTCTTCTTCAGGGCCTTTGAAGTCCACTCTCCCCTTTCTCTTGTTTTTTCAGTACAACCGATTTGGCTCGATCATCATCCGAGTTAACACCTAAACCCATCGGGGAGTTCAATAGGGCCAAAGTATCCGTCTGACATTGGGGTCCAATAATGATGAGTACCTTATGTGAATGAGTGTCTGGTTGATTCAGGACACCTATTGGGGAATAAACGATGTCTTCATCATCATCCACACTGTTGGCCACTATGCCACTCTTTTTTTCAAGTACTCCGGCTAGCAACTGGGTTAGCTGGCCCATCATATTCTTTTGGAATTCTTGCATTTGTTCATGCATTTTTTGTTGAATCTTGGTCAATTGCCCCTGCATCTGTATTTGCATTTGCTCTATTCTCACCAACCTTTGTTCAATGTTTTCCAAGTTAACTGAAGTATTTTTACCTAATTAGGGTCCAATTATAAAAGTCTAATGCTAATGATGCAATGTAATGCAAATGCATGAATGCAAAAAAGAAGGCATCGATTCTAATTCAACTTCATTTTAGAAAACTTTATTAGAAAACAAAATCCTTTACATAAAACGAACTATAAATATGCTTTCGCCTTAAGGCCTAAAGTTTTAATTTTCCCAAATAACGAAACTAGCTCTTGACTATGATCTTACTTTAGCTCATACTTCATGTTCAACATATCAACCTGTACTGCCAAAGTCTGTAGGTAATTAGCTACCTCTCGAATTTGAACTATTGCCTCACCCATAAGATAATCCTGATTTCTAACTTGATCATGAGAATGGTGAAGCTCTTCCTTTCAACGCCATTCTCTTATTTCAAGAAGCTCGATCCGAAGTTCACAACTGTGCAATGCTGATTCTAACTCTTCAATCTTACACTTTAGTTCCTCGATCTTGTTCAGACTTGACTTTAACTCAATTGTAAAATTACGGCATCGATGGTGGTGAAGAGATGTCCCATTTCGGCCACTTTAGCTTTTAATCCACTTTTTTCCTTTTAGCCTTCTGTCAAGCTTCTTTCTAAGGCCTCATTCCACATCTGCATCTCTTGGAACTTCTTCTACCAATGGTCGGCTTTAGCTTTTTCCTTTTGAACCTCTTGTTGCCACTATTGCTGTAACACCCCTAACCCTTATCCAACGCTGGACTAGAGTTAAAGGCATTGCCGGACAGATCGAAAACATTTACAGAATTAAACATACAACTATTCATCAATATCAATCATAATGTCTCTTAAGTAGGTCATCGAGACCATAATCATGCTTATAAATTGAGTTAGGACTAAATCGAGACACATACAAAATTCCATGGAAAATTAAAAACTTTTCTAAATATAGGGGATACACGCCCGTAGGGGTAGGCCGTGCCTCATCCACGGCTACTTGACACACCCGTGTGTCCTCCCCGTGGTCATATAATGCCAAAACCAACACGGCTACCAAGCACGCCCATGTGCTAAGGCTGTGTCCTACTAAGTCATATACTGCCATTTCTCACACGGCCTTTAGACACGCCCGTTTCATGACCGTGTACTTCTTAAGCTAACTACTGATTTTACCCCACGGTTACTAGGCACGCCCGTATGCCATGACCGTGTGACATAATAGGCCATTTGCAAGGCCAATAAGCCACCCATTTGGGTCACACCTACAAGCAAAATTTACCACCAAAGGCTTACCAAAATAATCATTTAAAATATGTATTCAACACCAATTCCAACCATATCAATTTCAAAGGTTAAAACTCATATCATTACAAGCATAAATCAACTCAAAACTTGTCAAAACTCATGGCTAAGTTCACTTTATAAACATATACACATATCTAGCCTATACATGCCATAATTAGCTATATACATTTCTAAAGGGTACCAAAATAAGTTTAGTAGTGTGATGACAAATCCTTGACGGTCTCGAGCCTTCAGTAGCTTTGATGACCTATAAAACAGAGAAAACAAACACACCAAGTAAGCTTTCCAAAAGCTTAGTAAGTCAATATACAAACAAACTTGGCATATAAAACGTATAAGCAATTTGATACATTTGCACATCTCATTCACTTAACAAATTATCAAATAAATACTTTGATTTAACATATGGCCATGCTTGCCACATTCATCAATTCAAGAATCATTTGTACACATAGCTCTTACATAATCATTCTTACATCGTATTTAATCTTACTTCTCTTCAAAACATAGTAGTATAGGTACTTACCTTTTCATTATATATATACCAAATGTACCTAAATCAAACATTCGTTTACTTGAATGTTCAAAGCTCGAATTTACTATTCATATCACATACTTGCCCGTTGAACCTTTAAGAATCTAATAGGATGCTTAAAAAGATCAGAATAATCGTACAATACCAACGTCTCAGACGAGGTCTAACATGCTCTTGGATATTAATGCCACTGTCCCAGACAGGATCTTATACGAATCGATACGATGCCGATGTCCTATACATGGTCTTACACGTAAAACTTATATCGATGTCAACGTCCCAGACGTGGTCTTACTCGTAAAGCACATATCAATATTGACGTCCCAGACGTGGTCTTACACGAAATCACAAATCAATGCCAACGTCCTGGACGTGGTCTTACATGATAAAACATAACAGATTCCTATGTCATGACATAGCTAATCTTATCTATTCCTAAGTTCGAACGGGACTTCTCGGACTTTATCACTATATCAAACTTATCTCGGATTTCATGCACGTAACATCTCATACACATTCATTATCATTTGTAGTTATATGCATATATCCAATTCAATACAAATATATTTATTTTCATAGTGACTTACCTCGGATTCGATCTATCGGAATGAAAATGGCTACTCGACAAATTTTGCTTTCCCGCGATCTAAGTCCTGTTTTCCTCGGTTCTTGATCTTAATCTAGCTCAAACTTAGCCGAAACCTTGCTTAGATTTTCTTCCTTTTTCTTTCTCCAAATTCAGCACTAAGAAGATGATAACCATCATCTTTTCATTTGTTTTCTTTAACTAACATAATATTAATCTATTTACCAAATTAGCCTTATTACTAAATATATAACTATCATATAATGTAAGGTTATTCTTGACCATAGCCATCCACTATCTCATTAATGGCTCAATTGCCATACAAGTCCTCCATCTTTTCAAAGTCACAACACATTGATACTTTAACAAATAGCATACAACTTTCATATTTAATGCAAATCAATCCTTTTGTCAAATTAAACACACAGACGACAAATTAGGTTAGAAAAATTTAGCACATGCTAATTCACATATCAACGGCATAGAAAATAATATTAAAAATATTATACGGACTCAAATTTGTGGTCTCAAAACCCTTTCTCCGACTAGGGTATAAATCGGACTATTACAATTCTCCCCCCTTAGGGATTTTCATCCCTGAAAATCTTACGGTTAAACAGAGTCAGATATTGCTGCCTCATTGAGTTCTCAGGCTCCCACGTAGCCTCTTCTATTTCGTGTCGATTCCACATTACTTTTACTAACAAAATTTTCTTATTTCTCAATTCTTTCACTTCACGAGCTAAAATACGGATCAGTTCCTCTTCATATGTCATATCAGATCGAATTTCAATTTCAGATAGGGTAATCACATGTGACGGATCAGATCGATATCTACAGAGCATCGAAACGTGAAATACATTATGAATCTTTTCTAACTTAGACGGCAACTTTAATCTATATGCAGCAGGCCCGACAAGTTCAATAATCTCATATGGTCTGATGAATCTCGGACTTAGTTTGCCTTTACGTCTGAATCGAAGCACTTTCTTCCACGGAGACACTTTTAGAAATACCTTGTCACCGATTTCAAATTTTATATCTTTTCGTTTCATATCTGCATAAGACTTCTGATGATCAGATGTTGCTTTCAAATAATCTCGGATTAGTTTCATTTCTATTCTGAGTCTCTAATCAAATCAACTCCGTGCAACTTATTCTCACTGAGTTCAGTCAAATATAAAGGTGTATGCCACTTACTTCCGCACAAAGCTTCATAAGGTGCCATTTTGATGCTTGTCTGAAAACCATTGTTATACGCAAATTTGATCAACGGCAGATACTGTTCCCACGAACTATCAAACTCAAGTATACAGCATCTTAACATATCCTCTAAAATCTGAATAATTTGTTCAGACTGACCATCTGTCTGTGGATGAAAAGCTGTACTGAAATGTAATTTTGTACCCAAAGCTTCTTGCAATTTTTTCCAGAATCGCGATGTAAATCTCGGATCTCTATCTGACACAATAGATAGTGGCACCCCGTGCAGTCTCACAATCTTAGAAATATAAAGTTCAGCTAATCTTTCAAGTGAGTAATCTGATCTTACTGGAATAAAATGAGTAGATTTCGTCAATCGGTCAACTACGACCCAAATCACATCTTTCTTTCTCGGAGTTAGAGGCAATCCAGAAACAAAGTCCATCGTTACTCTATCCCATTTCCACTCAGGAATCAGAATCGATTGTAGCAAATCGGACGGAACTTGATGTTCAGCTTTCACTTGCTGACAAACTTAACATTTCGAAACAAAGTCAGAAATGTCCCGTTTCATACCAGACCACGAGTAGTGTTGCTTCAAATCATGGTACATTTTAGTACTTCCCAGATGTACATATAGATGACTATTATGTGCTTCATTCAAGATCAACTGAATCAACTCTGGATTTCTCAAAACACAGATACGATCCCGAAATCTCAAACAACCATCCACAATTTGAAATTCAGATTCAGAATTCATTTCACACTGAGCTCATTTTGCTAACAATTCATTATCAAACTTCTGAGCATCACATATCTATTGTAAAAAAACGATTTTTCTTTTAATTCTGCTAACACAGAACAATCATCAGACAAATCCAGCTGAGTATTCAAAGCACGTAAAGCAAACAATGATTTTTTACTCAGAGCATCTGCAACAACATTTTCTTTACCCGGGTGATAATCTATCACAAGTTCGTAATCTTTCAACAACTCAAGCCATCTTCTCTGACGCAGATTCAAATCTTTCTGAGTCATAAGATATTTTAAACTTTTATGAGCCGAAAATACATGACATTTCTCACCGTACAGATAATGACGCCAAATCTTAAGTGTAAACATGATTGTAGCTAATTCAAGGCCGTGCATCGGATAATTCTTTTCATGAGGCTTCAACTGTCTTGAGGTATAAGCTACAACTTTTCCTTCTTGCATCAAAACACATCCCAGACCATTTAACGAAGCATCACTGTATACAACAAATTCTTTACCCGATTCTAACTGTACTAATACCAGAGCTTCTGTTAATAGAGTTTTTAACTGATCAAAACTTTTCTGACATTTATCCGACCATTCAAATATAGCATCTTTTTGAAGTAATCTAGTCAACGGAATAGCTATAGCTGAAAATCCTTTTACAAATCTACGGTAATAACTAGCTAAACCCAAAAAACTGCGGACTTCAAATACATTTCTCGGAGGTTTCCAATTCAAAATAGCAGAAATCTTACTTGGATCTACTCGGATTCCAGAAGCTGACACAATATGTCCCAGAAAACTAACCTCATGAAACCAAAATTCACATTTGCTGAATTTCTCATATAATTGCTTTTCTCTCAAAGTTTGTAACATAATTCTCAGATGTTTAGCATGCTCATTTTCATCACGTGAATAAATTAGGATGTCATCTATGAATACCACAACAAATCGATCTAGGTACGGTCTGAAAATTCTATTCATCAAATCCATAAAAACAGCAAGAGCATTGGTTAGTCTAAATGGCATAACTAGAAACTCATAATGTCCGTACCTCATTCTGAAAGTAGTCTTTGGAATGTCTGAATCTTTAACTCTCAACTGGTAGTATCCCGATCTCAAATCAATCTTAGAAAACACAGTAGCTCCTTTTAACTGATCAAATAAATTATCTATTCGGGGCAACAAATATTTATTATTTATTGTCACTTTATTCAACTGACGATAATCAATGTACATTCTCATCGTACCATTTTTCTTTTTCACAAACAAAACAGGAGCACCCCAAGGTGAAAAACTCGGTCTAGCGAACCCTCTATCAGTCAACTCCTACAACTGTGACTTTAACTCTTTCAACTCTGTTGGTGCCATTCTATACGGAGCTATCGAAATAGGTGTAATACCAGGCGTCAATTCAATACCAAACTCAACTTCATGAATCGGAGGTAAACACGGTAACTCTTCAAGGAACACATCAGAAAACTCACAAGCAATAGGTACTGACTTAACTTTCTTCTCAGACACTTTCCAATCAATCACATAAGAGAAATATGAATCATACCCCTTTTTCACATAACTTTGAGCTTTCAAAATAGATATCACAGTAGGAAATCCATTCAAATCATTAAACTCAACCCATACAATTTCATTATTCGGACATCTCAAATTTATAGTCTTCTTTTTCAGTTCACAATAGCATCATGCAAAGACAACCAGTCCATACCCAGAATAATATCGAACTCATCAAATGGCAGAAGCATCAGATCAGCAGGGAAACAATCATCTCAAAACATTAACGGACAGTTCTTGCATACTTTGTCAACAAGGACACTTTTACCTAAGGGGTTCGATACTTTTATAGCAAGTTCAGTAGACTCTACATGCAAAGTCTTACTGTAAACTAAATTCATGTATATATACAAATGCATAGATCCATGGTCTATCAATGCAATCACATAAGTATCATGAAGCGTAAAAGTACCCGTTATGACATCAGGTGATGAAGCTTCCTCACGAGCTCGGATAGCATACGCTCTGGCAGGTGCTCTCGCTTCAGATCTTACAATAGTATCTCTCGTACACCTCTGACTACCACTATCATTTCTTGTATTCTTTGAAAGTCTACCTCTTACAGGTGCATTATCAGGTCTCGAATTTTGAACAATCTCTGGCTCGGCAAACTCAGGACAATCACGGATAAAATGGTCAACTGATCCACATCGGAAACAAGTTCTGTCATTTAATCTACAGCTTCCCGGATGCCTTTTTCCACAATGTTTACTTTCAGGTCTGTTAGTCCGAACATTACCAACACTAGCCATTGAAGTTGTGGGAGTTTTGGAACTCATCTTCGATCTATCTCGAGTCCTGCTCAAATGTCTCACATTATCCCTGAAATGACTTCGATCATCTCTGAATGTCTTCGGAGCAGAATGAAATGATTTGCTCATAAATCTCTTTATCATATCTCGGGCTTCAGTCTCAGCTTTTCTTTTATCTTTCCCAAGTACTTCAACTTTGCATGCTCGATCAACGAGTACAACGAACTCTTTTATCTCTAAAATCTCGACTAACAAACGGATATATTCATTAAGACCGTCTTCAAATCTTTTACACATTATAGTTGTAGATGATATACACTCTCGGGCATATTGACTTAGTCACACGAACTCTCGTTCGTACTCAGAAACAGTTATTCACCCTGTTTAAGTTCTAAGAATTCCTTCTATTTTTTATCAACGAATCTCTCACTGATATATTTCTTCCGAAACACAATCTGAAAGAAATCCCATGTAACTTGTTCTCTCGGAACAACAGAAATTAAGGTTTTCCACCATTGATAAGCTGCATCTCAGAGCAATGATACCACACACTTAATGCATTCTTCTGGAGTCAGAGACATTTCATCGAATACCCGGATAGTATTTTTAATCTAAAAATCGGCCTTTTCAGCATCATCATCATTAGTAACCCAGAATTCTTCGGCCCCGTACTTACGAATCTTGTCAACTGGAGGCTTATTCAACAGATTCAGATACATAACCGGTGGCCTAACTGTAGTCTGGGGGGATTAACCGGGGGCGAGGGTTGCGAAATAGTCGGGTTATTTCTCATAAATTGAGTGAACCACTCACTCAACATCTGGAAGAAAGCTTGTTTAGCTTCTCCCTCCTGACCACTCGTAGCCAATTTCGGATCAGAAGGCTCTGTCTCTTGCACTGGAGCGGGCGCATTACTTTCTACGTCATTAGCTACGGCTCTTTTAGGATCCATTACTATACAAAAATCACATTTTATACGTCAAGATTCATCACACTATCACAATTTAGATATATGGCATGTATGGCCAGACTCTGACACGCTACGTTAGTCTAAGAATCGACTAAACCGTAGCTCTGATACCAACTAAATGTAACACCACTAACCCATATCCGATGCCAGACTAGGGTTAAAGGCATTACCGGACAGATCAAAAATATTTACAGAATTAAACATACAACTATTCATCAATATCAATCATAATGTCCCTTAAGTAGGTCATCGAGACCTTAATCATGCTTATAAATCGAGTCGGGACTAAATCGAGACACATACAAAATTCAATGAAAATTAAAATTTTTCTAAATCAGGGGATACACGCCGGTGGGGGTAGGTCGTGCCTCACCCATGGCTACTTGACATACCTGTGTGTCCTTCCCGTGGTCATATACTGCCAAAACTAACACGGCTACCAAGCACCGTGCTAAGGCCATGTCCTACTAAGTCATATACTGCCATTTCTCACACGGCCTTTAGACACGCCCGTGTCATGACCGTGCACTTCTTAAGCTAGCTACTGATTTTACCCCACGATTACTAGGCACGCCCATGTGCCATGACCGTGTGACATAATAGGCCATTTGCAAGGCCAATAAGCCACCCATTTGGGTCACACCTATAAGCAAAATTTACTACCAAAGGCTTACCAAAATAATCATTTAAAACATGTATTCAATACCAATTCCAACCATATCAATTTCAAAGGTAAAAACTCATATCATTACATGCATAAATCAACTCAAAACTTGTCAAAACTCATGTCTAAGTTCACTTCATAAACATATACACATATCTAGCCTATACATGCCATAATTAGCTATATACATTTTCAAATGGGTACCAAAATAAGTTTAGTAGTGTGATGGCAAATCCTTGACGGTCCCGAGCCTTCAGTAGCTTTGACAACCTATAAAACAGAGAAAATAAAAACACCAAATAAGCTTTCCAAAAGCTTAGTAAGTCAATATACAAACAAACTTGGCATATAAAATATATAAGCAATTTGATACATTTGCACATCTCATTCACTTAACAAATTATCAAATAAATACTTTGATTCAGCTTATGGCCATGCTTGCCACATTCAGCAATTCAAGAACCATTTGTACACATAGCTCTTACATAATCATTCTTGTATCGTACATAATCATTCTTGCATCATATTTAATCTTACTTCTCTTCAAAACAAAGTAGTATAGTTACTTACCTTTTCATTATATATATACCAAATGCACCTGAATCAGACATTCGTTCACTTGAATGTTCAAAGCTCAGATTTACTATTCGTATCACAGACTTGCTCATTAAACCTTTAGGAATCTAGTAGAATGCTCAGAAAGATTGGAATAATCGTACAATTCCAACGTCCCAGACGAGGTCTTACATGTTCTCGGATATCAATGCCACTGTCCCAGACAGGGTCTTATACGAATCGATACGATGCCGATGTCCTAGACATGGTCTTACACGTAAAACTCATATCGATGCCAACGTCCCAGACGTGGTCTTACTCGTAAAGCACATATCAATGCTGACGTCTTAGACGTGGTCTTACACGAAATCATAAATCAATGCCAACGTCTCGAACGTGGTCTTACATGATAAAACAGAACAGATTCCTATGCCATGACATAGCTAATCTTTTCTATTCCTAGGTTCGAATGGGACTTCTCGAACTTTATCACTATATCAAACTTATCTCAGATTTCATGGATGTAACATCTCATACACATTCATTATCATTAGTAGTTATATGCATATATCCAATTCAATACAAATACGTTTATTTTCATAGTGACTTATCTCAAATTCGATCTATCGAAATGAAAACGGCTACTCGATAACTTTCGCTTTCCCGCGATCTAAGTCTGTTTTCCTCAGTTCTTGATCTTAATCTAGCTCAAACTTAGCCGAAACCTTGCTTAGATTTTCTTCCTTTTCTTTCTCCAAATTCGGCACTAAGGAGATGATAACCATCATCTTTTCATTTATTTTCTTTTACTAACATAATATTAATCTATTCACCAAATTAGCCTTATTACTAAATATATAACTATCATATAATGTAAGGTTATTCTTGACCATAGCCATTCATTATCTCATTAATGGCTCAATTGCCATACAAGTCATTCATCTTTTCAAAGTCACAACACATTGATACTTTAACAAATAGCATACAACTTTCATATTTAATGCAAATAAATCTTTTTGTCAAATTAAACACACAGACGAACAAATTAGCTTACTGAAATTTAGCAAATGCTAATTCACATATCAACGGCACAGAAAATAATATTAAAAATATTATACAGACTCAATTTGTGGTCCCAAAACCACTGTTACAACTAGGGTATAAAACGAACTGTTACACTTGTGAAGTCTTTCCCAGTCCAACATTCCTCATCGATAGACGTAACTTCTTGTACCCTGTCTTTAGGTCATTTAGATCTTCCTCGACCCTTTTCTTCCCTTTTCTTAACTTTTCGGCCTCTGATTTCTGAACATCCACATCTAGCCTCAAGTACATCTTTTCTTCTTTTAATTTTTTCGTCCTCTTCTCAAGCTCAGAACTCATCTTCTCAAAATCTTGCTTTATAATCTCTAATTCTGATGGGACCGCTTGCAAGCATTCTTCTCTTGTTCGGTCACCTTCTGAATTCAACTCGAGGATGTTATCATTAACCCATCCAATCCTTCATCCACTGTATTCTGAGGTCATCATTGGGCCTGCGGATAATCTTTTCATTCTGCGAATCTGATTTCAAGCACCAAAAATCTCTTTAACCCTCTTCTTATAATTTTCCCCTTTGTTTGAAAACTCACACTAAGCCAGCCCATATGTTACAGGTACAAACTGTCTCGATCCATATTGCCTTAGTACAAGCAAAGGAGCGTACCCAACGGCTCCCCAAATTCCAAGTAAAGGAACCTAGTCAAAACTCCCACATTGATAACAAATTTTATCTGGAATCATCCAAGGGGCTCTCCAATCGACGTCTTCCTCTTGAAGGTTTTGAAGAAGCGCCATCCAGTTTTTCTTGGACACGTCTTCTCTCATTGGTGTAGCTACTATCTCTTTCAATGGAGAGTAGTTCTCAGAGTAAACCCGATAAGAATCTTTCTCCACCTTCAGAAATGACTATGGAACCAAGCTAATAACAACTGGGCGCATCTAATAAACCTGCCTTCACTTGTTCTTCTACATGCATTCAAAGATCTAAACGTCTCAGCTAAGATCGCAGGTACAGGCGTGACCCCTTTGTCAAGTATATCGAATAAATCAGTAACTGCTTCATCTACGTGTCTGAAAGCTTTAGGGAAAATTACCAAACTGTAAATACATAAGGCAAAGATGTCAATCTTCTTCTTTACATCTGGATGTGCTAGGATCAGATCCCTCAAACTCTCCCAATGAATGCATTTACCTTCACCGTTCTCTTGAATTCTGGTTGCAACCCACTATTCACTCATCCCCGTGATATTCATTAACTTCTTCACAAAAGTTGGAACATTAGCAGCCCTAGAATAAACTCTGTTGACTTGGATCCTCAAACAGCGAAGCAAGGTCGTATATTCCTCCACTGTGGGCACCAAATCTACTTTTCCAAAAGTAAAACAACTATAAGCAGAATTCCAAAACTGAGTCATAGCGCGAAACAGATATTTATCTACTTTGACATCGAGCAAGTAAGGTAGATTTCCATAATTACGATAGAACAGCTGTTTTGCCTCATTGTCCCACTGGGTCCATATTCCCTTCAACTCCTGAAGCTCATTTTGCGTGACACTAATACAAAAGAAATCTCGTAGTTCTGACAAATAACCCTCAGCTAAGCTATCCCCTTTCTCTAGTTGCCCTTGCTTTGACCATATACGGACGACTGCATTGTCTTCCACTTTATCAAGGAATTCGTTCACCAAAACTAGCTTTCTAACTTTAGAAACTGACCGTGAATTGATAAGTCTTAAAATATGAAATGACATGTACAAAAATGAAACACAACAAGTTAGTACCACATAATAAAATATAAAGCAAGTAAAATGGACACTTATCTGGGTAACTACTAAGGTTTGGCATAGCTTTACCTAAGGCGGGTTCTTAGGGTTTACTATATGCGGTTTAGTCCTAAAGTTGAGGTACCTGAACCAGCAAATTCCTCGATCCTCACCCATTATAGGCTCATACGGACCGAGTTGGTTCGGGAATACATTTCCTATGGCCATGCGAAGTGAAAACTTCACGAAGACATAGGTACAGATGTATCCCAAAGCAATCCACTAGCCGTGGAGGTGAAAACCTCACGAAGGCATAGCTTCTAGCTCCCACTTAAAGGCGCGACCACAACGGTCATGTAGTGTAATGCAGGGAAGTATATTTAAAAAAATAGAACCACAAGCAATAAAAGGATCATGTTTTTTTTTAAATCAGAATTTTGAATTCGAACAAAAGGACATGAAATTATCGATTTTACGGCTTGACTCTCTCATTGGTCTCAAGTGGAGTCGCCAAGCTGTCGAATTATAAAAAAAAAATAGGGATCGACTTTTAAAAATGAAAATGGGAGTCGCCACCAATCTCTTTTTACTTAGATGTGATTGGATCACCTTGTAAAATGTTTTATTTCAAAATATTGATTTTGGTCCACGAAAATCAAGAAAACGGGTTCGGGAGTCGATTACCTATGAGGAAGGATTAGCACCCTCATAACGCCCAAAAATTGGTACCTAATCGATAAAATCATGTCCTAGTGTTAAAAATTAAAAAATTTTAAAATATGATCCTTTTATTAGAAAGAAAGATAGGACTTACCTATCTCAAAGAAATAAGATACTATACCCAGTAAGTTAGGATATAACATCTCATGACTTCGAAACTAGACACGCCTTTATCTTAGAAAATTCCTACCTCGAGACACAAAACATCATATCCAATAAGTTAGAATACAACGTTTTGAATTCCCAAGAATAAGTTTTTGATTTGAAATTTGTAAGTTTCAATTTTAAAGAGAAAGGATATTCAATACCTTAAGTTCCACGAGAAAAATCGAAACCTAGTAAGTTAGGGCACAATTCTTCTCGAAGTCCCCAAATATCATATATCACCGTATTTTTTGAAACTTTGAATAAAAACGACAATTTAACGAAAATGTGTTTTATAAAAATGATATGAATTGATTTTGTATTAATACATTACAAAATATATATATAGAATATCGATTCATTATAATCACAAGTTATACTATCAATTAATGCTAATATAGTCAATTAACGAAAGAATATAGCAACAAATTTATGAAATGAAAATAAATATGCTAAGCAATAATAAACAATTAAAGGAACATAAATAAACATATACAATAAGCAACAATAATTAAAATTCATATGAAATATAAAAATTCAAGAAATGAATATATATAATAAAAATGAATATATAAATAATTATATATAATATAATTTAAATAAATTTTATACAAAATAAAATTTTGAAAATAATGTATGATATGATATAATACTATATACAAAATTTTAAAATATATAATAACTAATATATAAATCCTAACATAATATGTAATAAAAATAATTAAACCAAATAAAATAATAAATAATAATAGTTTAAAATATATAAGGATAATACATAATAAAAAAATATATACAAGTTTTATACTATTAATATACGAATAATAAGAATAATATAATATTTTAATATGATAAAATAATTAAGTATAGTATTAGAATAATTTAAAAATAAAATAAAATAATAAATAAAGGAGGATTAAATAGCAAATAAAAATAAATATAAAAGGATTAAATAAAAAATGCGCGTCATACTGTAGGGGCTAAAATGGCAATTATGCCAAATTTTAAAAAACGACAACGTTCTGATCTTAGCCCTTAAGGAGCCCGAGGACTTAATTGAAACCAAATATAAACTTTAGGGCTAATTTAATAAAAAAATAGAAATTCAAATTGGACTGAATTAAAAATACTAAAATAGCAGAAGGACCGAAGAGGCAATTAGCCCTTTTGACAAAAACGCGCGGATCCTCCCCGGGTTTTCGGGTCAACGAGCAGATCCTCTTTAAAACGACATCGTTTTTGGCTTTAAGGGCAATCCTCAAAACGGCGCCGTAGGGATCACCTATATAAGCCACATTTAAACCCAAAAAATCATTTCAGAAACCCCTTTAAAACAAAAAATCAAAACAGAGCCCTCAATGCTCTCTCCCTCCACGGCCTAAGGTTTGGCTCCAGTCATCAGGCCTCTAGGCTTTTGCCCTCACGCACGCCACGCGCCATCATCTACGCCCAATATGGCGGCCGGAGGTTAAAAACCTCTGCTTTTCAATGCGAATCGACAGATATTCCCTTTTTATACTCTTTAATAGTTTTTTATATATTTAAAATGCATAGATCAGGAGAAAAAAAAAATAAAACGAAATAATAAAACAAAAAATCACCTTCTGTTGCTTAAAGTTCTCCGTATTTTATTTTAGTGGTTTTTTTTTTGTATTCTCTCTGTCTGTTCGTACAAGTTTATTAGGGTTATTTATAACCCTAAAAAATAAAGTAGAAATACATACAAAAATTTCTTTCTGTTTTTGCTAATTTCTTTCTTTCCTTTTGTTGTTTGTTCTTTCCTTGTTTACAGATCAATGACGAGGAGCGCGATAATGACTAGGCGCGACTTGCGGCGCGATTAGGGGCCTCGGCGAGAAGGAGGGCTGCTGGGTATCGAGGGGTTGATTGCAACCTGCGGCACGAGGACATCAATAGTCACATTTACGTCGTGCTAATCCCACCAATAGTCACATGTCACTGTTTAATTGATCCAACAGTTACATCAATAAAATTTATGAATATTAAAAAAAATTTATTTGATTAACTTTTTTAATTTTATTAAAATTTTCAGTCAGAATTTTATATATAAAAATAGAAGAAGTAGTAGATGAAGAAAAACGAAATTATATTAAAAATTGGTGAAGACACGCAACTAATAAAGTAACACACTTTTGTGTTTCTTAATTATCTTATCACTAAAATTAAATTAATTAGATGGGACGGGAACATGAACATCTCCCAGTACGGACAAATGATACCGTTAATTACACTATTAAAATAATATAAAACAACCACTTTGTTCAAAGTTTTTTTTTTTTTTTTTTTTTGGAGGATGTAAAATTTTTATTTTTCTATTATTCATAACTAAGCACGACCTAATATTAATAAAGAAAAAATGTAAGCCAATTAATTTCCCAAAGTATGGAAGCATAAAGTATACTTATTTTTAAAGGATTTTGCTAATACAATTTGATAAAATAATATGAAATGATGAATAAAATTATAGATTATTATATTTAAATTATAAATAAAATATTAATTAACCTTAAAAAACCCTAAAATACTTTTCAACTAGACTTTTTAAATACCATATTAATTAACTTTAAACTGTAATTTAATAGACACTTGAATCTTTTAATACTCAATCTTTTTGGCAGTTTAGATCTCAAGAAAACTAAGCTTCAATTTTCCTTTCATGTCCCATCAATTCATTAACACCATGTTTGGTTGGGGGGAATAGGAATGCATTCCCCCCTAATTCGGTGGACCCACCACCAAACCAACGTTTGGTTGGCTGTAATGCTATTACTACTGATTCCATCGAGCCTTATTACGGCTAAAGGCTGTAATAGCCATTCCTTGCCCATATCTCTGAATAGCTATTACGTTAGCTATCTTTTTCCCATTTTCCAAATTTTGCCCTCCTTCATCTTCTCCTTCATACGCCTCAAACTCTCTCCTTACATTTCTTTGCAATTTATCGGTCCAACGTTGCTAGAGCAAAAGATGGACTGACATGAGATTTCTCTGAACGGCGTTATTTTCTTGCTCCTCCGATGCTCCTCCCATCACTGCTTTCCTTGAATCCCTTCCAGGTACTAAAACCAAACCCATTTCCATCTCTTTCCATTTTGTTCTTTTTCAGTCAACCAAAAAAAATGTGTTTGTATTGCAGATTTAAAGGCACCATGGGAGCAGGCGGAAAGACAGAAGAAGTGCAAGCTTTTTTGCTTATAAAAAATTTGAAATATATCTATAAGGCCAGTTGTTGAAGAAGAAGCAGATCAATGGCGAAGGAGTTCGAAGGATTCAATTTGAGCAAAGGCATGGAAAGGCGAGGGTGAGAGTGGGCGAGTTTGGAGGAGCAAAGATGGATGCCGCCACTTCTTGGTCGATTGGAATGTTAGCATCACTTACTTTCCAATTGCGTTGCCGCTATGTCCGCTGATGACAACTCGACATCGTCGCCACTGACACCATGAAAAATCTTGTAAGCTTAAAGCGCTTTCCTTTTTCTTTTTATTAGCTAAATCGTGAAGCTTTTTTTCATTTTAAGTATTGTAATTCTCTATCGTTTCAGTTCATGATACTTCTTATGCTCGCTCTGTTCACTCTTTACTATATTTCTTTTCAAATTTCCCAACCTTTTGCCTAGAAAGATACTATAAAATTAGGACGGAAAAATGAGAAAAAAATTCGTATTTTTATTTTATTGACATGCTTGGTAGGAAATATGAAAAAGTGGATATGGATTGCTTGTGGTGGTTGAAAGCCGAGAGAGAATGGAATTAAAATTTTAAAATAATAAACAATCTTGTAAATACAACACACTCTTTGAATTTAGTTTAGAAATCACGGGAGAAAGGGCGGTGGGGGGAGGAGAATGATTATGGTAATGTATCTCCTATAAAATTAATCTTCAAATGATAATTTCTTAAAGTATTTATCAATATTTACATCATGTTGATTGAGAAATTCTCCGTATACTTGACATTGTTGCTCGTCATCCGAGTAATTGTTGAAATTCATACGGGTTTATGTCAAAGCAAAGGAATCTTGAACAACTTTCAGAGAGGAGTTTGCTATTCTACTTGGCAAGCACTTCACATCATTTTATCCACGGTAGTTTCTTGATGCTTACAAATTTATTTTAATCTTATGAAGAAAGTAGTCGGGAGTGGATGATTCCTTCTCTTTCTTAGTATGAGGATAATTCAGTTTGGTTTTCGGTAGGTAACGTATTCCCATAGAGACTTACGGAATTCATTTTCTTTTGTACCCTAAAATAATATACAAAGCATTGTTGGGTTCATCAAGTCCTTTTAAAATAAAGTATATCGTTATTTGTTTACTTTTAGCCACAGTTTGATGAGCATTTCAAAGGAATATACTTCTATATGTTACCTTAAAATTGTCGGTGATGTCTATGTATGAGCTGATGGAACTTTCTTTCTTGACCTTCATCTCATTATTTTAAATAGAGCTTCAGCTTGACATTGGATTAAATCTGCTTCTTCCTGTCACACTTTCCATCTCTTTTTCATGCATACTTCTACAAATTTATGCATCTTTAAATGCTTCTCTGTGACTTTTTTTTATTAATAAACTTGATATTGAGTAGTTTCTTGTGAGTGTAAAAAGTGCCTATGTCACAATATTTTGGTATTTGTTGAGCAGATGACTTATATAAACTTGATTTGGTAGTTGACCATCTTGACAAGTTTCTTGATTCCTTTTAGGTCTTTTCTTTTTGAAGCATTAAGCTCTATGTATATCACTTGGCTGTACCACATTAATAGTTCCGCATACTGCTTGCTATTTGGTAGCGCATATGTTTGTTATAACTTTTTGTAGGTTTTCTTGCAATAGTAAAGATAGTGGAAAAGCCATGGGAACGCATTTACATCAATGGTCAACCACATGAACATGGTTAGTCTTCCTCACTTTTGGCGAGGTTGCGGTGGTTACGCATAATAAGCGATGAATATCTTTTGGGATCAACTTCCATCAATTGTTCCACTTGATATTTGTTTTGGTATCTTATTTATTGAAGGCTTTAAACGGGATCGAAAAGCATACAAGCTGAAGGCGATTGTCTGAAGTGCGGTGTTTCTGGTGACTTACGGTGTTGAAACTGTCTTTCTTTGAAGACAACCTGTAAAGTTGTCGATCTTTTTATGATAGGTTGGTTCTTGTATTTTTAAATATCCCTTTACGAAGCGGGAAAAAAGGCATCTTCTTACAAAAGTAATTATATTTCTTAACATGGTCTTGTCTCCGGGAATATAAAATTGTTGCAATTTCTATAGTTTTCCTCCTAGTTTTTGTTTTTGCTATACAAGTCGCTTCTTGTTTCCTCTCCAATGCTATTTAGAAATTGCGGTATCCATTCATTATCAAGATATAACTTTGAAGCGCAGTTCCATGGTAGCGAAATGAAATGAGCATCTGTAAATTCAAATGTAGCCATTATTAATGACCTGTATTTAGCAATAATGAGACCTTCATCGCTACAGGACTTTAATGGGAACAAAATTCACTTAGATTATGGTAGTCAAGCAATTAGATTTTATGTTATAATTCTCGGATGGATCTTTTGGTTACATTGCAAAAGTGCCCTCTAAAATGTTATTGAAAATTTACAAAACACTTGCTCCCAAAAAGAGGCTAACAGAGGAGAGAAGGCCGATCCAAAATGTCGAGCGAGGTAAATTTATCTATTGCATGATCTTTGTTTTAAATGACATGATCTTTATTTATCTATTGCATCGTGTTACCGTCTGCTTTGGTATATTTGATTTAGTTGTTACCATGTAAAACTATTAGTATGTACTGTGGTTTTTTTTTTGGAACTTAGTTTGGGTTTTTATCTATATGTTTGAGATAATCTTTGGTGTCATTGTCAATCCCAAGGGAGAAATGAAAGGTAAACCAACCCTCTTCTTCATTCTACATACCTAGTTAGAATAATATTTGCTTGTTGAATTGTGGGGTTTCAAATGAAGTGTGTCAAAGTCGATATGAAATTAAAGTACATGTTTGTGTGTCTAAATTCATTGTAGTAAAGAATGCAATTTAGAAATGGGTTATCTTCTCTAGCGTATGTTTTTGTTTGGTTGGTTCTGTCAGGGTCTTAGCCTATTGATTTGCAGTTTCAGTGGCAGAAAGTTATTTGTTGTTGCATTGTTGGATTTGATCTTTCAAAGCTCATTGCGTTCATTGATTTGGTAATTACAGGATCTGCTATCACTGGTCCCATTGGAAAGGAGTGTCTTGACACTGTGGCCTAGAATTGCAAGTCTTGCCAATGCTATTGTTTGAAAGGTTTCCATGGTTTTGTTTGCTACTGTAGCTTTGATGTTATCTTTCAATTACTTACAACGTGTTTTGAGAGATTTTGACGAGACAGTGTTACATCTAGTTGTCTAAAACTTATTTCTGGTTTCTTTTTATGGAATTACAACAGTTTTAGCATGCTTCCATCTTTCTTTTTCAGCTTTTAAGTAGAACTCAACAAATCCCTCTAAATGTGATTGACTTTTTGAACATCACAATTGTTCTTATATACCTATTTGCATAGTCACAATTGTTCTCTTCATCCAGAAAGCCTCGTAACTTGGGGACCCATTCTAGCATTCCTACAGATTCTGTTAAAAGTTGCTTTTGTTTCCTTGTTAGCATATAAATTCCTAGATTTAAATGCCATAAACTGCTGTTTTAAATGAAGGGAAGTTTGGTTGACATTTTTTAAATGAAGGCTTAGATAAGTCCTACCAGTTGAACTTCCATGGTGTCTGCATGCCTTTTTCTTTTTGGTTTTAAAATGGGGGTTGGGAGGCAACAGAGACTACTTGGAAGTATTTGTCAAGAATATACCTTGTATTTCAACTGGAGAGTATTTGTCAAGAAAGTTGATTGTCTTTGCATGAACTTGTGTTTGTTTTGACCATGTGACAAATTTAGTATGGTTCAATGAGCCATGTAACTTGCTATTATCCTTGTATCTTTGCATTTCTTTCAGTTTGATAAATCACATTTCTTTGCATAGTTTAAAATTATTTTTGTATTGTAGCAAGTTATCAAGAAAGTACTCAATGTAACAAAAGCATTTCAAGGAAACACTATAGACCGGTAACATAAAAGAAGCTCAATTACATCGATCTAATGACTTAATAATCAAGTGTCGGTGAATCAATGTTTATTAATAATAATTTACAAAGAAGCCAACAAATGTCTCAACTCTTCAATTTGGTAATCTGAATAAATAAGCATCCAACAGATATATTTCATACTAAAATTCAACAAATATAGGGCATAATTTTGGATGCCTAATCTTTTTAAAATCGGCTCCCCAACTTTTAACCTTAGAAACATAATGCTTAAATTACTTCTACCGTAAAATATGGGCTTCACTATTAAGTACTAAGTACCATAGTTAGCCAAACAATTTAATCTTTCTGAATTTTCAATCAAATTCGAATGAGACTCGTAATGAATATTTTCAAGGATATATAATTTTGACAAAAAAAATACGTATGGTGTCCTCCTATTTTTGAGAAAATTTGAATAAAAAAAACTGCATTGATAAATGCTGGGAAAACCAATTTCTAAAACTAATGGAGATAGATTTAATAATGAAATCATGTAACTTTTGTTAATATATGAATATTATGTTTGGATGTGAAATATAATTCTCAAGTTAATTAATTACTTCTAATATTTTTTTGTAAAGTAATTAAATTATTTGTTTCAATAATGATATTTTAGCACATATATGTATTGCAGTTTAAAAATAATAAAATAAATTATATATATTTTATAGTATTATATATTAAGATTTTTTAATTCATATAATAATAATTATATTAAGCATGTTATTAAATTATATTTTTATTAAATTATATTTAATAATAATTATGTTAAAATATGATTAAATTATTTATTATTTTTATTAAATTATTTTCAATAATAACCTTATTAAAATTTAATAACAATAACAAAATCATTTACCTAACAAAATTACGCTAAGGGTATTACGGTCATTTTAGTTCTTTTCCTTATGCTATTACAACATCATTCCATTCAACCAAACACAAGAATTACATTACATTTTATTCCATTCCATTCAACCAAACAGTTGAATTACTTATTCTGATTCTATTACATTACACCTCTATTCCATTACACCTCTATTCCATTACACACTCTATTCCATTACAAATGAACCAAGCGTGGTGTAATAGTTAATTACAAGTCATGAGTTCTTAAATTTCAAATTATTTTAATTGAATCCTCAAATTAAATTATTAGTTCAATCAAGTCATTTCATCGTATAGCTATCAATTTTGATGTTAAATTTTAGCTTTGATCTGACATGGTTCTTTCTATTCACATATAATTTAGTAAATATTTTTTAAATGCTCATATCTAAGTTGCCAGTTATTGTCAAAGTTGATAGTGGAACTGACAAAGTGCCTGATTAGAACAAAACTTTAGTTTGAGGCTTCAATTGAAATGTGTTGAAGTTCATGGAACAATTTGAAATTTAACCCATAGTTTTGAGATGTATGATGTAATTAATTAATTCATTATATATATATATATATATATATATATATATATATATATTTCATCTTTATTTTACTAAATTAAAGTGCTTAATTGAGATGGTATAACGAGTCAATCAAACACCCTCTTATTTAAAAAAAAGTAAGAAATATTATTATGAATGTGTTTTTATCTTTTTATATAAAATTGTAAAAAATAATTTAAAATCAAATTAAATCCAAAAATAAAAACTAGTGACATTTTAATTTACTAACATCCCAAAACTTCATTACAGCAAAACAGACTTTTAGCGGCGTTTTTTAGGCTTTTAGCGGCGTTTTTAAGCGCCACTAAAAGTATTTGCGGCACTTTTAAAAGCGTCGCAAAAAACGCCGCTAAAATAAACGCCCCAAACTTTAGCGGCGCTTTCCCCACAAACACCGCTAAAAATCATGACCTTTAACGGCGCTTTCCCCATAAACGCCGCTAAAAGTCATGAAAAATAAAAAAAAAAATTATAATATTATTAAAAATACCAAAAATTCAATTTAGAAATGTATAATTTAATTTGAAGACATTAAAATGAAACGTACTGTTCATGAATTTTTATTTTAATATGAATACGTTCTAAATATGCTCTTGAGTCCCTTGCATTTACAAACATTATTTTAAATATGTTCACTACCAATTACCATGGCCTATGCCCTGGCTACATTGTCTAAGGAACAAACAAACCTTAACAAAATACTTGTTATAAATACATACAAACATGCACAACAATATATATGTATCACCCCAAACCCGGCCCATGAGTTCTGACCGGATCTGGTATGTCACGGAGTAAAATATTTTGAAGGACATTGATTTTCTGATGAAAATTTGATGATATTTGGCTAAGGAATTAAAACGGTGTTTGAAAACTCAGTTGGGCTTTTTATAAATATAATTGGGTTGTTCAACCCTTTGAAATTGGTTGATTATTTAAAATTTAAGGAACTTTCAAAATCATGATTGACGTGGTGAATTTTTGTTACCCGATGGTAACATCTTTTGAAAACCCGTAGAAATTTATTAAGTTTGGAAAGTTGCTTTTAACCGGTTCAATTAATTTCTATAAAATTCCATTTGTAATATAGCATGAGTAAAATAAAGCAATAAAATAAACATCCAACAATAATTATCGGCCTTATTACAAACCCAAAATGAAAGCTTAGAAAATAATTAATAATAACTTTAATAAAATGAATTTAAATCCTTCAGCAAGTATTGCCGCCTCGAGTCCTCTCCGGCTCTATCTCTGCGTTCTACTCATCTGCAAAATGTTAAGGGAAAGGGGGTGAGTCACCAAGACTCAGTGTGTAAATCCTCCACCCGGTAAAGTAACTCATACACAAGTCATTAATAAACATGCACATGCAACCCAACCTAACCATCCAAAACACCTTTCTCTACCCCGTGTGGTACCAAACCACTGGTGGTGCCAAACTACTGGTGACCGAAGTCACGATATAAATGTGATACCAAATCACTGGTGACCAAAGTCACGAATAATCCATCTGTGGGGCCAACCCACGTGTGATACCAAATCACTGGCGACGATCCCATATCTCAAAAGTGGGGCCAACCCACGGTGGTGTTAACCACAGGGACGAGTCGCTATGAGGTGCCAAACCTCTGGTGTCCGAAGACACGAATGTGATACCAAATCACTGGAGGTACCAAACCTCTGGTGTCCGAAGACACGATTGTGATACCAAATCACTGGTGTCCGTCGACACGAATATCACTTCCCCCTCCTCTCAGTCAACCCACATCAATCATCATGTCATAGCATTTAATATCATGTGATGGCATGCAAATCGAATATCAAAAATCACAAGTCAGGGGACTTATCCGGAAACCATGATTATGCCACAAGCTAATCACAACCAAAAGATTAAGGCAAACATTAAAGTCATGTGAATTAATGATGTGTGTATAGAGATCTTACACACCTGTTACTATCGTAATTCCTAGATCTCGGGACTCCGATCTACAACTCTAGTTCTTGACCCTACATTCGGCCAATCATCTTTGTTAGTATCCAAAAGCCTATTCGGCCAAACCAAGATTGTACCAAAGGGTTTCACACGAACTCGAAACCTTACCTATACGTCCTTTGAACACTAACCACCTCACGATATGTAAATCCGTTTCACTTCCCTACAATCGGCAACCATACATATTAGTAGCCTTCGACTTTTCGATCACTAAAATATTGTCTATTAAAATAGATCCTTACCACCACTTACCTTAGGGGAATAAATCCCGAAAGCTTTCCTTAAGGCTATGGCTTCCCCACTTATTGAAAATTTGGCAGCACCTCTTAATGTTGTGAGAGGGGTTCGGTTATCTTCAATAAAGAGAAAGCACCCTTTTTCCTTAAGGGAGATTCGGCCAAACTCAAATAGAGGGGCTGGAATTTTGAATAATTATGGGCAATGGTATAAGGGAATTTCGTTAGCAAAGTAGTAGGGATTCGGCTAATGGAGGAAGGAAAAAGAGAAGAAAAGATGTAGGGGAAATTAACGGTGGTTTCCGGCTAAGTAGAAGAAAAAGATGCTGGAAAATTTTGAGCAATTGCCTAGGGAGATTAAGAGAGAGAAAGAAGAAAAGTTCTTTGGGATTTTTGGGCACTTCTTGCTGTACAAAATCAATTTTGAACAGCCCCCCAAGGACTCCAAATTTCAGCCATCACCTCTTTTTGGTGATAAATTTCCAGCTCTTAATTATCAAAAATAAAGCAGAATTATCTTACCTTAACCTCCTATACAATTTGAAAGAAAATAAACTTCTAATACATTCCCTTCCAGCTGAAATTAATGTGCAAAAATTAAGCCTAATCTCAATCACTTAAAGAGTCCAACTTCTTTGTCATCACTCCCCTCTAACGACTTACATGGAAAAGAAGAAAAAAATAACACCCTGCTACTGCCTTGGTTCGAACCCAGGACATATGGAAACAACTACCGCAGCCCACTCTTCTAACGTCCCAGGCCAACTCTCCCATTCGACTTTCATGCTATAGAACCCTATCTTTTAATTTTAAAGCCTTCATCCCTGGCCCTTTTTTCCTTAACGCCAAAAAGCCCAAAATAAAATGCTCCATTGCATCCTTCATGTCTCGAACCCGAGACCTCACTGCAGCCCTCACTCTCCAACACCCTTTGCCACTTCTCCCCATTAAACTTTCATGACATAAGCCTTCACCTTTTAATTATAAGCCTGCTTCTTGGCCCTCTTCCCCTTTAACGCAAAAGCCCAAAAATAACACTCCTTGCGTCCCTTGCGTTTCGAACCCGAGACCTTCGTGCCAACACCCTTAAGTGGCGCCCCAAGCCACTCCGCCCACCTGCCTTTCATGTCATAAAGCCTCCTTATTTAATTATAAGGCCTTCCTAGGCCTAACGCCCAAAAAGCCCACAAGGAAAAATATTTCCTCCTTGTATCTCCCATGGATCGAACCCAAGACCCCTTTTTTAACCCCTAGGCGCACCAAGCCAATGTGCCAATTACTTTCTTGTGTCATGCTTCTCCCAATTTTTATTTAAACCCTATCTCGACCTAGCTCCCTCCTTTTTAATACTTAAAAAAAAATTTAACACTAGGTCAGGCCTAGCTCGGGGTTATTTCTAGACCCTAAATCATGCCAAAAAATCCTAGAATTTAATTCTTCTAGCACACACATGGGAAAATATTTAAATTACAAATAACCCCTAATTTAGGGTGTTACAATATACATCATTATTATACCAAAAAGAAAAGAAAAGAATATGCCCATTCTAGGATGAGAGGCAAGCTAAAAAAACTATCAGAATATCTATCGTTAAACTTGGATCACTTGTTCAAGTTGTAAGAAACCAACCACATTGCAATCTGTAACGAGTAGATAATCTACCATAAAGATAGACCAATTGCAATTTAATATTAGTTTTAGCAAAACAAATCAATGATTGAAATATTTTGTGCTTAAAAGAAATAATGGGAGAATTAAGAAAATGTTCAGCATAAATTTAAGCTATTTTATAAGACCAATCGAAGACAAAATAAAATCTAAATAAAACTTTATTAACCTTCACAAGACTCAAATTAGGCATCAATGTTCAAACATGCAAAAGTTTATTAACAGAGGATTTAAAGCAGAGAGATTCACTACCTTATCAAGAGGATTTTCACAAAGTATCTTTAAACAAGTCCTTCCTAAATAGCATAGTTCTATTATCTTTTCGAAAGACCTTCAGAAAACAGCAACAAAATTATTTAAAAATGGAATTAAAATTTTAAAAAAAAAGTCAATATTAAAAGTGACTTTAATCCATTAGGTCAGTGAACATGTAAAAAACTAAAAAAACTCTTGATTAACAACATCATAGGCAGAAAAATAATAGCCAGAAAAAACACTGCAAGAAAACAATAACAGCAATAGTAGAGAAACGAAAATAAAGACTAAACCCAAAACCATGTTAAAAAAAGGAAATAAATCAAGTAAAAACTCCAAAAAATAATAAACAATGTGATAAACCTTGGGCACCATCTTCCGTATCATCGTAGAGAAAAATTTACGTGTGCTGCTTTTTATATTAAAAATTCTACAAAAACTATCCACTTTTAGATTTAAAAAAAAAGCTAAATAAATCTATTCTAGATTTTTTTTATTTTTTTTAAAAGAAAAACAACCAAATTCTAGTATTAAAAAATGAAACAGCAAATTAGAAGGTCAATCCCAATTTATAGTAATAAAGCCTCAAAAATCTAAGAAAGTAGAGACATAAAAACCATATGTTATGGACTTGTATAGAAGAGGATCCTCAAGGGATAAAAATTGAAAGTTAAGAAACAACGATCTAGCCATATGCAATTTAACAAATACAATTAGAACAAATAAACTATCAATTAAGGCTTTAATGTATAAATTTACAAGAAAAAGAACTTCAGAAATAACACCATCAAGAAAGTAGTTAAAGTCATTATGCACAGCATTGTTTTGGTATGAGTTTATAAGCAAGATAATTGTGGAGTTCCTAGAATAATCAAAGAACATGAAGCAAGACAAAGTTTGTATCTTTTCTATAAGGCTTAATGCAAACCTCTGCACAATTGATTTGTTTAGAACATGGCCTCCAATACTATGTAACAGTAGTGCATTTGGCATGCCCAGCAGAATAAGTGATTGTTGTTGCCTACCTGTTAATGTGTACAACCAAAACATTAAACTAGACCCTCTATTTACATATCAATAAATCAATCTAACAATGTCAAAATATTCCGGTTTGCCTATCGAAGTAACTTTTTGTTATATTTTCGACTACAACACATATATCAGTAATTTTAGGTAAAAGTATTGTTGGCTGGGGTTGTCATTTTAAATCAGGATGAATGCTATATAAAATGACATTCATATTTCTATGACATATCAGTTAGTTTCTACTAGATTACATTAGGAGATAAAAGGTACATATAGGGGGAGAAAATTTCCAACAAACCGATTAAATTTTCTCTCCTTTGCATTGAATGGCGACAGGTTAGGGCATGGCGACCACATCGACAAATAGTTGGCGTGAACTTGACCTAATACTCGGCGTACATTCACCCTTTCCTCCCACTCCGTATCATTTCTTGTGGGAACAATTCACATGCCCATCCCTCCAATAAGGAAAGAGGAAAAACCTTGTTAGCTAAATTACTAATTATAATTAATTTATAGTTAACTAATAACTAAAACATGTGGAAAAATAATACTCTAACCAATTATTGGTATTATATACTAAGAATAAACTATGTTATGATAACGTATTAAAATGAAATTTTAAATCACCAAAAATAAATATTAAAAAATCGTTAAAGTATGCGATTATCATTTTCTTTCACATGGTCAAATACAAAATCAACAATGTGATTATAGAAAAACACACATTCCATGTTACATTGTTTATCACATAATACTTAATTTTCATTTAATGAAAATGAAAACCACCTAAGCATACCTGCTCCAACTCGCTCTCAGTCTACCCCCACTACTAAGTTATCAGCATATAATTTTAATTTTCCATACAAAATTATAACACGAAGCTTGTAAACAAAGTCAAATTCATTTTGAGGTTTTGTCCTTACGCCTCTAAATGAAACTCCCAAAATCTGAGGAAAACATTAGCTTTATATATAGTGTCCAAAGTGAAAATGTGGAATCAATTAACATTTTTCATTTCTTGGTGGTACATAAGATGAAAGTTTAAGTGAAAAGGGATGTTTGCTAATCAAGTTTAACCTTGATTTTCAAGCTGCTTGTTAAGGTCTCAAGCTCATGCTCACCTTAAAACATGAAAAGCAATTGTTAGATATGAGTTCATGAAGCCAAACCTTGGGTGTAAAGCAAAAGGCGTTAAGCATGATCCTTGTTTGTGAGGAATTGGGTAAATAAGATGAAAGTTTATCAACATTTCAGCACCATTGGAATGATATCTTGGTAAAATTGTATTATTCTTGGGAATAATAATAATAATAATAATAATAATATATTACTACTTGCTTAAGTACCTTTTTATGAGGTCTTCCATTTGTTCTATCATGATCGTATGTGGTTAAGCAAAATGAATGCCGGAAAATTCAAATGCATGTAAGTGAATAAAATTACTAGGAATAGCTTAATATATATTATATAATATAAACCTTGTGAAAGTAGCAAAAAAAACTTAGTAGGGCTTGTTTATAAAGACATGCAAGAAAGTACCTTCCTTTGTCTAGCGGTGCAAGAGCTCCTTCAAGTCGTTTCTCAAGGTTTTGCGACTCCTTAACATTCAATGGTTTGAGTTCTTCTCCAAGCAAATGCCCGATATAAACATATATATAAAATGAATAGAGATCATTACTTATATTCAACAAGTCAATAAAACCTTTATTATTATTATTATTATTATTATTATTATTATTATTATTATTTTTTTTTTTTTTTTTTGAGAAATACTATGGTTTTGCTTTGAAAACAACATAACCTTTGAGTGCGTTGCGTTGCTTCATATTTTGCCTTTAACTTGGTTACCTCTTGGTACCAATTTCAGTGTCGATATGCAAGAAGACAAAGTCAAGCTTATCACTAATAATGGCGGATATATATTTACGTAAAAGCAGATAACCTTATTACGTAATAATTGGAATCTGGAATCACTACAAGACATTAGAAAAATGTAGTGACCAAAAACCTGTGTTTCGCGTTCAAGGTCATTGTCTTGAGGAGTAAAGTTTACTATTTGGTATCGCTCAAGGTCTTGCTCATCTGCAAAAAAGGAACTACAAAGTTACTATATCATCTCTATATATAAACCTATTAAATGTAAGAATTGTGTTAAAGTGGACAAGACACCATGTAGCACCATTTTTTTCTAACAGTAAAACCTAGATCTCAAGCTGCAAATTTTACATTACACCTTGTAAAAGGGATCAAACGAAAAAAATGAAAAAAAAAGAACTACGAAGAATGAAACAGAAGCGTGGCCTAAACTAGTGTGTATTTTATAGTTAATGGTAAGCAGGATCCAGATATATTGGGTGAAGCGTAAAACAAGAGAGAAAGAGAGGGTGATGAAAACAAACAGTCTAAGAGGACGATATATAAAACAAGGCAAGAATTCGTAGTAAAAAAAAAATTTGGGTTGAAGCTCAAAATAATCCTTAAAAATCCCCCAAAATCAAGCGAAAGCTGAATCTCTAAGTGGGGAGTGTTTGATTTTCTAAGCCCCTACAACCATCGCAACATTGATATTATTGGTGGTGAAAAATACTGGAAAAGTAGAAAGCGAAGCAATGGTTAAACGGAAGATCGAAGGATTAAAAGACGTGAAGACAAAAGAACCATCCTGATTTCTCCACCGGATTTCACAGATGAAGACGGTGGTGGCGGAGAGAAACACCTAAAGGGTGTTTTGAGGATACCAATTTTAGGGGGAAAAAATAGGGTTTGAAAGGGGAATTTTGGTTTTACGGGGAAATTTGGTTTTACGGCGTTTTCAATAAAAATGCCACAAAAAATCATTTCTTTTTAAACAAAACAACACCGTTTTGCTTTGCTAAAAATATTTTATTTTGTTTGCTAAAAATTATTAGTATCATTTAATATTTTTACGATTATATAAGAAATTATTTAATATTTTTTTAATTTTAAAAATATTTTCTCTTAAATAATTTAAACTAGAATCATAATTTTAATGTATTAAAATTAATGTTATCTCTTTTACAATTATATAAGAAATTATTTAATATATAAATTAAAAGACACTAATTAATCTAAACCCTAAACCCTTATCATCTATCCTATAAACCCTAAATCATAAATCATAAAACCCTAACCCCTAACCCCTAACCCTTAACCTATTAACCCCAAACCCTTAACCATTTACCTTTAATCCCATTAACCCTAACTTTTAACCCATGAAACCCTAACACATTCCCCTTAAACCTTAAACCGCAAATCATAAACCATAATCCCTAAACATTAAAATAGTAACTCCTAAACCTTACACCATAAACTATATATGATAAACCATAAACCCTAAACTATAATGATAATTAATTTAATACTTTAAAATTAATATATCTCTTTTACGATTATATAAGAAATTATTTAATATATAAATTTAAAAACAATCAGTCATATATATCCAAAAAAACTTTAAAATTATTTGCGGCATTTTTCAAAAAAGCACCGCTAATGCTCAGACTCTTAGCGGCGTTTTTCCAAAAGCGCCGCTAATGCTCAGACCTTTAGCGGCGTTTATCCAAAAGCGCCGCTAATGCTTAGACCTTTAGCGGCGTTTTCCCAAAAGCGCCGCTAATACTCAGACTTTTAGCGGCTTTTTTCCAAAAGCGCCGCTAATGCTCAAACCTTTAGCGGCGTTTTACAAATAAACGCCGCTATATGTCCTTTTTACCGGCGTTTTGTTAATAAACGCCGCTATTGCTCATTTTTTTTGCGGTGTTTTCCTTCAAACGCCGCTAATGTAAAATATTTGCGGCGTTTTCTTTAAAATGCCACTAAAAACGCCGCTAAAAGTCTGTTTTATTGTAGTGCTTCAATTTTATCATTTTAGCTCAAGTCTTATTTGATTCTAATTAACATAATATTCAATAAATATTATGTTATATTAGATGTGGCATAATTTAGTATATATAAGTTCCTAATTATATTAGTCTTATGAGTCAATGCAACACCAATTTAATTAGAAAAGAATAAAATCTTATTATTTTTACAAAATAACAAATATTACTATGAGGATATATTTTGTTCTTATATATAACTCTATAAAATCAATTTACACCCAGAATGAAATTTGAAGAATGAAGTTAGAATTTTCCAAATTTATTAATTTATATATTTTAAAAAATGAGTGTATTATATAAAAAGAATCTTTTAGGAAACGTACAAGTAGTGATTGATCATCTTAGTAGTGTTGCATGGGGCATGATGCGTTACGAAGCTTCCTAAATCTTGAATAATAACAAAAGACCTCTCTATTTGATTTTGTTTTTTATATGACTTTTTCTTTAAAGTAATTTATTCTTTATACTCTTTCTATTTCTCTCCACATTTTGGCTAACCTTCTTTGCCTGCTTGCTTTTAAATTCTCATTTTAACATAATTATTTTAATAAATCATAATATTATATTTTCAGAAAATGAATTAAAGCATAATTAAAAATCCCAGTATTTTTATTTAAAATTTTCTAAAAGTAACAACACACCCATTTTAACTGAAATTTCCTCTCTCTCTTTTGTTTTGTTTTAATTTATGCAATTGTAATATTATATTAATTAATTTTTAATTAACCGATTTATTGAGTTTGATTTTAAATATCTACTCACATGATATCCAATTGCTTTGGTTGGTATATAATGCAATATACTCAACTTAAATCTTAATTAATATTTATGATTATATATAGTTTTGATCCATATCAAACTATTCATGTTTTGCTACATCATAACAAAAACCATATAATTTATATGAGGTTTAACATGTTTGTCAAATTCATGTTCACATTTCACACAATAAATTTCGGAATTTGGTAGTAAAATATGGCAAGTGAGTGACCACTTATTTTATAGGAAACACATAATCATACAATTTTAAATATTATTCTCAAATTCATTAGTGTTTTAAAATTTACATCCTCAGATTTTTTTTATTTAAAAATATTATCACCTCCATAGATGTTAGATGTATTCATTCTTACACCATTTTAATTTTTTTTTTGCTAGCTTTCAGGTCTTTTAAAGGTAAATAAATATTTAAATATAATTCTTCAAAAAAATATTTAAACATAAAATACACATTTTATATTTTTACATTTTACATTTTAATAGTTATACATATAAAGATAAAATAATAAATTTATATATAAAGCAAATAAAGTGATTACCATAATCACTCACTGTAAACACCCAAATTTGCCCAGAGCCCAACAATGAAACAACAAATAAAAAATAAAAAAATGACCCAATTACAAAATAAACCCATTAACAAAATAAAAAAAAAACCCAAAATAGGCCCAAACAAAACAACCCAACTCAGATAACAAAAAAAAAAAAAAGAAACAAGAAACCCTAGCACTGACTCGACCTCGACCTCGACTTACGCCCCCTCGCTGTTCTGCTCCCAGGCATGCTCAAGACGCCACACCTTGACGCGCGCCCGCCACCACCTGCAAACAAAAGAGCACTGACAACAAAATGGCAAAATAAAAGCAAAGAAAAAATATATATTGTATTTTGAATAATTTATATAAGTAGAGCAAAAGACGATTAGAGGAGGGCTTTTTTTGTTTCGAAAAAAAGAAAAACAGAGAAATTATTATAGCAGGGGAAGGTTTTTTTTTTCGAAAAAGAAACAGAGAGAAATATAGGAAAAGGGGGGGTTTTCTTTCAAAAAACAACAGAGATCTCGAATACAAGAATTAAAAAGCAGCAAAAAGGTTGTTTTTTTTACATTTCCGTTTCCATTTTAAACTGTTATTTCTATTTCCCTTGATCTGTTTATTTTTCCTTTTTTTTACAAATAACAACAATATAAAAAGAGAAGCCGAAACTAACCTGAACCCCGGGGCACGTCGTCGGAGTCCCCTCTCCGTCGTCGAAGCCAGAATCGGGAGCAAATGGAGGGGTTTCTTCTGGGTTTTCGAAAATAAAAAGAAATAAACCAGTTAACGCAAAAAAAAAAAAAACAAAACAAATATGTAAAAAAAAAAATACCCTTTCGATTTTCCGGTGACCGGATTCCGACCGGAATCCCCCCGGAGGCCCTCCCTCTCGGACCTGCAGAGGGAGAAAGGAGAGAACTCTCTCTCTCTTTTTTAAGAAGCTGCGCAAATGAAAAAAAAACAAAAAATTGAATTTATAAAGATTCAAACGCAGCGTCGTTTAGGGCGTCGATCATGGCCCCAAAGCGCGTCGTTTATCGTGACCGAATCAGACCCAGACCCGCTCCGGAGGATCCGCGTGTTTTGCGAAAAAGGGATTATTTGCGGAGTTGGTCCTTCCGCCTTTTTATTATTTTCAATTAATTTTTTCTTTTTTTAAATTCGGCCCGAGCATTTGGTTCTGCTTCCGATTTGGTCCCCCTTGTCGCTGTAGGCCTCGGCCTGAAGGATTATTTGCGCGCATGGTCCCTTTGCTTCCTCGGCGCGCTTAAATTGGTCCTTTTTTTGTGATTTTTATTTCAGATTAGCCCCCAAAATTTCATATTATTCTCAATCCAATCCTTTTTAGCTTGAATCGCATTTTTTTTATATTATTATTATTATTATTACTATTATTATTATTGTTATTACTATTATTATTATTATTATTTGTTATTATCACTTCATTTTTACCTTTGTTTATTTATTTACTATTATATTTATTATTGTTATTTTATTATTTTATTATCACCATATTATTATTATTATTATTATTATTATTATTATTATTATTATTATTCTATCCTCTATTATTAATTATCATTATTATTTACTATTTCTATTGCTTTATTACTAGTACTAGTACTATTTTATTTTATTATTACCACTCTTATTTATTTTATTATTGTTCATTTATTAGTAAGTTATTATTTTCATTATTAATCTTCACCATTTATGAATTTTGCTTTATTTTATTCACTTTGTTTATTTATTTGTTATTTTATTTATTTATTTGTCATTTCATTTACTTATTATTTATTAGTTTATTGCTCTTTACTTTTTAATACTTTAAAGCACTTCAATTATTTATCATGTTTTTTATATTTCTTATTTATTGTTGTTATTATTATCATCATCCTATCATCTCCATGATTTTATTATTATTCTTACTTCATTATTTATTAGCTCATTGAATTAGATTCATTCATGTATTCGTTTAATTTGTTAGTATCATTAATTTGTCTAATATTGATCAATCAAATTTTCAAAAATAAAGATGATGTTCATTTGTTTGAAAATTCGGAAGATCGAGCCCTAACTTCTTGGACTCGGTTTTTCGTTTATATTAAACAACGAGATATCTCCTTTTAAGCTTGGTTTCCTCGTTTAATCTAAATGGTGAATGTCCTTTTTAAACAAATACGTTTCTAAACAAAGGCTTAATCTGGAAATTTGAAATGTCGCATACTAACTTATCGGACTCGACATCTAGATACTTGAGATAAGTTTCTTTTCCTAAAATAGAGGCAATCTTACATATTTGAAATCTCGGAAATCGAGCCCTAACTTCTTCGGGTTACGATTTCTCGTTTGTGAATAAATGGAAGACCCTTTTCAAATAAAACCAAGTTTCAAAAGCGAGCTTAGTTTCGGAGTTTAAAGCATTGTGCCTAACTATCGGACGTGGTGCTTTACCTCTTGAAAATAAGAAAGCCTTAGCGTCCCTTCAATTTTGAAAATAAAAACATTGTATTTTGAATCCTTTTAAGTTTTCAACAAATAGGACATCAATCAATCGGTTTGGTACCAATTTTGGGCGTGTCGAGGGTGCTAATCCTTCCTCGCACGTAATCGACCTCGAATCTGTTTTCTCAAAGTTCGTGGACCAAAAAGCTTTGTTTTAATAAATTAAATGTTTTATTAAAGCGAAGGTGATCGATCACACCAAATAAAGATCGGTGGCGACTTCCTTTCTTTTTTTTTTTCCAAAATCGAGTCGACCGCATCGTTTCACGTTTTCATCAAAAAAATGGTTCTGACGACTTGGCGACTCCACTGGGGACACGAGGTCAAGCCAAAGATTGATTGATTTTGTCCTTTTAATTAAAATAGTTTTGAAAAATCATGCTTCTTTTGGCGCATCTTCCATATTAGCCTTGTAAATACTTTGGCATTGCATTGCATGACCGTTGTGGTCACACCCTTAAGTGGGGCGAAGTTATGCCTCCGTGAGGTTTTCACCTCCGCATGGGCTAGTGGACTGCTTTCGGAATACATCCGTACCTATGTCTCCGTGAAGTTTTCACTTCCGCATGGCCATAGGGAAATGTATTCCCCTGAACCGAACTCGGTCCGTATGAGCCTATAATGGGTGAGGATCGAGGAATCTGCTGGTTCAGGTACCTCGAACTTTAGAACTAAGCGCATATAGTAAACCCTAAGAGCCCACCTTAGGTAGAGCCATGACAAACCTTAGTGGTCACCCAAATAGGCATTAGTTTATTTTACTTACTTTACATTCCATGGTACTAACTTTTTGCGTTTCTTTCTTTTTGTGCATATCATTTCATACTTTAAAGAGACATCGATTCACGGTCCGTTTCTGAGTTGGGAAGCTGGTTATGGAAAGCGAATTCCTTGATAAAGTAGAAGACAATGCGGCAGTCGCATATGGTCGAGCAATGCCAAATAGAAAAGGAGATAGCTTAGTCGAAGGGTATGTGTCGAGCTGCGAAACTTTACCAATATCGATTGTCACGCAGAGCAGGCTCCGGAGTTGAGAGAAATTTGGACTCGATGGGATGATAAAGCGAAGCGGTATTGTTCTATGGTGCTTCTGACTGACACCTTACCGCTTGAGGTCAAAATAGACAAGCACCTATTAAACAATGACACGATTACGGAATGCATGCTTATATTTGTTTCTCCTTGGAAAAGTGGATCTGGTTCCCACAAGAGAAGAGTATACGACCTTCTACTATTGCCGAGAATTCAAGTTGACAAAGCTTATTCCAAAGGCGGTTAATGGCCCAACCTTGAAGAAGTTGATGAATATCAAGTATGAGTGAGCAGTGGGTCTCGGTAGGATCTTGAAGAAGAAGGCGAGGTAAATGCATACCTGGACATGTCGAGAGACTGATTACAGCGCATCCGTCTGAAAGAAAAGATAGACATCTTGGCCTTGTGTATTTACGGCTGGTAATCTTCCCCAAAGCTTTGAGGCACATTGATGAAGCGATTATTGATCTATTCAACGAAGTTGGACAAAGGGTCACACCGTTCTCGCCATCTTAGCCGAAACATTCGGATCCTTGACCGCATCTGGGAGAAGAGATGAAAGCGGAGTTTATTGGTGTCTCTTGTTATTAGCTTGGTTCCATAGTTACTTTTGGAAAATAGAAAGTGTCTTGCGGTTCATGTCGAGAAGTACTCACCACTAGAAGAGATAGCAACTACGCTTAGAAGAGAGGATGTGTCGAAGAAAGCTGGATCGCGATCTTTCAAAACCTTCAAGAGGCGACATTGAGTGGAAGGCTCCTGGATGATTCCCGAGGATCCTTTATCGTTCTGAAGCTTTGAGTTGGGTTCCTATTGGGAATTTGGGGTGCCACTACCTACGCCCTTCTTTGGTCCTAAGGCGGTATGGTTCAAGGCGATTCATACCAACGACATCTACCGGCTAGCTCAGTGCGATTTTCATATGAAGGGGAAGCTATAAGAAAAGGGTTAAAGAGATTTCTAGTGCAGAATCGATTCACGAATGAGAAGATTGTCTACGGGCCGAGAACGACCACGAATATATTGAATGGAGGCTAGGAGGTCAATGATAACATTCCCGAGCCAAATCCGTAAAGCGCCCGATCAAGAGAAGAATGCATGCGAGTGGTCCCATCGAATTAGAGGTTGTGAAGCAAGATTTTGAGCGGATGAGCTCGGAACTCAAGAAAAGATAGAAAGGTTGGAGGAAGAAAAGATGCTCCTCCAGTTAGAAGTGGACGGTCAAAAGTCAGAGGCTGAGAAACTCAGAAAGAAAAAGAGAAAAGTAGAGGAAGACCGAGATGACTTGAAGACGGAGTACAAGAGGATGCGCTTAACGATGAAAAACGCAGGATTAGGGAAAACTTCGGAGCAGTGGCAACAAGAGGTCAGAGAGGAAAGGGCCAAAGTTAACAGTTGGGAGAAAAAGTTTCAGGAAATGCGAGCACAGAAGGAAGACTTAGAAAAGGGCAGGACAGAAGACCAAAAAGAGAGAAAAGGATTAGAAGCTAGAATAGTGAGCTTAGGCGATCTCGCACCACTCTAGGAGTCGAGACTGGAAAGCCAACTAAAGTCAAGCCTAAGCAGAATAGAGGCTGAAAGGTAGGGTTGAAGAGTTAGAATCGGCATTGCATAGTAGCGAGCTCCGGATTGAGCTTCCGAAACAAGAAAAAAGGCGTTGGGAGAAAGAGCTTCACCATTCTTGTGAGCAAGTTCAAGCCGGGACTACCTCATGGGAGAAGCGATAATCCAGTTAGAAGTAGTGATCACCTACAAACCTTGGTGAGGAGGTGACATAGTGGGCATGAGATATGGGGCCACCATAGGTCGTGATGAAGAGCTAATCTCTGCTTGGAAAGATCAAAACCTTAGGTCTTAGGGCTAGAAACGTATTTGTAATCTACTTTATGTAAAGGGTCTTGCCTTCTAATAAAGTTTTCTAAAATGAAGTTGATCGAATTGATGTCTCCTTCCGCATTCATGCATTTGCATTACATCATATTACATGCATTAAAGTTTATAAAAAGAAGCCTAATTGGTTAAGATTAACAGAAAAACAAAAGAGAAACAAGAGAGAAGAAAAAGAAATCTGGGAACTAGACATCACTACGGGACTCGTGCTAAGACAAAGAACATGGATCAGAGGTTTGAACAATTTCAGAAGGAGATGCAAGAACAGATGCAGGAGCAAATGATGAAACTCCAGCAAGATATGATAGAACGGATGCAAGAGTCCCAAAATAACATGATGAGCCAGCTGGCGTAACTATTGGCCAATGAACAAGGAAAAGGCATCGCTACTAGTTCAGGGAATAATGACGACCCTGCTTACCCTCCAGGATTTACCCCGCCAAACACTCAAGCACCACCAGAAATAGGTCCCCAAAGAACGCCTTTTGTTATCAGGCCATAGTGCGAGTTGAGGCGCAATGCGATTGCACTTTTCGATTGGTTGAGCGGTAATCCGGAGAAGGTCCGGCTAACCCTATAGTCCCCGACTTTGATAAAATGGCTGAAATGGATAAGACAAAAACGAACCTTCCCAAACAACTCGAGGATCGTTGCAAATGGTTAGAAGAAAAATTTAAGGAAATAGAGACTGCTGACCATCGCTACGGAGTGGACGCTAAAGACTTGAGCCTAGTCCGGACCTCATACTTCCGCCAAAGTTCAAGACCGGATTTTGAAAAATACAATGGGACGGTTGCTTACGAAGCGCACATCACGATGTTCTATCGGCGGATGGCGGGATATGTTAACAACGATCAAGCTGCTCATTCATTGTTTCGGATAGTTTGGCCGGACCGTGACCAAGTGGTACAATCATTTCGGTCGTGCCCAGTTAAGTCGTAGAAGGATCTAGCACAGCCTTCCGAAACAATCTGGACACATAAGCGATATAGCTCTGATCGAATCGGGCTCCAAAATATGGAGAAAAAGCCGAGCGAAAGTTTCAGGCGGTATGCCCAAAGATGGAGGAAGTAGCCACATAAGTTCAAATACCGCTCCTAGAAAGAGAGCGACCATCTTTGTTTGTCAATCTCACCAAAGCTCCTTCATTAATCACATGCTTGGAAGTGCCACAAAAGTTTTTTGATATTGTCTTGTCAGGAAATGATCGAGAATGCGATCGAAGCGGTAAAATAAGGTGGAGAAAGTACTAGAAAGATGGCCCGAAGAAGAGGAGAGTGATATAAACAACATAGGAAAAGGTTATTCAAAACCTATTCATCGTGAGCGACCAAGGACTATGACCCCGATCATCTGAGCTCCTCTAGCAGAGCCCAGTATGAGGCAAAATCGGAGAAAATCAATTTACGCCTATCCGGTCCCATACAAGGAAATGTACCAGAAATTATTTGACGCACACGTTGTCTCCCCATTACTTAAAACCCTTGCAACCCCCGTACCTAAATGGTATGATCACGAATGCAGTCACGAATACCATGCGGGGAATCGTGGGGCATTCTATAAACCCATCTCGCTTTCAAGAAACTAGTGGAAAGACCGATCCGGATGGGAGTTATAGAAGTCGATGACACCTCGGCAAGGGCACCCGCTACCTAATCACGGGTCAACATGATGGCGAAGATGCGAGAAGAAGAGTTAAAGGGATATTTAGATGTAAAACCCCAATGAAACAAGTCGGAAGGAAATGCTAAAAAGAGGGTTGGTTGTGGCACGTCGAGGGAGAACATGAAGAAACACGAAAAAATTTGTGAGTTTCATGACTCGGAAGAACACGAAATCCAAAGTTGTCTTGAGTTGAGAATCTTTGGTACAGAAGCGATAGACAATAAAGAGCTAGAATTCTTTGAAAGCAATGAAGGTAGAAAAGGGGAACATCTGCACGTTGGAGAATGAGTCAAAAGCCTCGGCGAACAATCCTTTAATCGCCATCTCACGATCAAAGGGCAGCGGAGTGAAAATAAATCGAAAATCATGATTCGAAAGCCTACTTTTTCATCCGAAGACAACGGAAGACTCCGGGATTATAAGCGCAACGTGGCGATTCACGAAAGGGGAGGTCCGTCAACAAAAGGAGCGAGGAGTATCCTAGGATCGTGATCCGAAAACCGCAACCTTTTCATATAAAGATGACAAGAAGGTCCCCTGGAACTATAACTGCAATGTGACGATTCCTGAGAATGGAGACTCGCCCAACACTACAAAAGAAAATCAAGATGAAGGCTCCTACATGCGCAGTGGAAAGCGCTACGACTTGTCAAACACAAAGACGAGCACTCAAGAGGAAAAACTTGATGAGCGAGCGGAAAGAAGGAAAAAGGGCCAAGCAAGAGACACACATAAACGAGCGGTGAAGGAGGAAGAAGCTAGGAATTCTTAAAGTTTTTGAAGCATAAGCGAATACGAGGTCGTAAAGAAGCTACATAAGCAATGGCTCAGTATATCGATTGCTAGATTTACTATTGAGTTCGAAGCACCGTAATGTACGATGAAGGTATTGAACGAAACTTATGTTGCGAATGATATATGAGTTAATAATTTGGATCGCTTGGTTAGCAACATATGTCGATAACTTCATTTTCTTTAACGACGATGAGATTCCTCCGGAGGTACGGAGTTCCATCAAGGCTCTCCACATTACCACACGATGCAAGGGATACACATTACGGGGTATTAGTCGACAATGGATCGCTCGATGTTCTACCACTATCGACCTTGAATCGATTACCCATTGATAGTTCTCATATGAAAGCACGCCACAACATAGTAAGGGCATTCGATGGAGCAAGAGGAAAGTCATGGGAAGGATCGAAGTACCTCTTTTAATCGGACCGCACGTATGAGGTGGACTTTATCGTGATGGATATTCACCGATCCTATGATTTGCTTGTTGGGGAGACCTTGGATACACTCGGCAGGGGCAGTGCCCTCCTCGTTGCACCAAAAGTTGAAATTAATCTCGAAGGCCATCTAGTAACCATAAGCGCAAGAGGACATTATCGAATGTAACAAACAATGCACCCTATTTAGAAGCCAACGATGAAGCGGTGAGTGTTCCTTGGTTCTTTGGAATTCGTCAATGCAACCTTCGTCCGAGGGGAATAAGGTCCCGATCTGCAATTGTCCAAAACCACGAAAATGGGTCTTCAAGCGATGGTCGGGAGCGAGTACATGCGGAGAAAGGACTTGGAAGATACCTTCAAGGAGAAATCGAGGTCCCAAGACTAAAAGAAAAGCGAGACTTCTTCGGTTTAGGGTTCAAGCCAAACGCCAAGCAAAAAAGAGAAGAGTCAGAAAAGAAGCAAGAAAGAAGGAAGGTACGTCTGAGGGGAGATGAGATGAAATGGCAACCGATGATAATCCCTTATATTCGTGAGACCTTTGTATCAGGAGGGGTTATCCATCCGGGACGAGAAACACAAAATGAAGAAATCGTGCATGTCAATGTCAGATGTCGAGGGGAAATTGAGGAAGAAAATCGGAATGGCATCCGCCTCTATGAGCCGGGTAGCGTTCTAAACAATTGGACTGCGGAGGAGATTCCTATAGCCTTTAGAACTTATTCAGAGTAATACTCGGAACACACTTATTGCTTTAAGTCTAGAAGCAATAAGAACCCTTTTTGTGAAACATGAATTTGTATAAGCCATCGTTATTTTCAATGAAATACATCTCTGCTATCTTTCGAGCAAAGTTTCTTTTATGTTCATTTCATTCATTCATTATTCTTTCTTTAAATATTCTTCTAAACATTTCTATTCTTCATTTATCATACCAATAAACATGCCAAGATTCTATGATTCTATGAGCCTTTATTCATTTCCATAACAGGTCTCCAGGATATCAATGATTTGAAACGCCACCGATGACTCAGAATGTCCTTTTGAGCAAGATATGGGTGCGGAAGATTTTCGAGGATTTTGGAGATGACCAAGGCATGATTTAGCTCCCGAATCATAAGGATGGTAGAACAAGAGGAGAAACAAATCATACCTCACAAAGAATCAGTGGAAATAGTGAATCTAGGAGATGAACAAGAGAAGAAAGAAGTAAAGATTGGAGCCAGTATCACCACAGAGACAAAGCAAGACCTCATTGAGTTACTCCAAGAATTCAAGGATGTTTTCGCATGGTCGTATCAAGACATGCCCGGGTTAAGCACTGATATCGTGGTACACCGTTTGCCCATAAAAGAAGAATACAAGCCGGTCCAACAAAAACTTCGGAGGATGAGGCCGGACGTTTTACTAAAAATAAAAGAAGAGGTCAAGAAGCAGTTTGACGCAGGGTTCTTGCAAGTGGTTAAGTACTCAGAATGGGTAGCCAATATCGTCCCCGTCCCTAAGAAAGATGGGAAAGTACGAATGTGTGTGGATTATAGAGATTTAAACAAGGCTAGCCCGAAGGACAACTTTTCGTTACCTCATATCGACACCTTGGTGGACAATACGGCGGGTTACTCATTGTTCTCATTCATGGATGGCTTCTCAGGATACAACCAGATCAAGATGCTTCCTGAAGACATGAATAAAACCACATTCATAACCATGTGGGGAACCTTTTGCTATAAGGTAATGCCATTTGGGTTGAAGAATGCGGGAGCAACATATCAGAGAGCCATGGTGACCCTATTCCATGACATGATGCACAAGGAAATTGAGGTTTCGTCGACGATATGATTGCCAAGTCTCGGATGAAAAGGAGCATATCAAGTCTTCGTGAAATTATTTTTGAGGTTGAGAAAGTCAATCTGAAGCTTAACCCGTGAAGTGTACCTTTGGAGCCGGTCGTGGAAAGCGCTAGGATTTATAGTCGATGAAAAGGGATTGAGGTTGACCCAGACAAAGTCAAGGCTATACAAGAATTTCCTCCGCCTCGTACGCAAAAAGAAGTTTGAAGTTTCTTAGGAAGATTAAATTACATTGCTCGGTTCATTTCACAACTGACTGAGAAATGTGATCCCATATTTCGTCTTCTTAAAAAGCACAACCCAAGTGTGTGGGACGAGGAATGTCGGAAGACCTTTGACAAAGTAAGCGATACTGTCAATCCTCGATATTGACACCACCTAATCGAGAGAAGCCTTTAATCCTCTATTTGACGGTACTTGATAATTCAATGGGATGTGTGCTCGGCCAGATGATGAGTCGGGAAGGAAAGAAAAAACAATATACTACCTCAAACCAAAAGTTCATCGAGTGTGAAGCAAGGTACTCACCGATTGAGAAAATATGTTGTGCCTTGGTTTGGACAACTTTGAGACCGAGGCGATACATGTTGTATCATACGACTGGCTCATTTCAAGCTAGACCACCGAAATATCTAATGGAGTCAACTACTACGAATGGACGGATGGCCGATGGCAAATTTTACTTTACGAGTTTGACATAGTTTATGTAAACCGAAGCGATAAAAGGGAGTGCAATAGCGGATTTTCCGCTAGTAGAGCTCGCGCATTATGAGCCTCTGGACTTTAATTTCACTAATGAAGACCTTATGTACGTAGCAACCAGAAGAAGATACCACGGAAAGTTGTCCTTGAAACCGAACTTCGACGGGGCATCGAACGCTATGGGCAATGGAATTGGGGCAATTCTGGTGTCCCCAAACGGAGACCATTACCCATTTACCTGTAAATTGGATTTTGATTGTACAAACAATATGGCGAGTATGAAGCTTGTATCATGGGCATCCGTACGCTATTGAGCGTAAAATTAAGGTCTTTGGAAGTATATGGAGACTCGCGTTGGTAATTTATCAACTTAAAGGAGAATGGGAGCGAGAGATCCCAAATTGGTCGAATACAAAAGATTGGTCCAAGAACTAATCAAAGAGTTCGATGACATCACTTTCGATTATTTACCAAGGGACTAAAATCGGATGGGCGATGCTCTAGCCACATTGGCCTCTATAGTGCGAGCAAACAACAAGGAGGATATGAGACCTATACAAATGAGCATTTATGAGGCCCCAACCCATTGCTACAATGTCGAGGAAGAAGGAAAATTGGCCCACCATGGTACCCACGATATATTACGGTATTTGAAGAATCGTGAGTACCCGATCAAGCCACGGAGAATGAAAAAAAAAGCTGAGGAGATTAGCATGTGATTACATCTTGGATGGAGAAGTCTTATACAAGAAAAGGAAAGATCAAGTCTTTGCTAAGGTGTGTGGGCCGCAGAAGCTAAGTTAATCTTAGAAGAAGTCCACGAAGGTGTCTCATGGAACTCACGCTAATGGTTTCACAATGGCGGACAAATAATGAGGTTCGGATATTATTGGTCCACCATGGAGGAGGCTGTATCAACTATGCCAAAAATGTCATAAATGCAGTTATGGAGACAAGATTCATGTACCCCGTCACCTTTACATGTTATGACTTCTCCATGGCCATTTTCCATATGGGGCATGGGCGTCATTGGGCCAATATCTCCAAAGCATCGAGCGGACATCGATTCATCTTCGTGGTCATCGACTACTTCACGAAATGGGTGGAGGCGCCTCATATGCCAACGTCACTAAATCGGTGATTAGGGTTTTTGAAGAAGGAAATCATTTGTCGATATGGAATGCCCGAGAGGATCATATCGCACAATGCTGAATTTAAACAATACCACGATAGCGGGGTTTGTAGCCAATTCAACATCAAACATCACAATTCATCACCAGTACGCCCAAAATGAATGGGGCGAAGCGACCAACAAAAATATCAAAAGGATAGTGGGGAAGATGGTGAGACTTACAAGGATTGGCATGAAAATTACCGTCATGCTTATGCTTATCGAGCGTCCGTCCAGAACCTCTCTTTGGGCAACACCTTTCTCATTGGTTTATGGGATGGAGGCGGTTCTACCTATCGGTGGAAATACCTTCTCTTGAGTATTGTCAAGTAAAATTTGGATGAAGTTGAATGGATCCAAGCTCGATATGATCAGTTGAACTTAATCGAGGAAAAGAGATTGAGGGCTATCCGTCATGGCGGATGTACCAAAAGCGAATGATGCGAGCTTACAACAAAAAGTTCGCATGAGGGAATTCCACGAAGGGATCTCGTCTTGAAAAGATCCTTCCCATACAAAAGGATTTCAGAGGAAATGGATGCCGAATTGGGAAGGACCATATGTGGTGAAAAGGCTTTCTGGAGGGCACTAATCTTGGTGAGATGGATGGGAAAAATCTACCCAATCCCATAAATTGATTCGGTTAAGAAATATTATGCTTGAAGAGGAGAAAGGCTAAAGTGAAAACCCAAAAAGGCGCTTTACCAAAAAAAACGAGAGGTCAAGTGAAAACCCGTAAAGGCGCTTTGAGACCAAAGGGTTTGAGTCGAAAACCCGATAAGGGCGGCTCAAATTAAAAAGGAGGTATATGACAATCTTTTCCCCCATAATTGGCAAAAGGAGGAATGTTACACCTCGGAACATCTACAGAGCACTGCAGATCTCCCAACGTCGTCTCATTTCAAATGATCTTGAAAGGATTCGATTGGTGAAGCCAGTGCGATATCTGGGCACCTACTTTTCTTTTACCCACTTTTGTACTCCAATAATGTTTACTACATTGAATTAATCCAATTCCATTCTTTATAAATTCCATTGTTATCTTAGATCTTTGAGTTGTTTGCAATTGAAATAACGACCCATTGACCCATAATACTTCCATGAAACGAGTCCCGCTTATTACTCTGGAAGCTTCTAAACAGCGTAGGAACCTAAAACAAGACTGTTGTTCAGGAACCACCGCGCTTAGGGGTTGGAAACATTCGAAGAAGAGAAGTCCAAAATTATGACCATTTCTTCAAATTCGCAGGCATAGACATCGACAAGATGTTGCCTCTATGCCATGACCTCGACGAAGACGGCGAGCAATTATAGCCCTAATATTTTTTAAGGAAAAATGAATCGTTCTCATGACATCCTGCATTCATGCAAATGTCCTCCGTAATATCATTTAGTTAGGAGCATCCGATTTATTACAATCATTGCATCTCAACGAAAGATCATCATTCTCACGACATTCTGCCTTCATGCAAGTGTCATCCATTAGTTAGGAGCATTCGAAGTCATTTTGACCATAGCATCCTCCCATTTGGCATAAACACAAAATCGAGTCTCTGAGGATATGTCCCTAAAGAACGGTGTAGCAACACTAGTGAAGATTGTCCTATTGCCATCAACCGGTGATGGAATAGGTTGAAGATTGCCCTATTACCATCAACCAGTGGTGGAATAGGTTGAAGATTGTCCTATTACCATCAACCGGTGATGGAATAGGTTGAAGATTGCCCTATTACCATCAACCGGTGATGGAATAGGTTGAAGATTGCCCTATTACCATCAACCGGTGATGGAATAGGTTGAAGATTGTCCTATTGCCATCAACCGGTGATGGAATAGGTTGAAGATTATCTATTGCCACCGACCGCGATGGAATAGGCCAAAATTGTGAACCTTGTCACCACAACCATGAGTGGGGCAAGGACCAGAAGGCAAATCATGGCTCCACAACCAAGAGGGAACACGATTTAGGCCACCCTCTTATTGCCACCGACCAGCCAGAGAATAGGCTAAAAATTGTAGATCTTGTCATACAACCAAGAGTGGGGCAAGATCGAAGGTGAATCTCGCTCTCTAACCAAAGAGGGAACGCGATTTAGGCCACCCTCCCATTGCCACCGACCAAAGATGGAATAGGTCAAAATTTGTAATTCTGTCCCTAACCAAGAGGGAGCATGGTTAAGCTTTAGTCCTATCGCCTTAACTAGAGGTGGGATAGGTGAAGACCAAAGACCTCATCTCTCCGAAGATGCATCGGATCAAAAATAAACAAGTCACATCCTATTGAAATCGCAAAGAAGAGTGATTGAAGCCACATATCGGTGAAGTGGAGCAGAGTAACAAGATGCGGTGGTGGAATGAGGCTACATGAAGAAGAAAAGCACCAAAGAAGACGGGACTCAAAGAAACCGCAAATTTGGTCCCTTTATGTCTTTGCTCTATTCTCACAGACGACAATGAGCAAAGAGGGCATGAGACGCCCAAATTTGCCCGAGCCCAACAATGAAACAACAAAAAAAAAAATGACCCAATTACAAAATAAACCCATTAACAAAATAAAAAAAAACCCAAAATAGGCCCAAACAAAACAACCCAACTCGGATAACAAAAAACAAAAAAGAAAGAAACAAGAAACCCTAGCAGACTCGACCTCCGACCTCGACTTACGCCCCTCTCCGCTACTGCCTGCTCCCAGGCATGCTCCAAGACGCCACCGCCTGACGCGCCCGCCACCACCTGCAAACAAAAGAGCACAGCAACAAAATGGCAAAATAAAAGCAAAGAAAAAAATATATATTGTATTTTGAATCGGCTATATAAGCCGAGCAAAAGACGATTAGAGGAGGGCTTTTTTTGTTTCGAAAAAAAGGAAAACAGAGAAATTATTATATAGGGAAGGTTTTTTTTGAAAAAAGCAGAGAGAAATATAGGAAAAGGGGGTTTTCTTTCAAAAACAAAGAGATCTCGAATACAAGAATTAGAAAGCGAAAAGGTTGTTTTTTTACATTTAGTTTCCATTTTAAATCATTATTTCTATTTCCCTTGATCTTTATTTTTCCCTTTTTTTTACAAATAACAACAATATAAAAAGGGAAGCGAAACTAACTTGAACCCCGGCGTCGTGAGTCCCTCCGTCGTCGAAGCGAATCTGGAGCAAATGGAGGGTTTCTTCCGGTTTTCAAAATAAAAGAAATAAACCATTAACAAAAAAAAAAACAAAACAAATATGTAAAAAAAATACCTTCGATTTTCCTACCACTGTACGGTGGCGACAACACGGGTGTGATCGGATTCGGCCAGGAATCCCGAGGCCCTCCTCTCTGACCAAGAGGGAGAAAGGAGAGAACTCTCTCTCTTTTTTAAGAGCTCACGCAAATGAAAAAAAAAAACAAAAAATTGAATTTATAAAGATTCAAACGCAGCGTCGTTTAGGGCACGTCTGATGGCCCCAAAACGACGTCGTCGTCATCGTGACCAATCGACCGGCCGCTCCGGAGGATCGCGTGTTTTTAGAAAAAAGGATTATTTCGGAGTTGGTCCTTCCGCCTTTTTATTATTTTCAATTAATTTTTCTTTTTTAAATTCGCCCGAGCATTTGGTTCGCTTGATTTGGTCCCCTTGTCATTTTGTAGGCCTCCTACTGAAGGATTATTTGCGCAAGATGGTCCCTTTGCTTCCTCGGTGGCGCTTAAATTGGTCCTTTTTGTGATTTTATTTGATTAGCCCCAAAATTTCATATTATTCTCAATCCAATCCTTTTAGCTTGAATCGCATTTTTTTATATTATTATTATTATTATTACTATTATTATTATTGTTATTACTATTATTATTATTATTATCATTATTATCACTTCATTTTTACCTTTGTTTATTTATTTACTATTATATTTATTATTGTTATTTTATTATTTTATTATCACCATATTATTATTATTATTATTATTATTATTATTATTATTCTATCCTCTATTATTAATTATCATTATTATTTACTATTTCTATTGCTTTATTACTAGTAATAGTACTATTTTATTTTATTATTACCACTCTTATTTATTTTATTATTGTTCATTTATTAGTAAGTTATTATTTTCATTATTAATCTTCACCATTTATGAATTTTGCTTTATTTTATTCACTGTTTATTTATTTGTTATTTTATTTATTTATTTGTCATTTCATTTACTTATTATTTATTCGTTTATTGCTCTTTACTTTTTAATACTTTAAAGCACTTCAATTATTTATCATGTTTTTATATTTCTTATTTATTGTTGTTATTATTATCATCATCCTATCTCTCCATGATTTTATTATTATTCTTACTTCATTATTTATTAGCTCATTCGAATTAGATTCATTCATGTATTCGTTTAATTTGTTAGTATCATTAATTTGTCTAATATTGATCAATCAAATTTTCAAAAATAAAGATGATGTTCGCTGTTTGAAAATTCGGGAAGATCGAGCCCTAACTTACTGGACTCCGGTTTTTCTCGTTTATATTAAACAACGAGATATCTCCTTTTAAGCTTCGGTTTCCTCGTTTAATCTAAATGGTGAATGTCTTTTTAAACAAATACGTTTCTAAACAAAGGCTTAATCTCGGAAATTTGAAATGTCGCCCTTAACTTCATCGGACTCGACATCTAGATACTTCGAGATAAGTTTCTTTTCCTAAAATAGAGGCAATCTTACGTATTTGAAATCTCGAAATCGAGCCCTAACTTATCGGGTTCGATTTCTCGCTTGACGAATAAATGGAAGACCCTCTTCAAATAAAAACCAAGTTTCAAAAGGCGAGCTTAGTTTCGGAGTTTAAAGCATTGTGCCCTAACTTCATCGGACGTGGTGCTTTACCTCTTGAAAATAAGAAAGCCTTAGCGTCCTTCCAATTTTGAAAATAAAAACATTGTATTTTGAATCCTTTTAAGTTTTCAACAAATAGGACATCAATCAATCGGTTTGGTACCAATTTTGGGGTAATAGGGTGCTAATCCTTCCTCGCACGTAATCGACCTCCGAATCCGTTTTCTCAAAGTTCGTGGACCAAAAATCTTGCATTTTAGTAAATTAAATGTTTTATTAAAAGCGAAGGTGATCCGATCACACCAAATAAAGATCGGTGGCGACTCACTTTCTTTTCTTTTTCAAAAATCGAGTCGACCGCGTCGTTTCACGTTTTCATCAAAAAAATGGTTACGACACTCACTACCAACAATCCAAAAAAGAAATACACCTCACCTTTAAAAGTGAACACGCTCTATTAGAAGTGAAACAGTTCATAAGCTATTCAATGATTTGAGTTTTGACATCCTTAGCTTAAACTTAGCCTACATTTGTTGGCTAGAAAAGAATTTCACCACTAAAACTCATCATACAAGTAATTATTTAAGTTCCATATTTAGGGTTTTTTATTAAAATAATACAAAAAAAAAAAATTCTAAAATGGTATACGGAATTAATTATGTACCAAAATGGTACAAATGGGGTGGTGTCGCCTCAGTCACTGGCACCTTTGGTGCCGCCTGTGGCACCCCCTCAACCACCAATTTTTAATTTTTTCAGTAATTTTTTTGAGGGATCTATTATGTAATTTTTTCAGTTTTGAGAAAATGAAGGAAAAATGGTACGGCTATTACCCAAACTTTAAATTTAAATAATTATCTTCTAAGCCCTCTCTATTTATTATTATTTTTATTCCCTTCAACTCACTATATTATATTTAAATAAACCATTAATCTATTTTATAATTAAATAAGCTACTTACTTATGATTTTATATCTAAATGCATTTAGCATGAACTTTTATACTTTGTGTTCAAGCAAGTCTTATACTTTTCTTGTAATTGAATAAGCATATTTCTGAAATTTCTCGACTTCAACTAATTTGACACGTGTCAAAACTATATTAATTATAAAAGATATCACATAATATTAAAATATTAATTTAACCTATTTTTAAAGATTTTTTATAAGATTTGAAGTGAAGATTTTAATTTTAGAATTTCAAGAATATTAATTTTTTATATCTGAATGGTGTAAGTAAATTTTGTTGTTTCATCATTATATATGTAATTTATTCTTCGTATGTCACGTCAATGTAGTGTACAAAAATCCACTGCTCCTTTCCTCTTTTATGTTTGAGCTTTTCCAGTATTCTTTCCCTTGGGAACCACGAATCATTAATCTAACGGTTCAAAATCAAGGGGGGCCAACTCATTTCACCCAATAGCAATCATTCATCTCTGTCTTGTATTAGCACCGCTCTATACTATTATTTTGTTCTGCGTCAATTTCCGATTTTGATCCCTCTATTATACTCAAATTAATATTTAGTTTTTATATTTTGATTTAATTGTTATTTTTATAATAGTATTAATTAATTCAAATAGCTAACATTTAAGCATTTCAATTAAAAATTTTTCTTTTACTTGTACTCATCATGTTGACGTGTACGGGTGGGACAACAATAGGAGTGGTCCTCTCAAAATTTTTAAATTTTCTTAATGAGGCTTTTAAGACTTTTGAATTTCTTATGAAATCTTTAAAAATTGAAAATTTTTATCAGTCCCCAAGATTTAATGCTAAGATTTGACAGATAAGTTTTGGTATTACAAAGGATATTTTAAGAAAATGTTAAATTCTATTTTAATCAAATTAGTTAACATATTAATTATTTGGATTAAGTAACGAGATTAAAAGGTAAAAGATCAAACAAGGGTGAAATAAATATGTTTTCTCCGTTATACAAAATTTATAAATTCAAAAAATAAATTTAACTTTTTAACCTCTTAAATTTTTATAATTTTATTCCAGGCTTTTTATACAGATTTCATGACTTTGCTCCTAGGATCAAACTATGCCAAACTAAAATACGAAAACTAAATACTAAATTTAAGCATAGTGGAAGGACCAAAAACTAAAATTTCAACATTTGGTTTTTGTGTATTAAAAAAATATTCTTTGCTTTCATTTTGACCGCAACTCCACTTTCCTTTCCCTTCTCTATATAACCCTTTCCACCCTATATTTCTCTCCTCATCCTCTTCCCCCGTTCTCTTCTATTTCTTAACCTCACGATTAGTTTCCTAAACTTTCGGTGTTTATTTTTTATTTTTTTTTTTGGTTTAGTGTGTTGCAATGGCCGAGGAGCCGACACCAAAGCGCCAAAGGGAAGAAACCCAGAGCTCAAACGAAGAACATGTTGAAGAAACAAAACGCCATAAGTCTTACAATCACATACTCTCTTTGCTTGAAACCGAAGAGGATGAGCCCAGCCAAGACTTGTCCCCCCTCATCACCACTTTACAGCAACAGCTCTCCTCGGACTCCGTTTTGGATGCCCCTTTCCCTCTTTGTCAACCAGCAACACCATCGCCCTCGAAACCCGACAAGGAAACCGCCACCGCCGCCCTCAGCTTAGAAGACTGCACATCAGCAACTTGTTCCTTGAAAGAAGATGATGATGATAAAGTCATAAGACATTTGCTTGAAGCCTCTGATGATGAGCTGGGGATTCCAAATAGAGAAGATGGCGATGGAGATGGTAGCGGTGGTGGTAGTGATGTTGGCTTTGAAGTTTTTGAGTTGGAAGAAGGTTTCAACAATGGCGGAAATGGGTTTGCATTGTGTGATGGGTTATGGGAACTTGAAGATGAGGCTGCTAATTACTATACTTTGTTACAGTCTGAACTCTTCATGTAGCTTCATGGCCGGAGAAAATACGAAGCAGAAAGAAATGGTAGGGGTAAAAATTAGAGAAGGGGAAAAAAAGGGAGTGGGGGGGAAATATGAAAAATGAAGGCGATTATTTTTTTTTGGGATTAATTCATTTTGGAACCCCCCCAACTTCTTTGAAAATATCAGGACTTTCCCTTTGTTTCTTTGTTCAATATTAAAATTAAATTGTTAAAAGGAGGAATATGCTTTATATTTTGTCCCATATTTCCTAATTATTCCACCCCTTTCCATTCTTGCTCCAAACGTTTTTAAGTTGAAGGGTTGAAAAGTAATTATTTTATTTTGGTAAAAAAAAAAAAGATATTTTCTTTTAAGGGAGAAAATATAAAGGCAAACTGCGCTTACCCTAATAATCCATAGTTAATTCGGTGAAAACACGAGATTATTATATAAACATGTCGGTGAAAACACGAGATTATCATAAAATTTATTGTGAATTTTCATCAAACAAATAAACTGAAAATTATGTTCAATAAATAAAGAAAGTGGAAATCAAAATATTTGAATGTATTATTGTTTTTTTTTCATATTTTATATTATATTATTTTATATAATTAATTATATTGTTCATAAATCTAACAAGTTTGATTGATTAATTAGTTATCAAATTAATTTAATTAATTTATTATGAGTTACTAAATTTAAATAATCAATTTATAAGTTTATGATGTTTCAAATTTATGGTAGAATATTTAATTAGGAAACTTAATAGTTTATTAAATTGATATGTTTAATTTTACTCATTAAAGATTATTTTCAATATGATTATTAGATTTCTTAACGTGAAATTTAATCAAATATATTGTTATAAAGAACTAATTTAATAAAAAGTTACTTCAGAGTTATAGATGTTATAAATAAAAGTTATTATAGAGGATTAAAATAAAATATAAAATTTGATTCTTTTACACACATTATTATTATAGCGAAATATTGTTATAACATATGATTGTTATAATAAAGGCTAATTGTATTACCAAAAAAAAAAACAACTCTTATTAATAAGCTAAAAATAAGTGTTGAAATTTAGTTTTAAAATTAAATACTAAATAATTAGATTGTTTAATAAATAATAATATAATATTTTAAAAATAAAATAACAATTGAACATATTCTATATAAGTGATAAGGGACATATCCAATCATCATTTTCACATTTCACATTTTTTTAGAAAAATTTCATGTAATATTTTTATTGTAAATTATCAAGCATGTCTAAAAAATTATTAAAATATTAACTGAGGTAAAATAATTTTTCAATAGTTTATCAAACAAGGGTTAAGTCATTATTATAGGAATTAGATAAAATTAATTCATCTACTATTAAACAAAATTTATTTTATTTTGTTTACGAATTAAGTTATCTTTTGAATCCATTTTACGGTCTACTAATCTTTTTAAGGTTTATGATTGTTTCTTCTAACAATATCGCCTCCAATATTCTAATTTAAGTCTTTCAATTGGAGTGCAATATGCATTATCCTTACATTTAATACTTGTTGATAAATGAATCCCATTAAGAAGATTCAAATAAGGTGAAACTGTAACATGTTTATAATTTATTATTTAAAAATTATCTGAAAATTAGTTTTTCATTAACAATTCAACTTCAAAAAAAAAATTATAGAATCATAAAAATTTTCAAAATTTTCAGTTTATTAATTAGGAAATGAAAAGAATTATTAACTTTATTGAAATTTGACATTATTTCATTCCTTTTAATCTATATGGATACTTTCATCGATAATAAACCTATAGTCAAACAGACTTTTTCATTTAAAAAATAATTAAGTCGTTTGAGAATTTTAAAATTGAATGTTCTAATCTTATCGTAAGATTATTTTCTAGAATTTATTTTATCTAAGTTTAGTTATATTTTCATTATCAATTTATTTATTTATTATTAAAAGAAATTAAATATTTAAAAATATTTCTATATAAAATTTATTTTAATACAATACTTATAACTTTTATAATTTTTCTCGACAAATAAATAAGAGAAGAAACACGTTTTAACGTGTTTGAATTTAAATTATTCTATACGATAATAATATCGATACAAACTAAATTAAATAAACTTTTATTTTGTTAATAAGGTATATATATATATATATAGTTTATCCAAAAGTATAAATTGAATATATATTATATTCGGTTCACATGTATATACAACATCATGTTTGGTTGATAAGAATAAAACATAAAATGGGTTAAAAATAGTTGTTAAAGTATTCATATCAAAATTGCCCCAATCATTGATGCATAATCTATTTGCATTTTGGTATACATCAATGTCACGTATTTCAAAATTTTATTTACTTCCATTTCTAAAATGAAATCTGATTTCTTTGCCATGTATTTTTATATTTTAATCATACATAAACCCTAAAGAGAATACCAAAAGAAATAATTTATATTAATTAATTTCATTTAGCTGAATATGATTTAATTTGACTACTTTTTAACATCATTTTAACTTTTCATCACAATTTTACGTATTAACAAATTAATTTTTTTGCTTAATATCATTTAACAAAGTTGGGAGTTCAAATTTGGTAGATGAAGAGACGAGTATATAAAATATATTTCAATAAAAGATCCAAGGTGGACTCTCAAAATTGCGGAATATTGGATAAAAAGAAAATTTTAATCACCACTTTTATCGTGAAACGTTGATAAGGATTCTTTACTCATTGGATACCTTTCAATTTCTTTTTCTTTTTTCTTTTTTTTTCCCCTTTTTTTAATGGTCCCACATATCTTACTCGCCAACCTAAGACGTGGGAGCACGCTCCACATTCATTGGTCAACGCATTTCAGATCCAATCACAAAAGCCCACACAAAACCTCTCTCCTCTTTGATTGGATGTGGTGACAGAGCAACTGTCACAGTCACTTTTTTCCACGTAAACGCTTAGGTAATGAGTACAAAAGCTAATTAATTATTGGTCCGTGACTTGGCGTGAAGTATGGATGCGTAATGATATTAAAATGCCAAATTACTTGTGCTTGGAATTTATAAAATAAAAATTAAAAAAAGAAAAAGAAAAAGTAGAAGTAGAAGTAGAAGTAGAAGGGGACCCATCGGTACATTTAAAAGAAAAAAAAGAAATCTTGGTGTCGCTGTTAGGACAGTGATGGGGACCTACCTTTGATGTGAGATGCTGATGCGGCTATGCAATGTTGGCCATGTCTTTACATTATGATGATGGATGTCGTATTGGCATGGGATGCTGAATATACAACAGCCGTATGATCATCATCAGATGGGGACAGCTACGGTGTATGATGATGTTCAACATCATTTTTCATGAATCATGACAATGAGTACGAGATGCCCGCCAGCTACCCCTCACATTTTATATTCTTATTTTTTAAATCTTTTTTATTAAATTTTTATATTGGTTAGATTTTTATTAGCTTTAGATTTTAAATATATTTATTTATTTTATGAATAATTTAAAACTAACATATTAAAAAAAACAAATATTAATATCATTTTCTAGCAGTATAGATCTCTAGTATGCACCAATAATTTTAGGGTGATGAAAATGCTTAATTCATAAAATTCATACTTTTAATATTTAATTAAAACTTTAGTCCAAATTTAAAATCTATGTAGTTGGTAATTCTTAAAATATATATTTAAAATTGTACCAAAATTATTCTTAAAATTAAAATATTTATAAAACATATATTTATTTTTAAAATTAGTGGTTTTTTTTAAATTAAGGCTTGGTTCTATTTTTGAAATTATTTTCTATTCTCATTTTCATTTTCGAAAACGGTTTTTGTTTTCTATTTTGTAAAATTTAATAACACGTTTGACAAATAGATATAAAAATTGTTTTCAATAATTAAAACATGAAAATATGTTTTATAACTTTTTAATAGGAACGTAAGAAATAAAAAAAATTATATTAGTTTGAACTCGGATTAATTCATTTAAAGTGAAGAACTCATATTTTTATTATTTTCACTTTTACAATACCTTTTTTAGTGAAAATAATAAATTTATTACTTTAATGTTCACATATTTTTATTTTTATTTTTGAAAAATTATTTTAAAATTTTCAAATAAACACGCATTTCTTTGAATTTTCCAAAAAAAAAAAAAAAAGAAAGAAATGAAAATATATCTATTTCCTAAAACCAAATGGAGCCAAATGGTTGTTTTTTAAAAGTAATGATAATTTTTTAAAAAAATATTTAATTGAGGCAGATACTTTTAGAATTTTTAAAGAATAATTTGTGTTAAGTGATACTTATATTTAATTTATTAATTGAGTTAATGGTGCAAGTCAACAAGCACCAAATCGGTTATGAAAATTATTAAAATATCTTGTCATATTTAAAATAAATTATATTATTTTAAAGTATTTTAATTTTTATTTTTAAAATTAATAAAAGAAATATGCATAAAATGAGTTTGAACTCTTGTCAATTACATTAGGAAAATTTTAAATTTATTACTTAACTAAAACTTTATTTTAATTTTTTTATACATTTTAGTTTTATTGTGTGTACTTTATTATCTCCATCAACTATGTATACTAATGATATTGTTAATTGAGTTTGTGTCACAAATTAGCCCAACATTAACTTGAGATTGATAACAATATCATCATAAATGATTGCACTCATTTAGTATTATTAATCTGATGTGTTTATGTATTTAAATTTCATTTTACTCACAATTCAATCTATTTTTTTCAAATATAGTACATATTTCATATATTATTATTAATGAGTTTCAAACCATGCATTTCACATTTGTGTTCTAAATAAATTGTTTCCACATGCCAAGCGTATGATAGAATTTCTAGGTTATTTAAATATGAGTATAATGATTTAGTTGGCCCTCCAACTCTACAAAAAAAATATTTTAGCCATTCATTTATATTTTCACCTCTTTTAGCCATTAAATTTACGTTTTTTTGTCAAATAACCCCAAAATGAAGGAGAAAGTATGTTTGTTAACATTGTTGACATGACATACAAGTGGATGTCATATCAACAATTAATTAAATTTATAATTTTAAAAATCCAAAAAAATTATAAAAAATTATTTTTTAAAAATAAAAATTATTAAAAAATATACAAAATATATTTTATTTTCTTTAAAATTTAATTAATTGTTTATGTAGCATACATGTGGATGTTATAACACCCTCGACCCGACCTAGGGGTTTCGGCTAAGTCGAAGGTGTTACATTTGATCACTGAAGTGGTCCTGTAAGCCTTTCTTTATATTTGTGAAAAGAGTTTACCAAAATCTTTAGTTATTAAAAATAGAACAGCGTAACTGATAATTTTCTAAATTGAAATAGCACGTAACATATCAGAGTATTATTTAATATCATGCTTTAAAAAAAAACTAAGCTAAACTACTTTTAAACTAAAATAAAAATGCAGAATAATAATTACAACTTGAAAATAAACTATTTTGAAAGAACGTAAATAAAACTTCATAATAGAAAAAAAATAAAAACAACTTGCTAATCCGAGGGTCCTTCGATGTCATCCCTTGTTCTAGTTTTCTGTGCTATCTGAGAGGTAAAGAAAGGGAAGTGAGCTTTCAACGACTCAGTGTGAGTCTAAATGTAAAAGTTGAACGTCGACAATGACAATATAGAGCAATCGCAAAGCAAAAAGAAAGAAAAATAAGAACACACAGATTTTACGTGGAAACCCTTTCGGAAAAAAATCACGGGCAAATGAGAAGAAAATTCACTAATGTTGAATTCAAATGATATAAGAGGAGTTTAGAGTACATCTATTTATAGCTTAAAAACCTTATTCTAATCAATGTCAAATAGATGGAGTGTAGTAAGGTTGAAACACTGTATTCTAATCAATGTAAAATAAAAGAAGTATAGTTCTATATGGATTTTACTTTTATTTTATTTTACTATAGTATTTTATTTTAACAAGGACTCGAGTCACTCAACTCTAACAATCTCCACTTTGACATGAATTCTCAATGAACAAGTTCTTCACCTCTTCCACGAAACCCCTAAAAGGGTGTTCTTCAACAATGAACACCAATCAAGTCCAAGCAATGCTCAAACTTGGTTATAGGAAGTGGCTTTGTCATCATATCTACAGGATTTTCATGAAAATTAACTTTGCTCACAACAATATTCCCACAAGAAATAATATCACTAACAAAATGATATCGAATATCAATATGCTTTGTTCTCTCATGAAACATTTGATATTTCGTAAAGAAGATGGCACTCTGACTATCACAAAACACTGTACTAATCTGAAGGTCTCTACTAAGTTCACCAAAGACTCCCTTTAACCAAATAGCTTTTTTACAAGCCTCAGTAATCGCCACGTACTCAGCTTCAGTAGTAGATAAAGGAACTGTAGTTTGCAAAGTGGCTTTCCAACTAATTACGCAACCCCCAATAGTAAAGACATACCATGTGAAAGATCTTTTTTTATCAAGGTCTCCAGTAAAATCAGAATCAACATACCTAATGACACTATATCTAGTTCTTCCAAACTGTAAACAAACATCAGTAGTACCCCGTAAGTATCTGAAAATCCACTAAATCACTTTCCAGTGTTCTTTGTTGGGATTCGCCATGTATCTACTAACTGCATATGGTAAATCTGGACGTGAGCAAATCATAGTATACATGAGAGACCCTACTGTACTAGAATATGGAACACATGACATGTAGTCAATCTCATCATTTGATTGCGGAGACAAAGCCGATGAAAGTCTGAAGTAGGTTGCTAATGGAGTACTAACAGGCTTGGCATTTTGCATATTGAATTTGCAAAGAACTTTTTCAATGTACCATTTCTAACCTAGGTACAATTTACATGCTTTTCTATCTCTTAGAATCTCTATCCCAAGTATCTTCTTTGTTGATCCCAAATATTTAATCTCAAATTCTTCACTAAGTTAGGTTTTAACTTTTCTTATCTCTCCTTTATCTTTGGCTGCCATCAACACGTCATCAACATAAAGGAGTAGATATACAAAAGAATCATCACAATTTTTCTTAAATAAAAACAACTATCAAAGTTATTTCTTTTGAAATAATGAGTAGTCATAAATGAATCAAACATCTTGTACCACTTTCTTGGTGATTGTTTCAGGCCATAAAGGGAATTTTTCAGTAATCAAACATAGTCCTCTTTTTTTTAGACTATAAAATCCTCTGGTTGTTGCATATAAATATATTCCTCAAGTTCTCCATGCAAGAATACTATTTTTACATCTAACTGCTCAAGCTTCAAATCATACATGGCCACAATACCAAGTAAGGCTCGAATCGAACTATGCTTGACAACTGGAGAAAACACTTTTGTGAAGTATATACCTGAAATCTGACTGTAACCTTTTGCAACAAGCCTTACTTTATATCTGGGTTCTTCAACTCTTAGAGTCCTTTCTTTCTTCTTGAACACCCATTGAGAACAAACAACCTTTTTACCTTTAAGAAGCTTCATTAGGTTCCATGTTCTATTCTTATGGAGAAATTCCATCTATTCTTGCATGGCAAACATCCACTTTCCTAAATCTTCACAGCTAACTGCCTCAGAATAAGTAGATGGCTCTTGATTTGCATTTATATCTTCAGCTACATTTAAAGCATAAGCAACTAGATCAGCCACGACGTACCTTTTTGGAGGTTTAATTTCTCTTCTAGGTATGTTCTTGACAATAGAATATTGTGGTGCTGACTGTGGTGAAGAAGCAACTCTACTTTGAGATTCTGTTTTAACCTGAGAAGTAGGCTCTATTGTAGATCCTAGATCAATCTGAAGCTCCACGTGCTTCACATGTGTGTTTGAACTTTGATGGTCTTTATTAAAAGAGTCTTTAGGAGATAAGTTAGGTAACATAACGGTTTCATAAAAAATAATATCTCTGCTAATTACAACTTTTCTCGTTTCAGGACACCATAATTTATACCCTTTAACACTAGCCTTATAAAAAAAAAAAACACATTTAATATATCTAGGCTCTAATTTTCCATTATCAACATGAGTATACACAAGACACCCAAAAATCTTCAAATCAGAATAGTTAGCAAGATTACTAGACCATACCTTTTCTGGAGTCTTTTTTCCAATGGCAATGTACGGAGACTAGTTAATCAAAAAACATGCTGTAGAGGTCGCTTCAGCCCAGAACGACTTTGGTAAAAGAGCATTTGAAAACATGCATCGAACATTTTCTATGATTGTTCTATTCATTCATTCTGCAGTGCCATTTTGCTTTGGAGTGTGGCAAACTGTTAAGTGTCTTACGATCTCTTCTAATTTGCAAAATTCATTAAATTTATTAAACTTATCAGAACAGAATTCCAAACCATTATTTGTGCAGAGGTGCTTTATCTTTTTTCCTATTTGCTTCTCGATCATAGTCTTCCAATTGTTAAACGTGGACAACACATCATTTTTCTACTTTAAGAAGAATGCCCAAACTTTTCTGGAAAAATTGTTAATGATAGTTAGCATATAATTAGCTCCACCCCTCGAAGACACTTTAGATGGTCCCCAAACATCAGAATGAATACAATCTAGCGTTCCCTTCATGTTATGGATTGCTCTAGTGAACCAAACTCTCTTTTGCTTCCCAAAAAATGCAATGCTCACAGATTTTCAATTTACTAATGTCTTATCCATAAAAAAGTCCTTTTTTTCTCAATTCTGCCATGCCATTCTCACTCATATGCCCTAGATGTTGGAAAAAACGAGTTTAAAAATATAGCGGAAAATAAATTTAGGGAAACAAAGTTTCAAAAAAATTTCCAAAATAAGATCTTGGTTGTGATATCTAAAGTAATATACACTTAATCAAAATTGTACATTTTTATTCATCTAGAATGAGTGCTTCACCTAGTAGTCTTCTCCGCTATCCTCAAGCTCACGTCTATCAAATGTGAGCTTACTTCAAATCAAAAAAATTTTCACAAAAATTACCAGTGGAATAATTTCACAATTTCTCTAAACTTTTGACTCAAGTTGCAAATAAAAAAAATATCTCCAGAAATTTTTTGAAATAATCTCTTCAGAGAATTTTCTATTTACAACTTTCTCTTGAATTCAAGTGTGTGTAAAATAATGATCCAATGCTCTCTTTATGTAGGGAGAGTTTAGAGAGTTTAACTATAATTAAACTTAATCACTTTAATATTAAATTTAATCTAATATTTACCATAGTTTAATATTAAAGATTAGAATAAATTTAATATTAAATCTTATTAAATAATAGAATGTTTATCTTGTAGATAAACATTAAATTAAATTTAATATTAAGATAGTCACTTTAAGATTAAATTAATAAAATACTATTAAGATAAGTATTAAATTAAATTTAATATTAAATTAAATTTAATATTAAACTATTAAAATAATATTAATTTTGGAATAGGTAATTTGAAATCAAATCCTTTGGTAAAGTCCCAGTAGGAGTGTAACTCTTCCACTACTCAACCACCGAAAAACAATCATTGTCGATCACCGGAACACTGCCGTTGTAACTGTCGGCATTGTCGTGTCTAATGATGCAGGTGTGACACCTTTCTGGCACTCTGAGCTGGTTCTGTTACTGCTAGTTCGGTCTAGCCACTAGTTGGACCATCGGTCCGATTTCACATACTGGGCCCAATACAACTAGTTGTTGGCTCTTGATATCGGTTTTGGGCTTCCGAGCCCAATTTACGATCTCAGGTCCAATTTTCAAACTCAATTACCCATTGGGCCAATTGTTTGGTTTGAAAATTAATTTTAAAAAATCATATATATATTAATTAATTTGGTTAATTTAATTTTACTTGATCAAAATTAATTTTCCCAAAAATCACTTAGATTTTTCGAATTAATTTTTCAAGAAAATTCTTTAACCAAATTCTCTAGTTGAACAATTCTCACGATCACCTAATTTAATTCCACATAGAATAAATTGACTCAATTAAATTATTTCCAAATTCTTAGAATTTCTTTTGATCCAAATGCAGTCCAATCGAGCTTTTATTGAGCTAGCAGAGGAACCAATCAGACATATACAATTAAGCTCTAGTGATTGCAATTATGTCCAAAAGCATCGTTCCCATAATTTGAAATTACTTAATCATGGATTCAGTTCACAATAAGTATCATGTTTGAAATCTCCTTATTATATACTATTTACTAAAGCAGTTCATCCAACTGCGCTTTATCTAATGACCTCGTCATATGTTTGTTACTTTCATATGGTATCCTTGATTCTTTTGAGTTAAATTCGTTCACTCAATACAATCCTATTTTATCTCATTGTCACCATTGTGTCTTCTTAATAATTAATACAATCACTATCAACAAATGACTGTGATAAATTGTTCGTTCAAGAACAAGTAACCCGTGGCCACGTTCAATATTTATCAATCCACACAATGACGATAAGAGGATATCATTAACTCTTTAATTGATCCATGAATTTCACTGTTACTAGTAGAGCCATGCCATACATAAGTCATGTACCCAACATATGAGCTCAATCATCTTTAAAGCATAAGCCTTCACTTATATCAAAACACATGAGTTGCATACGCATGGTCAATGACTAACTCAGGATTTAGGTAAATCACACCATGAACGTCACAAATTAATTAATTCACAAACGAATTCAGAATTAATTCATTTTGGGTCTAGTCTAATGTATCATTCTACCAATGAATACATCTATGTCTCTATCCATAGAGTCAACTGCTCTGATAGCCAAGACTAGCCATCTCCCCAATTAGAATTGTAGATGACATAATAATCCTTCTCAGTATTTGAATCAAATTCTCACTTTGATTCTTTTATGAGATTACGAATTTATTTAGATTATCTACTGAAGTAAGTTGTCTTTCTTGCAATGTAAATGTTCTTACAATGCCACTTATATTTAGTTTGAAATTAGACAATTAATGAGCTAATATTTGGTTGTATTAATTTCACTATGCATGCAAAATATATAAGATATAATAGTGAAAAGTGAAATTAACATTATTTATTTATTCATCGTTCAAATAAATAGAAAAAAAAGTTACATGTTTACTACAATATGGGCACATTTCCCAACACTAGATGCATATGCCAAAGTCTAGTAACATCATCATCTGAAAAGGAAGAGGAAGCAACGACTACATCACCAGTAATAGTTGAACCTTGCAACACATATAACTTGGCTATCTTTCTCTGCCCTTTTACCACAATGAGGGAACCCTTGCTAATCTTTAGAACTCCACATTCAGATGTGTACTTGTGCCCTTTTGAATCAAGAGTACTCAATAAAATTAAATTCCTCTTTAATTTTGGTGCATGTCGTACTCCACTAAGTGTTTTGACGACTCCATCGAACATCTTAATTTCGATTATGCCAATACCTATGATTTTCCATAAAGCATTATTTCCCATCAAAACAACACCTTCAGACACAATTTCATATGTTGTAAACCAATCCTGATTGGGGCTTATATGGAACATACAACCAGGATCGAGGATCTACTCATCGCTCACTTTAGAGTTGTCAAAAGAAGCAACTAGAAGTTCACTATCATTGTAGTCTTCTACTACATCAACTTCACTGGATTATTTTGGTTGTTTTCCCATTTGATTCGCAGTCTCCCTTTTGATCTTATTCTGCAATTTATAACACTCAAACTTAATGTGCCATTTCTTCTTACAAAAAGTTACATGTTTTACCTCTGTTTGATGATCTCGATCTACCCTTAGATTTACTACAAGGATTTCATTCCTGTGTTCTATCACGATTATCATTAGTATTTTTTTCTTGTCTCCCATGAACAATGAGCAGATCTAACCAAAAGATGATTCATCTTTTCATACGAGGTTAAGAAAGCATGGACTTCATCAACTGTGAAAGATTCACAGCTATATAAAATTGTATCTCTAAAAGTTGAATAAGCCAGGGGCGACGAATAAAGTAGAATTAACATTAAATTATCTTTATCATATTGAACCTCCATGGCCTTTAGGTCTAAGATAATTTCTTTAAACACAATTAAGTGTTCGTGCACAGGCACACCTTCCTTCAAATGATGAGCATAAAGACGCTGCTTCATATGCAGCTTGCTAGTTAGGGTTTTCGACATATATAGTTGCTCAAGCTTATTCCATAAGGCAGTGTTAGTCTTCTCCCTCAACATGTCCTAGAGAATTTCATTCGACAAATGCAGCTATAATTATGTTAAAGCCTTTCGATCTTTACGTCTCTTCTCTTCATTTTTCAATGTCAAAGGCATCTTATCTAACTCTAGCAAGGCATTCTCCAAATCCATCTGCGCAAGAACTGTTTTCATCTTTACCTACCATAATGCAAATCTGGTGTTGTGATCCAATAGTGGAATGTCATACTTCATTTTTTCCAATACCGTGATCGAGGCAAGCAACTTGAAAAGCTCTTGATACCAATTTGTAGAAATAAAGTCGATAATCGTAATATAGAACGATCGCAAAGCGAAAAGAAAGAAAAATAAGAACACATATTTTACGTGAAAACCCTTTCGGAAAAAACCACGGACAGAGGAGAAGAAAATTAGTAATGTCAAATTTGAATGATATAAGATGAGTTTATACTACATCTATTTATAGGTTGCAAAACCTTATTCTAATTAATGTCAAATAGTTGAAGTGTCGTAAGGTTAAAACACTTTATTCTAATCAATGTAAAATAAAAGAAGTATAGTTTTATATAGATTTTACTTTTATTTTATTTTACCATTGTATTTTATTTTAACAACGATTTGAGTTACTCAACTCTAACACTAAATTATGAACCATTGTATATAATCGCAAAAAAAATGACAAGGGATATCATTTATAGAATAGTAATGAACTAAGCATTCTTCATGGTTCATAAAATAAATAGATGCATAATCAATTTATATATGATGCAATGTAATTTTATGATTAAATTCTCACCTTTCCATCCTATTCGCCGTCAAGCATTGCTCGACACTCTAAATCACATAACAAATACTGACCATCCGGATTTGATCTCCGGTGATGATGGTCGTTCACTTGTCATCTGTGTCGATGAATTTTACTACAACAACTTACCATCCCAGTTGCCCGATTTTTGATGGCCTTTTAAACTATCATCTCGGTTTATTCGGTTTTGATGACATTGCCGCCTATTTCATGCAATACTAAATTTTAGTGTGGACTTAAATTGCCACTGTCTCCTACGGAACTCCTCCGTCCTCCATACTTGTTTTTCATGTAATTATGCACATATACTTAGCATGTAATCCTTGTTATCATCTATCGATGCTACATTCAATATTTCACACTAGCATTTAGTGGCATGTGTTCATGCATTCATTCATATCAATGTCATATGTACAGGATTTTCATGTGAATTACCATGCCTAATTATCTAACACATTTATAGGTTTGCAGGTAGGGCTCGCGATTATAGGGGTCGCACCTAGGGTTCGCGAGTTCGGGGTTCTCATATTGTAGGTTTGCATACTGTTAACACAGTGGTTCGCATATTAAACCTATAGAGTTAACATGGCTCACATATTAACATATATAGGGTTCATATATTTCTTAGGGTTCACATAATAAATAAGCTCATATAGTACTTAAGCTTCGCATTACATATAGACTCGCATAGTACCTAGGGTTTGCATTACATATAGGCTCGCATATGACATATACAAGGTTCACATATTACACATGTTATAGGGTTCGCATAATAAACAAGTATGGTTCGTTGGCTCACATATTAACATATATAGGGTTCACATAATATATAAGCTCATATAGTACTTACGGTTCGCATTACATATAGACTCGCATAGTACCTAGGGTTTGCATTACATATAGGCTCGCGTATGACACATACAAGGTTCACATATTACACATGTTATAGGGTTCACATAATAAACAAGTATGGTTCGCATAACTAATCCTGTATGGCTCGCGTTCTTTAATAAGTAGGGTTTGCATAAGCATGGCTTGCATATTAACATACACATGGTTCACATAGCATGATTTGCATATCCCTAGGGTTTGTATGTAATATTTTGGCTCACATATGTTGACTTGCATGTAATAATATGACTCATATAGACAATGGTTCACATGTAATATTCTGACTCACATGTACTAATTACAAGTGACTCGCATATATTGACTCCCATGTAATAACAACAGGTGACTCTCATCGAGCCGCCCCAAGGTAAGGTGGTAAGAATCGCTTGGCCCCTACCTAGGACCCACTATACTATTTAATAAATAATACCCAACTTAAAAAACCCAATCATTAAATCTAATATAAACCCAACTCAACCCAATCCAACCCAACTCTACACTAAAACTAAAAATAAAAATTAAACCCAACTCTACTCTAAGTTAGTAAATAGTAAGTAACACAAACAGAACAGACCTAACGACAGAAAAAAAAATTCATAACCTTCTTCAAGACTTCAACTTCAAATCTGAAAACTCTCAAAGTTTTTGACAATATTTTTATACGAGATTCCATTTTGTACCCTCCAGATCGACAACGAGCTAGCTAGATATTGGAGTTTAAGTGTTTAACTTCTACCCTTAAGGAAGCTAATGAGAAGAAATCAAGAAACAAAGTCTTCAAGAGAAACTCCATCACTAATTCGTAATGCTTTTTTCTAATTAAAATTAGGTTATCTTTGAGTTTGAAATTTATGTTATTTTAGCAAACTAACCAATTTTGGGTTTTGATTTTTAAATATATTTGAATTTGGGTAGAGAAAAAAAGGGGGTTTGAAGTGAAAGGAAACGGGATAATATATTTATTAATTGGGGAGTGACTTGAGTGAAAAGGTGAAAGGATATTGCTGAAATTTTAGAAACTTGGAGTAATAATCCGATACGACCATTAAAGAACCGGTTCTACAACACTAAAAGGCAAAATTACATGTAGTCAATCTATAGATCAAGTCTTTGAATCGGGGAAAGTCGCTATTTTTCCACTCTAATATGATTTGCAAATCCTTTAACTTTCTCTTTTGGATTTTCCAAAAAGAGGGAGTAGTGATGAGGGGGAGTTGAGTGTGATAATCTTGAACTTAAATATTTAGATACGTTTTATTTTTAAATGTTGTTTAGTTTAAGGGGAACTTATTTTAGGAGAAGTTTTTTTTATGCTTATGGTTGTGCTTGAAGTATTCATCCCAGTTTATATACTACTGTTTTTCCTGATTTAGAAAATAAGGGAAAGGAAAAAGAAGAATAAAATTTCTAAAATTGTTGGACCAAGTGATCAACAATTGAAACAAAGTTTTTCTGGATCCTTAATGTAGTAACATTGTTTAGTAATTTTATATGTAGTAGTAGTAACATTGTTTTTCCTGATTTAGTAATTTTATATGCAAACAGTTTACCTAGTTATATCAATAAATAGTTTAATGTTTAATGTCTAATAAAATAATATCATTTTGGTTTTACCACTAGGATGATTTTTATATGCGATTTATTTAGAAAATGAAGTGCGAGGTTATTCTTGGTGGTAATTATGTATTATTATTAGGTAAATTGGTAATGGAATTTAAAATTTCATAAGCAAAAGCTATAATGTGTTTTTTTTAATTAATTTTGATTTTTTCGTTTGAATATTTTGATTTTTGAATGGGAAAAATTGAGAGTTTTTGTTTGAAAATATCTAATTGGGAATTGGGAATTTTCCTTATAAAATTGACGATTTGATCTAGTTTTTCGTAGTTTGACTGTGATTATTTGTTTTTGGCTTTGTTTAATTAGTCAATTTTATTAAGGTGAACCTTGGCTCATCATTGCAAATTAAGAACGCTAAGGATTAAGTGATTATTTGTTTAATTCTACTGACCCTACAGTGCCATTGTTATAACCTATATTAGTTTTATTAGCTAGTAGTTATATTGCTAAATAATGTTGCCTAAATATTTGTCCGGAAGTGAGAAAAGAAAGAAACGAAAACAAAGAGATGAGTTAGTAGAATCACAAAGGGATCTCTTGATAGATTTTTAAGAAAAAATAGAGAGACTTCGATGGAGTGGGAGTAGACAATGTGGACCAATCTAATGAAAATTTAAATGATAATGCTATTAATTTGGATGATTTGAATTATGACTATGACCGTGCCAATGTGGTTGAACTTGATCCAAATGAACATAATAATTCTCCAAATTATATCAATGAGGAATTTGCTACTGTGAATGACCCTAATGATGTACAAAATGAGTCAAATGTTGAAGATGTTAGGGATGATCCACATTTTATTCCTCCTTTAGACATTTACGATCCTAGAAATTGGGGTATCCTTGATAACAAGTCTAGAGATATTTTAGTTGAAAAAGGGCCTTTAAGGGAATTGAATCTTAAATTTCCCTTAAATGGTAATTCTAGGCATTTCTCGTATGCTTATTTTTCTAGAAAGTTGATTAATGGAGAGACTAGCGATAGAAAATGGTTAGTTTACTCTAAACATTCAGATAAAGTTTTTTGTTTTTGTTGTAAGTTATTCACAAAACTAGATAGAAAGAGTTACTTGGCCCTTGATGGTGTGAATGATTGGAAACACTTGAGTGAAAACTCAAAGAACATGAGAATAGTTTTGACCATATGACTAACATGAATGTTTGGACTGAATTAAGAGTGAGATTGAAGACTAATCAGACTCTTGATAAAGACTTGCAACAAGGAATCTCAAAAGAGAGAGAACGTTTGAGACATGTTTTCTTGAGAATACTTGCTGTAGTTAAATGTCTTGGTAAGAATAATTTAGCTTTTCGAGGATCAAATGAGAAACTTTATGAGGAGAATAATGGTAATTTTTTGAGCCTAATTGAAATGATTGCTGAATTTTATTTGTCAATGCAAGACCATATTAGACACATTCAAAATGAAGAAATGCATTATCATTATCTTGGTCACAAAATTCAAAATGAGCTAATTTCTATATTGGCCCATAGTGTTAGAAGTTCTATTTTGAAAATCATTCAAGAGGCAAAATATTTCTCTGTTATTCTTGATTGTACCCCTGATGTGAGCCATCAAGAACAAATGACTTTAATAATACGATGCGTTAATATGTCAAGTGACAAAGTAAAAATAGAAGAATACTTTTTAGAGTTCTTGAAAATGGATGATACATCTGGGATGGGGCTTTATAATGAGTTATTAAATGCGTTAAAATCTCTTGAGCTTAATGTTGATAATGTGAGAGGCCAAGGATATGATAATGGTTCTAATATGAAAGGAAAACATCAAGGTGTTCAAAGGAGACTACTTGAATTAAATCCAAGAGCTTTGTATATGTCGTGTGCTTGTCATAGTCTTAATCTCACTCTTTCTGATATGGCACATTCTTGTACAAAAGCTATTTCATTTTTCGATATTGTGCAACGTATATATACATTGTTCGCAAGTTCTACCAAAAGGTGGACAATTTTGCGTGATAATGTTTTAAATCGTGAAATCTCTATCGAATACTCGATGGGAAAGTCGAATTAAAAGTGTTAAAGCTATTAGATTTCATGCTTCCAAGATAATATTAGCTTTGTCAAAATTATACGAATCTTCAGGTAATGATGCTAAGGTGAAAAGTGAAGCAGAAAGTTTGGTTAATGCACTTCAAAATTTTGAATTTTTACTTGGAATTGTTATTTGGTATGATATCTTGTTTTCAATTAACAAGGTGAGTAAAAAGTTACAATCCAACACAATGTGCATTGATACTATGATGAAAGAAGTGGAAGGTATAATATTATATTTTGAAAATTATAGAAAAGAAGGGTTTGAAGCTAGCATTAGTGTTGCTAAAGATCTTGCGTTTAGTATGGATATAGATCCAAAATTTTCAACTAAACGTCCTATTTTTAGAAAAAAACAATTTGGTGAGGATGGTCATGATGAAGATTTCCAATCACCTGAGGAATCTTTTAGAGTTAACTACTTTTTGGTGATTGTGGATATGGCAATTACTTCTTTGAAAGAAAGATTTGATCAATTAAAGATTTTTGAAAATATTTTTGGATTTTTAATTGACTCAACAAGGTTGAAGTCTTTAGAAAGCAATAGATTAAGAGATTGTTGCAATAACTTCAAAGATAAATTTTCTCATGATAATTTGTCAAATGAAAGTGTTACAAATGACTTTACCAAATGTGTCAATGACAGCAATTGATATTCTTGAATTTGTCAAAAATACAGATTGTTATCCTAACGTTTCCATTGCATATCGGATCCTATTGACGATGCCTGTGACAGTAGCTTCCGTGGAAAGAAGTTTTTCGAAGTTGAAATTATTGAAAAATTACTTGAGATCGACAATGTCACAGGAGAGATTAAATGGTTTAGCAATGTTATCTATTGAGAGAAATATGTTAGATAAAATTGATGTAGATATGATCATAAATAACTTTGCATCAAGAAATGCTCGAAGGAAATGCTTTTTATAAGTATAATATGTATCTTTCATATACATTTTTTAAATTTATATGGGATGTAACGAATTTTTATATCTTTTTATATGAATTAGTATTTCAAAGAAGAAGTGTGTTAGGGGTCCATTTTTTTCAGTTCGCCCCGGGCCAAAGAAAATTCAGGAACGGCCCTGACTCTCATGGCAAAACAACAAGTGACTCACATGAATTGACTTACATGGTATAACCTAGGGTTCGCTTGAAGAGTCCTATATGTTTGTGCATATGAGTTCGCAGTAAGAGGTTTCACATGCAAGGGGGTTCATGCTCAAGGGGGATGCACATGTTAAGGGCTCGTGCACACATGTTCACACACATGCTCACACATGGGCTTGCACCTACAGGGGGTTCGCACATAGGCTCACACACTGGCTCGCACATGGGCTCGCACCTATAGGGGTTTTGCACATGCTAGTTCTCTACTTCCTAGTATTTTCAATTATACACAATAATTTAGGCTAAGATCCCACACCTGACTTGAGATAACTCAAAAACCTTAGTTTAGAAGAGGAGGTTGACAATCCACTTGGGACGAGAGAGATGAGTTTGAAAACTTTGAATCCTTTTTCTTGAAAATTTGTTTGGTTATGGTGGAGAAAATAAGAACTTGAGAGTATGTCTCTTGAAAAATTTCTTAGGTATGATTCTAAGGTTTGCATAAAATTGGCTATTTATAAAACTTTCTTTACCTAATTGAAATAGGTTTTAAAAATTCATAGAGAATTAGGATTATTTTAAATCAAGGACTAAATTTAAAAAAGTGATTTTTGGTTGGGCTAATTTAAAAATTCAGCACTTTTTTGGGGTAAAACTGAGGAAATAAAAATATTATAATTGAATGCTCACAAGGGGTTTTGAACTTGGGACTTATGGGTAGACTAAGGTCTTATCATTTAACCAACAAACTCATTCTTGCTAACTATTTAACAAAATCATTTTTAAGGCATTCTAAGTTCCCTTACCTTATGTCTTTAAAGAAAATAAAATCTAAATTTTACTCCTATTTCGTCTAGGCTTGATTTTGGGATGTGACAGATGTCATGCCAACAAAGTTTCAATTTTTTGGTGATTAGACAAGCAAAGCAAGTTCAAGGACTAAAAGAAGCAAAAAATTTAAATGGAAGGCTAAAATAATTTTTTTTGTAAAGTTGGAGGGCTAAATAAGGTATTATTCCTTAGATATATTATATAAATAACCTTTTTTATACAATCTTAAACTAATGATAACTATTTATCTTTAAAGTGAAGGATATTACACTTTTAAGCACGTTCTTATTCATGTCTTCTAAGATGTTGTAATAACAACGATGCCAGTCGAGTTAAATCTTAATTAATTTATTATATAAAAACTTAAAAAGACAAAATTACCTTTGAAATATGTATTATTGTTCTCTTCACCAATGTTTTCAGAATTGAATCACTTGTCAAATTTGTCAGGCCATGGTACAATCAATCCTATTAAAAAACATTATTTTTTAAAGTAAAAAATATTAAAATTTAAAACTTGATTCAATCAATTAATGCCAATTTTTAATTTAATTGATTGAAAGCCATTCTTCAGACTGATACTTAACTACTTCTCGATCCAGTTGATTTGAGTGGCCAGCTCGATCCAATTTAAACCTCATTTGCACACTACCACATTTGAGAAAAAATTAAAAAAGCTCCACAATTAGTTGGGAGAAGTTTGATACAATTAATCCAATTTGGAAAAGCTTTCCTATTTATATACATTTACATAGAGAAGGAGATGAGAAATAAAATTTTTAATTAATTTTAATTGTAATTAAATAATTTATGAGTATTTATTTATGAATTTATAAATATTTTATTAATTTATTCATTTATGAAGTAGTTTAATGTGAAGTGGAACTTACTAAAAATACATCAAATATCATCTCTTAATTTTGATGATTTAATACAGCGAAGTACATATGTCAGCTATTTGGTCGTGCTTGTAAATTTGTGGGGACTTCATAAATATAATTTACTGTATTTTTATTGAGAGAAAAGTCAAGTAGCCATTATCAGTTTCATACTAGTCAAGTATATTTTAAATTTTTATTATATATTTTAATATACTATATTTATAATAAATATAATTTTATATTTTAAACAATTCCCATTATTATCTATAATCTCAAAATTTTAAATTAACTAATAATATAATTTTTAAACAAATTCAAACTCACATTCTCTTAATTATTTTAATAACGACTCAACATACTTTTATGTTTTAAAACGAGTAATCATGGAAAATATTTTAAAATTAAAAATAATTTTTTTAGTTTCAAAGAAAACAAATGATTTTTTATTTAATCTTTAATATAGTTTATAATCTTCGCTTTGTTTCTCATTACTTTTTAAAAATATTAGCTTTTGAAACCAAATACATCTTTAATCTTTATTTATATGCTAATATATTTTATCTTTAATCTTTATTTATATGCTAATATATTTTATGTAATATTTATATCAAGTATATAATTATTTTTATTAAAATTTATTTTAAATATAAAAATTATATATTTAAATTTATAATAGTAATTAAAATATAAATTATATATTCAAATTAAATTTTAAAAATAATTACAATAAATTTTTTATATTTTTATTAAAATATTATAGTATTAAGGAATTTAAATGAATATTTGTTTACTCTAAAATACTTAAAAGACTATAATAATAAACACTTAAATTCTAAAATATTTTTCAGCCCTAAATTATCTTCAAAAGAAGTTGGCGTGTTGATCAGTTGGTCTTTGGCTTTCAAATTCAAAATGTCTGAACTACTTTTAAATTAAAAAAGATGTATTTTTTTATTTAGTCTTTAAAATATTTAAATAACGTAACAATTTTCGTTTGACTTAAAATGCCATAATGAAACAAATTTCTGGCTAATTTCGTGTCCAATTTGTTTAAATTTCTAAGTAGTTGATAAGAATTACAGCCAAGAGAATGACATGGGATAAAAGCAAAATTTCTGGCTATTAAAAACGTTATTGTATGGTCTTTTTTATTCGCATTGTCTGTTTTAATCGAAAGCTCTCTTTCTCTAATTCTTTTATAGTTCAGTTCTTTTCATGAAATAATTTTGAATGTCACAAATCTATGAACCAAACTCGAAACAATTTTATTTTTCGATCTCCGAACTGAGTAACTGACCGTTAGATTGACTTAGATTTAAAATATATTCTTTTACTTATCAATAAGTACTAATCTACTATACTGATTATTAAATAGTCGCTTGAATAAAAACTTAACAATCTATGACTTAAATAAAATTTTTCGAATAGTTTATGACTTAAATAAAATTTTTGAATAGTTCAATGATCTTTTTATAATTTTTTAAAATTGAGTAACCAAAACTTGAGCTTACTAATAGTTAGTGACTTTGAATGTAATTTACCCTTCATATATATATATATATATTAATAGCCCATTGCAGGCATTATTCAAAATAATTACAAATGGAGTTGTCATTTTATTTAATAAATGGCTACAGCAATCATTCAACCGTTTTGGAGTGTGTATAAGGAGCGAATGAAAGGCACCACAAGTTGGCTGGGCCTTTCGCATCTGCCGCACAACACACGCTTCATAATATCTCATTATTAGTCAACCCAGTCACTGCTATCTCTATTATAATTAATCCATTGCTTATGATGGTGTTACCAGTTTATTAAATATTAATTTAGTTAGAAAATGGTTAAAACTTTATTTTTAAAAATAAATTTATGACATCGATATTTGTGTAATTATTTGATATAATTGTGAAATTTTAGATTCTTTAAGCTGGTTCAGGATATAATAAGTGTCGCATTTATTTATATATTTAATTTTTATTTGTAGATTATGTTTTATAAGATATTTGGCACACCCTTAATTCTTGGAATTTAAAAACTCTACTAACAATGTAGGAGATAATTTTCTATAGTATTTGTCTTTTTAATAATTTATATAATTTTTTTAAAAAATAAACACCAAAGTGGTAATAATAAATAAGTTCAAGGAAGTAATATATATTAATTTTTAAATGTTTTACTTTTCTCCCATACATGTCATAATTTTGTAATAATTAAAAAATTATTTAAATGAAGTTTTGATTGAGGATTCAATTTTGAAGACTCTTACATCCTCTCTTTATATAAAATTTTTAGTTAAAATATAATTTTAATCCTCTATTATATCTAAATTTGAAATATAGTCATTATACCTTAATTTTTCATAATTTAATCTTTTAATTTATTTTAATATCATCTATTAACTCTCTTAATCATTTTAGTTGAGATGTCAACATGATTTTTTTTTTTTTTGAAAAAGTTTTGTAACACTCACAAAGAAATATCTACGTCAACTCAATGGGTTGGTAGGGTGTTAGGCCAAAGGATACTACAAATTAAAATAAATTAAATTTTAAATTTGAGCTTAATAAAAGGTTAAAACAAATTTTGATATATATATATTATTCCTTCCCATCACTAGTTTAGTTTTTTAGGCTTTGTTTTTCATTATTTTTAAAAGAGATTAAAAGTATTTTGATGCTATAAGCTTTTGACTAAAAAAAAGAGAGCTAAATAGACAAATTTTAAAGTTAAAAGTGTTGTTGAGCTTTTGCGTTTGGGTATACAATGTAATATTTATATTTTGAAGTCAAATAACATTCTCAACACTTATTTATAATTTAATGTATTTTATAAAATATGTATTTGTTATATTTTAAATATTAAAATATAATTTATATGTTCAAATTAAATTTTATAAATAAATATTACTTGCTTAAAGAATATATAAAATTTATATTTAATTACAATAAATTAAATTAATTTTATATTCTTATTAAAATATCATAATATAAAAAATTTGAACGCCATAACAATACATCAACTAAAAATTAAAGTAGATATAATCTAAAGAAGTAGAAAATTATATAAGAAAATGGTAAGTGATGAGGTGATATTTTAAGATTTAGAGACCAAAAATTAGGGAATTGAAGAAAGAAAAATGTGAAATTTATTAGGGAGTTTATAAAGTAGTCATAATGTTGATGGGGAATTCATATTTTTACTGAAAGTATAGTAATGTGGGATAAAAAAAAGAAAGCGAAAGAAAAGAGGTTGGTTGGGTAGTCGAAATCAGATGGCCAAAAAGCCATAGATACTAAGTGGTAATTAAGGGAAGTGGGGTTTATTTTAGTTATACAGCCTGGCTTTGCTTGTTTTGTTTTGTGTCTCTTTTTCATTTTCTAGAACATCTCAGCTTGTTGTTGGGTCTATGGCTCCACCATATGCCTCTGCACATGCACAAAATATCCTAATATCAACACACCAATAGTACCATACCCCACACCAACTGCTTCTTACTTCATTTTTCTTTTCAAAGAAAGAAAACAAAATTCATATAGGAAGTTACTCCACAAATTAAAAACATTCAAATTTAATATTTTTAAATTTTAATATTGTCGTACATGATACTTATTAAAATAATTTATGCTATTTCTAAAATCTTTTGTCGTAAGCATATTATCATATGTATAATAATATGTCAACTTGTTATTTTTACATAATATTAAAAATATGTATCATTTTACTTACTTAATTTAATATATATTCGAGTCAAAACTAAAATATCAAAATTTTAAAAATATAAAATAAAAAAACTGATCAAATTAGAGAATAGGGACTAATACCACAAACTTACACATAGTATCAAACTAATAGCAAAATTTGATTTAATAAATTTAACTACTATCATTTGATTCATAACTGAAAATTTTAAAACTCAAAAAAAAAAAACCAAATTAGAGAATAAAATTGAATCCAAAACTTACGTAAAATACAAAAAAAAAAATGATAACAAAATTTTTCTTATTATTTAAATTCATGAGTGATTGATGTTACAAATTAATTGTGTAATCCCAAACCCAATTTACACGTTAAGACCGAATTCAGAAGATTACATTTGCCACTTAAATGGCCTAGTAACGATCAGAGTTTTGTAAAACTATTGTTTAAAACATTTGCTTATTTTTTTGAAGAAATACTTAGCGTGCTATCTTCATTTTTCTAAAAGATATAATTTTCCCAAAAATGAAAAAATTTAAAATTTACTTAGTAAAAGTCAATTTCCAGTTTTTATATGTTTTTCAAATTTCATTTATATAATAATGCAATGAAAAGGTGATACTTAACATAAGTTTAACGGAAACCAAATTTTTATGCATGATTATTTAATAATCCATATTTCAATAACCTAAATTAAAATAAATGTCATGCATGCCGAATAAACCCGAACTTAAGTCCCATGCCACAGTTTAAAAAAAATACAGTTTTTCGAATAACAGAAATTGCAAATAACAAATCTAAAATAGTTTTATAAAAAATTTAACTTTCCGAGCTGAGATCTTTTGGTTGTGGAGTTCGTGTCTTAACTTGGAGGGTTATTTGAAAATATGGAAATTAAAGCGGGGTGAGCTTAAGAAGCTCAAAGTGAGTGCTATTACAAGAAAACCAATGCATGATAGTAGACAAAACATACGAAATAACAAGTCATAGAATAATCACAATTGAATGGCAAATCGGATTATCGATTTTTCAAATATAATATCTCAGAGTTCATAGTTTTGCATGTAAATGCTTATGAATGGCAATGCAATTTCAGTTTATCAAAAAAGATCCTATCCAGCACTGCATACCATAGTAAGGGTTCCCTAGAACTCATCTATCCTTATACACTGCGTTTGTGGATAAGCCACCAATAATTTGTAGATAAATTGTCGGTAAAAATTGTGGATAAACCACCAGTATTTTCAGATAAGAAGTTTGTAGACAAGCTGCGAGTAAGTTTTGAATGAATCACTAGTGTTTACAAATTATTAAACTGCCAGTACTTCCTCCGTTCATATTATCTCACCCCATACAATGCAATATGTCAAGCTTGTAACAAAATAGTATAGAAATAGTAGACATGCTTAACATGTGTAACACCCCAAAATCCAGCCCAAAAGTTACGACCTGATTCCAGAGGTCACATTGGCCACCGAAGTGGTCCAAATCAAAACACTATAAAAATTTCTAAAATTTCATTTCATAAATAATTTATTTCACTCGTTTAATAAACCCAGAAATACACATAACTTATGCCTAACAAATAATGATTTTATTGTCGTTAAAATTAAATTTAACCATGTTGGTATTTCCTGAATCGATTTACAACCATTCCAAATCAACCAATTGTTACTCGAAAATTTAAAAAAACAAAACATCATTGCAGCAGAAAAACTGTTATTTTGCTATAATTCAAAATTCATGAAATTAATCACTACAGCAAAACAGGGCTTTAGCGGCATTTTTAATGGCGTTTGGACAAAAAACGCAGCAAATATTATACATTAGCGGCGTTTTCTTAAAAACTGAGCAATAGTGGCATTTTTTGTACAAACGCCGCTAATAAACTGAGCAATAGCGGCGTTTTTGTACAAACGCCGCTAATAAACTGAGCAATAGCGGCGTTTTTGTACAAACGCCGCTAATAAGCTGAGCAATAGCGGCGGTTTTATACAAACGCCGCTAATAAACTGAGCAATAGCGGCATTTTTTGTATAAATGCCACTAAAAGTTGAGTAGCCATTTTTGTGTAGGGACTCGTTACGATTTGATCCGATTTAATTTTCATATTTTTTTCTTATTCTTGCTTTGAATTATATTTTATTTTGATACATTCACTTATTATAAGCAATGAGAATGTTTCATTTTAGTTACTTAATTATGAAAAGTTACAAATTTCAACTAAACAATTTAAAAGTTTTCATTTAAATTACAAATTAAGCTATTAAAATTGATTTAGGGTTTAATGTTTAGTATGTTAATTTTATGGTTTAGGGTTTGTTATTTTGGTATATGGGTTTAGTGTTTTAAAGTTTGTTATTTGGGATTTATTGTTTAGGGATTAAGATCTTAGTGTTTAACGATATTAAGGTTTAAGTAGTAGTGGTTAGGGGTTAAGGTTAAGGGTTTAGGGGTTTAAGGGTTAAGGGCTTATGTGTTAGGGGTTATAGTTTAGGGTTTATGATTTAATATTTAGGGTTTAGGGTCTAAGGTTTAGGCTTTTGGATATATGACCCAAATTCCCGAAACCAAAATCCCTCAAATCGGTTTTCCCTAATTCAAATCCCCAAAATCCCTAGAATTTTATAACCCCGAAGCTGTTGGATCCAACCATCATTTACCGATCTATCCTTTTATTGTGAAACTGTCTTCCCATAACCCCGAATGGTATATGTATCCATTACCCCAATGTTTATTTATTTAAAATAGGTTCAAATTTTTATCCTTAATTTATATATTAAATAATTTATTATATAATTGTAAAATAGATAATATGAATTTTAATATTAAAATTATCATTATATAGTTTAGGGTTTGGGGTTATGTGTCAGAGATTAGGGTTTGAAGTTTGGATTTGGGGTTATGTACGAGGGTTTGGGGTTAAGTTTTTTAATTTATATATTAAATAATTTATTATATAATCGTAAAGAGAAATTATGAAATTTTTTATATAAAATTATCATTATAGTTTTTAAACCTTTTTATTTCATATTTTGAAATTTTTCGCTTTTGTTTTCTTACATAAAAAATTATATAAAAATTATGTCATGTATCTAATTCTTTTAAATATTACTCAAAGTTTCAAAATTATTTATTTAAAATTTATATGAATTATATAATAATTAAATATAAAATTGTAATAAAAGTCAAGCACTCTTTCATCCTCTTCTTATTATTTAACTAGTTTAATTATATTAACTAAAATGTAATTTTTAAATTTAATATTTAAATTATTTAGAAAAATTAATAACACATAGAAAAATTTGAAACAAATTATAACATATATAGAAAAATATATGTTAAAATGAAAAAAATAAAATACTATTATTTAAAATAATTTTAAAGATTTATGGGTATATGATTGATATATTTTAAATTTATATATATTTAAAATAATTTTAAAGTTTTAAGTTTTAATGGTTTAAGGTTGATGGTTTTGATTAATTAGTGTTCAAAATATTAAGGTAATGGATTAATTAATAATAGTATAAAAATATATAGAATAAATGATATTAAAAATTACCAGCGTTTTTTTACAAAAAATGCCACAAAATTCATCAATAGATTCGAAGACGGCGTCGTTTGATACTTTGTTGTATGAATTAGTGGCGTTTTTTAATAAAACACCACAAAAATATATCATTACAATGCAAGACGTCGTCGTTTAAAGCTTATTGTTAGTGGCGCTTTCGGTAAAATGCCACAAATATATGTCAAGTATTAGTGGCGCTAGTCCTGAAAACGCCGCAAATATATATGGACATTGTAATGACCTAAATTCAAGGTTATCGAACAATGGTTTCGCAACCATAAATTCGATTTAAAGAGAAATTTATTTCAATATATTTGCATGAATATTTATGTAACACCCCAAACCCGGTCAATACGCCACGACCGAATCTAGTATGTCACTAAAGAAAATAATTTTTGAAAGAATCGAATTAACAATTAAATTTTTGTGAAAAGCTCTTTGTAATTCTTTATTTGTCGAAAATAAGTTAAAATTGAAATTTACTTCGAAATTACATAAAACTTTAAAACTTAGTTGATAAATCATAGGATAGAAAACATTTGTATCTTTTTAAGAAAATTCAAATATCATTTTGGAAAATCCGCTTGCAATTGAGTATAGAAACTTGAATTTTGGAAATCACTTAACTGTTGAAAACATTTAACTTGTAATTTTACTATTGAACTATTCATGTTACCCGATGGTAAGATTTTTAAAACCATTGCGAGTTTTAGTTCGTAAAACTTTGGGCTCAATTATTAAATTAACCAAGTAATTTAAAAGCCATATTTTAAACATATTCAAAACATAAAATAATCCAAAACATAATTAAACAGCCTTATTACAAATCCATAAAAATATGAAAACCAAATTAAAATAAAGTACCCAATTGGAAATTCATGTAAAACCAAATTTTATTGCATGGTCTCCTCGAGTTCATCCGGCTCCTCATCCGCAAACTCACGAATCACCGAAAAGATAAGGAGAAGGTGAGTCACCAAGACTCGATGCATATTCCTCTCCGGTAAATACCACATACTTACACAAATTATAACAAAGCAACATATGTGTATAATGCAACCAACCTAGCCATTCATAACTCCTTTTCTACCCGTGTGGTACCAAACCCTTGGTGGTGCCAAACCACCGTGATCAAGTCACGATATAAATGTGATACCAAATCACCGGTGACCAAAGTCATGAATAATCCATCGTGGGGCCAACCCACGTGTGATACCAAATCACCGGCGACGATCCCATATCTCAAAAGTGGGGCCAACCCACGGTGGTGTTAACCACGTGGACGAGTCGCCATGAGGTGCCAAACCTCGTGTCCAAGACACGAATGTGATACCAAATCACCGGTGGTGCCAAACCACCGTGACCAAGTCACGAATCATCAAGTTGTGGGGCCAACCACGTGTGATACCAAATCACGGCGACGATCCCATATCTCAAAAGTGGGGCCAACCCACGGTGGTATTAACCATCGGGACGAGTCGCATGAGGTGCCAAACCTCTAGTGTCCAAGACACGAATGTGATACCAAATCACTGGTGACCAAGTCACGATATTAATCTTCCCCTCCTCTCATCATACCCGCAATATGACATAATAATTCGTGTATGCAGATGTCATGTATGCTGACATATATCAAATATAAGTATAACATGAATTACCATCATAATCGATAGACATAAAACAACATAATCATGCTAATCAACCTCTAAGGGTATAACCGTAATTTTACCTACCAAGGGTATTTTCGTAATTTACCCACCAAGGGTATTTTCGTAATTTACCTACCAAGGGTATTTTCGTAATTTACCCACCAAGGGTATTTTCGTAATTTACCCACCAAGGGTATTTTTGTAATTTACCAACCAAGGGTATTTTTGTAATTTACCTACCTAGGGTATTTTTGTAATTTACCCACCAAGGGTATTTTCGTAATTTACCCACCAAGGGTATTTTCATAATTTACCCACCAAAGGGTATTTTGTAATTTACCCACCAAGGGTATTTTCGTAATTTTGTACCTGGAATGGCCTTTCTAAAGGTGCAGTGTCGCCTTGAGCGACTCAACTACCATTTTCGGTCTTTACCGGACTGTTGGGCCTAAAACTCGATTTCGGCCCATTCGGGCCCACACGCTCGTGTGGCCCACCTAACACAAATCTATCCACGTATATAAGTTCCACCTAGTCTAGTTCACTATATACTATATCATCATACAATTTATTCCAATTGGGCCTATGGGCCCATTGGGCCCACTTCGGCCCATCGCAGCCCAAGCAGCCCCAACCCACAAGAATACTACTGATGGCCTCAACTATCGCGTTGAAGCCCCACACGCGCCAGACGCTCGTGTGGCTACTATTGCCGTGGACTCCAAGACTTCTAAGATTTGCCTTTCTACAACTAGAGTAGAGAGTTACACACCGATAGGACTCGGTGCTAAAATGCCACTGCGACCACTCCTGTGCCCAACGGCCACCAAGGTATCTTAACCCTTCTCCGGCATGCTCTTTATATAGCTAGCTCTTCACCTTCATTCCTTGTATCTTTCCGATGTGGGATCCCTTCACAAGAGAGTTTAAATTCAACCGAAACTCTTACCGTCCAATCCAGTAAAATAAATACTCCTTGCTTCTCATGAGATTCAACCTGTGCTCCTTAGAACATAATCCACGCTAGCCACTTTACCAACTAGCTCCTTGTGCCTCAAACCATGCAATTAAATATAACCCTATGGCCAAGGTCTAAATTCATTTAAAATAATCAAAAGGAATGCAAACGCTACAACTAGAACCTTGGACCTCCTTCCTTCCTTGTGGCGCCACTTTGCCACTACACCACACACACCACTTGTGTCATTTTCCTCCACATTTTATTCTTAAGGCCTACCCGCCAACCTCCAAGGTTTTTTCCACCTAAAATTAAAATTTTCCCAAAGCTAATATTTGATCCCGGGACTTCATGAAGCCCCTAACCTTCCAAAATCACTTATCTAAAAGGTCCAACTTGCACTTAAGCCGATCTCCTATTCTCCAAAAATTTTAAACGCTACTACGCCTAAGGCCCATTGGGCTCAATCCTACTAGGCCTAATTTCGGATGTTACAAATCTACCCTCCTTAAAGAAATTTCGTCCTCGAAATTTCCAACTAATAACAAATACACGCCCTAACCTACCACACTACGCTCACTGCTGTTCACTTTGATCTAATAACACTAATAAACCAAATCTCAAACTTCTTTCTCATAACTAGATAACTAAACACAAAAGCAAATCGATATTTATACATACAATTTCTATATCCAAACCAAAGACACACAAAATAAATACCAAAAATACAGTCATAACATTGTCTTAACAAACATAAAATAAGGAACTTACTGATTTGGATGCGGAGACTCAAGGTGCCATACTTCCAAACAACATGTATTTTCAAACAAACTTTTTGAACCCCATAACCCACAAATTAATTTTTGAAACCTAGGCTCGATACCAAATTGTAACACCCCAAACCGGTCAATACATACTAAGAATCTAGTATGTCACTAAGGAAAATAATTTTTGAAAGAATCAATTAACAATTAAATTTTTGTGAAAAGCTCTTTGTAATTCTTTATTTGTTTAAAATAAGTTAAAATTGAAATTTACTTCAAATTACATAAAACTTTAAAACTTAGTTGATAAATCATAGGATAGAAAACATTTGTATCTTTTTAAGAAAATTGAAATATCATTTTGGAAAATCCATTTGCAATTGAGTATAGAAACTTGAATTTTGGAAATCACTTAACTGTTGAAAACATTTAACTTGTAATTTTACTATTGAACTATTCATGTTACCCGATGGTAAGATTTTTAAAACCATTATGAGTTTTAGTTTAGAAAACTTTGGGCTCAATTATTAAATTAACCAAGTAATTTAAAAGCCATATTTTAAACATATTCAAAACATAAAAATAATCCAAAACATAATTAAACAGTGCCTTATTACAAATCCATAAAAATATGAAAACCAAATTAAAATAAAGTACCCAATTGGAAATTCATGTAAAACCAAATTTTATTGCATGGCCTCCTCGAGTTCATCCGGCCTCATCCGCAAACTCACGAATCACCTAAAAGATAAGGGAGAAGGTGAGTCACCAAGACTCAAATGCATATTCCTCTCCGGGTAAATACCACATACTTACACAAATTATAACAAAGCAACATATATGTATAATGCACCCAACCTAGCCATCCATAACTCCTTTTCTACCCGTGTGGTACCAAACCTTTGGTGGTGCCAAACCACCGGTGACCAAGTCACGATATAAATGTGATACCAAATCACCGTGACCAAAGTCACGAATAATCCATCTGTGGGGCCAACCCACGTGTGATACCAAATCACCGGCGACGATCCCATATCTCAAAAGTGGGGCCAACCCACGGTGGTGTTAACCACGAGGGACGAGTCGTATGAGGTGCCAAACCTCCGTGTCCGAAGACACGAATGTGATACCAAATCACCGGTGGTGCTAAACCACGGTGACCAAGTCACGAATCATCAAGTTGTGGGGCCAACCCACGTGTGATACCAAATCACCGGCGACGATCCCATATCTCAAAAGTGGGGCCAACCCCCGGTGGTATTAACCATGGGACGAGTCGCTATGAGGTGCCAAACCTCTAGTGTCCAAGACACGAATGTGATACTAAATCACCGGTGACCAAGTCACGATATTAATCTTCCCTCCTCTCATCATACCCGCAATATGACATAATAATTGTGTATGCAGATGTCATGTATGCTTGAGCATATATCAAATATAAGTATAACATGAATTACCATCATAATCGATAGACATAAAACAACATAGTCATGCTAATCAACCTTTAAGGGTATAACCGTAATTTTACCTACCAAGGGTATTTTCATAATTTACCCACCAAGGGTATTTTCGTAATTTACCTACCAAGGGTATTTTCGTAATTTACCCACCAAGGGTATTTTCGTAATTTACCCACCAAGGGTATTTTTGTAATTTACCAACCAAGGGTATTTTTGTAATTTACCTACCTAGGTATTTTTGTAATTTACCCACCAAGGTATTTTGTAATTTACCCACCAAGGGTATTTTCGTAATTTTGTACCGAATGGCCTTTCTAAAGGTGCTAAAGGTGCGAGGTCGCCTTGAGCGACTCAACTACCATTTTAGGTGCTTTTATGGGATTGTTGGGCCTAAAACCCGATTTGGGCCATTCTGCCCACACGCTCGTGTGGCCCACCTAACACAAATCTATCCACGTATATAAGTTCCACCTAGTCTAGTTCACTATATACTATATCATCATACAATTTATTCCAATTGGGCTCACGGCCCATTGGGCCCACTTTACCCATCGCGCCCAAGTAGCCCCAACCCACAAGAATACTATTGATGGCCTCAACTATCGCGTTGAAGCCCCACACGTGCGCTCGCACGCTCGTGTGGCTACTATTGCCGGATAAGCAAGACTTCTAAGATTTGCCGCCTACAACTAGAGTAGAGAGTTACACACCTGACAGGACTCTGGTGCTAAACCGCGCTGCGACCACTCCTGTGCCCAACGCCCACCAAGGTATCTTAACCCTTCTCCTGGCATGCTCTTTATATAGCTAGCTCTTCACCTTCATTCCTTGTATCTTTCCGATGTGGGATCCCTTCGTCAGTAGAGTTTAAATTCAACTAAAACTCTTACCGTCCAATCAAGTAAAATAAATACTCCTTGCTTCTCATGAGATTGAACCTGTGCTCCTTAGAACATAATCCACGCCGCTAGCCACTTTACCAACTAGCTCCTTGTGCCTCAAACCATGCGCAATTAAATATAACCCTATGGCCAAGGTCTAAATTCATTTAAAATAATCAAAAGGAATGCAAACGCTACAACTAGAACCTTGGACCTCCTTCTTTCCTTGTGGCGCCACTTTGCCACTACACCACACACACCACTTGTGTCATTTTCCTCCACATTTTATTCTTAAGGCCTACCCACCAACCTCCAAGGTTTTTTCCACCTAAAATCAAAATTTTCCCAAAGCTAATATTTGATCCCGGGACTTCATAGAAGCCCCCTAACCTTCCAAAATCACTTATCTAAAAGGTCCAACTTGCACTTAAGCCGATCTCCTATTCTCCAAAAAATTTTAAACGCTACTACGCCTAAGGCCCATTGGGCTCAATCCTACTAGCCCTAATTTCAGGATGTTACAATTTATATGATAGGAAATATTTTTATAAATATTTATAAAATGTTAGTAATGTGATATTAAAAATTTCGTTAGAAAATTTTAACGTATGGGTAGGTAATTAAATGAAAAGGACTAAATTGAAATGAAAGTAAAAGTTGAATTATAGATTAAAAATTATAAAGGACCAAAATGGCAATTATGTCATTTTGTAAAGTTGAGGCGGTGTATTGTATAAAATATGAGATTTTATAAAGATAATTATTATTATAAATTAATAATAATATATATTATAAAAAGAAAGGAGAAAAGAAAAAAGAGCATAAAACAAAAAGAACAGAGAGCAAACGTGAAGGAAAGAAAGAAAAGAGAAAAGAAAGAAGAAAAGGAAAAATTCAAAGTTTGAAGCTTGGATATTTAATAGGTAAGTCAATTTAACCATTTTCTTTTAATTTTGATGCTTTATAAGTTTTAGAACAAAGTTTTGATGAATTTAAGTTGAAGTTTTGAAGTTTTAAAGTTTTTGAATATAGCATATGATGAATAAAATGATGAATTAGTGGTTTAATTGAAAGAATTTGAAGTTAGAATTGGATAAAGGACTTAATTGCAAAACAAGCTATAAGAAAACAGTTTTGGGACAGCAGCAATAGAGTATGTTTGAAAATTCACTAAAAATCTTAGAAGTAGAATTAGAAGTCAAGTGTGATATAAAATTAAAGCTTATTGAGTCTATTTTCATATGAAAGAAACAAGGAAAGAAAAGAAATTCTGTATTTTGAGGTATTTAGATTTTTGTAAGACTGGTTCAGAATGAAATCGGGTTCCTCTGTTTTAACTTTAGAAAATCATCAAAAATTGAAGAAAAATAATTAGGGGCTTAATTTTATATATTTGTAATCCTGAATGAATCTATTTTCAATAAAAAATAAATAAGAACATCATCCGAATTCTGTATGAGGAGATAATTAATATTTAGTGAAGAAGGGTCAGAACTGCTAGATAGCAGAACAGGGATAATTTTAATGAATAAACTGTACAAATTGGCTAAGCCAAAAATTCTGGAAATTTTATGATACGAAGACATGTGAGTATAGTTTCAGATAAAATTAACAGTTCTTCATTTGGAGTTCTGTAGCTCGAGAAATAAATAATTTAGTGACTATGACTCAAGTAGACAGCTTTAAATAAACTAAAAATAATAATAGAATTATAGAAAATGCTACATGTGAATATGAAATGTGTTGAATTGATGATTGAATTTATTTATTTAGATCCGAAAAATACAAATACGAAGTTAGATGGAGGAAAGGAAAAAGTCCCGGATTAGTAGATTTTTGGGTACGAACAAGTATCGAGGTAAGTGTCGTAACCATTTTTTTGAAAAAACAAAACGGGGTTCGACTTCGGGTTAAAAATAAGAGTAAAACGGGAGTCGCCACCGATCTTTATTTGGTGTGATCGGATCACCTTTATTTTAATGAAACGTTTTGTTTTACTAAAACAGTGTTTTTGGTCTGCGAAGTTTCAAAAATCGGGTTCGGGAGTCGGTTACACACGAGGAAGGGTTAGCATCCTCGATACGCCCCAAATTGGTACCAAAATGATTAATTAGTGTCGAATATTTGAAAAGATTTTTAAATTCGGATCTTTAAAAAATGTATTAGGATATTTGAGATTTTTTTGTTCCGAGAGGGTACAAACATCACATCCAGCACGTTAGGATATGATATTTCTAACCTTCGCAATCAAAGCTATCTCATGATTTTACGAAGTTTACCAAAAGGATGTTTAGTTATTTAGTCAAACGGAAAATCGTAACCCAGCACGTTAGGGCACTACTCCCCGAATTCCTAAATACAAAACATTGTCTTTATTTCAAAACCTTTAAATGGAGTATAGTAATTTTACAAAATGCATCATATCGGATTGAATTTAAGAAAGGGGTTGAGTCAAAATTTGAGATTTCTTTGTCCCGAAAAGATATAAACATCACACCCAAAGACGTTAGGACACGATGTTTTAATCTCTCGTAATCAAAGTCATCTCGTGATTCACGAAACTTCAGAGAAAGGATGTTAAGTTATTTAGTTAAACGGAAAATCGCAACCCAATACAAGTTAGGGCACCATTTTCAATTTCTAAATACAAAACATTGCCTTATTTTAAAGTCTTTTAGGCAAAATATGATGATTTTACACAAGGTGTTTTATTCAATAACATAGTGCAAAACTAAGAAAACAAGTGTAGATGTGAATGTAGTAAAAACAAATAATAATAATAGTAGTAATAATAATAATGATACTAATAATAATAATATGATAATGACAAAGTATAAAAAAATAAACGAATAGACAAATAAGATAAGAAATGGTAATGTCGGGGTAATAATGATGGTGCTTGAAATAAAAAGTGAACTAATGATGATAATGTGTAAGAAATAATTATTGCAATTAATACATGAAATAATATATGTAAAATAAAAACATATACATATAAAAATAATATCATAGTAATAATAACACGGACAACATAATAATAAAAAACAACAAATAATCAATAAATAAAATAATCACTTCAATCATAATAATAGTAGATAAATAAGACAATAACACATGCAATTGTTATAAGAAATAATAATAACTAATAGTGAAAATATAATCAATATAACAAATAATAACAATAATAAGATTAATGAGACAAAATAACAATAAAACATGTACACAAAAATATAATAATGGTAATAACAATGATGTAATAACAAAAAGACTAAAAATATTGCAAAATAATTAAAACAGGATTAAATTGCATTAAGAATAAAAGTATTGGGGTTAACTCGAAATAAAATAAAAGAAAAGAGGGCTATTTGTACGCGCGAAAAGATTGGAGGGACCAAAGAGGCAATAAGCCCCTTTGGCCAAACGCGCAGCAGCAGAGGGGACCTGATTGTGAATCGGGATAAATTTTGGGGTCAAATTTGAGAATAATAAAAACTGGATTGGAAAAGTGAAAAATGCGGAAGGACTACGCACATAAATATCCCATTTTTTGGGCAAAACACGCGGATCCTCGGGTAGGCGGGTCGGATTCGGGTCGACTTAGGTAAAACGACGTCGTTTTAGGGTTAAGGGCCAGCCCCCAAAACGATGCCGTTTTAGGGGGCTATTTAAGGCCCCATAACCCCAAAAAAATTCATTTTAATCGAGTTTAAAAAAAAAATTCTTTCATCCTTTTTTTTTCTCTGCAAGGGGGGAAAGCCTCCGTGAGTGGCCCTGCTCACCGTCATCGTGCTGGAGTTTGACCACCGCCCACTGGGCGAAAAAGGTAAAACTTTATTTTTTGTTTTTTTTTAATTTTTATTACCAGTTTATATATATGTATTTAAGTGTATCTGCGAAAATAAAAAAAATAAAATATAAAAGGGTTTTGAAAATAATAAAAAATCACCTCTTCGATCTGTTTCGTCGATCCGATCTATTATGCTTTTTTTTGTTTTTGAATCTCTGTTTTTTTGTTTTTTTTAATGGAAATCTCTTTTTTGATTCCAAAGAAAAGCTCCCTTTTTTTTGCTTGAATCATTTCTTATATTTATTTCAAAAGAGAAAAACCTCCTTACATCGGTTTTTACCTTGGCTTTTATAGCCATTTACAAGTATATATTTTTGCATATTTCACTCTGTTTTTCTTTGCGTGTTCTTTTCGTTTTTGCGGGGCATGGGAGTAAGTGGAGCAGTGGAGGAGTTGGTGTGCAGATGGCGGTGGCGATGGCATGGGCGGTGGATGGGACAGAACAGACAAAATAAGTCATAGTAGTGGCCTAGGTGCGGCGCACCTAGGGCTTCTGTTTTGTTTTTTCTGTTTAGGGTTAATTTAGGGATATGGGCTAATCGGGCCTGGTTAGTTTGGGCTGTTTTTAATGGGTTAAGGTTAATTTGGGTTTGGGTTGTAAAAATGGGTTTGGGTCTGTTATTGGGTTTGAAATGTTTAAATGGGCTCGGGCAATTTGGGCCTTCTACAGCTGCCCCTCTTTGCTCATTGTCGTTCAACGGGAATAGAGCAAAGACATAAAGAGGGACCAAATTTGCCCGGTCTTGCTGAGTCCTGACTTCTTTGGTGCTTCTCTTCTTCATGTAGCCTCATTCCAGTCTACCACATTTTGTTACTTCAATCCACTCCACCGCTATGTGGCTTCAATTTGCTCTTGCTGTGACTTCAATGGGATGTGACTTGTTTTATTTTGGATTGCTCCGCTGTATCTCCAGAGAGATGTGGTCTTTGGTCTTCAACCTATTCCACTGCTAGTTAAGGCAATAGGACTAAAGCTTAATCATGCTCCCTACTGGTTAGGGACAGGAATTACAATTTTTGACCTATTCCACTGCTGGTCAGGGACATAGGACAGTGGCCTAAATCATGTTCTCTACTGGTGAGGGATCCAAGATTTGCCTTCAATCTTGCCCCACTACTGGTTAGGGACAAGATCTACAATTTTTTGACCTATTCCACTGCTGGTCTGTGGCAATAGGACGGTGGCCTAAATCGTGTTCCCCATGGTTGGGAGCCATGATTTGCCTTCGATCTTGCCCCTCTACCGATCGTATGACAAGATCTACAATTTTTGACCTATTCCACTGCTGGTCAGTGGCAATAGGAGGGTGGCCAAAATCATGTTCTCCACTGGTTAGAGAGCCAAGATTCGCCTTCGATCTTGCCCCACTACTGGTTTGGGTGACAAGATCTACAATTTTTGACCTATTCCACTACTGGTCAGTGGCAATAGGAGGGTGGCTTAAATCGTGTTCCCCACTGGTTAAGGAGCCATGATTTGCCTTCGATCTTGCCCCACTATTGGTCGGAGTGACAAGATCTACAATTTTTGACCTATTCCACTGCTGGTCAGTGGCAATAGGACAATCTTCAACCTATTCCACCACTGGTTGATGGCAATAGGACAATCTTCAACCTATTCCACCACTGGTTGATGGCAATAGGACAATCTTCAACCTATTCCATCACTGGTTGATGGTATTAGGACAATCTTCCACCTATTCCACTGCTGGTCAGTGGCAATAAGGTAATCTTCAACTTATTCCACTGCTGGTCAGTGGCAATAAGACAATCTTCCACCTATTCCACTCGCTGGTCGCTGGCAATAGGTAATCTTCAACCTATTCCACCGCTGGTCGATGGTGATAGGACCACCCATTCCACCGCTGGTCGATGGTAATAGGGTAATCTTCAACTTATTCCACTGCTGGTCAGTGGCAATAAGACAATCTTCCACCTATTCCATGTTGGTCGGTGGCAATAGGTAATCTTCAACCTATTCCCCACCGGTCGATGGCGATAGGACCACCCATTCCACCATTTGGTCGATGGTAATAGGGTAATCTTCAATAGTGTTGCTACACCGTCCTCTAGGGACATATCCTGTAGACTCGATTTTATATGTTTGTGTTTATGCCAAATGGTGAGGATGCTATGGTGGAATGACTCAAATGCTCCCGACTATGTGTGATATGGATGACACTTACATGAATGCGTAATGTCATGAGAATGATGATTAAGATGCAATGATTGTAAGAGATCGAATGCTCCTAACTAAATGATATTATGGAGGACATTTGCATGAATGTAGGATGTCATGAGAATGATCTCTTTTAAAAGCTCGTATGTAATTGCTCGTTCGTCGTCAAGGTCACGGCACGACGCGACATCTTGTCTCGATATCTATGATCGCGAATCAAGAAATGGTCATAATTTTGGATTCCTCTTCCTCGAAAGTTTCCAACCCCTAAGTGTGGTGGTTCCTAAACAACAGTCTTATTTTAGGTTCCTACGCTGTTTAGAGGCTTCCAGAGTAATAGGCGGGGCTCCTTTTATGGAAGCATTATGGGTCAATGGGTCGTTATTTCAATTGCAAACAACTCAAAGATTTAAAATAACAATGGAATTTATGAAGAATGGAATTGGATTTAAATCAACAAAAGTAAACATTATTGGAGTACAAAAAATGGGTAAAAAGAAAAAGTAGGTGCCCCAGATATCGCAGTCTGAGCTTCACCACCGGATCCTTCCGAAGATCATTTGAGCTGAATAGACGTTGGGAGATCTGCGGTGCTTCGTAGATGTTCTGAGGTGTAACATTCCTCCTTTTGATAATTCTGGGGGAAAAAGATTGTCACATACCTCCTCTTTCGTACAAATTTGAGCCGCCCTTATCGGGTTTTCGACTCAAAGCCCCTTTGGTCTCAAAGCGTCCTTTACGGGTTTTCGCTTTGGTCTCTCCTTTTTTTTTTTAGGTCTTAAAGCGCCCTTTACGGGTTTTCACTTTAGCCTTTCCCTTCTTCAAGCATAATACTTCTTAACCGAATCTAAATTTATGGGATTGGGTAGATTTTTCCCATCCATCTCAGCCAAGATTAGTGCCCCTCCAGAGAAAGCCTTTTTCACCACAAAAGGTCCTTCCCAATTCGGCATCCATTTCCCTCTGAAATCCTTTTGCATGGGGAGAATCTTTTTCAAAACTAAGTCTCCCTCGTGGAATTCTCTTGGACGTACTTTTTTGTCATATGCTCGCATCATTCGCTTTTGGTACATCTGACCATGACGAATAGCTTTCAGCCTCTTTTCTTCAATCAGATTCAACTGATCATATCGAGCTTGGACCCATTCTGCTTCATCCAATTTCAATTCAGACAATACTCGAAGGGACATAATTTCAACTTCGATGGGTAGAACCGCTTCCATTCCGTAAACCAATGAGAAAGGAGTTGCCCCGGTGGAGGTTCTGACTGACGTTCGATAGGCGAAAAGGGCAAATGGTAGCTTCTCGTGCCAATCTTTGTAAGTCTCAGTCATCTTTCCTATTATCCTCTTGATGTTCTTATTAGCTGCTTCAACTGCACCGTTCATCTTTGGGCGATACGGTGATTTAATTGTGATGTCGATCTTGAATTGCCTCTGCACTTCTTCGTGATTATCTCGTTGTTCAAGTTTAACGATTATCGATATGATCCTCTCGGGCATTCTATATCGACATATGATCTCCTTTTTAGGAACTTGTCGATCACCGATTTTGTCACATTGGCATATGAAGTGGCCTCCACCCATTTAGTGAAGTAATCAATTACCACGAAGATGAACCGATGTCCATTGGAAGCTTTTGGTGAGATTGGTCCAATGACGCCCATGCCCCACATAGAAAACGGCCATGGGGAGGTCATAACATGTAAAGGTGAGGGTGGTACATGAATCTTGTCCCCATAAATTTGGCACTTATGACATTTCTTAACATAATCAATGCAATCTCTTTCCATGGTAGACCAATAATACCCGAATCTCATGATTTGTCTTGCCATTGCGAACCCATTGGCATGTGTTCCACAGACACCCTCATGGACTTCTTCTAGGATCTGCTTAGCCTCGGCGCCATCCACACATCTCAATAGCACTTGATCCTTTCTTCTTTTGTATAGGATCTCTCCGTCTAAGACATAGTCGCAAGCTAGTCTTCTCAACGCCCTTTTGTTATTTTCGGTTGTTCGATCGGGTATTTATGATCTTTCACGTATTGTAGTATATAGTGATACCACGGGTGATCATTTTGCTCCTCTTCTTCCACGTTGTAGCAATGGGCTGGGGCCTCATAAATGCTCATTTGTATAGGCCTCATATCCTCCTTGCTGTTTGCTCGTACCATAGAAGCCAATGTGGCTAGAGCATCAGCCATCTGATTTTCGTCCCTTGGTAGATAACTGAAAGTGATGTCCTCGAACTCTTTGATCAGTTCTTGGACCAATCTTTTGTATTCGACTAATTTGGGATCTCTCGTCTCCTATTCTCCTTTAAGTTGATAAATTACCAATGCAGAGTCTCCGTATACTTCCAGCACCTTAATTTTACGTTCTATAGTAGCACGAATACCCATGATGCAAGCTTCATACTCGGCCATATTGTTTGTGCAATCAAAATCCAATTTACAAGTGAATGGGTAATGATCTCCATTTGGGGACACCAGAACTGCCCCAATTCCATTGCCCATAGCATTCGATGCCCCGTCGAAGTTCAGTTTCCAAGGATGACTTTCCGTGGTATCTTCTTCAGTGGTTGCTACGTACATTAGGTCTTCATTAGGGAAATCAAAGTCCAGAGGCTCATAATCTGGCAGAGCTCTACTAGCCAGAAAATCCGCTATTGCACTTCCTTACCTTCTGGTTTACATAAACTATGTCAAACTCAGAAAGTAAAATTTGCCATCGGGCCATCCGTCCATTCAAAGTAGTTGACTCCATTAGGTATTTTAGTGGGTCTAGCTTTGAGATAAGCCAGGTCGTATGATACAACATGTATTGCCTTAATCTCTGAGTTGTCCAGACCAAGGCACAACATATTTTTTCAATTGGTGAGTACCTTGTTTCACACTCAGTGAACTTTTTACTAAGGTAGTATATTGCCTTTTCTTTCTTCCCTGACTCATCGTACTGGCCGAGCACACATCCTATTGAATTATCAAGTACCGTCAAATAGAGGATTAAAGGCTTTTCTGGATTAGGCGGTGTCAGTACCGGAGGATTGGACAGGTACTGCTTTACTTTGTCGAAGGTCTTCTGACATTCCTCGTCCCATACACCCGGATTATGTTTTTTGAGAAGACGGAATATGGGGTCACATTTCTCAGTCAATTGTGAAATGAACCGAGCAATGTAATTTAATCTTCCTAAGAAACCTCGAACTTCTTTTTGCGTGCGGCGGAGGCAATTCTTGTATAGCCTTGACTTTGTGCAGGTCAACCTCAATCCCTTTTCACCGACTATAAATCCTAGCAGTTTCCCGACACGGCTCCAAAGGTACACTTTGTGGGTTAAGCTTGATTGGACTTTCCTCAACCTCAAAAATAATTTCCTTAAGACTTGGATATGCTCTTTTCGATCCGAGACTTGGCAATCATATCGTCGACGTAAACCTCAATTTCCTTGTGCATCATGTCATGGAATAGGGTCATCATGGCTCTCTCGATATGTTGTCCCGCATTCTTCAACCCAAATGGCATTACCTTATAGCAAAAGGTTCCCACATGGTTATAAATGTGGTTTTATTCATGTCTTCGTGAAGCATCTTTATCTGGTTGTATCCACGAGAAGCCATCCATGAATGAGAACAATGGATAACCTGCTGTATTATCCACTAAGGTGTCGATATGAGGTAACGGAAAATTGTCCTTTGGGCTAGCCTTGTTTAGATCCCTGTAGTCTACACACATTCGTACTTTCCTATCTTTCTTAGGGACGGGGATGATATTGGCTACCCATTTCGAGTACTTAACCACTTGCAAGAACCCTGCGTCAAATTGCTTCTTGACCTCTTCTTTTATTTTCAGTAAAACATCTGGCCTTATCCTTCAAAGTTTCTGTTGGACTGGCTTATATTCTTCTTTTATGGGCAAACGGTGTACCACGATATCAGTGCTTAACCCGGGCATGTCTTGATATGACTATGCGAAGACATCCTTGAATTCTTGGAGTAACTCAATGAGGTATTGCTTTGTCTCTGCGGTGATGCTAGCTCCAATCTTCACTTCTTTCTTTTCTTGCCCATCTCCTAGGTTCACTATTTCCACTAATTCTTTGTGAGGTACGATTTGTTTCTCCTCTTGTTCTACCATCCTTAACAGTTCAGGAGCTAAGTCACAGCCTTGGTTATCTCCAAAATCCTGAAAATCTTTCGCACCCATATCTTGCTCAAAAGGACATTCTGAGTCATCGGTAGCATTACTCAAATCATTGATATTTGGGGACCTGTTATGGAGATGAATAAAGGCTCATAGAATCATAGAATCTAGGCATGTTTATTGGTATGATAAATGAAGAATAGAAATGTTTAGAAGAATATCTAAAGAAAGAATAATGAATGAATGAAATGAACATAAAAGAAAATTTGCTCAAAAGATGGCGGAGATGTATTTTATTGAAAATAACGATGCCTTATACAAAATAATGTTTCACAAAAGGGACTCTTATTGCTTCTAGACTTAAAGCAATAAGTGTGTTCTAAGTATTATTCTGAATAAGTTCTAAAAGCTACAGGAATCTCCTCCGTAGTCCAGTTGTTTAGAACGCTGCCTGGCTCATAGGAGCGGATGCCATTCCGATTTTATTCCTCAATTTCCCCCTCAGATATAGCGTTGACATGCATGATTTCTTTATTTTGCGTTTCTCGTCCCAGATGGATAACCCCTCCTGATATAAAGGTCTCACGAATATGAGGAATTATCATCGGTTCCCATTTAATCTCACCTCCATCCAAGCGCGCTTTCCTTCTTTCTTGCTTCTTTTCTAACTCTTTCTTCCTTTTCTTTGCGTTTGGCTTGAATCCTAAGCCAAAGAGGTCTCTTTTTTCTTTCAATCTCGGGACTTCGATTCCTCCTTGGAGATACCTTCCCAGTCCCTTTCCTGGTACGTCCCCATTTTTGACCATTAATTGTAAACCCATTTTTGTGGTTTTGGATAATCGAGGCACTGGGATCTTGTTTCGTCGATGACGAACATTGCGTTGATGAATTCCAAAGAGTGAAAGGAGTATTCAGTCGCTTCTTCATTTGCTTCTAAATATGGTGCACCAGCTGGTCACGGTCGCGATGATGTCTTCTTCAGCATTTATTGTTACCAAGCGGTCTTCTGCGACTAATTTCAATTTATGGTGCAAGGATGAGGGATCGCCCCACCGAGTGTATCCAAGGTCTCCCCAACAAGCAGTATATCGATGGCACGATATCCATTACTATGAAATCCACTTCATATGTACTTGGGCCGATTAAAAGGGTATTTCAATCCTCCCATGACTTTCCTTTCGGCCCATCGAATGCCCTTACTACATTGTGGCGTGCTTTCATGTGAGAGTCGTCAATGGGTAACCGATTCAACGTTGATAATGGCGGGACATTGAGCGCCGATCCGTTATCGACTAGTACCCCTAGTAGTGTGTATCCTTTGCATCGTAGTAATGTGGAGGCCTTAATGGAACCCATACCTCTGGCGGAATCTCGTCATCATTAAAGAAAATGAAATTATCAAGACTTATATTGCTAATTAGACGATCCAATTTTGTTAAGCGGTGATGTCGTTAGCAACATAAGTTTGATTCAATACTTTCATCGATTGCATTGCATGCGCGCTCGAGCTTAATAATAAGTCAAGCACGTATATCTGAGTTTACTGCTTATGTAGCTACTCCACGTATCAGTATTCACTATGCTTTAAAAACTTCAAGAATTCCCTAGCCTCATCTTCCTTCACTGGCTCGTTTATAGGAGCTTCCTGTTTAGTCACATTTTCCCTCTTTTGTTCGCCCACCAAGGTTTTCCCTTTTGCAAGCTCGATTCGTGGGTTTGCCGTGTCGTAACACTTCCCGTTTCGTGTATAGGAGCCTACTTCCTAGTTTCCCTTTGCAGTGTTGGACAAGTCTCCTTTCCCAAGAATCGTCACATTACAGTTGTAGTTTCAGGGAACCTTTTTGTCGTCTTCATACGAAAAGGTCGCAGGTCTTCGGATCACAATCTTCGGAGGCTTCTGGTTTCCTTTCGTGGTGTGGGACGAGTCCCCTATTTCGGGAATCGTCAGGTTACCGTTAGAGTTCTGGGGAACCTCCTTGTTGTCTTTACACGAAAGGACTTCCGATTTACGAATCACGATCTTCGGAGTTGTCTTTATCCCAGTTCCATCGTTCTTTGGCCGCGAGATGATGACCAAAGGATAGTTAGCTTTCAAAGCTTTTATTGCTGATTCATCTTCCAACACGCAAATGCTTCTTTCTTTTTGGCCTTCATTAATCTCGAAAAATTCCAACTCTTTATTGTCCATTAGTCTTTGTACCAGAATTTTGAACTCAATACAATCCTGGATTTCATGCCCTTCCATGTTATGAAACTCGTAACCTCTTCTTGTTCTTTCATGCTTTCCTACCAGACTTGATATAGCTAATCTCCTTTTTATCATTTCTTTCCAAACTTGTCTCATTGGAGTTTTTACTTCGTCAATTTCCTTTTTAACTCTCCTTCCCCTGTTCTCACCTACCATATTGACCTCATGATTAGGCAGTGGGTGTCCCGTGCTGGGGGTATCGTCTACTTTTATAACGCCCATCTGGATGAGTCTTTCTACCAGTTTTTTGAAAGCAAGACAGTTCTCTATTAAATGCCCCACAATCCCTGCATGGTACTCGCACTGTGTGTTTGCGTCATACCACTTAGGGTATGGGGGTTGCAGGGGTTTTAGGTAATGTGGGGAAACAACATGTGCATCGAATAAGTTCTGGTACATTTTCTTGTACATGACCTGGATTGGCGTGAATTAGATTTTCTCCGTGTTTCGCTTTTGTTTGGATTCTCGCCAGAGGAGCCTCGATGATCGGCGATTCTGACCTTGAGGTGATTCTGATGATAGACTTCGGACAACCTTTACTTAGGTTATTTACGTCGTTTTCTCTTTTCTTTGGGATTGTTTTTCTGGTACTTTCTCCCGCTTCTATCTTGCCACATCTGATTGCATTTTCTATCATCTCTCCCGACATCACGATATCTGAAAAGCTTTTAGTGGCACTTCCCAGCATATGATTGATGAAAGGAGCTTTTAACGTATTTATAAAGAGCATGGTTGTCTCCTTTTCCAAAAGTGGTGGTGAACTTGTATTGCTACCTCTCTCCATCACTGGGCGTACTGTCTAAAACTTTCGCCCGGCTTTTTCTCTATATTTTGGAGCGTGATTCTATCAGGAGCAATTTCAGTCACATGGCCATAATGTTTCATGAAGGCCTGTGCCAGGTCTTTCCACGTCTTGATTTGAGCGCGACTAAGCTGGTTATACCATTTGGCGGCCAACCCGGCCAAACTGTCTTGAAAATAATGAATCAACAACTGGTCATTGTTAAGGTACCCCGCCATCCGCCGACAGAACATTGTTATGTGCGCCTCAGGACAGCTAGTCCCGTTGTATTTTTTGAACTCTGGTGTCTTGAACTTTGGCGGAAGGACTAAGTCCGGGACCAGACTTAAGTCTTTAGCGTCCATCCCGTAACGATGGTCAGCCGTTTCTATTTCTTTAAACTTTTCTTCTAGCTACTTGCAACGGTTCTCAAGTTGCTTTGACAAATCTATCTTTGCCTTGTCCATTTCTGCCAGTTCATCGAAATCCGAGACCACGGGGTTAGCTGGGCTTTCCCCTGGGTTAGTACCTAAACCAGTCGGAAGGTGGGCTGGTATCGCGGTATTAACCTGATATTGTGGTCTAATAGTAACAGGCGGCCTCTGGGGATGTACGTCCGGGGGCGCTTGGGTATTAGGTGGGGTAAAACCCGGAGGGTAAACAAGGTCGTCATTATCATTTCCCAAACTAGTAGCAACGCCCTTTCCTTTCTCACGTTCATTGGCCAACAATTGCGCCAATTGATTCATCATGCTATTTTGAGATTCTTGCATTCGTTCTATCATGTCTTGTTGCATCTTGATTAATCGCTCTTGCATCTGTTCCTACATTTCCTTTTGCATTTGCTCTAGTCTTTCTATCCTTTGATCCATGATTTTAGTTTTGCCTCGTGTATTGTAGCGATGTTTAGAGGTAACTGTCATAATTTAAGGTTCTTTTTTGAGATTTAATGCACATGATGCAATGTAATGCTAATGCATGAAATGTATGCAAAAAAAAGGCATTAATTCTGATTCAATTTCCATTAGAATAACTTTTCTAGAAAACAAGTTTCTTTACATAGAATGGATTACATATAAGGCCTCGCCCTAATACTTAAGGCCTTGACTTCCTCAAAAAGCCTAGCTAACTCTTATCCTTGCTCTGACTTTGATTCATAAAATAAACTTAGTACATCAGCTCGGACTCCTAAGGTTTGCAAGTGATCCGCGACCTCTCGCACTTGAGCCACGGCTTCCCCCATGATGTAATCCCTGTCTCTGACTTGATTCTGAGAGTGATGAAGTTGTTGCTTCCAACGCTCCTCATTGACTTCAAGAAGCTCCATCCGTAGCTCACAACCATGTAAAGCAGATTCTAGCTCTTCGATTCTTGCTTTCATTTCTTCAATTTTACTCAGACTAGCCTTTAATTCAACTGCAGAGTTGCGGCTACGATACTGATACAAGGATCTTTCCAATTCTGCCACCCGAGCCTTTAATTCCTCTTTCTTGCTTTGGGTTTTTACCAGACTTCTTTTCAGAGTATCTTCTCGAACTTGAGTATCTCAGAGTTTTCTTTCCCATTGACTAGCTCTATTTTTTTCTCTCTCGAGTTCTTGACTCCATTGCTCAAGTTTTTCCTAATCCAAAGAAGTTTCATTGACCTTCGCAGACTTCTTATAGTCATTTTCAAACCTGTCCAAATCTTCCTCAAATTTTATTTTTCCCTTTTCTTAACTTTTGGCCTCCGACTTCTAATCACAACGTCCAATCCTAGCTGCATTTTCTTCTTCTAATCGTTCTATCCTTTTCCCTAATTCCGCATTCTTTTCTCAAAATCTTGTTTGATGATTTCGAGCTCGATGGGATTACTGCAGTGCTCCTCCATTGATCGGCGCCTTCTTGGCCTCGATGTGGGAATGTTGTCATTGATTCTCGACTCCTCCATCGGTCATATTCGGGGTTGTCATCGGGTTTGTGGCAAACCTTTTCATTCTATGAGTCGACTCAAGCGCTTGCTATTTCACGAACTCTTTTCTTACAATTATCTCCTTTGTATTCAAATTCACACCGAATTAGACCTTGTGTTGCGTGTATAAACCTGTCTCGATCAGTCTTGTCTCAACACGAGGAGAGGAGCATATCCGATGACTCCCCATACTCCGATGAGAGGAACCCAGTCAAAATCTCCACACCGATATAGGATCTCATCAGGGATCATTAAAGGAGCTTTCCATTCTACGTCTTCCTCTTGTAGGTTTTGCAGAATCATCATCCATTTTTCTTCCGTAAGATCGTCTCGCCTTGGTGTGGCTACTAATTCTTTTAGCGGGGAATAGTCCTCGGAGAAGATTCGACCTGGTGCCTTTTTCGCTTTCCAAAAATGACTGTTAAACCATACTAGTAAGAGCTGTGCACAACCGGTGAATCTTCCTTCGCCCGCTTCTTAAGACGCACTTAGAGACACGAAAGTTTGCCATAATTGCAGGAACGGTGTGACTCTTCTATCCAATCATCGAATAAATCGAGATCGCCTCGTCTACATGCCCTAGAGCTTTAGGAAAATAATCAATCCATAAATGCTCAAGGCAAAATGTCAACCCTTTTCTTCACGTCAGGGTATGCTATGATCAAATCCCTTAAATTTCTCTAAGGGATACACTTACAATCTCCTTTTTGTTTTATCCGTGATGCAACCCACTGCTCGCTTATTCCCGTAATATTTATCAGCTTTTTTAAGAAGGTGGGGACGTTAACAGGTCTTGTATAAACTTTGTCGATTTGAATTTTTGGGCAACGAAGTAAAGCTGTGTATTCTTCTATAGTAGGCACCAGGTCCACTTTCCCAAAAGTAAAACAGCTATAAGCAGGATTCCAAAATTGGGCTATAGCTCGGAATAGGTGCTGGTCTACCTTGATGTCGAGTAGATATGGCATATCTCCGTAATGACAGTAGAATAATTGCTTGATCTCATCGTCCCATTGACTCCATATCTCTTTCATCTCTTGAAGATTATTTTGGGTGACACTGATACGCGTGAAGTCCCATAATTCTGACACGTGCCCTTCTGTAAGACTATCACCTTTTTCTTGCTGCACAGTCTCGGCCCATATCCGGACGGCCGCATTGTCCTCCACTCTATCAAGAAACCCCCTTTCCATGACAAGCTATCTATTTGGCAATTGAACGTGAATCAACACCTTTTTGATGAATATGCCATGCAAAAATAAAAATAAAATAAAGCAAATCAGTATTCCATACACAATAAGCAAAGAATAAAAATACCTAATCTGTTAACCACTAGGGTTTGGCATGGCTCTACCTAGGGTGGGTTCTTTAGGGCTTACTATATGAGGTTCGGTTCTAAGGAGGGGTACCTGAACCAGCAGATTCCTCGATCTTCACCCATTATAGGCTCATATAGACCGAGTTCAGTTCAGGGGAATACATTTCCCTATGGCTGCACGGAGATGAAAATCTCACGAAGACATAAGTACGGATGTATCCCGAAAGCGATCCACTATCCTGCACGGAGGTGAAAACCTCACGAAGGAGTAGTTTCTCACTCTCACCTAAAGGTGTGACCACAACGGTCATGCAATGCAATGCCGAAATTAAAACAACATGCAATACAAATATAGTAATTTTCAAATCGAACTTTCAAACTTCCGACAAAAGACAAAAATAATCAATTTATGGCTTGACTCTCAAAATCGCTCCCCAGTGGAGTTGCCAAGCTGTCGTAACCATTTTTTTGAAAAAACAAAACGGGGTTCGACTTCGGGTTAAAAATAAGAGTAAAACGGGAGTCGCCACCGATCTTTATTTGGTGTGATCGGATCACCTTTATTTTAATGAAACATTTTGTTTTACTAAAACAGTGTTTTTGGTCTGCGAAGTTTCAAAAATCGGGTTCGGGAGTCGGTTATGCACGAGGAAGGGTTAGCACCCTCGATACGCCCAAAATTGGTACCAAAATGATTAATTAGTGTCTTAATGTCGGATATTTGAAAAGATTTTTAAATTCGGATCTTTAAAAAATGTATTAGGATATTTGAGATTTCTTTGTTCCGAGAGGGTACAAACATCACATCCAGCACGTTAGGATATGATATTTCTAACCTTCGCAATCAAAGCTATCTCATGATTTTACGAAGTTTACCAAAAGGATGTTTAGTTATTTAGTCAAACGGAAAATCATAACCCAGCACGTTAGGGCACTACTCCCCGAATTCCTAAATACAAAACATTGTCTTTATTTCAAAACCTTTAAATGGAGTTTAGTAATTTTACAAAATGCATCGTATCGGATTGAATTTAAGAAAGGGGTTGAGTCAAAATTTGAGATTTCTTTGTCCCGAAAAGATATAAACATCACACCTAGCACGTTAGGACACGATGTTTTAATCTCTCGTAATCAAAGTCATCTCGCGATTCACGAAACTTCGTAGAAAGGATGCTAAGTTATTTAGTTAAACGGAAAATCGCAACCCAGCGCGTTAGGGCACCATTTTCCGAATTTCTAAATACAAAACATTGCCTTATTTTAAAGTCTTTTAGGCGAAATATGATGATTTTACACAAGGTGTTTTATTCAATAACATAGTGCAAAACTAAGAAAACAAGTGTAGATGTGAATGTAGTAAAAAACAAATAATAATAATAGTAGTAATAATAATAATGATACTAATAATAATAATATGATAATGACAAAGTATAAAAAAATAAACGAATAGACAAATAAGATAAGAAATGGTAATGTCGAGGTAATAATGATGGTGCTTGAAATAAAAAGTGAACTAATGATGATAATGTGTAAGAAATAATTATTGCAATTAATACATGAAATAATATATGTAAAATAAAAACATATACATATAAAAATAATATCATAGTAATAATAACACGGACAACATAATAATAAAAAAAACAACAAATAATCAATAAATAAAATAATCACTTCAATCATAATAATAGTAGATAAATAAGACAATAACACATGCAATTGTTATAAGAAATAATAATAACTAATAGTGAAAATATAATCAATATAACAAATAATAACAATAATAAGATTAATGAGACAAAATAACAATAAAACATGTACACAAAAATATAATAATGGTAATAACAATGATGTAATAACAAAAAGACTAAAAATATTGCAAAATAATTAAAACAGGATTAAATTGCATTAAGAATAAAAGTATTGGGGTTAATTCGAAATAAAATAAAAGAAAAGGGGCTATTTGTACGCGCGAAAAGATTGGAGGGACCAAAGAGGCAATAAGCCCCTTTGGCCAAAACGCGCAGCAGCAGAGGGGACCTGATTGCGAATCGGAATAAATTTTGGGGTCAAATTTGAGAATAATAAAAACTGGATTGGAAAAGTGAAAAATGCGGAAGGACTGCGCACATAAATATCCCATTTTTGGCAAAACACGCGGATCCTCGGGTAGACGGGTCGGATTCGGGTCGGCTTAGGTAAAACGACGTCGTTTTGGGGTTAAGGGCCAGCCCCCAAAACGACGCCGTTTTAGGGGGCTATTTAAGGCCCCATAACCCCAAAAAAATTCATTTTAACCGAGTTTAAAAAAATTCTTTCATCCTTTTTTTTTCTCTGCAAGGGGGGAAAGCCTCCGGTGAGTGGCCGCCGTTCACCGTCATCGGCGTCGGAGCTCCGGCCACCGCCCACGGTGGTCGAAAAAGGTAAAAACTTTATTTTTTTGTTTTTTTTTATTTTTTATTACCAGTTTATATATATGTATTTAAGTGTATCTGCGGAAATAAAAAAATAAAATATGAAAGGGTTTTGAAAATAATAAAAAATCACCTCTTCGATCTGTTTCGTCGTTGCTGATCTATTGCATTTTTTTGTTTTGAATCTCTGTTTTTTTGTTTTTTTTTTGAAATCTCTTTTTTGATTCCAAAGAAAAGCTCCCCTTTTTTTTGCTTGAATCTGTTTCTTGTATTTATTTCAAAAGAGAAAAAACCTCCTTACACTGGTTTCGGCCTTGGCTTTTATAGCCATTTACAAGTATATATTTTTTGCATATTTTGGCTCTGTTTTCTTTGCGTGTTCTTTTCGTTTTTTGCAGGGCATGGGGAGTAAGTGGAGCAGGTGGAGGAGTTGGTGCTGCAGATGGCGGTGGCCAGTGGCAGTGGGCGGTGGATGGGATAGAACGGACAGGGGCCAGAAGTCATGGCAAGTGGCCCTAGGTGCGGCGCACCTAGGGCTTCTGTTTTGTTTTTTCTGTTTAGGGTTAATTTAGGGATATGGGCTAATCGGGCCTGGTTAGTTTGGGCTGTTTTTAATGGGTTAAGGTTAATTTGGGTTTGGGTTGTAAAAATGGGTTTGGGTCTATTATTGGGTTTGAAATGTTGTAAATGGGCCCGGGCAATTTGGGCCTTCTACAGTAAGTTCATGTAACTTGAATTATCTTCTTAAATGCTTGAAATGTATGTTATTGATATGGATATAATTTGAATGTTCATTGTATAAAAATTGATGAAACATTGATATATTTGATAAAAAGGGGAAGAAATCCCGGTTGAATGAAAGGAAAATTCGATGGATCTCGAAAAGGAATTGAAGGTAAAAGGATCTAGCAGGACGGGTGATCCTATCTGATATAGCCCTCCCAAGAATATGTGTAAAATGGATTTAGCTTGACGGGTAATCCGAATTAGGGTTTGAATTTAGCTCGGTGGTAATCAGATCCAAGCTCATTAGAGTAATTGTCGTTGAGGATTTAGCTTTGACCGGTAATCCCGACAATACTCTATGAGTTTACATTCTGTGGATTTAACCTAGGTAGTAATCTCATTGTAAAGATGAGGTTCATTGAGTGTGCTCTCTGAAATCAAAATGTGCGCACATGAACATGAATTGACGGACCTGGATTATACACTAAAAGTGTACTTCTGAAAATCTATCGAAATTTCGAGTAATTCAACGGGATAAATATGGAAATATAACAAAGAAATGGAAATCATGGTATTGATGAGCTCATCAATCATAGTATATATATTATTGATACATGGAAATCATTGAACTAACTTGAATGTTGAACTTGTGTATGTTAGGGTAATAATGCATTGAATGGATATATGAATGTTTATTATATTGAATTGAAAAATATTAGGTAAGTATAATTCTTGTTGCATGAGCTTACTAAGCACAAAGTGCTTACCCTATTTCCTTTTTCCCTGTTTTGTAGTTTTAAGAGCTCGGAGGTTGGATTCGATCAGAGACACATCACACTATTAACACCAAGATTTTGGTATTTAAAGAAACTTTATTTTGGAAATAAATGGCATGTATAAGCTAATAAAGTAAATATTAATATGATATGAATGTAAGGTCAGCCATTAGTATGGCTAACAAATTTTAGTTTTGGTATGTGATGATGTTATCTTATAAATATGCATGAATTTATTTTAAAAATATCTTGAATTGGAATGGTCTCATTTAGAGATATTTATAAATGGGTTATATTGAGTAAAAAAAAATCGTAAACTCCGGTAATGCCTCGTACCCTATTCCGACAACGAATATGGGTAGGGGGTGTTACATTTATTGGTATCAGAGCTACGGTTTAGTCGGTTCTAGGACCGATATAGCGAATACGGATTAGCTATACATGCCATTTAAATTATTTTTGATAGTGTGATATCTCTTGACCATTTAAATTATGTTTTCCTTATAGTAATGTCATCTGACCGAGCTCAATCTGAAGAAGCTGAGAGTCATGCTCCGGCTTCAGTACAAAGAGAAGAAACTAGCAGTAGAAGGCCCGGTATAGAGGGTCAAGGGGAGGAGGCAAAAATAGCCTTCTTTCAAATGATGAATGAATGGTTTACTCAGTACATAAGAACTAACCCTACAGTGCAGCAAACTCAAGCTCCCCCTCCTGTTTCTCCACCGGTTCCCGAGATTCCACAGGGTACAGGTACTGAATCTGTCAGAAAAAGAAAAGCTCCGGTTGATAAAATTTGAAAATATGAGGCCAAAGAATTTCAAGCAGCAGTTGATGATGATCCCGAACAGGCTAAATTTTGGTTAGAAATACTACTCGGGTTTTGGAAGAATTATCTTGCACACCAGAAGAATGTTTAAAATGTGCCATCTCACTGCTAAAAGACACAGCTTATCATTGGTGGAATATTAAAGCTTCAGTTGTTCCAAAAGAAGAAATTACATGGGAGTTCTTCCAGACCTAGTTCAAAAAGAAATATATCGACGAGATTCCTTAATCAGAAAAGAAAAGAATTTCTTGAAATGAACAGGCAATAGATCAAGATTCGAGTATGAAAGAGAATTTGTTCGGTTGAGTAAATATGCTCGAGAATGGGTACAGTCGAAAGCTGAAATGTGCAAAGGATTCGAAGAAGGGTTGAATGAAGAAATTAAACTCCTTATTGGAATTCTTGAAATTCGAGAGTTTGCTACATTGGCAGAGCGAGCTTATAAAGCAGAAGAATTGAGCAAAGAAAAGAAACAGGCTGAGAGGGAAGCTCGAATTTTTAGTAAAAGACCAATAGGAAAATCTCGCTTACTCCAAAGAAATTGAAGAAGTACCAAGATCGTTCTACCTCAGCCACTGGGTATTCGGACAGAGAGCGAGGTTTACAGCGCACTAATCCAAGACCTTCCACTCCATCAGTGACCAGTGTTGGCAGTGTTGGTACCCCTAAGCCGAAATGCCAGTATTGTAATAAAGCTCATTTTGGTGAATGTCGATTTAAGAGCGGGGCTTGTTACCGATGTGGTTCTTTTGACCATTTCCTCAAAGATTGTCGAAAGATGTGAAAAGAAGGTGAATATATATCGAGCCGAGTAATCCATCTTTGAGGGTAGACCATCCCAACCATCCGGTAATGTCGGTGGTAGCCGAGGAGCTACAAAGATCTGCAAATAGGCTTGAGACACAGCGCCTCCTAGGATATATGTCATTCGTATCGGAGAAGTTGCCTCAAGACCGATGTTATTATGGTACATTTTCTTTACTTGATACTAATATTCTGCATTAATTGATCCGATTCTACGCATTCATATATATGTGTAAAGCTTGCATGCGTTAAAGATTTATCTGTTGAACCTACTGAATTTGTGGTTAAAGTCTCGAACCCCTTTGGCCAATCTATTTTGGTTGATAAAATTTGTAAAAATTGTCCACTGATGGTCAGAGGTTATTGTTTCCTGGCTGATTTGATGTTACTGCCATTTGATGAGTTTGATGTGATATTGGGCATGGATTGGTTAACTAAGCATGATGCAGTAGTAAACTGTAAACAAAAATATATTGTGTTGAAGTGTCAGAATGGTGAGTTACTCCGGGTTAAATCTGGTCAGATTGGGGGATTATCGATGTGATTTGATTATTATCGCCGTAGGTATGTCAAAAGGGTATGATGCTTTTCTTGCTTATGTATTAGATACCAAGGTATTTGAGTCAAAGATTCAAGCAAAGGCGATGGTATGCGAATTTTTGATGTGTTTCAAAAGAGTTACTGTGGTTGCCACCGGAAGAGAAGTGAAATTTTCTATAGATTTGATTCCGTGAACTACTCCGATTTTTATAGCTCCCGCAGAATGGCTCCTACTGTAATTAAAGGAATTAAAGACACGATTCTGTGAACTTGTTGATAGAGGTTTTGTAAGACCGAGTCATTCACTTAGGGTGCTCCGGTTACATTTGTGAAAAAGAAAGACGGGTCTTTGAGATTGTGTATTGATTATCGGTGACTTAATAAAGTAACTATAAAGAATAAGTACCGTTGCCGGATTGATGATTTATTTGATCGCTAAAAGGTGCTACTATATTTTCAAAGATTGATCTCCGATCGGGCTACTATCGATTCTGGGTAAAGGAGTCGATGTGCCAAAGACAAATTTTCGAACTGTGTACGGGCATTATGAGTTTCTAGTTATGCCGTTTGGGTGACTAATGCACTGCAGATTTATGGATTTGATGAATCGATATTCGCACCATATTTAGACAGGTTCGTGGTAGTTTTCATTGATGATATTTTGGTCTATTCTCGAGATGAAGAAGAACATGCAGAACATTTGAGAATTGTACTGCAAATTTTGCGAGAGAAGCAGTTATATGCTAAATTCAGTAAATGTGAATTTTGGCTTCAAGAAGTGGGTTTTCTTGGACATATTGTATCCGCTGAAGGCATTAGGGTAGATCCAAGTAAAATCTCAACTATTGTCAATTGGAGTCCACCGAAGAATGTATCTGAAGTTAGAAGTTTCTTGGGTTTAGCTGGTTATTACCGAAGATTTGTACAGGGATTTTCTATGATAGCTTCTCCGATGACTCTATTATTGCAGAAAGATGTAAAGTTCGAGTGGACTGATGAATGTTAGCAGAGTTTCAACCGATTGAAAGATCTAGTAACGAAAGCACCAGTATTAGTACAGCCTAAACCGGGTAAGGAATTTGTTATTTACAGTAATGCCTCATTAAATGGTTTAGGTTGTGTCTTGATTCAAGATGGTAAAGTAATAGCCTATGCTTCAAGACAACTTAAACCACATGAAAGAAATTATCCGGTACATGATCTTGAGTTAGCTGCTATTGTATTTGCATTGAAGATATGGCGACATTACTTGTACGGTGAGAAATGTCATATTTATACTGATCATAAAAGCTTGAAGTATTTGATGACACAGAAAGATATGAATCTAAGACAGCGCAGGTGGCTTGAATTGATAAAGGATTATGAGTTGATTATTGATTACCATCGGGGTAAGGCTAATGTTGTAGCTGATGCTTTGAGTCAGAAATCTCTGTTTGCTTTACGAGCTATGAATACCCGGTTGTCACTGGCTAATGATGGTTCAATCATAGCTGAATTGAGAGCTAAACTGACATTTTTACAGCAAATATGTGAAGATTAGAAGAATTATGAGAAGTTACAGGTTAAACGAGCACAGTGTGAGTCAGGTACTGGTTCTGAATTTCATGTTGGGATTGATGCTTGTATGTTATTCAGAGGTAGGGTATGTGTACCTAAGAATTCAGAGCTCATATAGAAGATTCTACACGAGGCTCAAAGCAGTACTATGTCTGTACATCCGGGGAGTAATAAAATGTATAATGATTTGAAGAAGATGTACTGGTGGCCAGGTATGAAACGTGAGATTTTTGAGTTTGTATCAAAATGTCTGATATGTCAACAGGTTAAAGCAGAACATCAGGTACCTTTGGGGTTACTTCAGCCAATTACTATACCGGGATGGAAATGGGAAAGAATCACTATGGATTTTGTATCGGGGTTACCGTTGTCTCTGAGGAAAAAGGATGCTATTTGGGTTATTGTTGACCAATTGAAAAAGTCAGCGCACTTTATTCAGGTACGTGTGGATTATTATTTAGATAAATTTGCTTAACTGTACATATCTGAGATTGCCAGGTTACATGGAGTGCCTGTTTCCATTATATCGGATAGAGATCCTCGGTTTACATCTCGTTTCTGGGACAAATTGCAAGAAGCCTTGGGTACTCAGTTGTATTTCAGTAATATATTTCATCCTCAGACAGATGGCCAATCTGAGCGTGTAATTCAAATATTGGAAGATATGCTTCGATGTAGTATACTAGAGTTTGAAGGTAATTGGGAGAGGTATCTACCTTTGATTGAATTTGCTTACAATAACAGTTATCAGTCCAGTATTAAAATGGCTCCTTATGAAGCTTTGTATGGTAGAAAATGTAGAACACCATTATATTGGACAGAGCTTAGTGAAAAGAAGATACATGGGGTTGATTTGATCCGGGAAACAGAAGAAAAAGTAAAAGTGATTCGAAATAGCTTGAAAGCAGCCTCTGATCGCCAAAAATCATATGCCGATCTTAAACGAAAAGATATTGAATTTTAGGTTGGTGATAAGGTATTTCTGAAAGTGTCTCCTTGGAAGAAAGTTCTCCGATTCGGTCGAAAGGGTAAATTAAGTCCAAGATTTATCGGACCATATGAAATTATAAAAAGAATTGGACGATCGCTTATTGATTGGCATTACCAACGAACTTGATAGAATTCATAATGTTTTCATGTGTCTATGCTACGGCGATATCGCCACGATCCTTCACATGTTTTTTCCCGATGAAGTGGAGATTCAACCGGATATGACTTACGGTGAAGAACCGGTCAGGATATTAGCACGGAAACAAAGGAGCTTAGAAATAAAAAATAAATTTGGTGAAAGTATTGTGGCAAAAGCACGGATTGAGGAAGCGACATGGGAACCGGAGGAGGCAATGAGGAAACAATATCCAAACCTCTTTATTGGTAAGATTTTCGAGGACGAAAATCCTTAAAAGGGGGAGAGTTGTAATGGCCTAAATTCAAGGTTATCGGAACAATGGTTTCAAAACCATAAACTGATTTAAAGAGAAATTTATTTCAATATATTTGCATGAATATTTATATGATAGGAAATATTTTTATAAATATTTATAAAATGTTAGTAATGTGATATTAAAAATTTAGTTAGAAAATTTTAACGTATGGGTAGATAATTAAATGAAAAGGACTAAATTGAAATGAAACTAAAAGTTGAATTATAGATTAAAAATTATAAAGGACCAAAATGGCAATTATGTCATTTTGTAAAGTTGAGGCGGTGTATTGTATAAAATCGAGATTTTATAAAGATAATTATTATTATAAATTAATAATAATATATATTATAAAAAGAAAGGAGAAAAGAAAAAAAGCATAAAACAAAAGAACAGATAGCAAACCTGAAGGAAAGAAAGAAAAGAGAAAAGAAAGAAGAAAAGGAAAAATTGAAAGTTTGAAGCTTGGATATTTAATAGGTAAGTCAATTTAACCATTTTCTTTTAATTTTGATGCTTTATAAGTTTTAGAACAAAGTTTTGATGAATTTAAGTTGAAGTTTTGAAGTTTTAAAGTTTTGAATATAGCATATGATGAATAAAATGATGAATTAGTGGTTTAATTGAAAGAATTTGAAGTTAGAATTGGATAAAGGACTTAATTGCAAAACAAGCTATAAGAAAATAGTTTTGGGACAGCAGTAGTAGAGTATGTTTGAAAATTCACTAAAAATCTTAGAAGTGGAATTAGAAGTCAAGTGTGATATAAAATTAAAGTTTATTGAGTCCATTTTCATATGAAAGAAACAAGGAAAGAAAAGAAATTCTGTATTTTGAGATATTTAGATTTTTGTAAGACTGGTTCAGAATGAATTCGGGTTTCCCTGTTTTAACTTTAGAAAATCATCAAAAATTGAAGAAAAATAATTAGGGGCTTAATTTTATATATTTGTAATCCTGAATGAATATATTTTCAATAAAAAATAAATAAGAACATCATCCGAATTCTGTATGAGGAGATAATTAATATATAGTGAAGAAGGGTCAGAACTACTAGATAGCAGAACAGGGATAATTTTAATGAATAAACTGTACAAATTGGCTAAGCCAAAAATTCTTAAAATTTTATGATACGAAGACATGTGAGTATTGTTTCAGAGAAAATTAACATTTCTTCATTTGGAGTTCTGTAGCTCGAGAAATAAATAATTTAGTGACTATGACTCAAGTAGACAGCTTTAAATAAACTAAAAATAATAATAGAATTATAGAAAATGCTACATGTGAATATGAAATGTGTTGAATTGATGATTGAATTTATTTATTTAGATCCAGAAAATACAAATACGAAGTTAGATGGAGGAAAGGAAAAAGTCCCGGATTAGTAGATTTTTGTGTACGAACAAGTATCGAGGTAAGTTCATGTAACTTGAATTATCTTCTTAAATGCTTGAAATGTATGTTATTGATATGGATATAATTTGAATGTTTATTGTATAAAAATTGATGAAACATTGATATATTTGATAAAAAGGGGAAGAAATCCCGGTTGAATGAAAGGAAAATTCGATGGATCTCGAAAAGGAATTGACGGTAAAAGGATCTAGCCCGGACGGTGATCCTATCTGATATAGCCTCCCAAGAATATGTGTAAAATGGATTTAGCGGACGGGTAATCCAATTAGGGTCTCAATTTAGCTTGATGGTAATTTAGATCAAGCTCATTAGAGTAATTGTCGTTGCGAGGATTTAGCACGGTGGTAATCCCGACAATACTCTATGAGTTTACATTTGAGGATTTAGCTCGACTGGCAATCCATTGTAAAGATGAGGTTCATGGAGTGTGCTCTCCGAAATGAAAATGTGCGCACATGAACATGAATTGACGGACCTGGATTGTACACTAAAAGTGTACTTCTGAAAATCTATCGAAATTCCGAGTAATTCAATGGGATAAATATGGAAATATAACAAAGAAACGGAAATCATGGTATTGATGAGCTCATCAATCATAGTATATATATATTATTGATACATGGAAATTATTGAACTAACTTGAATGTTGAGCTTGTGTATGTTAGGGTAATAATGCATTGAATGGATATATGAATGTTTATTATATTGAATTGAAAAATATTAGGTACGTATAATTCTTGTTACATGAGCTTACTAAGCACAAAGTGCTTACCCTATTTCCTTTTTCCCTGTTTTATAGTTTTAAGAGCTCGGAGGTCGGATTCGGTCAGAGACACATCACACTATTAACACCAAGATTTTGGTATTTAAAGAAACTTTATTTTGGAAATAAATGGCATGTATAAGCTAATAAAGTAAATGTTAATATGATATGAATGTAAGGTCAGCCATTAGTATGGCTAACAAATTTTAGTTTTTGTATGTGATGATGTTATCTTATAAATATGCATGCATTTATTTTAAAAATATGTTGAATTGGAATGGTCTCGGTTTAGAATTTGCAGGAAAAGCTAGATATTTATAAATGGGTTATATTAAGTAAAAAAAAAATCGTAAACTCCGGTAATGCCTCGTACCCTATTCCGACAACGAATATGGGTAGGGGGTATTACAAACATTAAGCTTCACGACGTCATTTTATCAACAATATAATGTGCAGTAAGGTGGACGACGTTGTTTTCTCAACAATTAGTGGTGCTATTGTATAAACGCCGCAAAACAGAAATTGACTTTGAGCAAAATGTCATCGTTTTGCTGTGCTCGATTTTATCCCCCCTCCTATCCCCGAAATCATTAAGTGTTTTTTCCTAAAAGTTTTATCCTAAAAGTCTGTTCCCTCATTTTTTCTATTTCCCGAAATCTGTAAGTTCTTCATCCCCTTTTGCATTCCCCTCCCAACCCCTAATTTTTTCTTCGATTTTGGTGCGAAATACTTCCCCAAATTGATTACTTCCCCCATCAGGTAATTATTTCTTGTTTTTTTAGCAATTTGATTACTTCCCCAAATTTTATTTATTTAATTCTGGGCATGGGTTTCTATTCCAGTTTTAGTTGAGTTGATACATGGTCTTCCATCTACTGTTTTTCATTCTGAACACTCATACAAGGCAAGGAAATTTGGTTTTGCATTGGAATATATATATATAAGGTAACATATGTTTCTTCTTCATAATCTCTAAATTTTTTTTCTCAAGATAGGCATTGGGCCGGCAGCTAACTGAAACACTCCAAACCCGGCCCACGAGCCTTGACCGGATCTGGTATGTTCCTCGATGTAAACCGGTTCAAAATTCTTTTGTTACTTAGGAAAAACTTGTGTGAATTTTAAAAAAAATATTATTTGGGTTGGGCTTGTGCTGAAAATGAGTTAATCTTATATTAAAATTCCTTTTAATTAAGGTGACAAAACACTTGGAGTTTATTTTAAAATAAATTTACTTGATCCCTTAAATAATAATTTGTAAATAAAAGTAAAAAGAAATAAAGAAATTCAATCTTGGCCTTATGGCCTTATTACATCAAATAATTTCCAAACTTTAAATTCAAAGTACTTAAAATATAAAATCCAAATTAATTAAATTCCTTGTGCATGGCCACCTATGAGCTCCCGCCTACCCGGTCCATTCTCGATCGTCACCGAAAAAGGTTCCCACAACGGGTGAGTCAAACAGACTCAATGTGTACACAAACACTAAGTCTTAACAATTTTGCATACATATGATACACATTCAAATCATAGAATACATTTAATGATGCATTCCGAACCCAAACCTAGTTATCCATCCGCTACACTCCCCGTAACAACCTACCACACACTAGGGGATTATTAAATCACCCTCTTCTTTTACTCCAAAAGGCAATAAATGCCATCCCGTGCAATAAAGCACAAAAATCCACAACGCGACCTCGGCCGGCGCCAATCCACGATGTAGCCGTAGCTAACACCAAAACCACGATGGGACACATAGTCACTCATCAACCACGATATAGCACAAAGCTTATATCAACCACGATGAGGCACGAGCTACTCATCAAGCCACGCGAACTAAATCGCAATTAATCCACAACGTGACCTCGGTCCACGCCAATCCACGATGAAGCTCAAGGCTAACATCAAACCACGCATCAAGTACACCCTGTCCTTCTTTCATATCATATCCCACCCATGCACATGCAACATAAAATAATGCCATGAGAATGCATGTACATGTTATTTCGCATATTATCACATATTCATATCAATAATCATATTCAGATTTCGTGGTCTTAGGTCACCACATTCAGATATCGTGGTCTTAGGTCACCACATTCAGATATCGTGGTCTTAGGTCACCACATTCATTCTTATCACTTTTCACATGTTACATATATAACATAATTTCATATTCCTAGTAGGAGTAGGAAAATGTACCTTAGTTCTGCACCATAACATGGTACTTAGCCATATTTTCGCATTCATATAACATACATACATATTTAAATATCGCCATAAAACTTATTAAGAATTAGTGGGTACACACCGATTTGCTTAATGCTTTCAATCCAAATCTGAAAAGCTTGATCTAATGCCTTAGATCTCAAGTCCTACATTCTACCATCCTTATTATATTAGCATAAAGCCTATTCGGTTATAAAACCAAATCCTAGTAGGATTTGTATACTTAAAACTTACCTTGTTGCCGATTTCAATACTAATCAAATCCCGAAATCTATGCTATGCTCTTCCTTGTATTCGGCCAAGCACTAAATCTCATCAGGGGTTAGTTTCGACTTTTTAAACAAACAAGAATTAGATCTAACTATCAAAATAGGCCTTGGCTGAATGCTATAGACACTTACCTTGTGGATTTTAAATCTCGAAATTCACTAAATAACTAGGGAACACGCAGCCTATGGTGTACCTTCGGGAAAAGAACTTCTCCTTCCTTGTAATCTACACTTAGTCCCGAAAGATCTCCTTATTTGAAGAAATCGATTGCACCTTCACTTCAACCTTTAGAGATTCGGCTATGGCCTTGATCTTAGCAAGCTTTTGGCTTTTGGAATATTGAGAGGAGAAGAATGAAGAAGAAAAGAATAGGGGTTGCAGAGAAAATTAGGCAGAGGTTATCAAGGAAGAGTAAATTATGTTGAATGGCCTCTCTATTCCTTTTATAGCCGAATTTACTAGGCTAGAGTCCCTTACTTGGACACCACTCTTCTTAATTTGATAACTTTATCTCATTAATAATAATAATAATAATAATAATAATAATAATAATAATAATCCTTCTATTATCTCTTCTTTTATCCATTAAAATAAAAAGAATTAATCCACAATTATCTCTTGAGAATAATCTAAAATAATCCCAATATTTATCCCCTATTTAGCCGAAACTTAAAGAGAATAAAACTCCTCTTTTTTAAAAGCTTGTGCCGTCCACCTCACTTCTTCTGGAAGCAAAATAAAATTTCTTTTATTTGCTTCCCATGTGACTCGAACTCAGGCCCAACACCCTTGTATGTGGCGCCATTTCCAAAGGCCCTAAGTGACATCTTCAGGCCACTTTTCCAAGCCCGATTGTGTGTCAAATTTCACATACTTTTTCTCTTAAGGCCACCTTGCCTTAGTTTCCCCTTTTTAAACTTTAAAACTTAACATTTCTTTACATTTCCAAGTTTCCAAAAATTTTCGTTTGCCTCTTTAATCTTGACATTTCCTTACATTTCCAAGTTTCCAGAAATGTTCACTTTCCTCTTTTGAATCATTTCTAAATCATTTCCTTACATTTCCTAGTTTCCAAAAATGTTCACTTTCCTGTTTTAAACTTAACATCTCCATACATTTCCAAGACAAGGCATTTCCTTACATTTCCTTACATTTCCTTACATTTCCATACATTTCCTTACATCTTAGGGTTCCTAAAGCTCCTCAGATCACATCCAACACACCCACTGAGCCCACTATTTCATGAATTACGCACGAACGCATAACCCCTAATCTAGGATGTTACAGTTCTACCCTCCTTAAAAATAATTTCGTCCTCGAAATTACTTACTAACAGTCGTACAATCCTTCTCATCGCACTATGCTTACGCAAGACTCGATCTTAATAGAACCATCATACTTTCCAGCACAATCTCTAAGTTCACGCCCCTCGTAACTCATTTCTAACATCGCGATTTAATCTGATTAAGAAGTTTTATGTATTAAAAAATTTTGTTTCACTGATTAACCGCGAAGAAGTTTTATGGAAAGAATTTTTTTTAGAAGTGGTTCTTTTGTATTCATACATGCACACAATCTTTACATTCATACATCCATCAATCAATTATGAACTTTCGTTCATTCAGAGAAATGTTGTAGTTTTCATTGTTGTTGTTTTCCACTACCGTGGGTATTTTCATAATTTGTCCCTGAGGTATTTTTCGCAATTTATCAAAACAAGGTTCCTTGGTGTTTTTGTCAATGAGGGTATCTTGGAAATTTTACATTCTCGGGGGTATTTTGGAAAATTTTGAAATCCGAAGGTATTTTGGTAATTAACCTGGGTGAATTTGTAAATCTTAATAAATCACGGATATTTTGGAATTTACAAAACTTGAGGGTTGTTTTTGAGAATTTGTTTTCCAAATCAGTGTTGTTGCAAAAATTTTTTTGAAGATCGGGGGTCATTCTGGTAATTTTGTAACTCGGGTATTTCGGTAATTTGCAGGATAGGGGTAATTTCATAATCTTTTCTAAAATCAGGGTATTTTGTCATTTGGCAAATTAGGATTTTTGAACATTTTATAACGTAATGAAATTTTGATAGGAACTGTGGGTATTTTGAAAATTTCATAAACCAAGGGCATTTTTATAATTTTACCATTAGGGGTATTTTTGTAATTTTATAAATCTAAAATATTTCAAGAAAATTTTATAAAAATAATCTTTTTCAAATCAAGAAAATAATTTAGAAATTTTGAAACTAGGGTTTCCATAAAATATGGCTAGTCCCTTTCGGGTTTTAGTTAGGGGTTTAGCCCGTGTATAAGTCCTCTTGGTTAGGGTGAACCGAGGCTACACACAAGGTAGGATTCGAGTGGGGAGGAGGTGAGTCACGCGGACTGCTTAAATACCAAGCTCCCACTGAAACCAATCCTAGACATGCGTACCATGGTTGCCACACCCTAACTAAGCGACTCAACCACAGGTTTGTTTAATTAGATATTTAAGTCTTATGTATTTGTTGGGGTACACTAGTCCTAGGGTTCAAATACTTATCGACTAATCTACGTTGCCATAAAAGCCCATACATTTCACATATTCAAATCACTTGAAGTCAAGTACTTACGGTGGATCATGGCCTGAGACTTAGTGGGCCATGCCGAAAAAAACGCTTAATTCACAAAATCCTTTTGGGCTTAACTTTGAAAATGTTTTGGGCCTTAAACCCAAGGCCGAGAGTTTAAAACTGGCTCGATACCAAATTAAAACACCCCAAACCCGCCCACGAGCCTTGACCGGATCTAGTATGTTCCTCGATGTAAACCGGTTCAAAATTCTTTTGTTACTTAGGAAAAACTTGTGTGAATTTTAAAAAAATATTGTTTGGGTTGGGCTTGTCTGAAAATAAGTTAATCTTATATTAAAAATTCCTTTTAATTAAGGTGACAAAACACTTGGAGTTTATTTTAAAAATAAATTTACTTGATCCCTTAAATAATAATTTGTAAATAAAAGTAAAAGAAATAAAGAAATTCAATCTTGGCCTTATGGCCTTATTACATCAAATAATTTCCAAACTTTAAATTCAAAGTACTTAAAATATAAAAATCTAAATTAATTAAATTCCTTCATTGCATGGCCACCTATGAGCTCTTGCCGACCGGTCCATTCTTCGATCGTCACTTGAAAAAGGTTCCCTACAACGGGTGAGTCAAACAGACTCAATGTGTACACAAACACTAAGTCTTAACAATTTCGTGCATACATATGATACACATTCAAATCATAGAATACATTTAATGATGCATTCCCGAACCCAAACCTAGTTAGCCATCCGCTACACTCCCCCGTACCAACCTACCACACACTAGGGGATTATTAAATCACCCTCTCCTTTTTACTCCAAAAGGCAATAAATGCCATCCACGTGCAATAAAGCACAAAAATCCACAACGCGACCTCAGTCAGCGCCAATCCACGATGTAGCCGTAGCTAACACCAAAACCACGATGGGACACATAGTCACTCATCAACCACGATATAGCACAAAGCTTATATCAACCACGATGAGGCACAGAGCTACTCATCAAGCCACGCGAACTAGATTGCAATTAATCCACAACGTGACCTCAGTCCACGATGAAGCTCAAGGCTAACATCAAACCACGTACTCGAAGTACACCCTGTCCTTCTTTCATATCATATCCCACCCATGCACATGCAACATAAAATAATGCCATGAGAATGCATATACATGTTATTTCGCATATTATCACATATTCATATCAATAATCATATTCGATTTCGTGGTCTTAGGTCACCACATTCGGATATCGTGGTCTTAGGTCACCACATTCATTCTTATCACTTTTCACATGTTACATATATAACATAATTTCATATTCCTAGTAGGAGTAGGAAAACGTACCTTAATCTTGTGCATCATAACATGGTACTTAGCCATATTTTCCGCATTCATATAACATACATACATATTTAAATATTGCCATAAAACTTATTAAGAATTAGTGTGGGGTACACACCTGATTCGCTTAATGCTTTCAATCCAAATCCTGAAAAGCTTGATCTAATGCCTTAGATCTCAAGTCCTACATTCGGCCATCCTTATTATATTAGCATAAAGCCTATTCGGCTATAAAACCAAATCCTAGTAGGATTTGTATACTTAAAACTTACCTTGTTGCCAATTTTAATACAAATCAAATCCCGAAATCTATGCTATGCTCCTCCTTGTATTCGCCAAGCACTAAATCTCATCGGGGTTAGTTTCGCTTTTAAACAAACAAGAATTAGATATAACTATCAAAATAGGCCTTGGCTGAATGCTATAGACACTTACCTTGTGGATTTTAAATCCAAAATTCACCGAATAACTAGGGAACACGCACCTATGGTGTACCTTGGAAAAGAACTTCTCCTTCCTTGTAATCTACACTTAGTAAGTCCCGAAAGATCTCCTTATTTGAAGAAATCGATTGCACCTTCACTTCAACCTTCAGAGATTCGGCTATGGCCTTGATCTTAGCAAGCTTTCGGCTTTTGGAATATTGAGAGGAGAAGAATGAAGAAGAAAAGAATAGGGTTGTAGAGAAAATTTGCAGAGGTTATCAAGGAAGAGTAAATAATGTTGAATGGCCTCTCTATTCTTTTTATAGCTGAATTTACTAGGCTAGAGTCCCTTACTTGGCCACCACTCTTCTTAATTTGATAACTTTATCTCATTAATAATAATAATCATTCTATTATCTCTTCTTTTATCCATTAAAATAAAAGGAATTAATCCACAATTATCTCTTGAGAATAATCTAAAATAATCCCATTATTTATCCCTATTTAGCTGAAATTTAAAGAGAATAAAACTCCTCTTTTTAAAAGCTTGTGCCATCGACCATTTTCTTCTGGAAGCAAAATAAAATTTCTTTTATTTGCTTCCCATGTGACTCGAACTCAGGCCCAACACCCTTGTATGTGGCGCCATTTCCAAAGGCCCTAAGTGACATCTTCATGCAACTTTTCCAAGCCCGATTGTGTGTCAAATTTCACATACTTTTTCTCTTAAGGCCACCTTGCCTTAGTTTCCCCTTTTTAAACTTTAAAACTTAACATTTCTTTACATTTCCAAGTTTCCAAAAATTTTCGTTTGCCTCTTTAATCTTGACATTTCCTTACATTTCCAAGTTTCGAAATGTTCACTTTCCTCTTTGAATCATTTCTAAATCATTTCCTTACATTTCCTAGTTTCCAAAAATGTTCACTTTCTGTTTTAAACTTAACATCTCCATACATTTCCAAGACAAGGCATTTCCTTACATTTCCTTACATTTGCTTACATTTCCATACATTTCCTTACATTTCCTTACATTTCCATACATTTCCTTACATCTTAGGGTTCCTAAAGCTCCTCAGATCACATCCAACACACCTACTGAGCCCACTATTTCATGAATTACGTACGAACGCATAACCCCTAATCTATGTTACACTAACAGAGCGGTGAACACTTTCAATCTTTTTAATTGTTTTCTGAGAAGAATGGGAAAGAGACCTCTTCCAGTTCTTTGAGATCTGGGTATTGCATTCTCAGGTACTTTTTGCTTCATGGACCTCGATCTTAAAAGATGCATTTTTAACTTCCTTTTGTTTAAATTTTTTGTTGCTTCCTATCATTAATTGCGCCACCAAATCTGGGCTGTTCCCCAATTTGTTAAATACACTGGGACATATTGGAGTTTTGCCTCTTTAGTTTAATTGAAGATAGACAAGTTAAAACTCCTTCAGATTCTGCTAATAGATAGATCATGGATCCTTTTTCTTTCTGAACAAAACTTTTATTCCTTCAATAAAGGTTCTTCTTTGTTTAAAACTCAATTTTTATTCCTAATATCTGCTGTTTTATCATGATGTCACTGACCCACAGGTTGGTGTTGAATTCTTTACCTATATGATCAACCCTTTAGTTTCCACTGTATGCAATATATTGTTTTCTAATACAACAGGATGAAAGTTGCCTATTTTGTCAAGCATTGTTTCATTAATAAAATCTAATTACTTTCTTGAGGCTCTGCTTTTTGGTAAATGAACTCCATTGTAGCAGCTTGCCTTCTTTGTTTTTGAAAATTTCATTTCCTCCTTTGAAAAAAAAATCATTTCCTTTCTTTTGGATCATTTAAAATGTTCTTGCATGGTTTTGATGATGACAACAAGTCATCAGTTTTGATAGCAGAGTCTATTATTGAAGAGGTTTTTGTAGGTTAAGTAGCAAAATAATTTCTCTTGGAAGAATATGTCATAATTAAATTTCTTATAACATTATCCATTAGTGGCCATGATCTTAATCATATGCCAATTTAGCAAAAATAACTTAAAGAATATCCTAATATATTTAAGAGGTTTTAAGTATATCTTTTTGTTAGTTTTGCCTCTGAAAGGGAGATAATTTATTTCCTTTCTTTCTTTATTTAAATAACAAAGATTTTTCTTAACCCTAAATGGCTTATTTTTTTTTATTATTACATTTTTGTTCTCTCACTGATATTTCAAGCTTGAATTATCATTGAATGTATCTTGATTATTCTCTAATTATAATTACAACCATTATTTCATAACCCTTTTCTGTATCTGGTCTATCTTTCTCGTGGTTGCAGGCTTCCATTGCTATAATTCTGCTGCAAACAGTAAGCAAGTGTTTTAAAAAAATATTTAACATTTACTTGTGAAAAAGGTATTACCCAATTAGGCAAATATTCATTTTTGAGCATATTTATTTAATTAATATGAATTTTCTTTCACTACAAAGCATAATCATACTTATTCAAACTGAAATTTAGTGCTTGATTAAGTTAATTTTAAGCATTTAAATGCAAAATTAAATTATTATTCAATTTGTAATTTTGAATAATACGCATATGTGACAAATTATTAGTGTGATGATGACAACTGCTAAACTATGTCACATTAAATTATATTTTAAATCTGTAACTTTATATTATTTTAGTATATTTTAATTGAGATCTACTTTTAATGTTTTAATGAATTGATGTTAGATTTGATAATAAAGTTGTATTCATTGTACATATTAAATTTTAAATTTATTTGATATTTGTATATCAATTTAAGATGTTGTTTTTTTGATATATATTTAGCTTTTACAATTTGTTTTATTGTTTTGACTTTGTTTTATTGTAGTAAAGTGTGCCCCCCATTTGTAGGTTCCACGCTTCCGGTCTTGAGGTTCAAAAAGCTCTTACTTGATAGTTGTAGATAAAATTCCAGCAGATATCAACACTTATACTTCCATTGGTAAAAATTTAACTTAAATTAATGTTGTTTTATATTATTTTTATTTTCTATTTTTTTAAAAGTATTAGTGAGTTAATGTTGTTTGTATTTCTGACTGCAGCCTCTGTTTCTTGGTGAGAGTGGAGTAGACCAGCTTCTTGAAATTATTAAGGTACGTTTTAGTTCAAAATTCTTATCAGTAAGAGTTATATCATGATGAATTTGTTCAAATTACTATTTATTATCCTGCTTGGTTGGTATATATGCTGTTTATTATATTACTGTCCAAAAAAATAGATTCAAAGTATATAGGCTGGAAACCTAACGGGTTGCCTTATATCTCATTGTAAGATATAATGGATCCTCTCCAGGTGTAACAATGCCACATATGATGAATCTTACATAATTTTTGTCTAAATTGCTGTCCAAATTGCTGTTTATTATATTGTTTCAACTGGTATATAGCCTTTTTTTTATATTGCTGTTTATTATACTGTCCAACTTTCTGATTTGATTTTTGTTAAACTTGTTGGAATGAATGGGAAATTGGAACGTACAAGTTAGAGTATAAATGCATAACTTAAATTTGATTTTTGTTAAACATGTCTGTTTATCCATGGCGTTAGTGGAGAAATATTAAGGACAAGTTTATATTAGATTGTCTTAACTACACTGGGATTTTAAGTTGTGAGCAGCACCAGCAAAAGCCCAACAACAAGTGCTTGATCAACAAGAAAGGGATTATATTATTAGCCAATTTACTGCTACAAAAGGTAATGCATAAATTTTAATAACTTTTTGAGGAGGCCATATATTTGCATAGCATTGTTACTTGAAATTTTATTAAAAAATCATAAAACTTTTGTTGAAGAATAGAAATGTGTTGAATTAACTTTCTGAGGAGGCCTTTAGATTTACCTTATTATTAATGTGTTGAATTAATTGTTGCTCAGCCATGCATAGTTGATATTATATAATAGGAGAGAAATAGAGTATAAGAATTTTCTTAGCTTTGATTACAGACTACATAGTTGATATTATATGTTAGAAAAAAAAAACTAGTAAATTTTGACGATTTTAATTATATATTTTAGTTGAAATTCCATTGGTGATTGGAAACCTTATTTCCCTCCTACGGATTGGATTTGGTGGTAATAACTTAACAGGTATAAAATCATTATTATTCTTATTTATATTCATTTTGCTGATTTATATTCATTTTCCCTTTAAATTACTTAACAAATACTATTTTTCTGACTGCAGCCTCTGTTTCTTGGTGAGAGTTAAGTAGACTAGTTTCTTTAAGGTACGTTTTAGTTCAAAATTCTGATCAATAACAGTTATATCATGATGATTTTGGAAAAATTGTTGCCCAAATTGTTGTTCTGGTTTAATGTTTAATATTTTTGGCACCACTTTTTTGCCTTGAAAAACTATCTTGGTCATTTTATATAATTTAACTATTTTATATGTACCATTATTGTTGTTATTTGTTACTAAAATTTCAACTATTTTATGTGTATTGCAGGAAAAATGAGTAGAAGAAGAATACGAGATTTAAATATTGTACAGAATACTATAAATTCGGAAGAGGGCAACAGTGAACAGTAAACAATTGTTGGATCCTTGGATGTGCCTTACATAGATGATGAGTCTGCAGAATTACAAAGTAATGTTAAGTTTATTTTACTTGCATGATGACTTTTATTATTGATTCATTTTTCAATTTTAATATAATAATAATATATCATTGTTCAGCTGAGAGTGGTGGGACGCAGAGGTCGTGGACGTACGCTGCTTAGAGATTTATACAAATTAAATCCTGTCGAGCATGTGAAAGTAAGGAGAAACAGTCATGGCCAGCCTGTTGGCCCTGAAGCTCGACTTCTAGCAGGCTATTTGGGCATTATTGCATGAAATGCAAATATATTGCCCACCAATTACGAGTCATGGCATCACATGCCTGATGGAAACAAAAATCAAGCTCTCGATAACATTAAGGTAACAAAACGTGAATTTAATTTATAATACTTTGGTTGAAGTTTCATTTATATTTACTTTCTAAACTTACGTTTTTTTAGGAGAGATTTGCTTTGGAGGTCTCCGATGACTATATAAAGAAGACATTGGGAAAAAAATGGAGAGACCATAAAAGCACATTGAAAAAAGAATATTTTAAGAAAGAGATAAGCCTCGAGGATAAATTGCAAAATGTCCCGTCAGGAATGTTGAGGTATCAATGGGAAGATGCGGTTAGATTTTGGAACTCAAAGAAAGGAGAGGTATTACCTAGTTCTAAACTCTTATAAATTTTTCGGTTTATAGTATTTACTATATACGTAATAATAATTTCATTATGTAGGACCGTGAGCGTGTTGAAACGAGCAGCAAGCAGAAACAAAAATTCACTCACACGGCAGGGTCTAGAAGTTTTGCTTCTGTAGTTGAGGCCGAGGTATTATAATTTATTAATTCTGTCAAATTTTAATGACTTCATACTATTAAATTATATTTTTACTACGACACTGTAGGAAGTCTCATCTGGTCAAAAAGTTGGACACGTTCAGCTTTTTGACATTACGCATGGGAAGAAGGATAGGTCTCCGATGACATCCAAAGCTGGAGAGATTATGGTATATTTACTTAATAAAATTTGATTTATTATAAATATTTATAATGTTTAATTCTAATAGTTTAATTCTTTGTTAGTAGTTTTAAATTAATAATGTTATGTTGCATTTTTTCTTATTATATATTTCGTTTCTAACTCTTTAATTGATTTATTAGGAGAAACTAAAAGAGAAAAAGGGAGAGTATGAAGCGACTGCTTTGACTGATAGTTCTGTTAATCTTGAGGATATCGATAACAGAATTATTACTGATGTTTTAAGTCCTGAAAGGTATGGTCGGGTTCGATTTCAAGGATCTGGTGTTACCTCGACCCAATATTTTGGATCCGGCTCCCAACAATACATGCCTTCTGGGAGTCAATCTCGAGCTAAAGTTCAAAGGTTGAAAGACCAGATAGGTGAGATGCAAGAGAGCACGGTTGATCAAATTTCTCAACTTAAGGTGGAGGTAGCAGTGAGGGAGGCAAAGCAGAACAAAAAGTATGATGAACTCCAACTACAGCTTCAGACTATGATGAAGATGTTTCAGCAGTCGCAGATGCCGCCATCTTAGACATTTATTTTCTTGTTCTAAGATCATTAACATTGTTACATTTAACATTATTGTAAGAATTCATTTATTAATTTATATCATATATCTTTTATTGAATTTTAAGTATCATTTAGAATTAATTCTTTTGGTGAGATTTTTATGCTACATTTGCTATTTTTTGGTTGGATTTATATGCTACATTTGCTGTCTTTGGTTGGGTTTAATGCAGGAAGGGTATGATACTGGAAAAATTATGTATTACAAATCTGTACAAATTAGCGGCATTTGTGGGAAAAGCACCACTAAAAGTCAGGTCCTTTTGCGCCATTTGTGGGAAAAGCGCCGCTAAAAGTCAAGACCTTTAGTGGCGTTTGTGGGAAAAGCACCGCTAAAAGTCATAACGTTTAGGGGGGTTTTTTTTATGAACGCCGCTAAAGTTTACGGTGTTGTTTTTAGCGGCGCTTTCAAAAGCGCCACAAATACTATTAGTGGCACTTATAAACGCCGCTAAAAGCCTAAAAAAACGCCGCTAAATGTCTGTTTTGGTGTAGTGAATACCTTAAACTTTGAGTTTTTAAACCTGAAGTATCAACCTTATTAAAACAACGAAAAATTTTGATGTTTTCTTATAGTCAGAAAACTCATAGGTTATTACCTTAAAACCATGTGCTTATAACATGAAATATGTCATTTTGGTAGATGAAAACCCATGCATGAAATCGAAATTTAAGTTCAAAACCAAAAGCCAAAACATATACCACAGTTTATATAATTTCTTTTACAAATAAATTGAAAATGCCTTATTTAAAACTTATGAAAATTTATTTAAACCAAACCAATGCGAGACATTCTGAGACCTCTGATCTACCGAGTCCAGCTCCTAATCACGAGGGTTACATGAAAAGGAGTAAACTAAAGGAATGAGCTACAAAAGCTCAGCGTGAGTCTAAGACAAACACAAATAGGCAGTAACAAAATAATACCTTGAATGCAGAGTTAATTAACCGGACAAACTTACATTAGTAAAATTCGAAACATAAATAGAAAACATGTCAAAATAACACTTAATATCACCAATACATGTAACAGATATGCATAACAAAATCATATGAAGGATGATACAAAATCCCACCTAGCCAACCACTACACACCATTTCCACAAATCCTCCCCCCACACCAATAATGGCATACTAGACCCTTTCCAACCTCTACACACCAATATTTGGGTTATGGTAGACCCATCCAACCGAACACACCTCAATACGGTCGTATGCAACTTTTATTATTACGGTTAAACCGCTAAAATATAGTTGTGCAATGAAATTCCAAATATGAACTTCCTTCTCTTCGAAATCAAATCTCAATCCCAAATGTAGATGGAAACCATATCAAATCAAAATGCACATGAATTTACAAAGTCAACATACTTGTATTTAGTTTCCATATTAGATAAGCATTTTTGCAAATCAACTTAGTTTAATAGAAACAGAATCAAACTTACTCGTATACAGTTTCAAAGTAGAGGAAAAATAATAAACAATTTCCAAATATCGCATCCAATCATTTTTGTATTCCGAGTTTAGCATAATGCATTACATAATTAACTTGAACGAACATCGAAATTAATTTAATTAAACACGTATATAAAAGCTTAAACATGTAAGGGATTGTTGAGGGACTAAATTAATCATTCTATGGGTAAAGAGTAAAAATTGTAAAAACAGGACCACACGGCCGTGTGGTTCAAAAACCACCCCAAAATTGGCTGAAAATTGTGAAATTCAACACCAATTCGACCCCTAATTACATCAATTTCATAAACACACTTGATTACGCAATTCCTAGCACCCACGAATGATCAAAACACCCTAAGAAACCAACCCGATTCAACACTTGTTGAACAAAGAACTAAAAAACACATAGAATCCTTGATAAGCGACAGTGAATGCTAACAACATTGGAACAATTGAGGCAATGCAAAGGTGGCTAAAACTTAACAATGCACAAAGGAAAAAGAATCAAAGAACAATCATGACCAACAATGCGCAATTGAAAAGAGAAATAGAATTGCAAACATGTTAAAGAACAATTCAATTTGCTGTTTGCAATTGAATTTTGAATATCAATGTGAAAAACTAGCTTGTGCATGTAATACGCAATAAATAGGAATAAAATAAAATAATTAAGACCTAATTCTTATCCTACTTGAAATATCTAATCTAAAATGATATAAAAGAGTTATCTTAAAATAACTTAAAACATAAAAGTACTAGTAAATTAAAATATTATCCTAATAAAAAAATAAAATATGAAAGAGGGATACGTGAGAGAAAGCACGAAAAATCGTGAGAATTTTTTTAGGGATTTCTTTACTTTCAACAAAATAAAATAAAATAAAATAATTAAATTAACTTTTAACAATAGAGATATTTAAAAAAAAACAAAACAAAACCAAAAACAAAAATAATTTCCACTAGCATACACAAGGATTCAAACCCGAGAACTAAGGAAAACTGACGCTTAACCATTGAACCATTAGGCTCATTGTTGACTCTAAAACGTAAAAACTCACTTAAAGGTCCATCCGAACCACTAACCCTAACCAACCAACCTCAATTATTCTAACCTCAAATTTCGGGGTGTTACATGTATTTGGTTCAACAGTAATAGTAGGCATGCTGAACATGCAATTAGTAATACAATGACAAAAACAATCAGTAACAATTTATTAGTAATACATAAATAGTCGACAAGTATCATTCACATATCATGCATATAACGGTAATAATTTAGCCAATCAAATCATAGATTCCAAAATATACATATTATCAGAGCCTCAATTGAGTGAAATAAAACTATAAAAACAACCCGAGGAGTATAGAGGGGCTGATTTACACAATTTATAAAATTTTGGGCAAAATTATAAACCAAGGGTCACACAGTCGTGTGAGAAGGTTAAGACCTTTTGGAAGGGGTACACGATTATGTAACAGGTTGTGGTCGTGTGACAAACACTATAGTTACCCTACAGGAGGGACACGTTGTGTGGCAGGCCGTGTGGAAGGGTTGTGGTTGTATGGTACACGAACTAGCCTAGGATTTATAAGGGAATATAGTTGTGTGGTCCAACCGTGTGACCTTAAACTTACACGCGATCACCACTGATTCACTTGGTAAAGAACATGCACCTTTCGCTGTGGATTTGATTGATGCTCCTCACAATCGATTTTGATCTGGTTCACCTAAATTTGATCTTTCAACGACAAATATTGTAACACCCCTAACTCGTATTCATCGCCAGAATAGGGTCACGGAGTATTACCGAGGTTTACAGAACATTCGCATGTAATTTGTATTTGATAAACCATAATTTACACATATTTTAACCCCATGCTTGGCTTAATTTTGAATGAATATTCATTGGATTTGATAAGTTCGATGCTCCTAATCTCTTAATTTCATGTGTTATACTCAGCAAAGCTTAGGGAGTCGAAAAGAACGAGAAACGGGCCAAAAAGGGACAAAACGAGCCTACATTAGAAATCACATGGCCTGGAATATCAACCACGGGCAGATCACACAGCTGTGTGTGGCGAGCAGATCGACTACGGCTGAAGAAGTACACCACGGGCATGTCACACAGGCGTATCCCTGTCGCAGCAAAGAAGAGTTTGATTCGGAATAAGCTACTTGTGGGCCAATAGAGGTGTTTCAAAGCCTATATAAACACCTTAGGAGGAAACTTAAAGGGGAGTTGACAGGACGTCGAATAGACGCTGAGTAGAAAGGAGAAAATACTCCAAGACAGCAGTCGGTAACAGCTTAGGAGAAGGATCTCCATCAAGACTGAAGATCTCCCATCAAGTTCTTTAGAAGTTTTTGGGTTTTCTTATGTTTTGTTGTTGTTCCTCTTTTATGATGTTTTTCTCTTCTAGTATGAACTAAATCCCTTAGATACCTAAGGGGATGAAACCTATACCAGATCTTATTATTATTTGATTTATGAGATAAATACGTGTTCTTATTCTTAATTGTGAGTTTTATTCTTGTTTTGATAATACAATTTATTGATTCAAGTCGAATGTGTTTATTCAGTGGAGCAAAAGTCCCTGTTTAAGAGTAGATCAACACAATTAAGTGGAGTTGATTGCAACCCTAGAAATAGGGCGACGAAAATCTGCCAGATTAGGGTCAAACCTAATATGGGAATCCATCGATCAAATTAATGCGACAATAGGGTTTTAATTAGAAAAAGATTTCAATTAATCAATCTAGAGTCAGTTGTTAGTAGCCTCGAAAGAGGTATTAATATAATTCAGGGATTTGTACGGATTAAGTCAAGTGAATAAATCACATGAATCAAAAGTAATAAGTGAAGTCTAGGTGGATTCTTCCTTAGGTGTCGTCCATCTCATATAAGTTGTCCAAAGTATTTTCCCAGTTTACTCCCTGTCAAGTGTCAAAACCATTTTTTTTGTTTTGAAAAAAAACCGGGGTCGACCTTTTTTAAAAATGAAAATGGGAGTCGCCACCAATCCCTTTTTGCTTAGGTGTGATCAGATCACCTTATAAAACATTTTATTTCAAAACATTGATTTTGGCCTATGAAATTCAAGAAAATAGGTTCGGGAGTCGGTTACATACGAGGAAGGATTTGCACCCTCGTAACGCCCAAAATTGGTACCGAATTGATTAGTTATTGTCCAAATGTCAAAAATTTGAAAAGATCCTAAAACATGATTTCTTAAAAACTTGAACAATTTGAGTTAGAACTTGAGATTCCTTTGTTCCGAAAGAATACAAACATCACATCCAACACGTTAGGATATGATGTTTTAAACCCTCGTGACCAAAATCATCTCATGATTTACAAAATTCATTAAAAGAATATTTGTTATTTAGTCAAACGGAAAATCGAAACCCAGCACGTTAGGGCACTATTTCCCGAATTTCTAAACACAAAACATTGCCTTATTTAAGAAAAACTTTTGGATAAAATGTGGTAATTAAAAGAGATAGACATTTTTTAAACAAAGATTTGAAAAAATGTAACATTAAGTTATTACAAAAAAAAGTGCATTTTACTAAAATTATAGGTCATATTAACAATTGATACTAATATAGATAATTAAAGAAAGAATAATGTAAAATAACAAATGGTACAAATAATAAAATGACTATACTAAAGCAAACATAAGAATAATAAATAAAAAACATGAATAAAAGATATAAAGTAACAATAATTATTCAAAAAACAATCTATACAAAATAAAAAAACAATAAATGAATACAAGATTTTTACATACAAGACCAAGTATAAAAGTAAAATATAAGATAAATGATATACATAAAACAATAAACGAATATTAAAAAATCGTTAAAAAAAAAAAATATGACAAAATCTAAAATAGTTAATATATACATATATACAAAATATATATTTTAAATAAATAATATATAGAAAATTTTGCCTTAATAATAAAATAATTTAGATGATGTACAACAAACAAATTTTCAAATAATACATACTATGATTAAAATTAAATAATATATAATATATAGATAATATATAACAAATAAAAATAATAATAGATGTAATAAACAATTTAATGTAAATAAGGAAAAGCAAAAAAGAAAAACAAGTTTAAAATAATTAAAATAAACGAATATATAATGACTAAGCAATTAAATGGATAAATAAAAAAAGTTAAAAAACGTATATGTCAACCTAACTCTCGCAATATGAGGATTCAACCAAATTCTTCCACCAAAATCTAACTCGAATGGAAGCAACTCAAAAAGAAACGAAGACGAGCGAAGAACAAAATATGAACAAGCCACAGAAAATAAGAATGCAAAAGAGAGAGAAATTTGAGTGAATGCTCTCAAGAATTTTTATTACTCAAAATTCAAGTGTGTTTTACAATGAAGGAAGATGCCTCTGTTTATAGTTGAGCGTCCCCAAATCCAATGGTACAGATCAATTACATCAACAGCTAAGATTAAAAAGGTATTTACAAATTAAATCTCTAAGATTACAAAATCATATCTTCTAAGATTGCATACCATAACTTCTAAGATTGTATATCATATCTAAGATTTGCATATCATATCTAAGATTGCATACTATATCTTCTAGGATTGCATATCATATCTAAGATTGCATATCCTTGAAGATTGTGTTCCCATATACGTCAAGCTTGTAGATGGACCTTTAATATTTTAATGGGTCATTCCGATCGGGCCAAATGATATATTCTGGACTGGACTTGGACTTTGTTTTATTATTTTGGGTTTATTATTTTTTGTATGGGCCCGAGCTAAATTGGCCTATTACAGCTGCCCCTTTTTCTCATTGTCGTGTAACGAGAATGGAGCAAAGACTATAAAAGGATCAATTTTTTGCGGTCTTGTTGAGCCTTAACTTCTTTATCCTCATCTTCTTCAAGTAGTCTCTAACTTAACTGCAACTTCAAGGAGATTGAATCTATAGCTTTAATCTTATTCTACTGCAAATTTAAGGAGATAAGACCTACTCTTGTAGATTTAATCCATACTACTGTAACTTCAGGAAAGTGAGACTAGTATCTTTGATCTTGCTTCACTGCAGTATTCAAGAAGACAAGCCTAGTATCTTCGATCCGCTTCACTGCAATCTCAAGAAGACAAGATCTGCTATTTTCAGTCTGTTCCACTGCAAACTCAGGGATGCCAGACTAGTATCTTCAATCTGTTTCATTGTAATCTCAGGAAAATAAGATCTGCTATCTTCAGTCTGCCCCTTGCAACCTCAGGGAGATAAGACCAGTGGCTAAAATCTTCTCCATTTCTGATACATGGAGATAGGATTCGCCAAATTTGATCTGCCTATTGCTAACTCGAGGAGACAAAATCTACAATTTTAGTCTGCTCTCTTGCTACATCAGGAAGATAAGACTACAATCTTTAACCTGCTTCCTTGCTACTTCAGGGAGATAACGTTGGTGGCTTGAATCTGCTCCATTGTCGATACATGAAGATATGATTCGCCAAATTTGATCTGCTCCACTACCGCTTTAGGAAGATAAGATCTATAATCTTCAGTCTACTTCTTTGCTACCTCAGGAAGATAAGACTACAAACTTCAGCCTACTCCCTTGCTACCTCAGGGAGATAAGGCTACAATCTTTAACCTGCTCCCTTGCTACTTCAGGGAGATAAGGTTGGTGGCTTGAATCTGCTCTATTGCCGATACATGAAGATAAGATTCACCAAATTTGATCTACTCCACTACCGATTTAGGGAGATAAGATCTACAATCTTCAGTCTACTTCCTTGCTACCTCAGGAAAATAAGATTACAAACTTTAGCCTACTCCCTTGCTACCTCAGGGAGATAAGACTAGTGGCTAAAATCTGCTCCCCTACTACCTCGGGAAGATAAGATTCGCTGTTTTTAACCTAGTCCTCTACTGCTTAGGGAGATAAGATCTATGAATTCACCGACGTTGCTACACCGTCCTCTAAGGGACATGTCTTGTAGACTCGAATTTATTATAAACGACATTTGCATGAATGCAGAATGTCATGAGAATGAACCCTTTTTTAAATGTAAAATGATTAGGATGCAATGATCAGAATGAATCAAATGCTCTTAACTAAATGATATTATGGATGACATTTGCATGAATGTAGAATGTCATGAGAATGATACTTTGTTAAATGTACAATGATTAGGATACAATGATTAGGATGCAATGATCGGAATGGATCAAATGCCTCAAAATGTGTTTTGCATGAATGCAGAATTTTATGAGAATGGTCCCTTTTTAAATGCTTAAAGTGTCATCGCTCATTGTTTATCAAGGCTGTATCACTAAAATATTATGTTGTCATCTTGTTCGACTAGTATTCTTGACAAAAACCCGAGAAAATAATTATATCTTGCTCAACAGATTTGCCCCCACTATAACTTCAGGGTTCATCTCATTGTGACTTAGGGGTATATAATTTGAATCCTTTCCAATCCATCCCACTGTATCTCAATGATATAGAATTTGTTTCATCTTCAATCCACCTGATGTAAATCAGGAGTATAGGATCTGTAACTTGTTCCATCAACGGATCACTCCTCAGGTGACCTAACTAAATATGTATGCATGATACTTGCATGGATGCAGAATATCATTTTTTCTTGAGAATAATTCCCCTTTTACACTTAGGTTAACATTGTCTATTTTTCGTCAAGATTGTATTACTGACGCAATATCTTGACATTTTGTTCAATCTCCTTTTTTGACAAAAATCCAGAGAGATAGTCTTAGTTTAGAATTTTCCTCCACCAATATCTCCATCCTTTAAACTTGATAAGTTTTACACAATGGTCCTGTTTCAAGTTCTTATATTATTTACAAGCTTCCAGAGTAATATGAGAAACTCCTTTTATGAAAGTATTATTAGTCTACTAATCGTTATTTCAATGCAAAATGCTTGAAAAAGATCATAACAATAGACAAGAAGGAAATTAATTAGTAGCATAGCTCGAAACAAATAAGTTAAGCAAAGCTAGCAAATGCAGTCAAAGGAATTTTATTGGTAGTGTATTTTGAAATGAATAAAATAATTAAAGATAGCAAATTCAGAATGGGTAAGATGGAAACTAGATGCCCTAGATATCGCAGCCTGAGCTTCTCTGTTCAAACTTCTTAAGGACCATTTTAAGCTCAATATATGTTTAGAGGATCCAGAGTACTTTGTCGATACCCCAAGACGTAAAATACTTCCTCATTGCTAATTTAAGCATAGCAAGCCTACTGTACGCCCCACTTTCGATCAAAATTTAAGTCGCCCTTTTCGGGTTTTCAACTCAAATCCCCTTTTGGTCTCAAAGTGCCCTTTGCGGGTTTTCGCTTTGGCCTCTCCTTTTTCTCTCTTCTTTTTTTTAAAAAGGTCTCAAGGCGCCCTTTACGAGTTTTCACCTTGGCCTCTTCTTTTAGATGAAATCTGAATTCACCAGCCTGAGCATGTCCTTGCCATCCATCTTGGTCAAAGTTAATGATCTTCTAGAACAAGTCTTCTTGACCACATAAGGTTTTTTTCAAATTTTGGCATTTATTTTCCTTTGAAGTCCTTTTGTATGAGAAGAATCCTTCTTAATGCCAGGTCCCCATCATGAAATTCTCTTGGGCAAACCTTTTTCCATAAGCTTGTATCATCTATTTTCGGTATATTCGACCATGAATACTTTCAATCAAACTTACTGGAGACATTCTGCTTCATCCAATTCAATCAAAGCTAGGAGAAAAGCAATCTTAACCTCCCACAATTGCTTCTCTTTCATAAACCAATGAGAAAGATGTTGCCTTGGTAAAGGTCCCGGCCAACGTTCAAGAAACAAAGAGGGTAAATAGTGACTTCTTTATGCCAACCTTTACAAATCTCAGTCATTTTTCAAAAATTTTGAATGGTTTTTTTTGGCTGCCTTTGCTGCACTGATATGGTGCCTGATCTTTGAATAGACTGTGAATTTTTTACATTGTGCAATAAACATGTTTCTTTCTGGCATTCTTTATTGCCACTTTTTTTTTTAATTTGAATTTACATTTGAGCTTAGATTTGAATTTGGATTTGGATTTGGATTTGAATTTGGATTTGAATTTGAATTTGATGACTGCTGACTTTGTAACTTTGGCATATGAAGCAACCTTCATCCTATTAGTGAAGTAATTGATAACCACGAAGATGAATTGGTATCGGCTAGATGCTTTTGACAAGATCTGCCTCATAACATCTATGTCCCACCTATAGAAAGAATGGAAGAGGCACATAAGTCTTGTTTTCCTCAATTTGGCATTTACGATGTAATTGATGTAATTTCCTTTTCTCGGTAAACCAGTAGCCCGATCCTCTTGATTAGCCTGACCATCGTAGAACCATTACCATGGGTTCTTTAAATAGCATTCCAACATTTCAAGCCTGGTGTTCCTCGATATGATTGTGTGAAAACATCTTGGAATTCTTGAAATAGCTCAATGATGTCTCGTCTTATTTCTGTGGTGAGTTAGGCTTCGATCTTTACCCCTTTCCTAAGCTCGCAACATCCACTGACCCTTTGCAAAGTAGAGTCTATTTTCACTTGTTCTACCATCTTTAACAAATCAAAAGATAGGCTACAATCTCTATCATATTCAAAGTCCTTAGATCCCCTAGACCCATATCTCATTCAAAAAGGGAGTCAGTAACAACGTCGCTCATGTCGTTGATATCTGGGTACCTAGATATGAAGGAAAAAATCCAAAGAATAAATGATTCTAAGGATGATTATTTGTATGGTATGGTCATGAATAAATAATGAAAGAATATTGTAAAAAACAAAAGAATGTACAGTATGAAATGTAAAGAATAAAAATATATTTGCTCAAAAAGATGCATTTTATTGAAATAAAAATTCTGGACATAAGCCTATTTCACAAAAGGATTCTTATTGCCTCTAGGCTGAAAGCAACAAGCATGTTCTGAATATTACTCTAGATTAGCTCTAAAAATACAGGGATCCCTTTCACAGTCCCATTGTCTAAAATCTTCCCAAGTATGTAAGGGCTTTGGAAACTTTTATTCCCCGATTCTCTCTTCGGATATGTCATTAATGTTTAGATTCCCTAATATTTCTTCGGGTCTTTGATCTCTTCAATTTATTATCCATCAAGCCTTGCACTAAGGCCTTAATCTTAATTCAGTAGACTTTCGTCAGTTCCTAGGTTGCTCTATTATAATTTTTAATTAATTAGGATCTTTCTACAAATTTTAATGCATATGATGTGATGTAATGTGAATGCATGAAATGCAATGCAAATGCATGGAATGAATGCAAAAAGAAAGAGAGGCATTGATTCTGAATTCAATTCCATTAGAAGAACTTTTCTAGAAAATAAATCCCTTTACATAAAACGGATTTCATATGCGGCTTTGTCCTCAAAGTCTAGGTAAAGACACCAATCCTTTTCGTATCCGGATGTTATGATCGTGTCTTGTGAACTTTCTCAATAGATGCCTATTCTAGCTCCTTGTTGCTTGATCCAGGTCGTGACTCTTCACTCACTTATCCTCCATGATGCTCATAAGCTTCTTTAAGAAAATTGAGACGTGATGACTCTCGAATAATCCTTGTTGGCTTGAATCCCCGGGCAATGAGGCAAAATCATATACTATCAATCTTTTCTCTTTGTGTTTACTTGGACTATATTTGGACAAATGCATTATAACCCACTTTATCAAGCAATCCATTTTCTTATGAAAAACTCTTCTATTTAGCAATCGAATATGAATCAACACCTCCTTTCTATTATGATGCAATGCAGTCATAAACAAAAAAACTCGTTAGTATCATACACAGATGGTGAAAATCAAATTAAATAGAGAATAGTCAAACACCTATCCAGGTGACTGCTAGGGTTCAACATAGTTCTACCTAAAGTGGGCTCCTAGAGTTCACTATGTGTGGTTTGGTTCTAAAGAGAGTGTACCTGAACCAGCAGATTCCTCAATCTTCACCCATTATAGGCTCATACAGATCGAGTTCAGTTCAGGGGAATACATTTTCCTATGTCCATGCAGAAGTGAAAACCTCACGAAGACATAGGTACAGATGTATCCCGGAAGCAATCCACTAGCTCATGCAGAGGTGAAAACCTCACGAAGGCATAGTTTCTCACTCCCACTTAAGGGTGCGACCACAACGGTCATGCAATGCAATGTGTGCAAGAAAATAATAATCATATGTTCAAATAAAAAATTTTAAATTTTGAAATCAAATTTTCAAGTTTCCGACAAAGGAAAGAAAATAATCAATTTTACGGCTTGACTCTCTTATTAGTCCCCAGCAGAGTCGCCAAGCTGTCGAAACCATTTTTTTTCTTTGAAAAAAAATGGGGTCGACCTTTTTTAAAAACGAAAATGGGAGTCACCACCAATCCCTTTTTGCTTAGGTGTGATTGGATACCTTATAAAACGTTTTATTTCACAACATTGATTTTGGCCTATGAAATTTAAGAAAATAGGTTCGAGAGTCGGTTACGTATGAGGAAGGATTAGCACCCTCGTAACGCCCAAAATTGGTACCAAATTGATTAGTTATTGTCCAAATGTCAAAAATTTGGAAAGATCCTAAAACATGATTTCTTAAAAACTTGAACAATTTGCGTTAGAACTTGAGATTCCTTTATTCCAAAAGAATACAAACATCACATCCAGCATGTTAGGACATGATGTTTTAAGCCCTCGTGACCAAAATCATCTCATGATTTACAAAATTCATTAAAAGGATATTTAGTTATTTAGTCAAACGAAAATCGAAACCCAGAATGTTAGGGCACTATTTCCCGAATTTCTAAATACAAAACATTGCTTTATTTAAGAAAAACTTTTGGATAAAATGTGGTAATTAAAGGAGATAGACATTTTTTAAACAAAGATTTGAAAAATATAACATTAAGTTATTACAAAAAGTGCATTTTACTAAAATTACAGGTCATATTAACAATTGATACTAATATAGATAATTAAAGAAAGAATAATGTAAAATAACAAATGGTACAAATAATAAAATGACTATACTAAAGCAAACATAAGAATAATAAATAAAAAACATGAATAAAAGATATAAAGTAACAATAATTATTCAAAAAACAATCTATACAAAATAAAAAAACAATAAATGAATACAAGATTTTTACATACAAGACCAAGTATAAAAGTAAAATATAAGATAAATGATATACATAAAACAATAAAGGGATATTAAAAAATAAAAAAATATGGCGAAATCTAAAATAGTTAATATATACATATATACAAAAATATATATTTTAAATAAATAATATATAGAAAATTTTGCCTTAATAATAAAACAATTTAGATGATGTACATACAAATTTTCAAATAATACATAATATGATTAAAGTTAAATAATATATAATATATAGATAATATATAACAAATAAAAATAATAATATATGTAATAAAACAATTTAACGTAAATAGGGAAAAACAAAAAAAGAAAAAACAAGTTTAAAATAATTAAAATAAATGAATAAATAATGATTAAGTAATTAAATGGATAAATAAAAAAAGTTAAAAAACGCATAAGTGAACCTAACTCCCACAATATGAGGATTCAACCAAATTCCTCCACCAAAATCTAACTCGAACGGAAGCAACTAAAAAAGAAACGAAGATGAGCGAAGAACAAAATAAGAACAAGCCACAGAAAAAAAGAACGCAAAAGAGAGAGAAATTTGAGTGAATGCTCTCAAGAATTTTTATTACTCAAAATTCAAGTGTGTTTTACAATGAAGAGAAAGGCCTCTATTTATAGTTGAGCGTCCCCAAATCCAACAATACAGATCAATTACATCAATGACTAAGATTAAAAGGTATCTACAAATTAAATCTCTAAGATTACAAAATCATATCTTCTAAGATTGCATACCATATCTTCTAAGATTGCATATTATATCTAAGATTTGCATATCATATCTAAGATTGCATATCATATCTTCTAGGATTGCATATCAGATCTAAGATTTGTATATCATATCTAAGATTGCATATCCTTGAAGATTGTGTTCCCATATACGTCAAGCTTGTAGATGGACCTTTAATCTTTTAATGGGTCATTCCGATCGGGCCAAATGATATATTTTGGATTGGACTTGGACTTTGTTTTATTATTTTGGGTTTATTATTTTTTGTATGGGCCCGGGCTAAATTGGCCTATTACATCAAGTTCATAAGTTAGTTAAACTAGTTAGTTAAATTTTAGATTAAAAATAAATCCCCTTAATTATTAGGCTAGATAATAAAAAGATAGTTATTACTAAATACTCTTGGTCCTTGAAGATACGATATTCAGGACTCACCACAACTATACTACTGTTCGATAGGTGTGCTTGCCTTTGTCGAAATAATAGCTGTTTCGAGCTTCCATCAAGTTTTTGGCGCCGTTGCCGAGGACTAAAATATTAGGAAAACTAAATTTTTATTACTTTAGCCATTTTATTTATTTACAATTTATATTTATTTTATTTTTAACTTTACTAATTTTTCTTTTTATTTTTTTCTAGTAGGTAATTCTAGTTTATGACTAGGAGGAACTCGTCAGGACCCTTGATTTTTTACAGTGATATAGAAGCTACCACTCGTAGAAACCGAAGAGAACTAAGGCGAAGCCTACAGTACATAGAAGAAGAGCAAGAAGACGAAACCAATACTACCGAAGAGATGGCTGATAACAATCCGCTACCTCCTATGGTTGCTGTAAACCCGGTGAATCAAAATCCTGCTCTTCATACTATGTATGATTATACTAAACCTAATTTAACAGGAACAAAATGTAGTATTGTTAGACCTGCTGTTGCTGCAAATAATTTTGAACTGAAACCTAACACTATACAGATGATTCAACAGTTTGTTCAGTTTGATGGTTTACAGGATGAGGATCCAAACAATCACTTGGAAAACTTTCTGGAATTCTGCGACACTTTCAAGATCAATGGCGTTTCTAATGATGCCATTCGCCTTCAATTGTTTCCTTTTTCATTGAGGAACAAAGCTAAACAGTGGTGTAACTCGTTACCACGAGGATCAATCACTACATGGGAATAAATGACTGAAAAATTCTTATTAAAATATTTTTCACGGCTAAAACGGTTAAGTTAAGGAATAATATCTCTTCTTTTGTGCAGATAGATTTAGAGACACTTTACAATGCATGGGAGAGATACAATGATCTATTGAGAAGGTGCCCTCATTATGGATTACCCTTATGGCTACAGGTTCAAACCTTTTACAACGGTGTGAACGCCTCAACTAGGCAGTTAATTGATTCAGCCACCGGTGGAACCCTCAATAACAAAACCCCTGAAGCAGCTTATGAGTTTATAGAGGAGATGTCACTGAATAACTATCAGTGGCAAGTTACGAGGACAAAGCTAACAAAAGCCGCCAGTGTCTTCAACCTCGATGCAGTGACCATGCTATCAAATCAGGTAGAACTGTTAAATAAAAAGATTGATAGTTTGTGTGGTTCTTCGTAGGTACACCTAGTGATGAAGTGCAATACATACAGAGGAGGGACAAACACTACAGAATACCCACCCTACAACCCTGGCATAGAAAACGAATAGATGAACTATATGGGTAATAATTCTAGACCCCAAAATAACCCTTATAGTAACACTTACAATCCAGGTAGGAGGAACCATCCAAACTTTTCATGGGGTGGCCAAGGAAATCAGAGACAATAGCAATCCCCTATAGGCTTTCTACAGTAACTTTATCCACAAGAGAAGAAGCCAAACCTCGAAGAGATGCTAACAAAATTCATCGTGGTGTCAGAAACTCATTTTCAAAATATCGAAAAAACTTTGAAAAATCAGTAAGCATCGATTCAAGGGCTTAAGGATCGAATTGGACAACTAACCAAATTAGTTTCTGAAAGGCGACCAGATAGTTTACCTAGTGAAAAGAGCATGTGAAAACAGTTGCACTAAGGAGTGGGAAAGAGTTGCTTGAAGCCAAAAAGAAGATGCCACAAGAAACTGATAAGGAAAAGGGGGAGAAAGTAAACGAGAATGCAACTCCGGTACTTAAAGAGCATAACCCACCAATCCCATATCCAGCAAAGTTAAAGAAAGACCGCATAGACGCACAATATGGTAAATTTCTTGAACTTTCAAACAATTACATATTAATTTACCTTTTGTTGAATCTATTTCGCAAATGCCGACATACGCAAAATTCCTAAAAGAGCTGCTAACAAATAAAAGGAAGTTTGAAGAAATACAATCGTGGAACTCAACAAGGAATGTTCAGCTATTCTCCAAAATAACCTACCAGCCAAATTGAAAGATCTAGGAAGTTTTACTATTCCCTATTTAATTGGTAGTTTAAATATTGAGAAAGCATTAGCTGATTTAGGTGCCATCATTAATTTAATGCCTTATAAAATGTTCAAGCAGCTTGGTCTTGGGGAACCAAGAACCATTAGGATGACTATTCAATTAGCTGACAGATCTATTAAATATCCTAGGAGAATTATTGAAGATATTTTGGTAAAAGTTGACAAATTTATATTTCCTGTTGACTTTGTTGTGCTTGACATGGATGAGGTCGTTGAGGTACCTTTAATTTTAGGACGCCCCTTTTTAGCTACTACTAGAGCTATTATTGATGTAGGTGATGGTAAACTTGCATTACGAGTAGGCGACGAGGAAATCATTTTCAAAATTTATGATGCTATGCGATATTTTAGAGAACAAGATAATTCCTGTTATTTTATTGATGCCATTGACAATTTTATTCAAGATTCTTTTCAGGAAATCATACATGACGACACGTTGGAACTGTGTCTTACTTAAGGTGAGGGGGAAGTTTACAATACCAATGAGTTAAGGGAGGTAGAAAGTGAGTTAAATTCTAATAATTCTTCCCCAAGACAAAAGAAAGACGAGAACATTGAAATAAATGGCAAACTAAAACAAAAACCCTCTATTGAAGAACCACCCAGATTGGAATTGAAGCAGTTACAAAATCATTTAGGATATGCATTCCTCGGAGATAATTCTACACTACCAGTAATCATCTCTTCAGAACTGGGACCCAAATAAAAAGACGAGTTGCTACAGGTACTAAATGAGCATAAAAGAGCCATATGCAGGAGCATATAAACCAAAAAAGAGCCATAAAGGAGCATATAAGTCCATCATTTTGCATCCACAAAATTTTAATGGAAGATGAATGTAAACCATGTGTGCAACCTCAAAGACGATTGAATCCCAACATGAAGGAAGTTATTAAAGCTGAGGTAATTAAACTTTTAGATGCTGGAGTTATTTATCTTATTTCTGACAGTACTTGGGTAAGCCCTATGCAGGTTGTTTCAAAGAAAAGAGGCATGACTGTTGTAGCCAATGAAAAGAATGAATTGATTCCTACAAGAACAGTAACAGGTTGGAGAGTTTGCATTGACTATAGGAAGATGAATGATGCCACGAGAAAAAATCACTTCCCTCTACCATTTATTGATCAGATGTTAGAAAGATTATCTAGGCATATGTACTACTGCTTCCTAGAAGGGCTCTCTGGCTATTTCCAAATCCCAATAGCTCCTGATGATCAAGAAAAGACAACATTTACATGCCCATATGGTATGTTTGCTTATCGTAGAATGCCTTTTGGATTATGTAATGCTCCTGCTACTTTTTAGCACTGCATGTTGGCTATCTTTGATGAACTCGAGGAAGATATTATGGAGGTATTTATGGACGACTTTTTGGTATTTAGTAATTATTTCCATCTCTATCTTAAAAATTTAAAACGAGTACTAATAAGATGTGAGGAAACAAATCTTGTGCTTAATTGGGAAAAGTGTCACTTTATGGTTAGAGAAGGGATTATGTTAGGCCACAAAATTTCTAGTAAAGGTATTGAGGTTAATAAAGCAAAAATTGAAACCATAGAAAAACTACCTCCCCCTAGTTTGGTTAAGGCTATTAGAAGCTTTTTAGGACATGCTGGATTTTATAGAAGATTTATTAATGGTTTTTCTAAAATAGCTAAGCCTTTAACAAAACTACTAGAAAAAGATGTACCTTTCGATTTTGATCAGGAATGTTTAGAAGCATTTAATACCCTTAAAAATAAATTAATAAATGCTCCAATTATAATTGCACCTGATTGGAATTTACCCTTTGAGCAAAATCTGATGCAAAACCTCGACTCATAAGAGGGATTTTACTCTTACAGGAATTCTATTTGGAAATACAGGATAAGAAAGGAGCTGAAAATCTCGCGGCAGACCATCATTCTAGGCTTGAAAATCCACATATCAAAGAACTCGATGAGAGTGAAGTAAATGACTCATTTCCCGAAGAACAACTCTTTACTATTTTCGACGCCGAGGTACCTTGGTTTGCAGATATTGCTAATTATTTAGCTGCTAACATCCTACCAAAAAATTTAACCCATCATCAAAAGAAACAATTCTTTGCTGATGCGAAGAACTACTTTTGGGAAGACCCTTTTTTTTGTATATGTGCAGATCAACTAATTCAGAGATGCATTACAAAGATAGAAGCAAGCAAAATCCTGGAACATTTCCATTCAGGACCTTCAAGAGGACATTACAGCGGGATTAGGACAGCACATAAAACACTCAAATCAGGTTTTTATTGGCCAACTCTGTTCAAAGATGCCAACAGGTATTTTACTTCGTGTGATAGATGCCAAAGAACAGGTAATATCTCTAAACACGATGAAATACCTCAAACGTATATGCTATCATGTGAAATATTTAATGTATGGGGTATTGATTTTATGGGTCCATTTCCCAGTTCATTTGGGCATAAATACATCTTAGTAGCAGTGGATTATTTGTCAAAATGGGTGGAAGCTCAAGCTTTACCTACTAATGATGCTAGAGTAGTAGTGAGATTTCTTAAGAAACTCTTCTCTCGATTTGGAACACCCGAGCAATTATCAGTGATAGGGGTACCCATTTTTGTAATACTCAATTTGATAAGGTCTTAAAGAAATATGGAGTACACCATAGAACAGCTACCCCTTATCACCCTCAAACGAGTGGATAGGTGGAAGTAGAAAATCAAGAACTTAAGCGTATTCTAGAAAAAAATAGTAGAATCAAATAGGAAAGATTGGGCCTTAAAAGTAGACGATGCTTCAGGGGCCTATAGAACAGCTTTTAAAACTCCCATAGGAACATCCCGATACAGACTTGTCTATGGAAAAAGTTGTCATTTACCATTTAAATTAGAGCACAAAGCTTTTTGGGCTATAAAATTCTTGAATTATGATCTTAAACTTGCAGATGAGAAAAGAATGATGCAGTTGAATGAGCTAGATGAGTGGCGAGCTAATGCCTACGAGAACTCAGGTATATATAAGGAAGCAACAAAGCGACGCCATGATGCTCGCTTAAAGCAACCACAGCCATTCGAAGTAGGAGATCTAGTTCTACTATACAATTCAAGGCTTAAATTATTTCCTAGAAAGCTAAAATCAAGATGGTCAGGTCAATTCGTAATCAAAACTATCTTTCCCTATGGCACAGTCGAGGTAACTCATCCGAATTATGGCACATTCAAGGTAAACGATCAACGACTAAAAATTTATAATGGTGAAGATTTTAGGGATATGAGAGGGGAGCTTCAGCTCCATGAACCTTTACTTAGGAATGAAAACAAGAAAAGTCTAGCTTAAGACTCTAAACGAGCGCTTCTCGAGAGGCAACCCAAGCACTAATCCCACTCAGCATCTAACTAAAAACTAACCAATTTAATAGATGCAAGAATTCTCATTTGCACGGCATATCACATGGGAGTAGTCGTGGCCGTGTGGACACCACGGGAAGAGACACAGGTGCGGCGGTGACCGTGTGAGACAAGGAAGAAAAACTTTTCCCGAACACGGGTTGCGATAAAAGGGCCACGGTTGTAACAGCCTAGTTTATACCCTAGTAGGAATAGTGGTTTCGAGACCACAAATTCGAGTCTGAATAATATTTTAATATTATATTCTGTGCCGTTGATATGTGGTTTAGCATGTGTTAAATTTTCGTAAGTTAATTTGTCTGTTCGTGTGTTTAATTTGCAAAAGGATGAAATTGCATTGAATTTGAAAATTACATGTTATTTGTTAAAGTATTAATTTGATGTGACTTTGTAAAAGTGAGGGCCTTAAGTGGCAATTTGGCCAAAATATTAGATAGTGGACGGCAATGTGTAAATCCATTATGTTTATATATGATTATTTTATATGTTTTGTTAAATATATATATGTATTTTATATTGTATATTAATATATTATAATAAAAGAAACATAGTTAGTGGATGAATGAAAGACAATCATGGCCTTATTCCATGTTTGTTTTAATTGTTTAATGAAGGGTTAATTTTGTAAATGAATTAATAATATATGTTATTACATAATAATCATAAAACATGGCCATTTTTCATCCTATTTGGCCGAATGTAGCTAAGAAAGAAAAGAAGAAAACAAGCTTTGGTTTCGACACTTATTTAGTTAAATTCAAGGTATGTTTTCGGTCAGTTTTCAATAATTTTTATGTTTTTGTAATCGTTGCTTCGAGAGCTATCAAACCCATGTACTAATTTTGAGTATTGATGATGTTTTTGAGATAAGCTTTTGATGAACTCATGTGATATATGATGATTTATGAGGTTAGATGAAAGATATGTATTTGATGAATATATTTTGTTCTTGAATTTTTGATGAATTTAACTAAATAGGGCTAAATTAAGAAAATAAATTTTTGAGGGGTTAAAATGCAAAATAAATAAAATGCATGGACTTATATGATCATAAGTAGGGTTCGGCCTAACTATGTTGTTGTGAAATTTTGCCTATTTTGTGTTTTGTATAATAGGGATTAAATTGGGAAAATATGAAACATTAGAGGCAAAATGGTAATTTTCCCATTTATGTGTTTTGGGATTAAATTGAATAAAAATGTGTTTGAATGAGTTTATTTTAAATATGTTTAGATCAAGAACAAAGGAAAACGAATTTGGATAGGGGAAAAACGAAGATAATCGAATAGCCGGTCTTTGTTGTTAAATGATATCCAAGGTAAGTCTCTAAGCGAATATATGTCGTAAATTATTTACGTAATTTCATAAATGCTAAAACTTGAAACCATTTGTGACTATACTTGAAATTGGCGAATTTGGTTAAGAAAAATATGTGATTTGGTTGAATTATTCGAATGTTAGAAGTATTTGAATATTTGTACGATGAAATTTCAATGAGAAAATAGTTTGACATGTGAAATGATTCATGTGAGATATCTTTAAGCAATTTAACATCATTAATATCGGTTATGATCTTAATTACATGGTGAATTTTGAATTTATAAATGGGAAATGATTCATGTGAAATGATTTTGAAACAATGAAATTTTGTTCCTGTATATATATTTAGAGCCATGCGAAAATGGCTAAATTATAGTACTTTGGTCTTTAATATATTCGGCCTTAATGCTTGATCATTATAAAGGTAGAATCGGTAAAGTAAGTAAGCATGGTTGGTAATTTGGTTGATTTAAATGTCTCTTATGTCATGCATTTGCTATTTAGTAAATAGCTCATTTTAGAAGTATATCTTATAGTATATTATTTGTGATGGATGTTTTTATGACTTGACTTTGAGGTTAAGATAATTTTTGAATGTGATTGTTTGTGCTTGGTTGATAGTTAGTCATATTACGTGTTTATGAACATTAGGAGTTGCATTAGGAAGTTTGGTATATGCGCATTTAAAGTTGTTTTGAGCCATGCATTGATAAATATTTATTAATAGAGTACACATTTTGAAATGTAAATCAGCTTGTAATAATGCCAAACACTTAATTAGGTATATTAGGCCATGTTATGATATTATTGGTTGGAATGATAATTTGACTCTGTAAAACATGTTTTATAAAGTGTATGAGTATAATTCAAATTGATATGAATCATGAGCTATAGAAGATATTTATTTGATCTTGTTACTCGATTTTGTTCTTAAATATGTATGGATCTATACTTTGTTTGAATGTATTAGTACTTGGTATGGGAAGTTAGACAAAGGTTAAATTTGAATACGCAAGGTTACAGCATAATTATTCTTATATATGAAAATTTAGTTTTGATAATTGATGTCTTGTTTAGGTTTGATAAATAAGGATATGAGCATATTTGGTCATTGATGGATGTGTTACAAAATGAATAGTAATAAGATTATTCGATGAAAAAAAAAAAATACTTCTTTGTAATTGTGGCTAAATGAAATATGATATGTATATTAATGTTAAGCATGCTATGAAAGTATACTACCCTTGTTGTATTCAATCATGTCTATTGAGCCATTAATAATTGTTAAGACTTGTACTATGCATGGTAATGCCTTATAACCCTAATCCGGCGATGGATACGGGTTAAGGGTGTTACAACGGTTGTGCGATGCAGCCATGGTCGATACTGAGTAAGTGACACGGGCGTGAGACACGCCCGCGCATCAAAGCCGTGGACGAAATGGGTAAATGAAACGGGCGTTTGACACGCCCGTGCCTCAAGGCCATGGTCGACATTGATTAACAAACACGGCGTATGATCCTCTACACGGGCATGGGAGAAGCGAACGAGACAATACACGGTCATGCAATACGACCGTGTGATCCAACACGCCCAGGAAAAAAGGGCGTGGGACACAACTCAGACGCGCTTAAATTGAAAATTCTCGAAACACTCGGCCTAAATAAAGGAAACATTGGCGTGGCCTCTAACCGTGTGCCCTATTTCCTATTTAAACCAACCCACTATTCATCTTCTTCCCAAATCTTTCTCCCCAAAACCCTACCATTTTTTCCCCTCCCCTAACTCATTCCGGCCACCACTGCCGGCACCCACCCCAAAGCATCCTCTTCTCCTTTTTTCCCTCATTCCCTCCCCCTTTCCTCCTTATTCCACACGCAGACCACACCCGTGTGAGATCCACACACTCGTGCGTCACCCCTCCGCGACCGTGCGCCGTCTCCACAACTGCGTCGGTTCACTCTATTCCCTCCGCTCCCTACTTTATTGCTAATTCTATTTATTCCGTGCTTTTTTTTAGATTATTCCATTAAATTTTTAGTATTCATTCTTGATAATCATTTTCAATACTGCTGTTTACTTAAGTGTTAGAAATAATTTTACTCTGATTTTTGAATTCCTTGAACCTCTAGTATTAGGAGAATACTTAAGAAAAATATTCATTGTTAATATCATGAGACTGTAATTTTGAATTCATAGGTACTATCATCCTTATGGAAAAATATGGGATGATGTTATTTACTCTATTTTTCAGGAACATAACGTTGTCTTCCCGCGGCAAGAAAACCATAGTCCCTGCTTTGAAAAAATGAAAGGGGCCCGGTTCATCATCAACAAATGCATCTGCCAAGTGCGACACCCATTCTTACCGTTTCCTCCGGGATCTCAAGAGGACCTTTTTCAGATTCTCCAAGCACAACCTATCAGTAAAGGCATATGTATCAACTGGGCTGCCCTGGAACAAGTACAACTTGCTGATGCAATTCAGGCCCTACTGACCACCGACCCTTGGGAGCGATTCTTCAGTATCGTCGAGCCCACATACCTCAAACTAACATTAGAGCTTTGCCCTACTTTTCATTTGTAGGCGGTGATGACGAACCACAATGACCCAGGCACCATACAGTTCCGCCTAGGAGGTTTGGTTCATGAAATGAGCCTCCCCGAATTTGGAGTTGCACTAGGACTTTATACGAAAGAGTTCATGGAGGAGTATGAACTCGACACTCTTCACCGTCACATCCAATATTCACCTTCCAAGTACTGGCAGGCCTTGGCTCCAGGTTCAGCAACATACGACCCTAGTCGCTCCAAAGCAACCGCTCTTCCCCATCACTGAGGTACCTCCATGCCCTCCTCGCACATACATTGACAGGAAGGCGCGAGAGCACTGGCGTCGTTAATACCCATGACTCCTATTTTCTGTGGAACATGATGCACGGCCACGTGTTCGACCTGGCCTACTTCATCGCTCTCGCCATCTAGCATCAAATGGAGTGGCATCATAAGGGGGTCATTTTCATGGGACCCTATGTGACACGCCTAGCAAGACACTTTGATCTCCTCAACACCACAGCACAATCAGCCTCGCTCACCTTGATAGGCCAGATGTCTCCACAAGGTATCTCGATAATGATAAACATAAGGATGATCAAGCGTCGCCGTGAGACCGATCCTCCCTAATACAATCTAGCCCATGCCACCGAGGAGGAGGATTCTGAGGACATTACTAATGATGTCCCCCCACCACATGAGAGGCCACCACCGAGCCATCGCCCAGTTCATGCGGCAGCCTTTCTTTCGGACACATCTGAATTCCTAACACAATTTGAGCAGCACTGCTTCCAGCGTTTCGATCACATCGACGCCACCCTCAACCAGATATATCAGCACCTTCACATTTCATCACCGCCTCCACCACCTCGCAATCCAGCCGATGATGAGGACTTTCGAGTCCTTTTATTACTTTTATTTTTATTTTTATTTTTACGTTTACTTTTACCTTATTTTTATTTTCACCTCTATTTTAATTTGTTTGTTCACATCTTTACCTTTCTTGTTAAAACTTTTATTCGTATAGTTCGATTTCTTTTATCTCCAACTGTCTACTGTTTGAGTCAACATAATAATGAAACCCCCTAAAAATTTACTAATGACTCCGTAGTTTCAAAAGGCTCAATGTGCTACTAAGGAACTGGAATATTTTCACACCTTCACCTCTACCTAGTTCATCATGCTTTTCATTGGCTACATTCCTATAAGTTTCATTTTCAATGACTTAATCCATGCTACAAGAAGTTTCACTTCTCTCCCTACCTAATGATTTTCTTACTATATTGTGAATATCCATCTTTGTACATTGAGAGCAATGTACATCTTAAGTGTGGGGGGTGAATTTCAAAATTTCCTAACTTTTTGCATTATTCTCAAATCCCTGAATGATATCTTATCTTAAGTAATTTTCTCATATTACTAATTAGAATGAAACTTCATTGATTTATGATTTTTATTGATATGTTTTAGATTAAGTCATAATTAATTGTGTATTGATAATTTAAACTTTAAGATATTAGAGAATCAGACATGATAAGTCTATTTTCAAAATTAAAAATTGGCTAGGTGGTTAACCTAAATTTAAATATTACTTTAAAATTTGAAATTTGCAAGGTTGACAAAAAAAACCATAGTTTTTGTGAGATTTTGAGCCTTTAGAGCATATATCTTTTCGTGCTCACTTTATTAATTATGAGTGTGTCAACATTGATTTCTTATTCTAGAACTTGCTTCGATTATACGGGTCGAGACCACACCTTCTTATTCTAGAACTTGCTTCGATTATACGGGTCGAGACCACACCTTTGATTTGATATACTGAGATAATAAAGGCACCTAGGATTTAACCCACTTACTCCATAAAAAGCCTACCTCCTTAATTAACCCCTAGTGAACCACTTTTAGCCTAATCAATAGTTTCTTGAATTACCACTAATATTAACCCGAAACCCCGTTATTAACTTGTTTATCCCATTTTCTTCACTCCCTTTTTGTCAAGATTTGATTTGATCGGTTGCCTAATTATAGTAGTTGAATTCATATTTTATTATGTACTTATGTTAAAAAAACATTAGAAAATTTATTCATCATTAGTTTTATGTTCTATGAGCTTAAACAGTTAAATTCACATCTTTAGAAGAAGCTCGTGTTATTGATGTAATTATTTATTATCAGTTCATTGTTTCTAGTTAGGTAATTTGTCAATTCAATCTCGATTCTAACCTTCTAATTCAGCCTATATCCACACCTTTAACCCAAGCCCCATTACAACCCTTTAAAGACCTTTTGATTTGTGTATCATCTCATTTTATAGTGGTGGAGATTTGATTTTCATGCAAGCCTATGGGATTAACTTTTCATATTTGACTTATGAGTGCTTATCTTGTACCTTAAACACTTTGAGTGGTTTGAGTGAATCCTTAGTGAGGATGTCAATCTTTGTCGGTTTTGGATCAAAGGTAATTATTTAGATAAGGGGAAACACCTATATTTTTCGAGCTACAAAAATATATGAATTTGATTGTTTGAATCTTTAGGACTCTTTGAGTTAAATTATCCATGTATACATTATCTATGAATTATGATGAAGACATTGTTGATGAGAATTATGAACTGAGGGAAGTTAGTTCTAATTGTGAGTTGAAAATTTTGCTTGACAAGCAAAAGCTTAAGTGTGGGGGTATTTGATAAACCGTAATTTACACATATTTTAACCCCGTGCTTGGCTTAATTTGGGATGAATATTCATTGGATTGAATTCGATGCTCCTAATCTCTTAATTTCATGTTTTATACTCAAGAGAGCTTAGAGAGTCGAAAAGAATGAGAAACGAGCCAAAAAGGGGCAAAACGAGCCTACATTAGAAATCACACGGCCTGGACTATAAACTACGGGCAAATCATACGGCTGTGTGTGGTGAACAGAATCGACCACGGTCGAAGGAGTACACTACGGGCATGTCACACGGGCGTGTCCTTGCTGCAACAAAGAAGAGTTTGATTCGGAATAAGCTACTTGTAGGCCAATAGAGGTGTTCCAAACCCTATATAAACACCCTAGGAGGCAACTTAAAAGGGGAGTTGACAGGACGTCGAATAGACGCCCAGTAGAAAGGAGAAAATACTCCAAGACAGCCATCGAGAACAGCTTAGGAGAAGGATCTCCATCAAGACTGAAGATCTCCCATCAAGTTCTTTAGAAGTTTTTGGGCTTTCTTATATTTTGTTGTTTTTCTCTTTTATGATGTTTTCCTCTTCTAGTATGAACTAAATCCCTTAGATACCTAAGGGGATGAAACCTATGACAGATCTTATTATTATTTGATTTATGAGATAAATACGTGTGCTTATTCTTAATTGTGAGTTTTATTCTTGTTTTGATAATTCAGGTTATTGATTCAAGTCGAATGTGCTTATTCAGTGGAGCAAAAGCCCCTGTTTCAGAGTAGATCAACACAATTAAGTGGAGTTGATTGCAACCCTAGAAATAGGGCCGAAAATCTGTCGGATTAGAGTCAAACCTAATATGGGAATCCATAGATCGAATTAATACGACAATAGGGGTTTTAATTAGAAAGAGATTTCAATTAATCAATCTAGAGTCAGTTGTTAGTAACTTTGAAAGAGGTATTAATATTATTCAGGGATTTCTACGGATTAAGTCAAGTATATAAATCACATGAATCAAAAGTAATAAGTGAAGTCTAGGTGGATTCTTCCTTAGGTGTCATCCATCTCATATAAGTTGTCCAAAGGATTTTCCCAGTTTACTCCCTGTGAAGTTCATAAGTTAGTTAAATTAGTTAGTTAAATTTTAGATTAAAAATAAATCCCCTTATTTATTAGGCTAGATAATAAAAAGATAGTTATTACTAAATACTCTTGGTCCTTGAGGATACGAATTCCGGACTCACCACAGCTATACTACTTTTCGATAGGTGCGCTTGCCTTTGTCGAAATAATAGTTGTTTCGAGCTTCCATCAGTATTAAAATACCATTCATACCCAAATGTTTTCCTTATTGTCCCTTAAATGGGCCCTCGAGGCCCAAAACGAGTATTAGAATTAAACTGGGACTTAATCGGAACCTCTATGAATTTTTCGCAAAATTACAAAAATTTTCTAAGGTGCAGGGCTCACACACCCGTGTGGTCCAAGGGACACGCCCGTGCTACAGGCCGTGCCCGATTTAGGGTGTTCTTTGACTTGCACTACACGGCCATGCCACACGCCCGTGTGCTAGGCCGTATGGATAATTAATTTAATTCGAACTAGGTGCAGGTTTCACACGGCCAAGACACATGCCCATGTTCTAGGTCGTGTCTCGCACACGATTGAGACACACGCCCGTATGCTCAATTCTGAGCATTCTGCTTTCTTGAATTTAAGGTGCAGGGGACACAAGGCTACACGCCCATGTACTCGGCCGTGTGTCACACACGACTTAGACACACGCCCATGTGTCTACCCTTGTGGACAAAATAAAGTCATTTCTTAGCTTTATTTTCTCATCCAATTTTGCCTACAACTTACACCAATACTTGCATGTATATACCAACCAAATCAAGCATTAAACTAAGCCTAAACTAACATCTATCATGGCATAATATCACATACAATTCATGTTTATAATCATACTTTTAGTGCATATTCAAGATAAACATACTCTATTCATCCACATTTAACACATAAGCATTGAACATGAGAAAACTTATAACATACCAAATTAAATCATTACTAGCCATTCCAATGGCTATATTACAAAACATCACTTACAAGTAATCATTTGGCCAACTAATCCTATACATGCCATTATACCAAAATAAGATTTCTAAGTATACCAAAAAGGAGATAGTGGATAGTGTGATTATGCTCCGACTGATCCTGCAACCTTTGTGAGCTTATGAGCACTATAAAACAAGGGAAAATTAAACGGGTAAGCATTTTCATGCTTAGTAAGTTCGTATAACGGAAAATAAACTTACCAGTTATATCTATTCAAACTAGCATACATAAACATACATTTCATCCATTATAGGTAGTTCACCTAAACATATACACTTAATCAAACAAGTTAGTCACATAACATCATATAAATATAAAATAAACATAAATGAGCTCAATATATACAAACTTCCATTAATTCCACCTTTCCATATTTCGAGAGTCTTTTCCGTTGAACTAATAAAATTTCAATGGACATTCGAGTGATGTACATAAGCTATACATATGAATTATCCGTCAATTCTTATTCATTATTATCCATTGGGCATAAGTCCAAAAAGCACACTCTCGAGCCACATATTTTACAATAGGATTACTAGTCCAGGCTAAATCCCGATTTTCAACCGACGTTCACAAGAGTCATTTAGGATTGCCAGTCCAGGCTAAATCCTATTAGTGATCTGTACTCTAAAGAGCTTAATTAGGATTACCCGTCCGGGCTAAACCCAATATATAACATATGCTCGAAAGGCTTAAATTCAGGATTACCCGTCCGGGCTAAATCCTATTTGTCACCTTTGCCACATTATACCGTTTCAAGAAATTACCATAATCCATCGAATTTCAATCATCAACAGGGACATGATATTTTTTCAATATTTCCAACTTGTAATTATTTCATTATGTATATCATCACATACATATTATCAAAATCACACAATTCAATTCAAACATATTAACGTACCAAATTAAGTTACACGAACTTACCTTGACAATTGTTCGGGTTTGAATTCCAACTAATCCGAAACTTTTTGTTTCCCTCGATCTAATTTCGTAGTTGGTCTTTCTGGGTTTATATAAGCAAATTTAATTATTAACTCATCACATTTTACATACATTTTCATTCTACAACATCCTAGGCAAAATAACTATTTTGCCCTTACTCTTTTAAAATTCCAATTTCATCCCTAGGCTCAGAAAATGAAATTCATGCAATATATTCCTCTTTACAAGCCTAATCAAAATTTAATAACAATTTTTATAGCACACACATTTCACAAATTTCAGAATTTTTCTTGGGTTTTACCACTTTTCATTTTAGTCCCTAAATCAAGTTTTCATGAAAAATTGCTTTGTAAAAGTTGTTTGTCTATTAACTATCTTTCATTTTTTACCATAAATTTCAAATTTCCAGCATTTGGATCCATGGAAAATTTCCTACACTTTGTTATCTTTTCAAAAAAAAATCTCATAAATAGAAAGATTAGGCTATCCCGATTCTAAAAATATAAAAATCATTAAAAACAGGACTTGATTTCATACCTTTTTAAGCTTGTAAAGTTATCTTCCTCTCTCCTAGGGTTTCCATAGAAAAATTGGGGAAGAAGATGAATATAAAAATGATAATTTCTTTTTATTTTTCTATCATCTTTTAATTTTGTTGATTTCAATTTAGTCCCTAGTCATTTCTAATTTTTCCATGGATGAGTAAAAAAAATCTCTACTAACTCTCCTTCAATGGTCTAATTACCATATAAGGACCTTATGTTTTGAATTCCATTGCTATTTAATACCTATAGCTATTAGAAGCCAACTTTTGCATTTTATGCAATTTAGTCCTTTACCTAATTAACCACACAATCGATAAAATTTTCATATCAAAATTTTCATGTGACCTTCCTATCATAATACCAATCGTAAAATAAAATAAAATAAAATAAAATATTTATTTTTGGGCTCGAATTTGTGGTCACGAAACCACTGTTCCGATCTCACCGAAAATGGGCTGTTACAAATATACACAATTAACGATTGGTATCAAGATTTTGACAAGATTATTAAATATAGAAAGATCCGAAGAAATTGATTAATTGAATCAAAAGATTAAAATGGGATAAATGATATTATGATAATTTGATATCTAATTATTAAAACAAATGTACTTATTGATCTTTGGCAAAGATAACAGAAACTATTTAACGACAATCTAAATACTGGTAGAAATCAACTAATGGAGGAATGATTTGGTAGGGGGAAGAAAAATAATTGACAACAATAGGATGAAATTTTGGTTTAAAGAAGAGGAAAGAAAAGACAAATAAAAGAAATAGAAAGGGGAATGCAAAATTCTATTCGGAATTGAGAAGGGAAAAATGACAATCTAATTAGGAAAAAGATGATGGAATTCTAATTAGAAAAGAATTGGTTAAATACATAGGGTTTGGACGACACATGGAATTTACCCAAATTAGGAACAATTGGCAGTAATTAGGGTTAGAATTATGAGTTTGCTAAAAAATTAGAAATAATAAGGGAGGGACTCAAACCTTAGACCTCGGGAGGGGTATTAAAGTTTAACCGTTGAGCATGTAGCTCATTTCTTTCTTATTTTAGACACTTAATAGTATATATATTGCGGATTTTTTGCTTAGAATTTATGAAATTAAAAGAGGAAAGAAGGGTTCAAACTTGCAACCTTAGGATAGATGCTCTAACTCTTTACTATTGAGCCTCAAGCTCATTTCTTACTTAATCATATTTCTTAACAGTATATATTTATTTCAGGGTGTGACATTACCCTAATTTACCAAAAATAATAAAATGGGAGGAAGAGAGCTCGAACCTAGGATTTCTAGTGATAGCTACATTACTTGACTGTTAGGCCAGATACTCAATTTTGTTTAAACTCTGACAACATTTATTCTTAAAAGGAGGGGTAACACTTGTTAAGGTTTGGAGCAAAATTTCAAAAAAAAGAAAAATTGACATGAGGGAAGAGATTTGAACTAGGGTTTCAAGGAAATTTCACTAACATTTAACCATTGCACCAATAACTTTCTTATTTAACAAATGCAAATTGATACCTTATAAATCGGGGTGTGAACATTTTCGATTTCATATACCCTGATTCTACTAATCCTATTTTTGGGATGTGACAAATTGCCAATAAAATTATAAAAAAATCGTATATTTAAAAATAAAAATAAGATATGAAGGAAATTTGATAATTTTTTATAAGAGATGAGAAATTACATTATCAAATCATAATCAATTTAGTATGCTAACACCATGTAGAAACTTATTATTTTTAATTATTTTAAGAGACAAACCTAAGTCCATGGGAGAAGTACTCCCCTAATAAAAAATAGAATTATAATTTTTTGCCCAGACTTGGTAATTAGATCTACTTTGTTATTTATATTTTTTTGGATTTCTTTTGTTCTTAAACTTAACAACTAGATTCATTTTGGTCCTTGAACTTGGATGTCAAAATTTGATGATGTGACTAGCATTACTGAAACAGGATCAGATTGGACAGACTAAGAACTAATTGATATAATGGTCTGAACAAAAGGATTGAACTGATTGACTCAAAAACTTCTTGAAATGGGTAATAATAAAAAAATGAGACAAAAATTAACAATTGAACAAGTTGAACTAGTTTAATAAATTATTTTTTTAGATTTTTATGAACATTTAATTTTTTATTTTAATTATTTTTTATCTGACAAATGAATCGATTGAACTGGTTGAGTTGAGAATCGATTATTTGACTTGTTTAACCATCGGTCCAGTTATTAAAATATTGAATGTAACACTTTGAGGCAAAATCTCAAAGTGCGAAATCATCAAATTTTTATTTTTTTCAAGTTTAAGGATAAAAATGAACCTAGTTGTCAAGTTTAAGTACCAAATTGGTTAAAAAAAGTACAAGCATCAAAGTAAACCTAGTTATCAAGTTCAAAAGAAAAAATATTATCATGAAAAATAACAATAAACTATCCACTTCTTTCCAATTTTTTATTCTATTGTATTTTCTCAATTTTTAAGATATTAAAACATAAATATAATTAAAATCATTAATCCAAACAATTACAATCGAATCAACCATTGTAATGAATAGTTGGACAAATAATCAAAATATATTTAAATCTAAATAAGAATAAATCACAACGAAATCCACATATCATGAGACTTAAATTTAAAATCTTAAAGATCTCATGGTTCAACCTTACCATTATAAATGTTTTTCATTTAATTTTGAAATATAATAAATTATCCTAGTATTAAACTTTCTTGATCAATACAACATATTAGTGAAAAAATATAACTTTGAGAAGACGTTTGGTTAATAAAATGTAAGATTATATCTAGTAATAAGATTATCAAAATGTAAGATTACTTAACACATTTCCAACTATGTTATATTACCTGTTTGATTCATTTAGATGGTGTGTAAGAATTTTTTATTTGGTTGACATAATGTAAAATCACTCAAAACACATTTTACTAAATTATCCTCATAGAATGAACAGTATCAGATCTTGTAATTAAGTTTTTGGGCTAACTAAAATTTTAAAAATTGAGGGTTTTAGTGAGAATTGTCAAAAATTTGGTAGGTCTAATTAAAATTATAAAAGTTGTTAGAGGTATTATGAATATTTACAAAAAGAAAAAGAAAAAGTAAGAAGAGTCTAATTGAAATTTTTAAAAATTTCCGAAGGTTTAATAATAATTTAAATTTTCTTTTTGGGGACGAGGCTAATTAAAATTTTCAAATAGCTTTAAAGGTATAACTAAAATTTTCAAAAATTTTGGGGGCCAAGGCCCCTGTAAGCCTTAATAAGGATCCGCCACTAAGAATAAACTTTTTATTATTTACTGCAAAAAGTTAAAACTTGTGTTTTATTTTATTAATAAATAACTGCATTTCTCTTGTAAATTAATTTAATCTCTTTTCTCAAATAAATAAATTGGAATTGCGAAAAAGCCATAAGCAATTTATGTTTCTCATTTAATCAAAGTGATAGGAAAAAAAAAAGAAACATATGATTTTATTTAAATTACTAAAACATGTTATTTGATATGACTTAAGGATAAATTTAATTAAAATGATAAAAATGAATAGTAAATTATTATAAAGGTAATCTGTATAGTAAAATGTGTTGGGGGATCAACTCGTATAAACAACAAAGAAAGAATGGATAAAATTGAGCACACAAATTTACGTGAAAAAACTCCTCCAATGAAGAGGATACAAAACCAAGAGCAAAGAAGACTTCACTAATGAGCAAATAATCGAATAGTACAAGATGGAGATAATTGAAAACAAACTCTAAACCCAAAAATAAAGCTCTCTGACTAAAAAACACAAAATTTCCTTAAAGCTTTCTCTTAATCTTCTTTCAAAATCTTATGTTATGAAGATGTTTATTCTAGGGTTACTAAGGCCCTTTTTATAAGCTAAGCTTAGATATCTAATATGACTATAATATCTCTAGTGTAATTAAAGTTTAACTGAGAAAAGTAATCCTATTGAGAGTCTAATACGCAGTTACTTTTCTTAAAGAATACGTCGCATCATTGCGATGTCACATACTTTCTCTTCGGGATGTCATCGTCTCGTTGTCGTGATGTCCCGTGCTTCTTCATCGAGATGTCGGCTCTGCTTCGATTTCGGTTGTGTCAATTGCCTGCAAAATGTTCAAAAATGCGAGGCACACTCCACAAATCTCCACATTTACTTGTATTTTAACTTGTCCCATTTGTCAGGCCCCGTCATGGGCCTAAATTGATCTTTGCAAGATACTAACCAGGTCCAAACGATGCTTGAACTTGGAAACTAGAAAATTCTTATTCAAAACAATCATACCTTTCTTTCTCATATGACCAAGTTGCATATGCAACAACCGAGTTGACTCGAACTTCATAATAAATGAGGAAATTACTGTTACATCAGTCACTATTGAACCCTGCAAAATATATAGACTTTCATTTTTCTGACCTTTCATCAAAACGAGAGATCCATGAGATAACTTAATACTACTTAACTAGATCGTGGTTATACAATCATTCGATTCTAACTTATCTAAGGAGACAAGATTTTTCTTTAAATCAGACACATGCCTAACACTTAAAGTGTCTTGATGATCCTGTGTATCCTGATTTGAAAGGTACCAATACCTATTATCTTACAGGTTGAATTATTCCCCATAAGCACAACTTCACCTTCAACTGGACTATTTATTTGTCGTAACTCGTTGTAGCAGATTAAACTAGTTTTCATACTTAAGGAGCTTGAATAAGAGTAATTCTGTTATGTTTTAAGTAGTTTTTCCAATTTAATTTTTATTCAATAAAAAAGTGTAATTTGAGTCATTTTATGACCATAGAGGTCGAATGAGGCCTAAAGGAGGGCTAATGTACTTAATAAGTGTGCAAGACACCATTTAAAAGCATAAAAGCTCGAGGTTGGTCGCCATGTTACAACACGGGAGTCCAAATTTGCAATATAGGGAGAAGAATATAAGAATTCCAAGACTGCCTTTGGTGTCGCGACATAGCTAGTGGACATCGCAACACACCCTTGAAGCTGAATGTAACACCCTAAACCCGGTCCATGCATTACGACCAGATTTGGTATGTCACACAAAGAAAATGTTTAAAGAACTTGAGTTTGTACTAAAGTTGGTGTTATTTAGTTATAGTTTAAGAAAAACAATTTTGAATATAGATATTCGATAAAATACTACTAATTTCAAAAGGTTAATTGATAAATCAAAAATCGAACTAATGAACCTTAAAATCGTGACTTTTGAAAATGACGTTGATAATTTCGAAAGAAAATCCAAGTTAAATTATTTGTAAACATATTGTAAAATCCTTTAGTTAATCAAATTTTGGAAAATCGTTATTAAGTGATTTTTGAAAATTCCCATTTAAAACATTTCAAGCAAGATATTAAGTACGTCTAAATGTAAAGCAAAATAAAACATATCCTAGAGGCCTTATTACAACTTTAAATCCTCAAATAGTAAAAGTAATAAAATAAAGAGGAAAACGAAATTTACTAAAGTTCGAGAACACCATTTCTAAAGTATGGTCTCCACCGAGTCATCCATGGCCCAAGTCCACATCACTGAGTATTACCCGCAAGGATTAAGAATGAGGGGTGAGTTACAAGAACTCAATGCGTAATCTCCCTTACCGACATTAACTGGGCCAAAACCCATACAGAAACAAACTGGGCCGAAGCCCATATATAAACAAAATGGGCCTTAGCCCTATAAACATGATAATGCAGATAATGTAATGCAACCCAACCCAATCCAGCCAATCTCTCCCCCGACCAGCCAATCTCTCCTGTGGGGATCAAGTCAACCCACTTCACCAGTCTCTCCAATTTGCAGTCAAGCTGCCATTTATAATATTTGTGGCTGAGCCACCAGAGTATCATATACGGTAATATAATCGGCACATAGCCTTGGGTAAATACGTTTGGCACAAAGCCATAATCACGATGGCATAGAGCCATATTTAGGTTGGCATATAGCCATTATCAAAATTTGTGGCAATGCCACCGGGCTACACTTCTCTTCATACAATTTTCCCACCCCATGCAATATGTAGAGATGCAACATACATAATAACATAAAATATCCACATATAAATAACAACCATTAATCTATTGAACACTTTCAATGAATCGGCCCATAGGGGCATTTCGGTAAATCGATAATTTTACCCACTAAGGGTAATTCGGTAATTTTGTAACCCCGGACTTAACTACTAATTTGGAGCATAAAAACTGAAATTGTCCATCCGCGTCATATTGACTAAATTGACTATAACTTGAGTTAGGAAACTCAAAATTTAGATCTATAAATTTTCCTTGAAACTAGACTCATATATCTTCTTACTACAATTTTTCCAGAATTTTTGGCTTAACCATTTAGTACAGTTTATTCTTTAAAGTCTCCCCTGTTCCACTAACCATGATTCTGACCTTTCTTAACCTAAATTCAAATATCTCATTGTACAGTTTTTATATGTTGGTCCCACTTGTTTATATTGAAAATAGACTCACTAAGGAATCTATACATATAAATTATAACTCATAATTCACTTTGTACAATTTTGAATAATTTTTCCAAGATAGAACAGGGAACCACAAAGTCATTCAGAAATTCTTACTAAAATTCTTACTAAAATTTATCTTCCTACTTCGTTTCTTTTATATAAAAATAGACACAATAATCTTTAATTCTATATCTTATTCACTTTCTAATTCCCTTTTTCCTATTTTTCGCGATTTTTCAAAATCACATCACTGCTGCTAACCAGAAACTGTTTCATTGCAAAATATGGTTACCACTACGAACATACGCACGCACGAGTGGTCACAGATGCCGATTTTTGGCTTTTCGGTCTTTCGACCGAATCACAAAACATTTCATGCAAATATTCAGAGAGGTGTGAGATTACACACCTTACTACGGTAAGGAATAATCCTTCTTGATCGTCGGCACCTAAATCACCATTACACTCGATTAATCCAACAAACGAGATTTATTAATCTAAATCTAAATCTAAATTAGACGATCTAATGAAACGCTTACCCTTAGTATCGTGAACGACCACGATTTGCCTATTCTCACCGGATGATGGTCCACAACCCGGTGGGAAATCTTGAACCGCCAAAATCGCTCTACGCTTGAACTTAGGAGTAGGAATCGCAAATCCACTCCTTTTGAGTTCTCCAATCGTTTTTCCTTTCGAATCGTTACCACTTGCCTCCATTGGAAAAGTCTTAATCACAATGATATTACGATGATATAAATCAATTGTCTAAGGAAAAGGTTCGGGTTACCACTATTTCCGTAGGATCCACAAGGGAATAAAAATGAGCGATTTAGTCCCTAAAATAAACGATTAGTTACAACCATCATTCCGTTTAGCAAACTAATCAAGCAAAGAGATAGATCAAATTGAACCATGACGAATCCATTACCTTAACGATGGTAAAACCAACTCCCAACATTTGTACTTATGGCTACGGATGAGTCAAAGGTATAAGATTCGGCTTTTCCACTATTACACTACAAAAAGAAAAATGATTAAAAAAATGAAGGAGTATGGGAAACACCATTTCGGTTTAGAAACAAAATGAAACAACCAAATGACGAGGAACACTCATTCGGCTAGAGAGAAAAAGGGAATGAAGAGATTAGAATAAAGTCATTTACCCGATTTAATCAAGGAAGAAATGTCCAACTTGCGAAATAGAGGAGAGAAGATGATCAATATTCGGCTATTGAAGAAAAAGAACAAGGATGATTCGGCTACTAAGTAAAATCGACCAAAGAAAAGAGAGAAAGGTTGAAGAATTAATGAGGAAATAAAAAGAAGAGATGGACAAGAGAAATGTCAAAGTTTCGGCTAAAGCAAAGATGAAAAGAAGAAAGGAAAATGCTCCCAAATGGTCTCGGATTTAGGCAAGGAAAAGAGGTACCAAATGAACAAGGAAAAGACTTTAAAAAAGAAATCAAAAGCTCTTCAAAATGCCTAACAAAATTTGGCACACCCCCTTACCAAAACCAATTACACCTTCACCAAAAAGATGCATGTTGACCAAAAATAATCTTTCCAAACCCTTCCCTTACCTTTTCTTTCATTTATTTCCTTCTTTTTCCCTTATCTTCCCCCTTACCATAATCCTTAGTCTTCTTTCCATAATTAAAAAGTCTTCCTTACCATATTAAAGCCATGGCCAACACATTGAAAATGAAGCACAAAAAATTAATAAAAAATGCAATAGATGGGATTCAAACCTCAGACCAATAGTACACTTCACACGCCACTTTCCACCTTTACCCATAGACTCCTTGTGCTAGTAAAATGCACACTTATTTCCTTAAGTCATGATGCCACTTTCCTTCTCTCCTTAAAGTGCTTCAACACTAAAATTTTCCTATAGCCTAACTTGAACCCGAAATTTCCTAGAAACCCCGTAACTTTCCAAAATCGCCTTCCTAATAAGTCTAACTTGAAATAATGCCGTTATCTTATTCTCAAAAATTTTAAACACTCCTTACGTCCAAGGCCCATTGGGCCCAATTCTACTAGGCCCAAATTCAGGATGTTACACTGAACCTGAGGTCAAGCAAACTACCTTCGATGTCGTGACACCGACCCTTTATGGGAAAGAATTATGAGCTGAGGGCATTTTGGTCCGTACAATGTATTTTTTAAAGAAAAACAGTAGTCGACCTAGGGCTAAGGATGACGACCAACGCTAACTGAAACACCCCACACCCGGCCCACGAGCCTGAACCGGATCTGGTATGTTCCTAAAGTGAACCAATTTCAAAATCATTCGTTACTTAGAGAAAATTTGTAAAATTTTTTTTAGAAAATGTTGTTGTGGATTGGGCTTAGATTGGAAACCCATTTTATTAAACTTGTAAATCCAATTTGATTTATTACGTCCAAAATAATTCTTAGCACAATATTTAAAAGTAAAGTAAAAATAAAGAATAATCCACTGGGCCTTATGGCCTTATTACATCAAATGAAACCCAAAAGAAATATAATTAAGGGTACCAAAGCGAAATAATGTCCAAATAAAATAAAATCTCCAAATGTAGCATGGTCACCTCAAGGTCCACCGCCCGGTCAAATCACCGCTCATCACCGAAAATAATTCCCACAATGGGTGAGTCACAGACTCAATGTGCACACAATACTAACATTCAACAATTGGGCATTCATGTTCAAGTCATCGATCCATATAAAATGAAATTATGATGCAACCCAAACCCAATCCTAATGGTCCATCCGCTACACACCACTCGTACTTGCCATTTACACCGTAGGGACTACTAAGTCAACCTCCATCCGCTACACACCATCGAAGGCATTCGCCCATATACGTTGTGTCATTAGACACTATAATCAAATTTATACGTTGTGTCATTAGACACTATTCAAATATTGTAACCGAAGTTACCAAAATTTCGCAATGTGACCGTAGTCAACATATTTCGTTGGTGAGACCGAAGTCAACACCTTCGTTGGTGAGACCGAAGTCAACACCTAATCTCCCCCTTTCACATAAATCCCGAATGCCCCAAAAATAAATATATTGCATAGCTTAATTTCATGTTCATATACATATATTCGCATGTTATAGAATAACATATTTCACAATCCTATCAGAAGTAGGAAACGTACCTGGGTACTTTTTTGCCACATTTGTGGTACATAGCCACATTCACATTATTATTCATATTCACATATTAAAATAATAGCCATAAAATATCGAAGGTTAGTAAGGGTACACACCTGATTTGCTTATTAAGGTTCCTTGAGATCTCGAAAATCCCGATCTAACTTTAGATCTATTAATTCCTATATTCGGCCCACCAAATAAAACACATTAATAAACCCTTTTGGCTTAAAACAAAACCAAATACTAGAAGATTTGTAGAGACTCACCTTTTTTGATTTGGTGTTTACACAAATCCCAAAACTTCATTTTTCCTTTACCCGATATTCTACCAACCTTGAATCTCAATATGGGTTAGTTTTCGCTTTTTAATAATTAGAGAACTGATCTAGATACTCACATAAGCCTTGGCGAATACTTTTAGGGCTTACCTTATGGACTTCAAATCTCAAAAGTTTCCTTTGTCTTGAATATCCGTCGAAAATCCTAATATTTATAAGTTAGATCGATCTAATTTTAATAAGTAGTAATTGGCCTTTGGCCAAATGTGTCTCATTACCTTGGATCCTTGACCCTTCTATTTGATGATGGTAGAAACCTAAGAGATCATGGTGGGTTCGGCCATGAACAAAGTTAGGGATTAGTACTGAATTTTGGTAAAAGGAAAGAATAGAAGTTGATTGACCACAGATCTTACCCTTTTGATGTTGTAATTGATCGCTCCTTTACTTAGAATCGATGAGGATTCGGCTTTGATAGTAGAAACAGAGGAGAAAAGAGAAGAAAAGAAGATGGTTTTTGTTCAAAGAAAATTGCAAAAGGGGAAGAGAGCTATGAAAATTTCGCACACACTTAGGAAAGATGAGAGAATGGCCTTAATTCTCCTCTTTAACTGAAATTGCTATGCCAAGAGTCCTTGACTTGGCCACCACTCCCCACAAGTGATAATATTATCATTTAATTATCACTTTAATTAAATTAGAGTATTTTATCCATCCTTTATCTCCTTATTTATTTTATTAAAAGAAATTCCTTTACTTAACACTTAATTAAACAAGTTTTAACCAAGTAAAACTCCTCTAATTCAAGAAGCTTGTGCCGTCCCACCTCTTAGCCTTGGAAGCAAAATAAAGCCTTCATTATTTGCTTCTGGATGACTCAAACTCAGCCCAAAACCTCTTGTATTTGGGCCATTTCCTAAGGCCTTAGGTGGCATCTTCAGCCACATTTCCAAGTCCGTTATTGGGTCAAATTTCATGTACTTTATATTTTAGGGTCACTTGGCCCTAAGTTCCCTTTGGGCTCTTAAATTCGACATTAGGGGTCAATTTTAAGTTTCTAAAATTTTCGCATGACTCAGATTTTCCGTGTTTCCAAAATGTTTAGGTTTCCAAAATGTTCAAGTTTCCAAAATGTTCAGGTTTCCAAAATGTTCAAGTTTCCAAAATGTTCAGGTTTCCAAAATGTTCAAGTTTCCAAAATGTTCAGGTTTCCAAAATGTTCAGGTTTCCCAAAATGTCTAAGTTTCCAAAAATGTCTAAGTTTCCAAAAATGTCCATTTCCATTTCCATTTTCATTTTCATTTCCATTTCCATGCATTTCTAGGTTTCCAAAAGTATCAAAAATTTATTCATAGCACTTGAAACTTGTCATTTCATACAATTAAACTGGAAATGCATAGGCTCTATTCAGGATGTTACACTAACTCTATAAATTGGCTCTTTAGACACTTGTTTGGGGACAGCTTTTATAGTTTAGAATTTTCCTTGTAATTTAATTTTTAGTTTTCAGTTTCTTTTAGGCTTTCGATTTATTTTCATTTGTTTTGTCCTTGTTCAATAGAGAATCTGATTTTTGGATTCGACCAAACTTTCTGTGGATTTTTGCGCTTCAAATCAATCAATATAATTAGGATTCTTTTTGTAACAGCCCGAATTAATGGCTAGTCAGAACAGTGGTCTTGGGACCACTAATCCGGGTAGAGAAAATTATTTTTATTTTATTTTATGGGTTATAGCATGATTATAAGGGTGCATGAAAATTTTGGTGCTACTAAATCGCATAAAGTGCGAAAGTTCTATTTTAATTTCTAGAGGTGCCAATTAGCTAAGGAATATTAATTAGAGGTCCCTAATGTGCAATTAGGCCTTGTTTTAAGAGGTGGCCAGCATAGAGGACAAAGAATTGACCTTGTCATATTATTAGGTGAAAATTTGTTGATAAAAATTGATTTTTGTAATAAAATAAAGAGAAGAAAAGATATCATCTTTTCTTTCCCTTCTCTCCACCGATTTTTCTCAAGAAAAAAGGCCATGGGAGCTTGAAAATTTCAGCACACTCTTCTCCTTACAAGTAAGTGTTCTAGTAATCATTTCTTGATAAAAATTGTACTTTTGGAACCCCTAAAGCTTAAGCTAGCTAATGAGGGGACTAATTTGCAATATGGTTGAAAGTCTAGGGACTTTCCATGAGAGATTTTATGTTTTTTGCTGAGTTTTTATGGAAGAAAATGAATGTTAGAGAGATGAGAAACAACTTTTGTGAAAGGTGTTGTCATGAAAAACACCTAAATGGACTAAGTTGTAAGTGTTGTAATTTGGGAATAAATGCATGAAATAGTTGGATTTGTGAGTAGTTGTAAGAGAAATAAATGTTTAGCTAGGCTTGTTTAATAGGAAAATGTGATGAAAAATTATTTACGAGCCTAAGGGCAAAATCATTTTTTTGCCAAAGTGTAAGGGCAAAATAGTTATTTTTGCATAAGTATAGATTATGAAGTATTATGATTCATAAAGTGATTGAATGAGTAAATTTATTGTTCTAGATCAAAGTGAAAGGGATTCGGACCTAGAATGGGAGAAAGAGAAATACAGACAATTAGGTCCCTTTATACCCTTTTCGATATCGAGGTACGTTTGTATGCTCATAATGCAACTATAGTGAAGTATTTAATATTTCGATGATGCATGAACTGTGTATTGACTTTATGAATGTATTAAATACATTTTGACGAGATGTCAAGAATTGAAAGTCTTTAATTGAATCTAAGAATAGAGGAAATACAAATAGCACGATACTATGATAATTAAGGTCCCGTGTAAGACCATATTTAGAATATGGCCTCAGTGCGAGATTTCGTATAAGACCATGTCAGGGACATGGCATCGATATGATACTTCATGTAAGACCCTACTGGGGGTACTATGTTGCTATGATACTATATGTATGAGTTACAAGAGCATTCTTTAGTATTTTGAACAATTCAACAGGTATGTTGAAAATGAGAAAGTATGTGGTTATATCATGAGAGGTACAAGTATGTGCCAGAACTCAATTGAGGTGAATTCGGTATATGATGAACCCATGGTGAATTATGTGTTAATGATGCATCCTGATTGCATATGTTATATTTATTAATGCATTGCGTGAATGCAAATGATTGTTTTAGAAAACTATTCAAGAAAGATAGTGTGCGAAGATGTTCCCGAATGAACATTTGAAATAGGGAAATGTGTGTGGATAAATATCTGTGACCGTGTAATAATGGTGGGCTATGTGCGATACCACCTTATTAATCGTTAGCGATGGGCTGTGTGTGATACCATCGCTAATATTATCAATGGTGGGCTGTGTGCGTTACCACCATAATATTTGTTACCGATGGGCTGTGTGCGATACCATCGTGCTTAGCATTAAATGGTGGGCTATGTGTGATACCACATTATAAATTGTTAAATGGTGGGCTAAGTGTGATACCACCTTATAAATTATTAAATGGTGGGTTGTGTGCAGAACCACTGAGAGTTTGGTATTATCCTGAATAAATCATTGAGAAATGGTTTAAGTAAATGTTTCATGGATTATTGTGATGATAGATGCAGGGATTATATGCTAAATAATGAGAGTGTTATAATTGTCACATGGTTAGAATGTGGTAAGAGACGGGATGAGTAAGTATTATAAACAGTTGAATGGGTAACCATGAGTTTAAGAGTATATCTCATTCAAATACCTTTATGGTGAGTATAACCAATGAATGTCAATACTTGATTATTTTTGCATATGAACTTACTAAGCATTATTGCTTACTCCTCCTCTTTTCCTGTCTCATATAGGTTAACTTAACTAGCTCGGGTTGGAGACCGCTGGAGATGTTTTCACACTATCAAGCAGAAACTTGGTTACAAGATTCAAACCTTCTTGAAATATGGCATGTATAGGGACCTTATTTTGGTTTAATTAAGTCATAGTTAAAGTAGCCATATGTGTTGGACAAAAAGAGTTTATGAATTGGTTGTGTATAGCCATAGATGATGGCCCAAGTTGATTGTAATTGTACTAGTAATAGTTCCCCCTTGTATATGAGATGATGATTTGATTTTTCATGATTTAAATGTGATAATTCAAGAGTTATAATTGATGATTTGGAAATGTTATGTGATGGTGTGTGAATGTGTGCAAGTGAGGGTGGCTAATTGGCTTGAAAAATAGCCTTGAATTGGTCCACACGGGTAGACACACGGGCGTGTGTCTAGACCGTGTGTGACACACGGTTGGCCCCATAGGCATGTGACTTGGTCGTGTGTCCCCTGCATGTTAGTGTTGCAAGTCAGTGTGCCCATAATTGGTTGCTGACGTCACAAACAGAATACCCAGGTTTTTACCCACGGGCGCAGACATGGGCGTGTCTAGGGCGTGTGGAGCACACGGGCCAAGCACACAGGCGTGTGTCCGGCCGGGTGAAAACCCCTGTAGGTTAAAAAAGAAATTAATTCTACACGGGCATGGAACACGGGTGTGTGATATGTCACATGAGCGTGTGGCCCAATTTTATGTTAAAATTTTCTAAGTGTTTAAAAGTTTCGGTTTGGACCCTTTGCATCCCGAGCTTATGTAAAGGGTCTCGTAGACCCATATTGGGGACGTTACAATTGTAAGAGAACAAGTTTTAAATTGGAACAAATTTTATAGTGCAAAAATCAAATGCTCAAGCAAGTCAAGTCCGGTAGTGCCTCATACCCGGTTTCAGAGTTGAATACGGGTAAGGGGTGTTACACTTTTAAACCTTATTCTTGATTTATTCTTTATGTTTATCTTAGTTATCAAGTTTGTAGTGTTTATGGATTCCATGAGAAAATCCTGTTATGGGGGATTAGAGAGTGGAAGTGTGATTAATTAATTGCTATATAGGGTTTTCTTAGTAGATCAGTTGTTTGAGATAGGAAGAACATAAACCCTAAGCCTGATAACCCTAGAAAGTCATTTAGGTGGGAATTAACCCAAAATTGGTATTGCCTATCCGTGAACCCTTTACCCTAAATTGGTCTGGACTGCGAGGTCAAGAGATAAATAGTTCTTGCTGACTTATTAGTTTTGTAGAAGATCGAGAGATCCTATTAGGATAACTATAAAACCCCATACCCAGCCCGGTCACCTAGCCCGAATATCAGGATGTCACACCACCGTCACACATCATATTCATAGTAAATTGTCACATTATTAAGAAATTATCCTTTTTATCAATGATCTTATGGATTTTCAGTCAAACATATATTAATTATCATGCCAAACATACTTTAAATAAACTTATAATAATAATTAACATGCATTAGGACCACTTAGCAAAATTTCAAAGAAAATCATGTAGGTATTGATACTAGAAAAAGGGTATCGATATTTTCCTGGTACAGTTTCGATACCATTTGCAAATCTGATACCAAATTAGTATTTTTTTTCTCGTCTAAAATCAGAACATAAGAAAATATCAGTACCTTTCCAAAAGTATCAGTAGTTTTTCCATGAGTATCGACACTCGTGGTATGGTATTAATACCAAATTACGATTCTAACTTTCTATACATTTGAAAATCACAGAGGTATCATTTTTAAAATACAAATATCAATACCTCTTCTCCAAACAATAGAAATTTAGTATATTTAAGCATATAAACCATTCCAAATCGAATCTATCCAACATGCATCTTTTACCATATCAAAAAAAGGTCAAAGTGACTATAATCACAGTTTCAAACATCGAGAATAAGTCTGACCAATAATCAACATATCACGATTCAAACCTTTAAATCCTGATAACAAATAAACTATGGAAACATCCAAAATATCATGGCAAAATTCATGCAACAATTCTACCACATTGCCTTTATTTCCCCACAAGATAAACAAATTAATAACACCTATAAAAATAAAGCTAGTGTCTTGCTTGGATCACCCCTAGGAAACCACACCGCTCACACCGGCACAAAATTAATCTGTAACGGTTTAAAAGATGTGGGTGAGCTTAACCAGCTCAATGAATGCTCAGAATAACCACAATGTACACAGAATATCAAAGGTTAAACAAGAGCATACTACAACACGTTCACAACCATATTCTAATCAAGTCAAAATAACACATTCACGTTTCATTAAGTTATAAAACTAATGTATTACACTCAAATCACTTATATATAATTCATTTAACAATAATTCATCAAGGCTAAACGATGTATAGATGCTTTAATAACCCACAAGTCTAGCTGATATATTCACATGCATTCACAAGGTAAATGGAAACGATTCAAATCACAATTACATACCTAATTTACTATGAGAACATATTAACATTTTCATGAAACTTAAATCAATTCATTTAGCATATTATTCACATGTTTAAGCTTCCATCTCACATTATATTGCCACAACAAATAAGATCACATTTAAACAATAATTTGTATAGCAACCACATAATCATTAGGCATACATCACATTACACATATATACATTTTAAGATAATGTGGCACTTAAGGCTATGAAACATAAAAGTGGGCTCTATTACCACACATCAGATACACGAATCTCCAACACACCAAATGACCCATAGAGTCCTCCCAAAAGTGAAGCATAAAGCTAACACTCTCCAACACGCCAAACATGTCTCGTTGAATGGAGCTTAGCTCTCTAACCTATCCTAGGGCCTCAATGCCCAAAAACACAATACATATAGGTGAGCACTCACAATCCTATGACATGCCAACTATATCCAATAGTTTCAAGATATCACTAGGCCAAAATATACACAATAACACATTTTTAGTTGTTGATTTAATGCACAACATCTATGTAATAGCCCGATTTAGGGGCTAGTCGGAACAGTGATCTCGGGATCACTAATCCGAGGCTAGAGAAAATTATTTTCATGTTATTTTATGTGTTATAACATGTTTATAAGGGTGCATGAAAATTTTGGTACTTTAATTTTAGCGATTTCAGGCTTAATCACTAAAAAGGACTAAATCTCATAAAGTGCGAAAGTTCTATTTTATTTGCTAGAGGTTCCAAATAGCTATGGATTATTAATTGGAGGTCTCAAATGTGCAATTTGGCCTTGTTTAAGTGATTTGGTCGGCCATAGTATGCATAAGGGACAAGAGCATTTAATTTGGTCAATAGTTGGTGATATTAGTTGGTAAAATGAATAAAATAACATGATATAAGCAAAAGTTATCATCTTTTCATTTAGTCTTCTTCTCCAACCGAAAATATCAACAAAGGGAGGGATTTGAAATCTTGAAAATTTCAGCAACTCATTTTCTCTACAAATCAAAGAAAATGAGATTCAGACCTAGAACGGGAGAAAAGAGGCATATGGACAAATAGGTCCCTTTCTACCTATCGATATTGAGGTAAGTTCGTGTGCAAATGTTGCAATTACGTGTGAGATATTTAATATTCCAATGTTGTATGGAATGTATATTTATCTTATGAATGTATTAAATGTTTTTTTTACGAGATGTCAAGAGAATCGAATCTAAGAATAGAGAGAATGCAAAGGTCATGATACGATGACAATTAAGGTTCCGTATAAGACCATAATTGGAATATGGCATTGGTGGGAGATATTGAATAAGACCATGTTAGGGACATGGCATCAATATGATATTTTCTATAAGACCCTATCGAGAGCATGATGTTAATGTGAGATTATATGTATGAGACTCGAGTATGTTATTTAACAATTCGAGTGATTCAACATGTATGTTGAAAACGAGATAGTATCTGGTTGTACCATTAAAGGTACAGGTATGTGTTAGAATTAAATTGAGGTGAATTTAGTATATGATGAACCCATAGTGGGTTATGTGTAAATGATTATTGTAGAAATCTAATAGGAATGGAAGTGTGTGAAGATGTTCCCGGATGAACATTTGAAATAGAGAAATGCTTGTGGATAACTATCCATGAATGTATAATGACGGCGGGCTATGTGCGAGACCACCTTATTAACTATTAGTGATGGGCTGTGTACGATACCATCAATAATATTATTAACGGTGGGCTGTGTGCATTACCACCTTATTAATTATTAAATGATGGGCTATGTGAAATACCATCATTTATATTATCATTTGGTGGGCTAAGTGCGATACCACCGCAATTATTCTTGTTGGTGGGCCAAGTACGATACCACTGTAATTATTCTTGTTGGTGGGCTAAGTGCGATACCACCGTATTTATAAATGATTGGTGGGCTATGTGTGATACCACCCTATTAGATATTGATGGAGGGCTAAGTGCAAAACCATCGAGTGACTGGTAGTATAAATGGTTCATTGAGAAGTTAAGATGTGTTGTATTATGTGACTATGTGATGATAAGTGCAGGGATGTAAGTTAATGAATGCGAGCCTTAACCTCGAGATATGGTTAGTATATGGTAAGAGACAAAATAAGTAAGCATTCTGAATGATTGAATGGGTAACCATGAGTTTTACCATGAGTTTAAGAGTAAAACTCATTATAATGCCTCGTGATTGAGTAGAACTAGTGAATAACAATTGTCGAAACCATTTCTTAAATCGGATTTTTGAAAAACAGGATCGACTTTAAAAATATAGAAATAGAGTCGCCACCGATCTTTTATTCAAGATGTGATCGGATCACCTTGAGATGGATTATTTTAATAAAACATTTTTATTAAAACGATAATTTTGGTCTACGAAATCTGAGAAAATAGGTTTGGGAGTCGGTTACGCACGAGGAAGGATTAGCACCCTTGCAACACCCAAAATTGGTACCGAATTGATTAATTAATGTCCTGACGTCGAAAATTTGAAAAGATTTTAAAATATGATCCTTTTTGTTAGGGAAAACTTGAAGAAATATTTGGACAGAATCATACTGGATGCCAAAATTTCTTATTTCGAAGAAATAAAATGTCGTACTCAGTAAGTTAGGGCACAACATCTTATGTTCTCGAAATTAGATTTATCCTTCGACATTCAATACTCGTACATTTAAAAATTAAGAAGGATATTCAATTATTTGCGTCAAATGAAAAATCAAAACCCAGTAAGTTAGGGCACTATTTCTCAAAATTCCCGAATACGGAATATTGCCTTTGTTCTTTTAAAAATCTTATCTCGAGATAATAAAATATCACACCCAATAAGTTAGGGCGCAATATCTCAAAAATCTCAAGAATAAGTTTTTTTATTTGAAATATTATGTATTTTGATTTAAAAGAGAAAGGATACCCGGTTGCTAGGTTTTAAATGAAGAAAATCGAAACTCAGTAAGTTAGAGCATGATTTTCTCGAATCCTCTAAACACGAGCCTTGCCTTATGATTTTAAAACTGAAATGACATTAAAACACTACATCTTTCGTTAAATACAATGGAATACTAATATACAAAGCCAATATCAAATATTACAATGATGAATCATAAATAATTAATGGCTACAAATTAACAAATATAATCCATACAATAACAAACAAATAAACACCTAATACATAGAAAATAATACGTGTCAATTTAAATAATACATGTGTAATAAAAACTTGATACAAAATAAAAATAATGAGGACATGTGAAAGCGTTTTGAATGAATAAACATATAACTTAAAATAGGATCCTTTAAAGAAATAAATTATATGCATAAATATATTTAAAATAAGATATATATATATATATACACATATACGTAAATAAATTTAAAAGAAAATATTTACATAAAATAATACGAAATCGATAATATATATACATAAAAATAATTTAATATAAATTATATATGTGTAAAATGGAATATATTTATATATATATATATATATATATATAAATTAATGAAAATAACATAGTGAAATAAATAATATCTAGAACCATTTGATATATAACATTTAATATTAATTTTAAAGAAGGAATAATTAAAAAATAAGCTAATAATTGAAAGATAATTAAAAGACTGTATTGAAAACAAAAAAAAAATTAAAGAGCTAAAGCAATAAATTAAAAGAAATCGAAGAAGAACTAAAATTTAATGCGCATGAATCAAAAGGGACTAAAAGAAGAATTTACCCGATCTAATTAAACGCAGCATTTAAATAGGAGCTAAATTAAAACTGCACAAAATTACTAGGAAAAATTAAAATAAAATAAGACTTAACTAAAAAGAAGTAAAATGCGGAAGGACTAAGATATTAAATAACCCATCAGAACCAAAACATGCGGCTGAGGTTGGGTCATCGGGTAATGGTCAATACGGCACCGTTTAGAGCCACTGGAATAGGCCCTAAACGGTGCTGTTTCATATGTCTTAATAAACTAAACAAAACCTAACCCCTCCCCACTTAAAGCAGAATAAGAAACAACTAAAAAAACTAAAAGAAACACCTAATCTCCTCCTCCCTCAGCCGCCTTGAAACCCAAACGACATAGGCCCCTTAAACAGATTTCAAAACCCTTTTTCTTCCAACTTTCAGCCTCTTCGTCTCCTCGGTCGACGCATGGGCTTCATCGGTTCCTAGCACCTCCGCCTTTCCTGCGATTTCAACTAGATCCACAAGGATCCGTCCAATTTTGGACCGAAGAAGCCAACCTCGGCTTGATCGCCACCAATCAAAAGATAAGAACCTTTCCTCTCTCCCTTTTCGCATATATATGTATATGATTAAACAGAAATATCATCAATCTAAAAGGTTTGCAATCACCTTAACAGAATGATTTTGATTTTGTATTCTCTATTCTCTGTTCGAAAATCGTGAAGAAGACCCTTACATTGGTTGATTTTGGGCTTTTTAAAGCCAAAATCGGAAATAAAAAAAATACAAATACAACTATTTTTTTCTTGTTTCTCTCTACTGCTATTTGTTGTCGTAGTGCAGGTACGGCCATCGTAGTACGGAGGCATGGACATGGCACGTACGGAGGCTGTGCGTTGGTGTGGAAGAGCGGGCAGCGGCGCGCGTGGAGGCACATGCAAAGGAGATTAGGCGTTGCAGGAACGTTCTGGAACCCTTCCACGGGTTTCGGGAGCGTCAGATGTATTGGGCCCTTTGGGCCAGTTTTAAGGTTGGGTTAAAATGGGTTAAGCATTGGGCTCGAGTTTGTTTGGGCCTCACGTGCGGTTTAGGTTTAGTTGGGTCAATAGTTTAGTATATTTGGGCTTTGTATTCTGGATTGTTATTAGACATTTAATGGATTTTTTATTATAATAATAATAATAATAATTTTGGTTTTTTTTAATTTATGGTTTTAAAATGGGCCGGGCGAAAATTGGGTCTTACAATAATAATTGATTATTAGTTACATATGAACTTACTAAGCATTAATGCTTACTTCTTTTCTTTTCCCATCTCTTATAGGTTAGCTTAACTAGCTCGGGTTGGAGATAGCCGGAGATGTTTTCACACTATGAAGCAGATAATTGGTATGAGGTTTCAAGTCCTTGTGAGTTATGGCATGTATAGGGATCTTATTTTAGATTAGTTTAAGTCATTGTTAATGTGCCAAATGTGTTGGCCTAAACGAGTTATGAAACGATTGTGTATAGCCATAGATGATGGCTTAAGTAGATTGAAATTGTATTAGAAATAGTTCTCCCTCGTATATAGAATGAAGACTTCATTTTTATGAATCAAATGTGTTAATTCAAGTGTCATAATTGATGATTTGAGAATGTTGTGTGATGGTGTATGAATGTATGCAAGTGAGGGTGCCTAATGGCTTAGAAAATATCCTTGAATTGGTCCACACGGGTAGGCACACGGGCTTGTGGCTAGGCTTTGTGAAGTCTGCACATAGAATTTAGAATTTAAATCACCACACGGTTGAAGTACACGGCGTGCGACCGGCCATGTGGATTAATCAGAGACGACCATGGGCCAGCCATATAGGTGTGTGCCCAGGTCGTGTGAACCAAGTCAGTGTCGACCACAGATGTCGAACACGGGCGTGTCATCCACCTTCATAGTCGTGTAGCCCCTATTTAGGTAAAATTTTCTTAAGTGCATAAAAGTTTTCAAATTATCTCCGAAACCTTTTCGAAGCATGTTTAGGGCCTCGTAGGTCCATTATAAGGATGATAGACTCATGAATGGAAAAGTTTTAATTTGAAATGAGTTTGATAGCCTAAAGTTGTATGATTGTGCAAGTTAAGTACAGTAACGCCTTGTACCCGGTTCTGGCGTAGAATAAAGGCAAGGGGTGTTACAATCTATGTTCATATTCATTAATTTACATCACAAACTTGTACACATTGCATTTTATCGAATTCACATTTAATTAAACTTAAAGTTCCATAATAATGCACATTGAGTCATCACGTGTCCAACCACATATGAATGCATTAAAATTAGTTTATCACATACATAACCTGTTACATTAGCATTACATTCCATAATTTAACACATACATACTTACTGATTTTTGCACACTTTCACTGCACATGTATGTTGCTAACACAACATCATCACTATTGTTCGGCATATTTAATATGTCCACAACATAATACAATTCACCATAGTCATCACACATGTCTCTTATCACAATATCGCATCATAATAATCAATTTATAGATATTCTCATAATCACATAACTTACCAAAAATAAAACAAGGGAAATAGAAAGGTTATACTCAAAACTTAGGATAGGGGTTTAGGCTATTCCTAAGCTCCCAATTAACATTATGAAAAGTGTCCACAAGTAGTGATTCCAAACACTCACTGATTACGCTTTCGCTGAAAAGTCGAAAGCTTAAACTAGCTTTTTCTTGCCTTTTGCCTTGCTCGAAGAAGGTTCTAATGGTTCTGACGCTTTACACATAATAACAAAATAATATACACTATTAACATTCAACCAAGGATTCAGTTAAACCAACCAAAAACGCAAGTCTAAGCTATATTCCTCATGAAACTGAAATTTTTACTAGCAAACTTAAAACTCAAATATCTTCCACTATACTTAATCTTTTCGCCTACAACCAATTTTTTTCATCTAATTATCCACCTGCGACTAATTTCTAACCTTTAAACTACACAAAACTATTCAATTCATGGTATCAAAATTTTTGACATGTTTATGGCCATTTTCATGAAAATTCATTAAATCCTTAGAAATCCTTAACGAAACTTTAAAGTAAGTTTAGAAACCTTCTAATTATGTTAAAAAAAATTTAAAAAATACTTTGAAACCATGTTTTTACCTAAAATATAGAAATCCACCATTAACAGACCCAATTTTCGGCTTTTATTTAAAACATGTGATTTAATCGCTAAAAATTCCATTTAAAAGACCTAATATCATTTAAAACTAATTAGAAATTGAATCATTACCTTAGTTGGCGAAAAATCGAGCATTTGATCGAAAACCTGAAAAATGCACAAGCTTGATAATTGAGGAACCTGTGGTGTTTTTGAGTGCTTTTCTTGGATTTTATGGAGGTTTAATGATTTGGAAAGTGATAGGAATCAAAGGAATTTAGGTTTGACAAATAAAATTGTATGGGAGGAGTTGGGAGAGCATGTGACGACAAGAGCAAATAAAAGTGAGAAGTTATCATGAAAATAAAACTACGTGGGGAAGATATAGGGTGAATTTTAAATTTTGGTTTATTTGCTTCATAAAAACACAGAATTTTGACCTTTTTGCAAATAAGTCCCTATTCAAAATTGAAAGTCTTTGGAATATTATTTTCAAATTTTGATTTAACAGTAAAAAATCCATTGTCGAATATTTTTTCAGTTCACCATGTTGCTAGATTTTCGAGCACTCTAGAGCTAAAATTCTTAAAATACCCCTAAAAATCCTAGGCCCAATTTTAGGGTGTTACAATAACGACTAATTGATTAAGCAGAAATTTGAAATAGGAATTAGTTATGATCACCGAAGCGAGCTAATCTCCCATATATTTGGTTGAGTTTAAAGATTAGGTTTTCATTTGTCACTATTCTCTGTATGTTATTTCTTTTCTTAGATTTATACATAATTTCTATATTTTATTTTCATCATAATATAATTTATTTAAAGTACTAATTAGATTTATTTTTGTTTAGATTAATGTTATATTATTACTCACCTCCTTTGGGTATGATTCCCGGAGTACTCATCTACTTTGTTGTAAATGTATTACAATCTGACTCATATACTTTTAGACACCGCTTCAATATTATATCTTTAGTTGCATTATTCACACTCTAGATGTTAGTACATTCGGAGGCGATCAAGTTGTTTATGTCGAGAACCAGTCCTTGTTGGGACGCATATAGTAAGAACACCCCGAATCCAAGATCCATTTGAACATAAGCTTAGACAATTTAGTCGTAGATACTAGCAATCAGTCATCACCCTTGTCCTTGACCATACTACCATCGACTATGACTCTCTCGTTGCTCTCAGTAACCCTCCTATTGTTATTTTGCAACTTATAACACTCTACCTTAATATGACCTAACTTATTGCAGTAGCCAAATGTCTTGTCTCAATTCCTCGACTTTAATCCAGTTCTACTTCTCAAAACCAAAGCTGAGGCTTGCCCATCTAACTTGCTATTTGAACCTAACTCATTATTAATTTTTTCTTTGCTCAACATTTTTCCCTTCACATCTTAAAACGAGAGTTTATTTCTACCATAAATTAAGGTCTCCCAAAAGACTTATATGAAGGAGGAAAATAGCACAATAATAGTATAGTCTGAGCTTCATCATCTATATTAACCTCAACATTCTTTAGCTTATTCAAGAAGGTAACAAATTCACTGACGTGAGCTCTAAGGTATGCACCTTTGGCCATATGGAACGTGTATATCAGTTGTTTCAACAACAATCGATTAGCTAGAGAACTTGTGATGTAAAGGGTTTCTAACTTTCTCCGTAAGCACCTCCTGCAACATATTGTTTGTGAGGAACAACTGAAATGCAGAGAGAGCCTTATCGTCAACCTCATCCCATTCTGACTGGTCCAAATTCGTGGGTTTTTGCCCTGTAACATCCTTCTTCAGGCCACTATGAACTAGTATTGTAGTCATCCAAACTTGTCATAAACTGAAACTTGTGATTGTATTGAACTTCTCAATATTGAATCTCATTGTCGCCATCTCTGAACGAGTTGATTGCGGAATCCTAACCATGCTTTGATAGTAGTTTGTTAGGGATCGACTATATAAACAATAAGAAAGAAAGAATAAAGAAAAGTGGGCACACAAATTTACGTGGAAAAACTCCTCAATCAAGAGGATAAAAAACTATGGGCAAAGGAGACTTCACTAATGAGAAAATAATTGAAGAGTACAAGATGGAGATATTCGAAAACAAAGCTTAAACCTGAAAACAAAGCTCTCTGGCTAAAAAAACACAAAATTGACTTAAAGCTTTCTCTTAATCTTCTTTCAAAATCTTATGTTATGAAGATGTTTATTCTAGGGTTACTAAGGCCCTTTTTATAAGCTAATATTAGAGTTTTAATATGACTATAATATCTTTTGTTTAATCAGAGTTTAACTAGGAAAAGTAATCCTACTGAGAGTCTAATACGCAACTGATTTGCTTGAGGAATACATCGCGTCATTATGACATTATTGCTTCCTCGTCAGGACGTTGTTGTCGCATCATCGTGACTTCCCATGCTTCCTAATTGGGATGGCACCTCTACTTCGGTTCGGGTTGCGTCAGATGCCTACAAAATTTTTGAAAATGCAAGTCACACTCTACAAAATGTAGTAGGCAATGTAATATGATTGACTAAATATTAATTTTATATCAACTTATAATAATAATTAAATATTGTTGAAATTTTACTTGAAGAATATATCAAATAATTGTAGACTCTAATTCATTAGTTTTTAATATTGTTTCTCCTTGGTTTAAGTAAAAAATCAAAGTCATTAAAAATAAGGTAATATTGCATTAAAAATGTCACATTTCCAAGTATATGTAATATAAGATTACCTGGGAAGAGGTAGTATTGAGATTAACCCTTATAGTTTGGAATTTTAACACTGTTGAGAATGTGAGATTACTCACTTAGGGTCTGTTTGTTTGGGTGTAGTTGATCTTCCAGAAAACATTTTCCTCTTTTCCAGTGTTTGGTAGGCTGAAAAGCTTTTCCATTTGGAAAACATCTTACAAACACGTGTAAAATGACTTCCTAATTTTTGGAAAACGTCTTACCGATTTCTAAAGGGTAAGACATTTTCCTGACTACTCTCTTCACTCTCTTCACCCTAATGAAGATCATCTCGCCTTGTCTTCTCTCTGTCATCTCGCCTCGTCTTCTCTCGCAATCATTTCTGTCTATCGCTTCATAGGTGCGTACAAATATGGAATTTGCCCCCTTTCTTCTTTTTTTTATGGATAACAGTTATTATTCTTGTTCCCTGTTGTTGTTGCATGGTTGTTATGATCTGGGAAAATTGAGTGTTCCCTTTCTTGTTTGTTTTAGGCCCTCTCTATCTCGGATCGATCATCGGGTTCTCCAAAGATATGAAACCGAAGAAGGGCTGCATATTTCGAGGTAAATGTTTCTTTTCAATCGTTCTCTGATTGTTTGCTTTATAAAAGATCCTGGCTATTTTACATTTCAAGTTTTGATGTTTGAAAACTAGGAATGAGCAATCGTAGGTATGAGATTTGAAAACTGGGAATGAGCAATCGTAGGTATGAGATTTGAAAACTGTTAATAGAGAAAATAAAATCAATATTCGAAACACTAAATCCTCTTTAAACATTTTTGAGACAAAACATAGTCAAAGGTACAAGAAAGAGAGAACACGCATAAGCTTATGTTATTTACCCTCTTTACGAATGTCGATGATTCTTTGCTTTCGATGGAAAAGAAAAACATTTTCGTAAACAGAATTGAACTTCATGTCTTTGGGTCCGCCTCGAAAGTGGAAACTTAGAAATTCCCTTTCTCTCACGAATCTTTCTAACCTCGAATCGTGAGATAGATGTTTGGTTAAAGGGAAAAGTTTTCAACCAAATTGGAGGAAGGAGAGTATGGTAGCAATTAAAAAGGAAGCGCAATGAGAACATAGCATGCCTATGGATTTTGACTTTTCTTCAAAAAGGAAGACTTTTAAACTCACTCATTTCTCTAGGAAAATTTAAAAACAAAGCCTAGTTTTAGCAAAGATAATCGATGAACAACAAAACAAATAAGTTAATATAGAACAGCTTTTACAAGACCATAACGGTTTGTGTCTCGATAATTTTAAAATTATCGTGTTTAGATTATGGCATTACATATTTTGTCTTGATGAGACATCATAATCCTCGCTATTTTTATTCATTGATTGATCAATTTCAGAACTCAAAATATATATATATATATATGATATTGCCAAAGTCGATATAGCCTTTGGCCAAAGAAATGAGGTCAACTTAATCTAAGGGCAGATTAAAATTTATTAATATATGTAAAAATAGCTTTTCCGGAAAAATATTTTTAAGAAATCTGCCAAACAACAGAAAATATTTTACACAGATTCATCCAAACACCAGAAAATATTTTCAGTAAATCATTTTCCAGAAAAGTAAATTATTTTCCAAAAATCATTTTTCGGAAAACATTTTGCTGGCAAACAAACGGAGCCTTAATGTAATGCTAGAAACCATGTAACACCTCTTACCTATATTAGAAGCCGGAAGAGGGTACAAGGCATTACCGAGCATAAACACAAGCACTCATACGAAACTGAGACGTGAATCTCTATCCAAATTTAAAACTTTTCATTTAAATTCCTATCGTCCCTAAAATGAGCTTACGAGGCCCAAAACATGCTTTGTAAGCGGTTCGGGACTAAACCGAGAACTTTAGAAAGTTTTACAACACTTAGAAAATTTTTGCTAAAACAAGGGTCACACGCCCGTGTGGGTCCAGGACACGCTCGTGCGACCTTGAGAGACGCCTGCTATAGGCCGTGTTCAAAAATAGGGTGCTCTCTGACTTTGCCACACGGCCGTGCCACACGCCCGTGTGCTAGGTCTTATGGTCGATTTAATTTTCATAATTTTTCATAAAATAGGTGCAGACTTCACACGGCCAGGGTACACGCCCGTGTCCAAGGCCTACCCGGCCGTGTAGCACACACAGCTGAGACACACGCCCGTGTCTCTGCTTGTGTGCTATATTCTGGACATTCTGTTTTGTATCAATTAAGGGTAATGGGACACACGGCCAAAACACATGCCCTTGGTGCAGACCGTGTGTCACACACGGCCTAGACACACGTCTGTGTGTCTACCCGTGTGAACAAAAATAAGGCTATTTACCAAGCCATTTTGTCACCCTTCCATGCACATACCTACGCAAACAAACATAGCACCAATCCAAACACATAGACTCAACCAAATCAGCCACATCATTCACATGCTATTTTCTATCACATACAACATCACATACTTGTCAACTCAAACCATGCAAATTCTCACATTCATAAAAGACATCATCATGCATATATAACTAAACCAATATTAGTCAATTCCAATGGCCACTTACAAAATAAATTATCTATCATATTTAACACTTAAGAATTTGGACATACATTAATATCATACATGCACCAATTGAACATCCTTAGTGTGATCTTGTGGATAGTGTGATCTTGCTCTGACTGAATCCTCCAACCTTCGCGAGCCTTACAAGCACTATAAAACATAGATGAGCTCACCATAGTATAAACTTTCATATCATTTCACTATTCCATTTTTCAGGATTTCTTTTCATTGAACTATTGTAATTTCGATGGATACTCGGGTAGTATACTCGAGGTATACATGTCAATCGTTTGTCAATTCAAATCCAAAGTGCTCCTTAAGCACATATTCATAGAGCATACTCTCAAGCCACATTTATATAACAGGATTACCAGTCTAGGCTAAATCTTGTCTTTAACATTCGCTCCCAAGAGCTTATTCAGGATTACCAGTCTAGGCTAAATCCTTTCGATAACGTTAGCTCTAATGAGCCTACTATGGATTACCCATCTGAGCTAAATTCATTTCATAAAATTTACTCAAGAGAGTGTAGCTCAGGATTACCCATCCGGGCTAAATCATTTCTATAACATTTTGTTCATTTCAAGAAAATTATTATAATCCATCGAAATACAATGTTCAATCGGGACAATGACATTTTATTCGTGTTTATCATCTTGTGATTATTTCATAGGGTATATCATCACATATATATTATCTCAATTCAATTAAAACATAATAATATACCAAATTAAATTACACAAACTTCCCTTGAGAATGGTTCGTATTTGAAACTCAACTAATCTGAGACTTTTCATTTTCCTCGACCTAGTTTCGTAATTGGTCCTTCCGGGTCTATATAAGCAAATTTGACTATCACTTCATCATTTTATACATACATTTACATTAATTTGCATCCTAGACAAAATTACTAATTTGTCCCTAACTTTTTGACATTTTACATTTTAGTCCCTAGGCTCGTATAATGAAACGTGTTCAATTTCTTGGCAACCCAAGCCTAGTCAAACCATTTTCATGCATATTGCAGTCCACCTTTTCCATTAAATTAGATTTTTACTACCCATTTTATAACTTTTTTACAATTAGGTCCTTTTTATTCATTTTCATCAAAAATCACCTAGTAAAAGTTATTTATCATACATCAAACATGCATAATCTACCATTAAACATCAAAATACATATATGTCTAACATGGGCCAAACCCTAAACATCAACCACATCTTAAATTAAAGGTAGAAATAGGTAGATCGGATGATAACGACTTCAAAAAAATGTAAAGAGCATTAAAAACGGGGCTAGAATGTACCTACAATCAAGCTTGAAAGTTGAACAAACCATAGATATGGTGACCTTCAAATTTTTGGCACAAGGTAGGAGAAGATGAACAAATTTTGCTTTCATTTTGCTTATTAATTCATTTAATTACTAAATGACCAAAATGTCCTTTTTGCCAAACTTTAAAATTTAACCTAATTATGTCCATTTTTGTCCATAAACTTAACTAATGGTCTAATTATAATATAAGGACCTCTAATTTAAAATCTCATAGCAATTGGACACCTTTAACATATGAAATTCAAATTTTGCACTTTTACAATTTAGTCCTTAAAACTAAATTGAGTGTCCAAACGTCGAAATTTTCAAACAATATTTTCACATAATAGTTTCATAAAACTGTAGACCATAAAAATATAATGAAAACAAATTTTATTGTGTCAAATTTGTGGTCCCAAAACCACTGTTCCAACTAGACCTAAAATCAAGCTGTTACAAACCAAGCATGAGAGTCCTATGCCGGAATCTCACATTACCCTATGAATGTTACATTATTTGATCCAAGCACACCCTAAGTGTTTAATTGGAAAAAATATACAAAAATAAATTGAATTATTTGGGAAAAATAACAACAATTTTGGTTTATATTCTTTTTTTTTAAATACAAATTTTATTGGATTAACAAGTAATAAGCTCCTTGATTTCTTCAAAAAAAAATTAAGTCGTTTCATGAAAAACAAAGTCAATTAAGTTAGCTAATTTGAAAATTGCATAATGTAAGTCCTTTGACAAAATCCATCATTGACCATTAGTTTATTAAATGTTGTTGATGTAACAGTTAACAATTGTCAAATCATTCATTTTCTTCCAAGTGACAATCCAAAGTGGAGGATAATGCAAATAAATTGTAAATGTGAAAATTGTGAAAGTTTTAAAATTTCAAAAATTATAAAAATAAAAAAATCTAATTTTTTTAATGTTTATTAATTCAAATTATAAAATTGATGACATGAATAAGAAAAAATTAAACCATCATCACCATCATGAATTGGCAAGTAGAGATTAAAAGTATTAAATTAATCAATCATCGCCATATTCTTTAGCAGTTTAAAAGTATTAAAGAAATCAAGTTTTATTTCAGTATTAGTAAAACACGATCTTACATCTTCACTTTTAGCATTTTAATAGTACTTTTATAGACAATTTTGCTATTTTTTTTCATGATTTCCATGTCCAACTTGGAAAATAATTTTTAATCTTAATCTTAAAAGTTTATAAATCTCTAACACTAAAGCAAGAATGCCATTTTCAATCTTAAAAATTGCAAGTGACACAAAAACAATGTAGAAAGTTTAAGAGAAACAGGGAAAGAAAACACTTGAAATTATTAAACACAAATATTTCATTTTGCATTTGAGAACCTCTTAAGGAACTTGAGTCTTGAATAATAATAATAATAATAAGAAAAGAAAAGAAAAATGAGGTTTGATAGAGACCAGAGAAAGTAAGAAGTTTTGACCTGATACATGTTTAAGGCCTTGGGTATTCTCTCTCAATTCCAAACCATGAGAAGCGAGAAAGAGAGACGGGGAGGCCATGGCTCCATTCGAAGGATGTTCGAATGGTTGGTGTTGTAGATCGAGCGATTTTTGGGTCTTGGCTTCGAGATTAGATTCACATGCTTAGGCTTCGTTTCAAGAGAAACTTGTTGGATTAAAATCCTCAGTTATGGACATATATGTATAATGTATAATGCTATTATAAAGTGTAATAAAAAATTAAGTGGCCAATTATGTTATAGGTGTCATAGGTATTAAAATGTCATGGAAATAATGTGTAGATACCATAAGTTGTATTTATAATTTGATGAGGGGTCAAATCATAAATGTCCAAAATTGATTTAATAATCAGTTATTTAAAGAGGGGTAGTGGTCCCTAAGAAATACTATATATCTTGTATTTATTTTCCATCTCCATCAAAGAATTATACTAAGAGAAAACTATTTTCTTGGAAGATCAAAAGCTTCTGAGCAATCCCCATCAATGGATTTAGGTACGCTTCCGCATATAGTTTTATTCTTAATGATATCAAATGATAGATCCTGGTCTGTTAAGTTTCATATCAAATATTGTTTTACGATTCTAACAAGTGGTATCAGAACCTCATCATTTTGAATTATTGAAAATAAATCAATTTTTTTTATTAACTTGTTCTTAAGATTTTATAGATTTGAATTATTGATTTAATATTTCAAATAATATATGTTGATGTTTGAGATTTATATTGAAGTCTTTTAGTTTTGATTAATTACGGACCCAATTTTTAGGGTTTTCTTGATAAATTAATCAAATGATATTGTGTTCTTGATTCATGTGACAATTACTATTGATATTATTAATTTATTAGTATTATTATTTGTAATATTGAGTTGATTTTTTATTAAGCAATTTTTTTCTCTCAATAAAATTGCATGTTATGTTTGATATTTTCAATTGGTTTAGTCTAGTTTCCATGCTTCTAAAATCATGCATTACTATTTGTCATGTTCTGGAAACATTGCGCATACAAAATTTTTAAGAAAACATAAATTTTGTTTCTTGATTTAGGGTTGATATAATTAAATTCTTTAAAATAACTTAGTTGAAATAATAAGTTGCCAAAATGACATCTGTTATTGAAATTATTTTGTTTTAAAATATAAAAGGTTATTTGCATGTAACTTAAGCTACGTTAATATTAATCGATCCAAAGGAAAGTTAATATTTCACAAAATTACATGTGCAATTGTGATAATAAACATGTGATGATTATTCGGTTTTACATGTGAGCAATAAATCAGCCAACAAGAAGATTTATTGTTCGTCGTGTTCTTATTATCAATCTTTGATTACTACAATAAGATGTCACTTACAAGTTAATATTTTTGTCCAAAGATGAAATATTAATGGAGTGTATGATATCTTGAGATGATGTTTTCCTTTATTCAAATTCTTTTGTTTTAAATTTGAAGTCTTATGTGAGGTTGTTTTGATTTATTCAACTATTATTATACGTGTTAACATCACTGTACGTATTGAAATATTCAAGGGTATTATGTCCGATAAGATTACTATGACTAAAGAATTCATTGTCGATATTGAAAAGAGATTTATCAAGAACGAAAAGGCTAAAATTGGTACATTCTTAACAAATCTAATTTCAATGTGATATATAAAGAAAAATAAGAAAGTTGTGTATACACTACACCAAAACAAACTTTTAGCAGCGTTTTTAGTGGTGTTTCAATGAAAAACGCCGCAAATATTATCTATTAGCTACGTTTGAAATAAAATGCCGCAAAAAGTTGAGCAGTAGCGGCGTTTATCTCGAAAATACCGCTAAAAAGGATACATAGCGGCGTTTTTTTTCCAAATGCCGCTAAAAACATGAGCATTAGCGGCACTTTTACAGAAACGCCGCTAAAAACCTGAGCATTAGCGCGCTATAAAACGCCACTAAAACACGAGCATTAGCGGCGCTTCTACAAAAACGCCACTAAAACCTAAAAAAGCGCTTCTACAAAAACGCCGCTAAAAACCAGAGCAGTAGCGGCGCTTTTAGAAAAACGCCGCTAAAAACCTGAGCAATAGCGGCGCTTCTATAAAAACGCCGCTAAAACCCAGAGCAGTAGTGGCGCTTCTAAAAAAACGCCGCTAAAAACCTGAGCAGTAGCGGCGCTTTGAGAAAAACGCCGCTAAAAGTTTTTCACATTTTTTTCTTATTCTTGCTTTGAATTATATTTTATTTTGATGCATTCACTTATAAGCAATGAAAAGTTACAAATTGCTAACTAAACAATTTAGAAGTTTTCATTTAAGTTACAAATTAAGCAATTAAAATTAATTTAGGGTTTAATGTTTAGTATAGTTAATTTTATGATTTAGGGTTTGTTATTTTAATGTATGGGTTTAGTGTTTTAAAGTTCGTTGTTTGGGTTTATTGTATAGTGTTTATCGATATTAAGGTTTAAGTGTTAGTGGTTAGGGGTTATGGTTTAGGGTTAAGGGTTTAGGGGGAAATGGTTAATGGGTTAGTGTTTTGGGTTTAGGGTTTATGGTTTATGGGTCGACACTACAGGAAAATAGGGCTTTAGCGGCGTTTTTAGTGGCATTTATGGTTTATAGGGTTAAGGTTCCTGACCCTGTAGGTGGGGGACTTGGTGTAAGGAGTTAGTTAAACAGTTGGCCGTGCCGCCCTGGGAACATGGCACAATGGGGGCCATGGTGGTGCGGGAAAGTGAGCTCCTAACTTTTGGTGGCTCCAGCACTTGTTCAATTTTCACTGTATGATGGCATCCCATGCCATCATGCCATATTTCATTAAACTTCTAGGTTAAGGTTAAGGTTTAGGGTTTATGGGTTTAGGGGTTAAAGGTTATATAAGGGCTTGTGGATTAGGATTAGGGGTTAATATTTAGAGTTTAGGGTTTAGGGTTTAGGGTTTAAGGAAAATTCAAAAACCAAAATCCCTCATATCAGTTTTCAATAATTCAAACCCACAAAATACCTAGAATCATATAACCCAGCCCGAAGTTGTTGGGTCGAACCATCGTTTACCGATCCTTCCTTTTATTATGAAACTGTCTTCCCAGAACCCCAAATGGTATATATATATCCATTATCCGAATGTTTATTCGTTTAAAATAGATTCAAGTTTTTAACCTGAATTTTATATTAAATAATTTATAATGTAATTGTAAAATAGATATTATGATTTTTAATATTAAAATTTTATCATTATATAGTTTGGGGTTTAGGGTTATGTGTTAGAGATTAGGGTTTGAAGGTTGGAGTTGGGGTTATCTACTGGGGTTTGTGGTTAAGTATTTAAATTTATATATTCAATATATAATTTATTATATAATCGTAAAAGTGATATTATAAAATTTTTATATAAAAATTATCATTATATATATAGTTTTTTAAACCTTCTTTTATTTCATATTTGGAAATTTTTTGTTTTTATTTTCTTACATAAAAATTTATATAAAAACTATGTCATGTATTTATTTGTTTTAAATATTACTCAAAGTTTCCAAAATTATTTATTTAAAATTTAGGTGAATTATGTAATAATTAAATATAAAATTGTAATAAAAGTCAAGCATTATATCATCCTCTTCTTATAATTATTTAATTAACTTTGTATTAATTAAAATGTAATTTTTTAATTTTATATTTAAATTATTTATAAAACATTAATAAGACAGAGAAAAATTTGAAACAAATTATAACATAGAAAATATATGTTAAAATTAGAAAAAATAAAATACTATGATTTAAAATAATTTTAAAGATTTATGGGTATATGAGTGATATATTTTAAATTTATATATTTAAAATAATTTTAAAATTTGGTTTTAATGGTTTAAGGTTGATTGTTTAGATTAATTAGGGTTAATAATATTAAGTAATTGGAGTAATTAATAATAGTATAAAATATATATTTTAAATGAAATTAAAATTACGGCGCTTAATAAAAAAGGCCACAAAATCCATCCAAATATATCAAGACGAGTCGTTTGAAACATTATTGTATGATTTAGTGGCGTTTTTTGAGTGAAACGCCACAAAAATATATCAATAGAATGCAGGACGTCGTCGTTTGAAGCTATTTTGTTAGTGGCGGATGTTTGAAACGCCACAAAAATCTGTCAAGTCTTAGTGGCGCTAGTCCAAAATGCCGCAACATCCTATACTTAGTGGCGTTTTTATAAAACGCCGCAAATATGTATGGACATTAATCTTCACGTCGTTGTTTAATCAAGAGTATAATGTGCATTAAAGTGGACGACATCGTTTTACAAACAATTAGTGGAGCTGTAACACCCCAAACCAGGCCCATAAGTCCTGACCGGATCTGGTATGTCACGGAGTAAAATAGTTTGAATCATTTTGGGTGTCTAGTGAAAACTTGATAAAATTTGGCTAAGGTATGAAAACGGTGTTTGAAAACTCAGTTGGGCTTTTTTAAACATGGTTGGGTTGTTAAACTCTTTTGAAAACGTTTGATCATGTATCATTCTAAAATCGTCTGAGTTATTGGTGACTTGGTAAATTTTGTTACCCGATGGTAACTCCTTTGAAAACTCGTTAAATTTTATTAAGTTTGAAAAGGTTACTTTTAACCGGTTCACTTAATATTTGTAATATAATATAATTTAAAATAAATGATTAAATAACATCCAGATAAAAATTTAGCGGCCTTATTACATCCCAAAATAAAAAGACTTGGAAAATAAAATGAATAAACTTAACAAAAATAAATTTGAGTCCAATGATAAGCATGGCCGCCTCGAGTCCTCTCCGGCTCCATCTCCGCGATCTATTCATCTGCAAAATGTTAAGGGAAAGGGGGTGAGTCACCAAGACTCAGTGTGTATATCCCCCACCCGGAAAATACAACTCATACACAATTTATTAATAAACATGCAAATATGCAACCCAACCTAACCATCCATACTCCTTAACTACCCCGTGTGGTTAAAACCACCGATGACTTAGAGTCACAAATTAAATGATGGGGCCAACCCATCGTGTGGTCAAAACCACTGATGACCATAGGTCACAATTTATCAAGTGTGGTCAAAACCACTAGTGGTACCAAACCACCGGGACTTAGTCAAATTATCAATCGGTGTGGTCAAAACCACCGATGACCATAGGTCACAAATAATCTGATGGGGCCAACCCATCTTGTGGTTAAAACCACTGACGACAGTCCATAAAATCATCCCCCTCCTCTCATCAATCCCACCATCACATGCTTATATATCAATTATCATATATCATGTCATAGCATTTAACATCATGTGATGGCATGCAAATCATATATCAAAATCACAAGTTAGGGACTTACCGGAATCCATGCTTAGACATAAGCAAAACACTACCAAAAAGGTGAATAACAACAACAATAATCATGTAAATTAATAAAGTGTGTAGTGAGTTCTTACACACCTGTTTCTATCACGAATCCTAGATCCCGAAGTTTTCAATCTTTAATGCTTTATTCCTTGACCTATATTCGACCAATCACCAAAATTAGTACCATAGACCTATTCGGCCAAATAGTAATCCCGAAGGACTAATCGCACCTTTAATCCAATCATGGCCCTTGGCCGAATGGAACTACTCACTTACCCCACTTACCAAAATAATTCGAAATCCTGGAATTATCACTTGGCTTGTCGAGATCCCTACTAAACACTTGTTAGAATCGGCTATAAGTGAAACTATGGGAAGTGGCCTATGGCCGAATAGTGTAGGTGGCTTACCTTTGAAAAAAAAATCAACACCCGATAGTCTCCAACAACGTACCTTGCTGTTAACTACAACAAAGAAATACCACTTTTGTGATTTTTATGACTCATTCGGCCATCCCAAAAGAGAAGAAACAACCCGATTTCTTTAAGGAAGAAAATACTTACCCCAACGCCACTTGGAGAACTACAAAAGAGAGGTTTGATGCCCTAAGAGATTCGGCCAAGGCAAGATGGAAGGGCTGGAATTTTTGACAAGAAAAAGGGGTAGGTTCGGCTAAGGAGAAGCAAGAGAAGTTGGAAGTTTTGAGCAAATTTTGGCAATGTAACAATGGGAGAATTCGCCAAGACAATGAAGAGAGAAAAGAAGAAAAAAATTGATGGATTTTGGCACTTCTTTCTTTGTACAAAATTGATATGGACAGCCCCCCAAGGAGTCCAAAATTCGGCCAACACCCCTCCCTATGGTGATAATTTTAGCCTTTAATTATCCAAGATAATGCAAGATTTATCTTCCTATTATCTCCTATACACCTCTTCAACAATTATAATGAAAATAAAACACTAATAGTTACTCTTCCAGCCGAAATTAAGAGTCCAAAATTAAGCCAACTCTCCCCTCCTCTAACGCCAGAAGATAAAAAAATAAAACCATATGCTGCTTCTTAGGCTCGAACCAAAGACCTCAATGCCGCAGCCCCCCTTACACGCCTCATTCCACTCTTCCACTTAGACTTTCATGTCATGAAACCTCCTCATTAAACTTTAAAGCCTTACTACTTAAGCCCATCACCTCATATACAAAAAAAACAAAATGCAAAACGCCCCTCCCGCCAATTCAACTCGTGACCTGTGCCCCTCTTCACCTCTAACACTTAAGTGGCGCATGGAACCACTTAGCCAATTAGTTTTTTGTGTCAAGTTCCTTTCGAAAATTTTTTTAGCCCCTATCTCACCTAACTTCCCTCCTTTAAGCACTTAAAAAGAAATTTTTAGCTCCAAGTCCGACCTAGCTCGGGGTTAGTTCTAGGCCCTAGAACATGCTTAATAATCCTAGAATTTAATTCTTCAAGCACACACATGGGAAAATATTTAAATTACAAATAACCTCTAATTTAGGGTGTTACAGTTCTACCCCCCTTAAAAAGAATTTCGGCCTCGAAATTACCTCGGATCAAGAGTTGGGGTATTGTCAGCGATCACATCCTCGGGTTCCCATGTGGCTTCCTCCGTACCATGGTTCCGCCATAACACCTTTACCAAAGGCACTGACTTCCTCCTCAAAACCTTGACATCTCGATCCAAGATTTGTACTGGCTCCTCCTCAAAAGACAAGTCCGGGCTCACCTCAATTTTGCTATTGGCACTACGTGTGAGGGATCCAATCGATAGCGCCTCAAAGATTGAAACATGGAAGACATCATGTATCCGCTCGATTCACGGCAACTCAAGTCGGTAAGCTACGGTCCCACGATTTCAACACCGTACGGTCCGATGAACCTTGGGCTTAGCTTGCCCTTCCGACCAAACCTTAGCACTTTCTTCCAAGGTGATACCTTCAAGAAGACCTTATCACCCACAAAGCATACTCAACCTCTCTGCGCTTAAGATCGGCGAGATTTTCGCTGTCTGACGCCTCCTTAAGACGAGCCCAAATTACTTTAACCTTATCCTCTGTCTCTGCCACTAACTATGGACCCAACATTCGACGTTCTCCTAGTTCCGTCCAACATGTGGGAGTACAGCATTTTCGACCATACAGCGCCTTATACGGTGCCATCTGAATGCTCACTTGATAACAATTGTTATAAGTGAACTCTGCCAATGGTAGGTACTCCTCCCAACTACCACAGAAATCCAACACACAGCCCCTCAACATGTCTTCCAACACTTGGATCACCCTCTCAGATTGTCCATCAGACTGTGGGTGAAAAGCCGTGCTGAAATTCAACTTAGTGCCTAACTCCTGATGTAAGGCCTTCCAAAATCTCGACGTGAACCGAGGATCCCGATCCGAGATAATGGACACAGGTACTCCGTGCAATCGCACTATTTCGACTATATACAGCTTTGCTAGCCTCTGGAGCGAGTAGTCAACCCTTACTGGTATGAAATGAGCCGACTTAGTCAACCGGTCTACTACCACCCAAACCGCATCTCTCTTGCTGGGCGTAAGGGGAAGCCCACTTACAAAGTCCATAGTAATGTCCTCCCACTTCCACTGTGGGATCTTTACCGACTGTAACAGCCCCGATGGCAATTGATGCTTAGCCTTCACTTGCTGGCATGTCAGACACCTGCCCACCAACTCAGTTACTTCTCGCTTAAGACCCGGCCACTAAAACTGCTCCCATAAATCTCGATACATCTTGCTGCTTCCCGGGTGCATAGCGTACACACTGCTATGTGCTTCTTTAAGGATTCGCTGCCTCAACTCATCATCCTTAGGCATGCATACTTTCCCCTGAAATTTCAACACTCCATCACTGCTCAAACTGAAACCTTCGGCCTCACCATTCTGTACTTGCAACCTCCGAGTACTCAAAGCTTCGTCGGTCAACTGCTTCTCTTTGACCTCATCAATCCAAGAAGGCTTCACTTGCAATTCCACCAAAAGGCTCCCGTCCTCATAGAGACTTAGATGAGCAAACATTGCTCGCAAATCCGCTACCACCTTTCGGCTCAAAGCATCAGCTACCACGTTAGCCTTCCCTGGATGGTATTCGACTGAGCAATCGTAGTCCTTCAACAACTCAATCCACCTCCGCTGCCTCAGATTCAAATCTTTCTGAGTCAAGAGGTACTTCAGACTCTTATGATCTGTGTACACCACTGACTTTTCCCCGTACAGGTAGTGCCTCTAAATCTTCAAGGCGAATACCACAACAGCCAATTCCAAGTCATGTGTTGGATAATTAGTTTCGTGAGGCCTCAACTGCCGTGACGCATACGCGACCACCTTCCCTTCTTGCATCAGCACATACCCTAATCCGGTATGTGATGCATCACAAGACATCAGAACTCCTTTTCCGCCTCAGTCAATTAACACTGCTTCGCTGTAATCCTCTTCAGCTTATCAAAACTCTCTTGCTGCTTCTCAACCCACACAAATGGAACTCCTTTTCTCAACAGCTTAGTCAATGGTGCTGCGATTAAGGAGAAGTTTTCCACAAATCTCCTATAATATCTAGCCAACCCAAGAAAACTCTGAATTTTCGTAACCGACTTTGGTGGCTTCCACTCTAACACCGCCTCAATCTTACGGGGATCCACTCGATTCCCCTACCAAACAACATGTCCTAGAAAAGTTACCTCCTTGAGCCAGAACTCACATTTGCTGAACTTAGGGTACAACTGCTTCTCCCTCAGAACTTGCACGAAGATGTGCATCATGCTCCTCTTCCGACTTCGAGTACACCAAGATGTCGTCTATGAAGACCACGACGAACTGATCCAGATAGGGTTGGAAAACCCGGTTCATCATGTCCATAAACGATGTCGGTGTATTCGTCAGACCAAAAGGCATTACCAAAAACTCGTAGTGGCCATACCGAGTACAGAATGACGTCTTGTGGACATCAACCTCCTTCACCTTAAGCTGATGGTACCCTGACCTAAGGTCAATCTTAGAAAACACCGATGCCCCTTTGAGTTGATCGAACAGATCGTCAATCCTGGGCAAAGGATATCGGTTCTTAATCGTTAGCTTGTTCAGTTGTCGGTAGTCTATACACATCCTCATCGTTCCATCCTTCTTCTTGACAAAAAGCACTGGAGCTCCCCAAGGTGATACACTTGGTCGGATGAACCCTCTATCCAACAGTTCCTGAATCTGCACCTTCAACTCCACCAATTCCTTTGGCGCCATCCGGTACGGAGCTATAGATACTGGCGCGGTTTTGGGTAACAGATTTATCCCAAATTCAACCTCACGGTCCGGAGGTAGACCCGGAAGTTCCTCTGGAAACACATCCACATAGTCACTTACCGTCCGAACATCTCCCACAGCAACATCCTTAGCTTCCAAGGTACAGACGTGAACCACATATGCTTCACAACCCTTCTTCACCATTCTTTCCGCCTTCAAAGCAGAAACCAAGTTGGATAGGTAATCTCTCCTTTTACCTATCATCACCACCTCATCACCTTCCTCGGTCTTTAACACCATGCGCTTAGTCGCGCAATCCAGACTAGCTTGATACTTTACTAGCCAATCCATCCCGAGAATTAGGTCGAACTCTCGAAACGGTAGTTCCATCAAATCAGCCATGAACACAACCCCTTGGAGTTCTAGGGGTACGTCCCTATAGAGTCTACTTACTTCTACAGAGTGACCTATGGGGCTTGTTACAGTCATCTTCCTAGAAGTAAGCTCAGAGTCTAGATGCAGAGTTTCCACTACACTACTAGCTATGTATGAGTGGGTTGAGCCAATGTCTATCAAGGTATTATAAGGCACACCAAAGATCAAGAACATACCGGTTATGACGTGCAGTGCGTCGCCTCCTCTTGACACCTCGCAAGATAGACCAAACCAGTTGTCTAGCCTCATTACCACCAGATTTCCCTTGGTGCCCCACGACCTCCGCCAACACCATTACCTCCTCTTCCCGCACTACGACCCTTCCGAGGTTGTTGGTTATCCTTCATTCGGTGTTCGATCCCGACCCTCGATCTCGGCCTAGCGCTTTCTTCAGATAGTCTCTAACTCGATGCTCCATAGACCCACATTTGAAGCATCCACGATTACCATTCCAACACTCCCCCTTGTGAGACTTCCCACACCTAACACACTGTGGCGGCCATTGAGGATTAGCAGCAGCAGCAGGCCTAATAGCTTGCTTTGACTCGCCAAACCTCGTCCTCTTCTACTGATTACCCGAAAACTTTGAAGGTCCGGAGCTCCTCTTATTCTAATTCAGCTCTTGGTTCCGTCAACGGACTGTCTTACTCCTTCAGCAACCTTTGATTTCTCCACTAAATTTGTGAACTACCGTTCTTGTTATGGAGCTATCATCATTCTCAACTCATCTCTCAGGCCATCTTCAAATCTGACACAATATTCATGCTCGGTACCCACAATACCACGAGCATACCTACTCAACCGGAGAAACTCAGCCTCATATTTCGCCACTGACTTATTTCCCTGAACCAGTTCAAGAAAGCCTTTCGCTGTGCATCCACGTAGCTAGTTCCGATATACTTCTTTTGATAAGCATCCTTGAAGAATTCCCAGGTGAGATTTTCTGCCACCGTTCCATCTCTCACGGTGAGCCACCACTGGTATAACTCATCCCGAAGCAGAGAAATTATACCCTTCAACTTCTCCTCAGCTGTGAAATCCAAATCACCCATAATCCTCTCAGTGGATTCCAACCAATATTCCGCCGCACTGGGCGCCACTCCCGAAACTCTTTTGAATACTTCTACTCTGTTAGCCCGGAGTCATTCAACCATAGATTTACGGGCTCCTGCACCCGCGCTAGCCTCAGCAACTCGTTCCAATGCCCGTAATACAGCTTGAGATACAACGTCGTTACCACCCGTCTGGTCTTGAAACTCAGTTTTCGCCGTCGGCAGATTCGGCATCTCATTTCCAGACCCATGACCAGACGTTGCTGGCTCCGACAAAGTCATCCTACCTCTACCATGGCCACGGGGCAGACGTCCACGACCTCTTGAACTCATTCTAACAATGCGTTTATCTGTTTAAGAATTTTATGCATTAGTATTTCACTTGGTTATCCGCGAAGATATTTTATGATAAGAGTTTAGGAGTGGTTCTTTTGCAAGCACACATACACACAGTTTTCTATTCATTCATTCAAAGAGACGTTGTAGTTTTCATTGTGACCGTTTTCCACTACCCGGGGGTATTTTTGTAATTTGACCTACAGGGGTATTTTTGTAACTTTTTTTTTTAAAATAAAAATTTTCAAATAATTTTGTCAAAAACATTTTGAGATTCTTAAATTCTCGGGATATTTGAAAAATTTCGAAATCCGGGGGTATTTCGGAAGTTTTGGACCTAAGGGGTATTTCGATAATTTTCCACAAATCGGGGTGAATTTGTAAAATTTAATAAATCAGAGATATTTCAAGAGTTGTAAACTTTGAAGGTTCTTTTTAAGAATTTATTTTCCAAGTTGATGGTGTTGCAAAAATTTTGAAAACCAATGTCATTTTGGTAATTTTGCTGGTGAGGGGCAATTTTGTAATTTTACAAAATCATGATGTTTTCTATATTTTACAAAGTAAGGTTTTTGGGCACTTTGTATATAATGGAAATTTTTTATTGAAACTATGGGTATTTTGGGAATATCATAAATCAATGGCGTTTTTATAATTTTACCCTTAAGGGTATTTTAGTAATTTCTCACATAATCAGGGAATTTTCACAAAATGATTTCCAAAAATTGGGTTCTAAGTGATTTCACAAAAGAAGGATATTTTGAAAATTTCTATTTGAAAAATTTCCACACGGGGTATCTTGGTAATTTACAAGCCAAGGGTATTTTGGTCATTTTTCAAACTGAGGGGTGTTTTGGTCATTTTTTTTAAAACAGGGTTTTAATTATTTCAAAAACAAAATGGCTAATCCCTTTCAGGTTTTAGTTATCGAGTTTAGCCTATGAGTGTGTCGTCTCAGCTAGGATGAACCGTCACTACGCACCAGGTAGGATTCGAGTGAGTAGGAGGTGAGTCACGAGGACTGCTTAAATACCAAGCCCCCACCGAATCAAATCCTAGACATGCGTATAACGATTGCCACATCTTTTGCTTACTGACAACTCACAGGGTTTGTTAGAGAATTATTAAGTCTTATGCATAGTTGAGGTATGCTAGCCCTGTGGTTCAACAGTTTTTACTCTAGTAGTCTACGCTCCCAATTTACCTTTCTACCCTCATCAAATATTCACAAAATGAATGTAAGTACTTACAGGCGGATTGGTGCCGAGACTCGGTGCCATGCTGTTCAAGCCAAAACAGTTTCTCAAAACATCATAATAAGGCCTACTACTAAAACCAAAACATTTTGGGCCTTGGGCCCCCCCACAGCCGAGTTTTGAACCGGGCTCTGATACCAAAAATGTAACACCCCAAACCCAACCCATAAGTCCTAATCGGATCTGGTATGTCACGGAGTAAAATAGTTTGAATCATTTTGGGCGTATAGTGAAAACTTGATAAAATTTGGCTAAGGTATGAAAACGGTGTTTGAAAACTCAGTTGGGCTTTTTTAAACATGGTTGGGTTGTTAAACTCTTTTGAAAATGTTTGATCATGTATCGTTCTAAAATCGTCTGAGTTATTGGTGACTTGGTAAATTTTGTTACCCGATGGTAACTTCTTTGAAAACCCGTTAAATTTTATTAAGTTTGAAAAAGTTACTTTTAACCGGTTCACTTAATATTTGTAATATAATATAATTTAAAATAAACGATTAAATAACATCCAAATAAAAATTTAGCGGCCTTATTACATCCCAAAATAAAAAGACTTAGAAAATAAAATGAATAAACTTAACAAAAATAAATTTGAGTCCAACGATAAGCATGGCCGCCTCGAGTCCTCTCCGGCTCCATCTCCGCGATCTACTCATCTGCAATGTTAAGGGAAAGGGGGTGAGTCACCAAGACTCAGTGTGTATATCCCCCACCCGAAAAATACAACTCATACACAATTTATTAATAAACATGCAAATATGCAACCCAACCTAACCATCCATACTCCTTAACTACCCGTGTGGTTAAAACCATCGATGACTTAGAGTCACAAATTAAATGATGGGGCCAACCATAGGTCCATCGTGTGGTCAAAACCATCGGTGGTACCAAACCATGGACTTAGTCGCAAATTATCAATCGATGACCATAGGTCACAAATAATCGATGGGGCCAACCCATCTTATGGTCAAAACCATCGACGACAATCCATAAAATCATCCCTCCTCTCATCAATCCCACCATCACATGCTTATATATCAATTATCATATATCATGTCATAGCATTTAACATCATGTGATGGCATGCAAATCATATATCAAAATCACAAGTTAGGGACTTACCCGAATCCATGCTTAGCCATAAGCAAAACACTACCAAAAAGGTGAATAACAACAACAATAATCATGTAAATTAATAAAGTGTGTAGTGAGTTCTTACACACCTGTTTCTACCATGAATCCTAGATCCCGAAGTTTTCAATCTTTAGTGCTTTATTTCTTGACCTATATTCGACCAATCACCAAAATTAGTACCATAGACCTATTCGGCCAAATAGTAATCCCGAAGGACTAATCGCACCTTTAATCCAATCATGGCTCTTGGCCGAATGGAACTACTCACTTACCCCACTTACCGAAATAATTTGAAATCCCGGAATTATCACTTGGCTTGTCGAGATCCCTACCAAACACTTGTTAGAATCGGCTATAAGTGAAACTATGAGAAGTGGCCTATGGCCGAATAGTGTAGGTGGCTTACCTTTGAAAAAAAAATCAACACCCGATAGTCTCCAACAACGTACCTTGCTGTTAACTACAACAAAGAAATACCACCTTTGTGATTTTTATGACTCATTCAGCCATCCCAAAAGAGAAGAAACAACCCGATTTCTTTAAGGAAGAAAATGCTTACCCCAACGCCACTTGGAGAACTACAAAAGAGAGGTTTGACAGCCCCTAAGAGATTCGGCCAAGGCAAGATGGAAGGGCTAGAATTTTTGACAAGAAAAAGGGGTAGGTTCGGCTAAGGAGAAGCAAGAGAAGTTGGAAGTTTTGAGCAAATTTTGGCAATGTAACAATGGGAGAATTCGCCAAGACAATGAAGAGAGAAAAGAAGAAAAGAAATTGATGGATTTTTGCACTTCTTTTGTGTACAAAGCGATATGGACAGCCCCCAAGGAGTCTAAAATTCGCCAACACCCTCCCTATGGTGATAATTTCACCTTTAATTATCCAAGATAATGCAAGATTTATCTTCCTATTATCTCCTATACACCTCTTCAACAATTATAATGAAAATAAAACACTAATAGTTACTCTTCCAAACCGAAATTAAGAGTCCAAAATTAAGCCAACTCTCCCTCCTCTAACGCAAGCAAAGATAAAAAATAAAACCATATGTCGCTTCTTAGGCTCGAACCAAAGACCTCAATGTCTGCAGCCCCTTACACGCCTCATGCCACTCTTCCCTTAGACTTTCATGTCATGAAACCTCCTCATTAAACTTTAAAGCCTTACTACTTAAGCCCATCACCTCATATCCAAAAAACAAAACACAAAACGCCTCCCGCCACTCGAACTCGTGACTGCGCCTCTTCACCTCCAACACTTAAGTGGCGATGGAACCACTTAGGCAATTAGTTCTTTGTGTCAAGTTCCTTTCGAAAATTTTCTTAACCCCTATCTCACCTAACTTCCTCCTTTAAGCACTTAAAAAGAAATTTTTAGCTCCAAGTCCGACCTAGCTCGGGTTAGTTCTAGGCCCTAGAACATGCTTAATAATCCTAGAATTTAATTCTTCAAGCACATACATGGGAAAATATTTAAATTACAAATAACCCCTAATTTAGGGTGTTACAGTTGCTTTTTAAAAACGCCGCAAAACATAAACTGAGTTTGAGCAAAACGTTGTCGTTCTGCTGTGCTCGGTGTTATCGCCCGTCATCCCCGAAATCCCTAAGTGTTTCTCCTAAAACTTTTCCCTCATTTTGTTTTCTGCTTTATTTTTTCTTCTCAAAGTCCCTCTCCCCAAATTTCTCCTCCTTAAAATTTTCTGCTCAAACTTTTCCCTAAGTTCTGTCGGCCTTTGTTTACTCATATTGCCCAATATCCCAACATTCAACAAACAACGAGGGCATGGAATTTGTAAAAATAAACTTTTTTGACTTAGGGATTTTGTTTATTTATTTTCGTTTAACTTTTTTTTTTTTGTGATGCTGGTGGATTTGGTGGCATGCAGGGTCGTCTTCAGCAAAGGTACGAGGTTGGTTCTCTTTGTCTTCCCTGTCAAGTTAGAGATTAGAAAAAAATCTCATTAATTCTATTTTTGTTTTGTTCTACCTTTCTTAATTTTTATTTTATTTTGCTGTGAATTGGGTTTCTCGTGTCGATTGAAATCGCAATGCAAGGAGGCCTCTGCTTGCACTTTGGGTTAGGTTGCGTAAAAGGTAAGCACACTTTTTTATCTTATTCTTGGATCTAGGCATTCAATTTTGGTAATAACTTAGCCCCAATAAGTCAATTGAATCCCTTATCTACGGTTTGATTTCTCTTGGTATTGGAATTCAGTTTGCTTCATAATCCCAATTGCATTCGAACATGAAATTGCAGTTCTGACTAATTTTCCTTTTGTTTTATTATTATGACTAATTTCTATTAGAACCTTGGCTGTAAAACTTCCAATGTTACAAAAAATTGTAAGGTGATAATTTCATCAAGGTCAAGATGTAGGTTGTTTAACCGAATCGCATAAACAACCTCTAGTCTCCGCTACCATTTATGCTTTACTATTATTTATTACATTTCTGCATTGTCATATCATACTCTTACAATATTAGTTATAACATTCAATTGAAACAGTCTTTAACATAAGACATTTCTAGTTTCTCTATGTAGAAACTATGTACTCTAGTTTCTCTATGTAGTGTGTTCCTTTTTGTATAAAATTGTTTTGTGTTGCTGCAAATTGTAGTGTGCTTGAATATGAAGTTTTGTTTTGCTGCAGGGTCGTTGTGTACTTGTCTGTATTGGGACTGATTAGTAGTGGACCCAATCAGATTACAATAACAACTGTTGAAGGAAACGAAACTGCACAGAACCTTCTTCGCCTGTGGATTTATACAACTGGAAACCTGACGACTTTATCTTTTCATCTGAGGTGAGTTGATTGAGTTGAAATTTTTAAATGTTTTACATCCTTCAATATTAATTTGATTTAATTAGATTTATTATAATTCTGAAAAAAGATAGTTACCAAAAATGATTTTTAAAACCGTAAAATTGACGTGTTATTGGAGCTAAGGTCATTAAAACTATTTGTTCATGTTACTTAAGTTTTACTAAAAAACTTAATTTTAGTTCAATAATTATTAATTTTAGCTTAATCAATTTATACTATTGAGAGAGTCAAAATTGATTATTATGATTCTTGAGTTGAAAAATCATATAAGCGGTTTAATATATTATTTAGTGTGATATTTGTATTATTTTTAGTCCAATATGGTAGTAAAAATTTATGTATTTTGGTACTCAAAATCAACTCTAAAAATTGAATTGAAAACTAAAAAGTTAATTAATATTGTTTAATTAATTTTTAAAAAAAAGATTATATTTGTTTAATAATTCATTGTTATTTTTCTATAATTGTTTTATATTATTAATATTTTTAAAAGTTAAGTACTTTTAATTTTTAAAATTTATTGTAATTTTAAATTTTTAATAAGTTATATATATTTTGTATTTTTATATTTTCATTTCAAAACCCCAGACCCTAAACTTTAAATCCCAAACCTCAAATCCCAAAACTCAAACCCCAATTCTCAAACCCCAAACTATAAACTCAAAACCCCAAACCCTAAATTGTAAACTCTTAACCATAAATCCTAAACCCTAAACCTTAAACCTTAAACCTTAAACCCTAAACCTTAAACCCTAAACCCTAAACACTAAAACACTAAATCTTAAACCCTAAACCCTAAACCTTAAACCTTAAAATCCTAAAACCCTAAACCTTAAAACATTAAACCATAAATCCTAAACCCTAAAACCTTAAAACCCTAAACCCTAAACCTTAAATCTTAAAACCTTAAAACTCTAAACCCTAAACCCTAAAACCCTAAACCTTAAACCCTAAACACTAAACCCTAAACGATCAGCTTTCATAACTAACATAATTTTAAGTTAAGATCAAACTTCATAACTTACATAATACTTGTATAGAAAAAAAAGGATTCAAAATATATAGGCTGGAAACCTGACGGGTTACCTTATATCTCACAGTCAGATATAATGGATCCTCCTTAGGTGTAACAATGCCACGTATGATGAATCTAAACGAATACAAAACTTATCTAATTTTAAGATCAAATTTCATAACTGACATAAGTTTACGATCAAATTTCATAACTAACATAATTTTCCCTTAAGATCAAACTTCATAACTTACGATCAAATGAATTCTAAAATCTGAATTAAACATTAAAAACTTAATAATATTATTTAAAATACCAAAATATATAACATTTATTAAATACAAATACCAAATTAAATATCGAAATAATATAACATTTATTAAATACATAATTAGCTAATAATATTAATAATTAAATTTCATAAAATTAACCTTTAAAACTTGAATTAAATTGCATTCATCATATTGTATTTGACAAATTAAACGTAAAATAATAATAACTTCACAATTTATTATTAATTTATTCTATTAAAAATCATAAAAATTTAAACATAATAATATTAACCACTATTTTAATCAAATCAATTTTAAAATCAATTAAGCCCAAAACCCTAACCTTAAACCCTAAATCATAAACCCTAAAACCTTAAACCTTAAAACCCTAAATCCTAAACCCTAAACCTTAAACCCTAAAATCCTATGTGTAACAATGCCACGTATGATGGATCTTAAAGAATACATAACTTACCTAATTTTGAGATCAAATTTCATAACTTACATAAGTTTACGATTAAATTTCATAACTTACATAATACTTGTATAGAAAAAATAAGATTCAAAGTATATAGGCTGAAAACCTGACGGGTTGCCTTATATCTCACTGTTAGATATAATGGATCCTCCCTAGGTGTAACAATGCCGCGTATGATGGATCTTAAAGAATACATAACTTACCTAATTTTAAGATCAAATTTCAAAAATTACATATCAAATTTCAAAAATTACATAAGTTTACGATTAAATTTCATAACTTACATAATACTTGTATAGAAAAAATAAGATTCAAAGTATATAGGTGGAAACTTTGACGGGTTGCCTTATATCTCATCATTAGATATAATGGATCCTCCCTAGGTGTAACAATGCCACGTATGATGGATCTTAAAGAATACATAACTTACCTAATTTTAAGATCAAATTTCAAAACTTACATAAGTTTACGATTAAATTTCATAACTTACATAATACTTGTATAGAAAAATAAGATTCAAAGTATATAGGTTGAAACTCGACGGGTTGCCTTATATCTCATCGTTAGATATAATGGATCCTCCTAGGTGTAACAATGCCGCGTATGATGGATCTTAAAGAATACATAACTTACCTAATTTTAAGATCAAATTTCAAAACTTACATAAGTTTACGATTAAATTTCATAACTTACATAATACTTGTATAGAAAAATAAGATTCAAAGTATATAGGTTGAAACCCGACGGGTTGCCTTATATCTCACTGTTAGATATAATGGATCCTACCTAGGTGTAACAATGCCACGTATGACGGATCTTAAAGAATACATAACTTACCTAATTTTAAGATCAAATTTCACAACTTACATAAGTTTACGATTAAATTTCATAACTTACATAATACTTGTATAGAAAAATAAGATTCAAAGTATATAGGTTGAAAACGACGGGTTGCCTTATATCTCACCGTTAGATATAATGGATCCTCCTAGGTGTAACAATGCGCGTATGATGGATCTTAAAGAATACATAACTTACCTAATTTTAAGATCAAATTTCATAACTTACATAAGTTTACGATTAAATTTCATAACTTACATAATACTTGTATAGGAAAATTAAGATTCAAAGTATATAGTGTAACACCCCAAACCCGGCCCATGAGTCCTGACTGGATCTGGTATGTCACGGAGTAAAATAATTTGAGTCATTTGGAAGTTTGGTGAAAACTTTGGTAAAATTTGGTTAAGGTATGAAAACGGGTTTGAAAACTTAGTTGGGCTTTTATAAATACAAGTTAATGAGAAACCCTTATGAAAACATTTGATCATGTAGCATTTTAAAATCATCTGAGTTATTGGTGACTTGGTAAATTTTGTTACCCGATGGTAACTTCCTTGAAAACTCGTAGTAGTTATTTAGTTGAAAGAGTTACTTTTAACCGGTTCAATTAATATTTATAAAATTCCTTTTGTAATATAACATGAGTAAAATAAAGCAAATAAATAAACATCCAACAATAATTAGCGGCCTTATTACAACCCAAAATAAAAACTTAGAAAATAAATAAATTTTGACTTAAGCAAAGTAAAAGCAAATCCAACAACAAGCATGGCCGCCTCGAGTCCTCTCCTGCTCCATCTCCGCGATCTACTCATCTGCAAAATGTTAAGGGAAGGGGTGAGTCACCAAGACTCAGTGTGTAAATCCCCCACCCGGAATGTAACTCATACACAAAATATTAATTAACACGCAAATATACACCCAACCTAACCATCCATACTCCTTAACTACCCCGTGTAGTCAAAACCACTGATGACTTAGAGTCACAAATTATATGATGGGGCCAACCCATCGTGTGGTCAAAACCACTGATGACCATAGGTCACAATATATCAAGTGTGGTCAAAACCACTGGTGGTACCAAACCACTGGGACTTAGTCTCAATTTATCAATCGGTGTGGTCAAAACCACTGATGACCATAGGTCACAAATAATCTGATGGGGCCAACCCATCTTGTGGTCAAAACCACTGACGACAGTCCATAAAATCATCCCCCTCCTCTCATCAATCCCACCATCACATGCTTATATATCAATTATCATATATCATGTCATAGCATTTAACATCATGTGATGGCATGCAAATCATATATTAAAAATCACAAGTTAGGGGACTTACCCGGAATCCATGCTTAGCCACAAGCAAAACACTACCAAAAAGGTGAATAACAACAATAATCATGCAAATTAATAATGTGTGTAGTGAGTTCTTACACACCTGTTCTACCGAAATTCCTAGATCCCGAAGTTTCCAATCCTTAGTGCTAGATCTTAACCCTATATTCGGCCAATCATCAATGTTAGTACCATAGGCCTATTCGGCCATATCCACTCAATACCAAAGGTTCTTACCTTAAACGGATTTGGTTTCCAAACAAATCCCGAAAATGTCACTTGATTTGTCGAGATTCCTACCAAAACACTAGTTAGAATCGGCTTGCTCAATTATATTTCAACAAGGCTTATGGCCGAATGTCATAGCTTACCCACCATGCTTACCTTAAATCCCGGAAGACCTCTCAATTCTCCTTAATGTTGGCTTCTAAGAAGGGTTACAAATCCAAGTCCCTGAATAGATTTGATCATACAAGAACACATGATTAAGCCTCATGGTTTCGGCTAGCCATACAAGAACAAAGATTGAACACAAAGAGAGTCCCTTACCACACCATGAAAATCGGCAGCACCTTATTGGGGATGTGAGATTCGGCCTAAGCACAAGATGGAGGGCTGGAATTTGAGAAGAAGAAAGGGTGTATTCGGCTAAGAAGAAACAAGAGAAGCTGGAAATTTTTGAGCAATTTTGACTAAGAATCAAGGGAGAATTCGGCAGCACAATGAAGAGAGAAAAAGAAGAAAAGAACTTGATGGATTTTTGGGCACTTCTTTGCTATAACAAAATCAAATATGGACAGCCCCCAAGGAGTCCAATATTCGGCAAACACCCTCTTGTTGGTGATAAATTCCAGCCCTTAATTATAAAAATTAAGCAAGGTTTATCTTACTTTAATCTCCTATCCTCTCTTCAACAATTTAATAGCAAAAAACCACTAATAATTCCCCCTTCTAGCCGAATATGTGCAAAAAATATTAAGCTTATGTTTATCCCATTAAGAGTCCAAAATGAAGCCATCACCTCTCTCCCATTCATGCCGGCCTTGAGGAAAAAAAAAGAAAAAAACCAATCATTGCTACTCGTTCGAACTCAGACCTACAACATGACCTCCCTTAAATGCCCCAGGCCACTTCTCCCAATTTGACTTTCATGTCAAATATCCTCACCATTTAATTATAAGGCCTTCCTAGGCCGATTCCCTTTCCAAAGCAAAATAAAATAAACTCTAAGACGCAACCTAGGCAGTTCGAACCCGTGACCTGCCCAATTGCCACCTCCAAGCCCAAGCCACTCCACCAACTCACTTTCATGCCCCAAACTCACCCTCAAAATTCTTTAAAACCTTCCTTACTTGGCCCCTTCCTTTAACGCCCTAAAAAGCCCAAAACAAAACGCATTCCCCCTTCCCAAGAATCGAACCCAAGACCTCCCATCCGTCACCCCTAAGCCTTTAAGTGGCGCAAGCAAGCCACTCTGCCACTTAATTCTTTTAGTCATGTTTCTACCGAATTTTTACTTAACCCCTATCTCCTAGCTTCCTTCCTTTTAAACCCTTAAAAAGAAATTTTTACTTCCAAATCCGACCTAACTCGGGGTTATGTCAAGACCCTAAATATGCTTAAAATCAAAATATTTATTTCTACAAGCACACACATGGGAAATTAATTAAATTTTTAACAACCCCTAATTTAGGGTGTTACATATAGGCTGGAAACCTAACGGGTTGCCTTATATCTCACTGTTAGATATAATGGATCCTCCCTAGGTGTAATAATGCCGCGTATGATGGATCTTAAAGAATACATAACTTACCTAATTTTAAGATCAAATTTCAAAACTTACATAAGTTTATGATTAAATTTCATAACTTACATAATACTTGTATAGAAAAAATAAGATTCAAAGTATATAGGCTGGAAACCTGACGGGTTGCCTTATATCTCACTGTTAGATATAATGAATCCTCCCTAGGTGTAACAATGCCGCGTATGATGGATCTTAAAGAATACATAACTTACTTAATTTTAAGATCAAATTTCATAGCATTATTTACATAAATTATTATTTAACAATTTAGCTATATAATTTATTGTCAACATTAGACTTCAACAACTACGAAATGGATAGGAGTTGGATGAAATTGTCAAGGGTAAGCAACGGCTATCAAAATGGAGTAGAAACTTTTCTAAATTTCACATTTCAAAATGCAAGCCAAGAGAATATGATTCTTTGCCCGTGTAAGAAGTGTTGCAATATTAACTGGCATTATCGTGAAGTGGTCTACAAACATCTACTTGTTGATGGCTTTGTCCGGGGGTACAAAATATGGTTTTTTTCATGGAGAGTGTACATCTAGTGGAGCATCTTCATCGATGAATCTCGGGTATCCTTATAGTGCTTTCAATCAGAATGTTAGTGACAATAACATGGAAAACATGTTGCGGGATGCTTTTAATATGCGCAATGATGGTTTCGGGTCATTTCCACCTGACTTGGGTGCAACCGATGATCATAATTTTGGTGGAAATACTTTCACCAAAGGGAAAGAAGTGTCTGGGATGAACGACCAAATGAAGAAGAGGCAAGGTTCTACACGTTACTTGGTGAAATGAATGAAGAAGCGTATGAGGATCAAAATTTTCCAAACTATCATTTCAGATTCGTCTTTTTCACTTGAAATGTTTGGGGTGGACCGAAAACTCGTTGACAATGTTGTTAGAGTTTCTGCAAGAAATGTTCCCGTTAGCAAAAATCCCTCAATCTTCCAAAGACATGAAGAAATTGATAAAGGATTTGGGCCTTGGATACAACAAAATTCACAGTTGCCCAAATGACTACATGTTGTATTGGGGCGACCATATAAACCAACAGTGCTATCATGTATGCGGCCAATCCCATTGGATTAATAGAAATACAGAGGACGGTAACGAGGATGAACACAATACACAGTCAAAGAAGTAGCCAGTTAAGATTTTACGGTATTTTTTGCTAATACTAAGGCTTCAACAACTTTTCATGTCGTCGAAGACAGCCGAATCAATGATGTGGCACCGTGATGGATGAACCGATGATGGGTTGTTAAGGCATCCTATAGATTCTTTAGCTTGGAAATGTTTTGACTCCAAATTTCCAAGCTTTGGAAGCGATCCTCAGAGTGTGAGGCTTGGGCTAGCATTCAATGGATTTAACCCTTACAAACTCATGAGCACATCGTACAGTATTTAGCCTGTGGTGCTTGTTCCCTACAATTTTCCTCCATGGATTTGCATGAAACAATCTTCTTTTATCTTGTCTATGATTATACCTGGAGAGAAAGGGCCGGGAAATGATATTGACGTCTATTTGCAGCCACTTGTTGACGAGTTAAAACAACTATGGGCTGGTGTTCAGACATACGATGCAATAAGAAAAGAGAACTTTAATTTACGTGCGACTTTAATGTGGACTATTAACGACTTTTCGGCTTATGGTAATTTATCTGGTTGGAGTACCAAGGGACGTTATGCTTGTCCGTGTTGTGCTGCGCAGACATGTTCGTAATGGTTATATAATGGGAAGAAGTTTTCTTACATGGGGCATCGTCGGTGGTTACCGAAAAATCATACATTTAGATTTCAAAGTGCTCAGTTTGATGGTACTGAAGAGTTCAGACTAGCTCCTTCCCAGACCGGTGGATCCGAAATATTGTTAATGTTGAAAGATATGAATTTCATTTATGGGAAGATGAATCAACCGGCAAACCCGTATAGAAATAGAAGATCTAGGGATGAATCTTATGATGAATCTGATGAAGAGGATGATCCTAATAAGGAGGACTTGTGGAAAAAAAGAAGTATTTTTTTCGAGTTGCCTTATTGGGAGCATCAGATTTTACGTCATAATCTTGATGTCATACACATAGAGAAAAATGTTTGCGAGATCATCATTGGGACTATTTTGAATGTCGATGGAAAATTGAAAGATAATCTTCAGAGTCGACTTGATTTAGTCCACATGGAAATTCGGCGTGAGCTTCATCCCCGAGCACTTCCGAATATGAAATATCGGTTGCCGCCTGCTATTTTTTCAATGTCGAAGACGGAGAAAGAAGTGTTCTGTACGGTGTTGAAGGATATAAAGGTCCCGGATGCATATGCATCAAATATATCGCAATGTGTGAGTCTTAAGGATCGAAGATTATATGGCTTAAAATCGCATGACTATCACATATTGATGCAAGACTTATCGCCGTTGCTATGCAAAGTGTTGTATGTCGAAAAAGGTGACGGCTCCTGTAATTGAACTGTCAAATATAATGAAAGGCATTTGTGGTAAAGTTTTGAATGTTCAAGAACTTGAGAGACTACAAGATCAAGCTGCATTGACTTTATGCAATCTGGAGAAGATATTCCCGCCTTCCTTCTTCACTATTATGGTGCACTTGTTAATTCATCTCCCGCGTGAAGCACTTCTTGGTGGACCTGTTTTCTATCGATGGATGTATCCCATTAAAAAGTCTTACTTTATTTGCAAAATATTCCTTCATTCAGCTCAATGCCTTTACTTGCAACTTTTGATAATGTTGTATATCGTGTTTAGGTTCCTTTCCAAATTGAAGTCATACTGCTGCAATAAGCGTTATCCTGAAGGATCAATTGCCGAGGGCTACTTGGCAGAGGAATGTATGACTATCTGTTCGAGGTATTTGGAAGATGTTGAAATAAGAATGAACAGACCAAGTAGAAATGTTGGGCTCACAGATCATAATTTGGCTGAAAGTTATTTATTTTAAAGTTTCGAAGAACCGATCGGCAAAGTTAAAATTACAGAATTAGACGATAGATCGTGGGTCCAAGCACATCGATACGTTCTTTTTCATCACAATTCAATAGAACCATTTCGAAAGTAAGTGTTACAATTTGATAAATACTCATCAATTATGATTTGTTTGTCTTCTAACAAAGTAAAACCTTTTTTACCGTAGTGAGTACAAACAAATATTGAGAGCTCGTTCACGATCTCGAAGATTAAATCGATGAGAAAGTAATAAGTTGTTCGCAGAATCATTCCATGAATGGTTAAGCCAAATGGTATGCAATTTAAGTTTTCATTGACAAGTAATAAGGTTTTCTCATAACATTCATAATTACTCGATTTACTTTCGACTCGATAGGTTTGGAGTCGAAATAAAGTAAATGACGACGTTAAATGGCTTTCACAAGGTCCAAACAGATTAGTTAAAAGATATAGTGGCTTCCTTATCAACGGATATAGATTTCATACAAAGTATCACGAGAGATTGCGGAGAACCCAAAATTGCAGAATTGTTGTTAATTCTTCGATTACAAGTTATGCTAGTGCTAGGGATAGTAATCCGGTCGAGGGGAATCTGGAGTATTACGGACTTATTACTGACATCATTGAGTTGGATTATTACAAAAAATGCAAAGTTGTCTTATTTCGAGGTGATTGGGCTTATGTGAATACGGCTCGCGGAATTAAAAACGATCAATATGGCTTTACAATGGTGAATTTCTCTCGATTAATTCACACCGGAGAACAACTGATGGATGAGCCGTATGTGTTTTCTTCTCAAGTTAAACAAGTTTTTTACTCGGAAGATCCAATTGATGAGGGTTGGTACGTTGTACTTCAAAACACTCCTAGAGACTTCTTCGACATTGGCAGTGGAAGTAGAGATGACATAGTCGAAAGATCAGAAACATTGCCTTTTCTAGAACAAAACTTAAATGAAAATATCCCTAGTACTAGTCAACAATTTCAATGGGTTCGTCAAGATATGGACGAAGATATTTACGAAATATGATTTAGTAAGATTTTACGATTTATTATTTATATGTAATATTATAATTTTAATGTTGGGCATGTTATATAATTTAACTATTTTAAATGTCCTATTATTGTTGTTATTTGTTACTAAAATTTTGAACTATTTTATGTGTATTGCAGGAAAAATGCCTAGAAGCCGATTACGAGATTTAAATATTGATCGCGATACTCCAAATCCAGAAGAAGCTAATAGTGAACAGCAAACAGTTGTTGGATCTTCTACTCTGCCGGACATAGATGACGAGCCTAGAGAATTTGAAAGTAATGTTAAGTTTATTTTACATGCATGTTGAATTTTATTATTGATTCATTTTCAATTTTAATATAATAATATATCATTTTTCAATTTGAAGGTGGTGGGATGCAGAGGTCGGGACGTACATTACTTAAAGATTTATACGACTTAGAGCCTACCGATCGTGTTAAAGTAAGGAGAAACAATCATGGCCACTGTTGGATCTCAAGCTCGATTGTTAGGAGGCTATTTGGGCATTATAGCAGAAATGCCAATAAGTTGCCCATTAACTACGAATCATGGCATCACATGCCCGATGCCAACAAAAATCGTGCTCTCGAAAATATTAAGGTAACAAAACGTGAATGTAATTTATAATACTTTAATTTAATTTTCATTTATATTAACTTTTATACTTTTTTTCTTGAGGTAGATTTAATTTAGAGGTCTCGATGACTATGTTAAGAAGACATTGGGTAAAAATGGAGAGACAATAAAAGCACGCTCAAAAATAATATTTTAAGAAAGACATAAGCCTCAACGAAAAATTAAGAAATGTTCCACGGAATGTTGAGGTATCAATGGGAAGATCAAGTTAGATTTTGGAATTCAAAAAAGGAGAGGTATTACGTACTTCTAAAATCTTATAAATTATTTGGTTTATAGTATTTACTATATATATAATTCAAATTGCATTACGCAGACCGTGAGCTAGTTGGAATAAGCGTGACGAAATAGAAATTCACTTATTACCAGCGAGTTCTAGAAGTTTTGCTTGTGTAGCTGAGGCCGAGGTATTATAATTTATTAATTATGTCAAATATTAATTACTTTATACTATTAAATTATATTTTTCTGCTAAAATGTAGGAAACTTCGACTGGTCAAAAAATTGGACGCGTTCAGCTTTTTGACATTACGCATAGAAAGAAGGATGGATCTCCGATGACATCCAAGTGCGTAAATTTTGGTATATTTACTTAATAAAATTTTATTTTTTATAAATACTTCTAATGTTTAATTATAATAGTTTAATTCATCGTTTATAGTTCTAAATTTATAATGTTAAATTATGTTGCATTCTTTCTTATTTATATATTTCGTTTCTAACTCTTTCATTGATTTATTAGGATAAACTAAAGGAGAAGAAGGCGGAGTATGAAGTGGTTGCTTCGACTGATAGTTCTGTTAATCTTGAGGAGATTGATAACAGAATTATTACAGATGTTTTGGGTCCTGAAAGGTACGACTGCTTCGACTGATAGTTCTGTTAATCTTTAGTATATTTTTAGTAGAATTATCACTGATGTTTTTGGTCTTGAAAGGTATGGACGGGTTCGATTTAAAGGATCTGGTGTTACCCCGACCCAATATTTTGGATCCGCCTCCCAGCAGTACATGCCTCCCGGGTGTCAATCTCGTGCTGAAGTTTAGAGGCTACAAAATCGGATAACTCAGATGCAAGAGAGCACGGTTGAGCAGAGGCAGCAAATTGCTGATGTTCAAAGAAAATATGAAGAACTCCAACAACAGCTTAGAGCGAATGTGGAAGCGGCAAGAAGAAGAGGAGGCAAAGAAGATCGGTGAGAGAGAGGCAAACAGCAATGCGAGGGAGGCAGAGGCAAGATCGATGCTAGCAGAGCGAGCGTAATGAAAGTACGAAGAGCTCCAAAGACCTGACTTCAAAGATATGATGCAGATGTTTCAAATGATGTAAATCGCCATCTTAGACATTTAGTTTCTCGTTGTAAGAAGTTTTGACATTATTACATTTAACATTATTGTTACAATATTTTCAGTTATCATTCATTTAATTTATTAAATTCTAAGTATCATTTAGAATTAATGTATTTGGTGTGATTTTTATGCTAAATTTGCTGTTTTGGGTTGGAATTATATACTGTTATTGGTTGGTTTTAGTGCAGGAGGGGTATAATATTAAAAAAATTGCACTTCGAAAATCTGTACAAATTAGCGGCGTTTATATAAAAGCGCCGCTAAATGTCAAGATTTTTTAGCGATGTTTGTAAGGAAAACGCCGCTAAAAGCCATGGTCTTTAGCGGTGTTTTTTGGAAAAGCGCCACTAAAGGCCATGACTTTTAGCGGCGTTTTTTGGAAAAGCACCGCTAAAGACCATGACCTTTAGCGGCGTTTTCTTGGAAAAGCGCCGCTAAAGACCATGACTTTTAGCGGCGTTTCTTGGAAAAGAAACGCTAAAGACCATGACCTTTAGTGGCGTTTCTTGGAAAAGCGCCGCTAAAGACCATGACCTTTAGTGACGTTTCTTGGAAAAGCGCCGCTAAAAGCCATGACCTTTAGCGGCGTTTTTTGGAAAAGTGCCGCTAAAGGACATGACTTTTAGCTGCGTTTTTTGGGAAAGCGCCGCTAAAGGCCATGACTTTTAGCGGCGTTTTTAAAAAAAGCGCCGCTAAAGGCCATGGTCTTTAGCGACGCTTTTCTCACAAAAGCAGCTAAAAGTCATGGTCTTTAGCGGCGTTTTTTCCTCATAAACGCCACAAAAATATGCGGCGGTTGTATTGGCGGCGTTTTTTGTGGCGCTTAGAAAAGAGTCGCAAACACTTTTAGTGGAGCTTATAAACGCCGCTAAATGCCAAAAAAACGCCGCTAAAAGTCTGTTTTGCTGTAGTGGTACAGCATCACAAAAGAAACAACAAAATGATTCAACTAAAAATGTTTATTTATTGTTAGTATATACAGTTGAGTTCAATACAAATTGTATATTTGTATTATATTTAACTTTGATGTATGTTGTTTTGGTATATATACATATATACTATTATCTTTTAATTTGATTGAAAGATGAAATTAAGAGAAATATTTTGAAACAAATAAATTGATTTTAGCTTTGGGTTTTAATTAAAGATGTCTAATATTTTAAGCAGATTAGTTGGAACCAAATGTCACCAAAGTGACATCTTTTGTGTATATTAGTTTATTTGAAATATCAAGATGATTACATGTATTTGTGATTTATGAGTTTATTAATTGACTCAAAGATAAGTTAATATTTGACAGAATTTCAACGACATTTGTGGTGATAAATGTGTGACAATTATAAGGGACTCTATGTGAGTAATATGTTATTCCAAAGATTGATTTATTGTTTGATAATTTACTGTCAATATTTGATTGCTACAACAAGAGTATCACTTACTGTTAATATTATTGTCCAAAGACTTGATATTAATGTCGTGTTTGGTATATTGAGATGAAATTAGCCATTATTTTGAATTTATTGTTTACTTATGAATATTGATGTGAGTTTGCTTTTATTTATTTTTGTTCTATATTCAACTAGTTCATCTTCTGCTGCTATAATATCTGCTAATATCAATTCTAAACACATGCTTAATGTGACCAATTTCAATGAATGGAAAAGACACTTACTTATAGTGCTTGGTTGTATGGACATAGATCTTGCACTAAGGGAAGAACAACCTGCACCTCTTACTACGGTAAGCACCTCTGATGCTAAAAGGGATTTTGAGAGGTGAGATCGTTCAAACCACATGAGTTTAATAATTATGAAGCACAACATTCCAGAAGTCTTTAGGGGCTTAGAATTTGAAGAGATTACTCAGGCCAAGGGTTTCCTTGATGAAATTGAGAAATGTTTTGCCAAAAATAATAAGGTTGAGATGACATCACTTCTAACTTATTTGATGACAACAACTTACGTTCTAAATAAAGTACCCACTAAAGTAGCTGAAAAAAGAACCTTATGAGTTTTGGATCGATCAAAAGCCTAGTCTAAATCACTTTCACATTTGGGGATATCTAGCTAAGGCAAAGCCTTATAGGCCACATGAAAAGAAATCAAATTTCAAAACAGTGAACAACTACTTTATTGGTTATTCGAGCGATCTAGGGACTATAAGTTTTATGGTCCCACAATTAGGAATATTTTTTAGACGAGAACTATAACATTCTTCTAGGATGTTATGATTGGAGGAAGAAATAAGGTTACAAAGATTGCTTTTGATGAGGAATTAGATTCTAACTTAGTTATTGTTATCACTTTGACGATGTTCAGGTTCTTATACCTATCATTAATCAATAAATGAATCCAGAACCTCAACAAGACAATGTTGAGCAACTCCTTATTCACGATGAGGTAATTCTTCCAGAAAACAAACTCAACAACCTCAAGAACAAGTGCCATTAAGGTGGTCCACGAGAGAGAGGAGAAATACTATTGCAGATGATTATGTTGTATTTCTCCAAGAACATGAGGATGACAATGGAATGATGGAAGATGATTCAATCAACTTTCGCCAGGCCATGAAAATTTCTAATTCTCAAAAGTGGATTGATGTCATGCAAGAAGAGTATAAGTTTATTCAAGACAAAAAAGTTTGAGAACTTTTCCAATTACATGAAGGTGTAAAATTAATTGGTTGTAAATGAATATTTAAAACCAAGAGGGATGCAAATGGTAATGTGGAGAGATATAAGGTCCATATTATAGCCAAAGGATATACTCAGAAAGAAGGCATTGATTTTACAGAGACTTTCTCTTCAATTTCATCGAAAAACTTTTTCAAGACAATCATGACGCTTGTTGCTCATCTTGATCTTGAGTTACATCAAGTGGGTCTTAAGACTACGTTTCTCAATGGCGATATTGAAGAAATAATTTATATGATGCAACTAGTAAACTTTGAGTTCGGAGACCCAAAGAATATGGTTTGCAAATTAACAATATCTATCTATGTACTCAAATAAGCTTCCCATCAATGGTACCACAAGTTTCATCAATTAATTGTCTCGCTCAATTTTGAGATGAATATTGCTGGTGATTGTATGCACAAATTTAATGGGAGCGAGTACTTATTCTTAGTTCTATATGTCGATGACATTTTGCTTGCCACAAATGATATAGGCTTATTACACGGAACCAATAGGTTTTTTTATCTAAGAAATTTTTAGAGGAAAGATCTTGGGGACTCCTTTTTTTGTTTTAGGAATTCAGATACATCGAGATCGATCTTAGGGTATTCTTGAATTGTCACAAAAGAGCTATATAGATAAATAACTCAAAAGGTTTGACATGCAAGGTTGTAGACTAGGTGACAAAAATTTTAATCTTACTTAATGCCCTAAAAGTAACCTTGAAATTCAAGAAATGCAAAATATTCCCTATGCATCAGCTATTTGGGAGCCTAATGTATGCTCAAGTATGTACGTGTCCGGATATTGCATATATTATTGGGATGTTAAGAAGATATTTAAGCAACCCTGGCATGGACTATTGGATAGCAGCCAAGAGGGTTACGAGGTATCTTCAGATAACAAAACATTACATGCTCACTTATAAGAGATCAAATCATTTGGAGGTCGTAGGACATTCTAATTCTAATTTTGCTGGGTGCCAAGATAACAGGAAATCTACATTAAGCTATATTTACCTGTCAGCTAGAGGAGCTATATCTTGGAAAAGTGTCAAACAAATACTTGTAGCTTCTTCCACTGTGGTAGCTGAGTTTGTAATATGCTCTGAGACATCAAACCATGAAATATGGTTGCGAAACTTTGTCTCTAGGCTGTGCATTTTGGAGAATGTAGAAGGACACTTAAATTATTTTGTGGCAAGAAGTCAACAGTGCTATATTTCAACAACAATAGGAGCTCATCCAAGTCAAAACATATTGACATATAGTTCTTAGTTATGAAAGAGAGAGTGCAAAGTGGACAAATATCCATAGAGCACGTTGGGACAAACTCTATGATAATAGATCCGCTCACAAAAGGTTTACCACCTAAGGTCTTTCATGAGCACACTACTCATATAAGTGTTATATTATTTGAAGACATCATGGTTTAGTAGGAGTTTGTATTTTATTTACTTTATGTTTGTTTTCAGACATTTATGTATTTGATTATTTTCTTATCAGAATTGAAGTATTCAATTTATTCAGTCTGTTTGATACTGACCTTACTTAAGTTTAAAGATGACCAGTTGTAAATAAGCGTGTTTGGTTCATAGTACATGTAATTTTCATGCTAGGCATCCATGATTGATCTATGTCATTTGACTATATTTATAAATGTGACCATTGATGAGTTTAGTCATGATTAATATGACAAAGACTGCTTTGATCCTATCTGGATGTAGTTGATGAACAAGATTATTATAAAATACTTATTTATGATAGCAAATTTTGAGCTCACAAGGTTGTACATTTATCAAGAAACATATGTTGTTCAAGTGGGAGATTGTTGGATTAAAATCCTCAATTGTGGACACATGTATAATGTATAATGCTATTATAAAGTGTGATACAAAATCAAGTGACTAATTATGTTATAAGTGTCATAGGTATCAAAGTGTCGTGGAAATAATGTGTAGATACCATAAGTTGTATTTATAATTTGATGAGGGGCCAAATTATAACCATCCAAAACAGATTTAATAGTCGGTTAGTTAAAAAGGCGTAGTGGTCCCCAAGAAATAGAATATATCTCGTATTTCTTTTTCATCCCCATCAGAGAGTTATACTAAAAGAAAAACTATTTTATTGGAAAATCAAAACCTTCTAGGCAATCTCTAATAATAGATTTAGGTATACTTCTGCATATAATTTTATTCTTATTTAAGTTTTGATCAGATTTTGTTTTACGATTCTAACAAAACTAATTAGAAATCCGAGAAAAGATGAGGAAAACGAGTTGATCGGAGTGATATTAGATGATGACAACTCCAACGACTTTGGGCAATAGCTTGGGTGATTGAGAAAAGAAGAAAAGGGTTTAAGTTTTTTTTGAAAAAGAAGAAAAAAACGAAAATGAAAATGACAATTTTTTTATTTTTTATATTTAATTACTTTTATTATTTAATTACATTTAATGATTTAATTAATCATCGCTTTAATTTTTTTCTCCAATTTCCATATCATTAAGTTGGGTAAATATCCTAAATATACCAAAAAAATAAAAAATTTACGGAATTGGGCCGTTTTCTAGAAAATTTACGGAAAATGGCCGTTTTCCCTCAAAACGCGTCCACGTCGGTAGCGTTTTTTGAAATACAAAGCGCGCGCATACACGCGCTTCTTGGCAACTGGTCAACTTTTTCCCTATAAAACCCCTCCAACCCTTTTATTTTTCACACTTTAAACCTTCTCTATATTTTCTCTCAATTTTCTCTCAAATTGCTCTTAAAGTCCTTGAAATTTACTGTCAAATTTCAAAATAGTCCTTTACTATTTACAAAAAGCCCTTTTAATTTTTTAATATATTTTTTGGAAAATTTTAAAATTTTCGATCAGATTACAATGGCTGTGGAATTACTTCGTCTAGACAACAAGCACTTCTCAATCGAGCAAATGAAAATGGTAAGTTTTAATTTTAATTTTTTAATATTATTTAATATTTTTTACAATTATGCAATTTCAATTAATTTTTATTTTTAATTTTTTAAACAGTCTGTAGATCGGGTGTTTGAATGTTATAGTTGCAACATGCATGGTCCCCCATCGTCATTGATCGAGAATTACCTGCGGGAAGCAGATTTTTGGCACGTGGCCACGATAGGCTGAGGGTTCAAGTTGGAGCCGCCTTTCATCAGTGCGTTGATAGAGAGGTGGAAACCCAAGAAGCACACTTTCCATCTTCCATGCGGAGAGTGTACCATCACTCTGGAAGATGTGCATTGCGATTAGGATTTCCGGTGGGCGGCCGGTGAGTCACCGGTCCGCAACTTCGGTGATTGGATGGTCGTATGCTACGAGCTTCTGGGTGCTATTCCGGATAAAATTCATGGAGGTCGGATCGAGATGGCCTGGTTACGAGACACATTCCCAGAGCCGAATGAGGGTTCAACCGAAATAGAGCGAATACGGTATGCTCGAGCATACATTCTTCAGATAATTGGAGGCTATCTGATGCCGGACCTTTCTAGAAACCTCGTACACTTGAGATGGCTGCTGAAACTTGTTGATTTTAGAATAGTCGGTGAATTGAGTTGGGGGTCTGCCGTGCTATCGAGGTTGTATCAGGAGATGTGCGGGACAACGCGGCCGAGTAAAGCGAAAATCGGAGGCTGCCTATCACTACTGCAGTCATGGGCATGGTTTCGATTTCCATTTTTACATCCTCGACTCGACCACCCATATTCATTCCCACTGATAACGAGGTAAATTTAATGTTATATTTTACAATTATTACATAGAATTATAGTATAATTGTATGCTAAAATTTATTTAATTAGGTGGAACCATTCTATGAGTCATCTTGGAATACCTACCTCGCTTGAAGATATACGACTTCTATTGGACCAACGGTCGGAATCACAAGTAAGTTTTGAATTTCGTATTTATAATTTAGTATTTTGTATTTAGTGTCTAGTATTATGTATATAACTAATATTTTAGTAATGTTAATATAGTTTCAATGGACACCGTACGAGGATCCAGAAATTCGGACAGTAATTCCGGAGGAGTTCTTGCAAAATCTGAACAGTTGGCAGGTGAAGGTCCCATTGGTCACCTATGCGACCGTGGAGATGTACCAGTCAAATCGGGTTCTGCGACAATTTGGATTTTGGCAATAGATTCCCGTGCCACTTGAGGTGCTCGATGATGAGCACAAAGTGGACTTACGACAGTTGCACATGGATTGGCTAAGATTTTGGTCAGCACATATCGAGACGTGGGAGAACTGGTTTAGGATCCATGGTAAGCCGTATTTGTTGTCAGAAGAAGAGAGGCGACGGTAACTTCGTCAACAAAGGGAACGTCAGGGCCCCTTAAATCCAAGGAGAAGCGGTGATGAGACGGGGCCATCAACAACACCGACACGACCACCGGCCCATCGATTCGGTAAGCGACACACCGACATCACGCCTTTACCCTTTATGTCGGTCGTACCTACCCTTATAATGTATCCTAACCCATATATGTTTCCTTTTCCCAATCCCACCAAAGTTGGAATGCATGGCGGTTTGAGTCCGTTCCTTACTACTCTAGCTGGCCAGCCGATCTTGAGGCTGTCGTCGCGTGAGGGATCACAGGAGGTACCGTTAGGGAGCACTTCTTTCTACCAGCCTCCTTCGTCATACGGGATTTAGACACCCCCGCCGTGGTTTATGCAAACACCTCCGGGGTCGTTTTTTTATCAATGTGGGTCATCTTCGCAACACCCAGAACCAGACCCAGTGCCAGAGGAACCGGAATCCCTGCCCGAGGTTTCACGACCCCCGCCGGAAGCTAGAAGAAGGAGGAATCAATACGTAACCGCCGAATCCACTGTGTGGCTTGATTTGACCAAGCATCAACATTGATTCGATGGGCTTTTTATTTTTAAATTGTAATAATTTTTTATTTTTAATAAAAAAGTTATTTTTATTTGTGTTTGCAATTTAATTTTAATATCTTCACTAAAATAGAAGTTGTTTATTTTTTATGTAATTTAATTTGAATTTTTTAATAAAATAAAAAGTTATTTTTATTTTTGTAATTTAGTTTTAATATATTTAATAAAATAATAGTTGTTTAATTGTTTATTGTAATTTAATTTTAATATCTTTAATAAAATAGAAATTGTTTAATTTTTTATTGTAATTTAATTTTAATAAATGTAATAAAATAAAAAGTTATTTTTATTTTTATTTTATTGTAATTTAGTTTTAATATATTTAATAAATAAGAAGTTTTCTTTATTTTTTATTTTTATTTTTTGTAATTTAGTTTTAATATATTTAATAAATAAGAAATTTTCTTTATTTTTCATTTTTAATTTAGTTTTAATATATTTAATAAATAAAAGTTTTCTTTATTTTTATTCTTTTGTAATTTAGTTTTAATATATTTAATAAATAAGAAGTTTTCTTTATTTTTATTTTTTGTAATTTAGTTTTAATATATTTAATAAATAAGAAGTTTTCTTTATTTTTATTTTTTGTAATTTAGTTATAATATATTTAATAAATAAGAATATTTTTTGTAATTTTTTGTAATTTAAAGTTTTCTTTATTTTTATTTTTTGTAATTTAGGTTTAATATATTTAATAAATAAGAAGTTTTTATTTTTGTAATTTAATTTTAATATATGTAATAAAATAAAGTTTTTTTATTTTTATTTTTATTTTATTATAATTTAGTTTTAATATTTTAAATAGATAAAAAGTTATTTTTATTTTTATTTTTTATAATTTAGTTTTAAATTAAAATAAATTTTCCAAAGAAAGCGCCTCTCTGACGCGCTTTGTGTCCATCGACAAAGCGGCGTCACGAGGCGCTGCTTTTGTCGACATGGACACAAAGCGCATCTCAAGGGGCGAGCTTTGTTTGCATTTCTCAAAACGGGTTAACGTGGACGCGTTTTGAGGGGAAACGGCCCTTTTCCGTAAATTTTCTAGAAAACGGCCCAATTCCGTAATTTTTTCTATTTTTTGATATTTTTAGGATAATTACCCCATTAAGATTATATTAAGATAGTCAATATCGGTGAGCATATTAGTTTTGGTTAGGTATTGGAGCATATCAATATCGACATGTTTCGATGTATCATTTCGGTTTATCGATATTTTAATTATTTTTAAATATATATATTTATTGTCTTATTTTTAGTTTCTTGATAAATTATGTAAATATTTAAATATTTTCACATATATTTCCATTTTGATTTTTTAGTTTCTTAATAAATTATATTAGTTTGATAAAAAATATCATATATTATATATACATGCAAATATATCTCAACTACATTCATATAAATATTTTTATATGTAAATAAAAATTTTAAATTACTAATTAGGTTCAATAATTTAATTTAATAAAATTTAATTTTAAATATAATTATAGGACAATTAAAGTGCTTAAGACAAAAAAATTTAAAAATTAATTTAAAATATCAACAATTTGCACCAATCAATACAGGCTGGTATACACCGATACAATACGATATTAATCAAAATGGGCCAAAACACATCAAAATTTGGACCGAAACAGATGATAGACTACTTAGTACTGATTTAAGTCTAAAACAATATGTACCGGTTGGTACGATTGGTACCATATCGGTATTGACCACCATGGTTTATACATTATTTGCCACTTTGAATCGCTACTTGGAAAAAATGAATTCTTTAGCAATTGTCAATTGCCACATCAATAACATTTAACAGAACTAATGGTCAATCTGAAATTTCATCAATCAAAGGGCTTAGGATGTGTTCTCCATTGCAATAGAAAAGTACTTTTAAGTCAAAAGTGCATTCTCGTCACAAAAGTAATGAGAGCATTGGTTTTTGGAGTCAAAAGTTAGGTCAAAATGTGTTTTTTCATCCAAATGTAAAAGCTAAAATTTACATGCTTTTGGCTTTTGCGTATGAAAGTGAAATTATCAAAATATTTTTATTTATATTAATTATTTTAAAAAATAAACTAATTTATATTTTATACATCATTATATTAAATTATTTAAACTTTATTTATTATGATATTTAATTTTTAAAATATTTATATATCATTAATTTTACAAATGATTTATACTAATTACTTAACAAGTATTTAAAGTTTATATTTAATTTATTATTATATTAAATTATTTAAAATTACATAACTTAATAAATTTTTACTTTCTACTATTATGCTTAAAATGATATTTTAACCTTTAACCGTAATTTTTAAAAACAATAAAAAATACTAAAAATAACAAACTACATTTTTCCTACAACATTTTTTCACATTTTTTTCTAAAATAAGTCCTTAATTAATGCAAATTTCAAGTTTGAATGCGTTTATGATCAAGGGACTTAATTGTTTTATTTTTGGAAGTACCAAAAATTTTCAAATAAAGATGTTATTGGAAATAAATGAAAATTAGGAAAGATTATATTAGTACATAAAATAAAGGAACTTCATTTTTTATTTGAGGAATATTTCAATTTATTTATCACATGCACTCCCAGATGCTGGGACTAACTTAAAATTCTTTATTGTGTTTAATGTCAGGAGTCTAATGTGTGTAAACTTAGTATGCAAAATTTCAAAAATATCAATCTTGTTGTTTTGTTCCATTGCAAGCTGCTTCCAAAAAGTATTCGCATTCCAAACACTCAATCTTTCAAATTCGTAACAACGAGTGTTCATATTTCATATATTTTACACTCTTATATTTAACATTTTGTTCGATTTTAAATGAAATATCACTTATCATTGTACATGTTTCGTGTCTTTTTTATGTTTAATTGCCTTTCTAGTTAATTATGCTTTATTTTTATAAGATTTCAATAGTTGATATTTAATTAGAGCCTTGAACCAGGTTTATAGAAGCTTGAGGCTCAGATTTGAAGTTTATTGGATGCTAAAATGAGGTTATGAGTCAAACGGGATGAGGCGTAGCTGAAACCAAGTGACTCGAGTGAGCCTAATGCCCTTGACCGATCGACACTCCAACGCCACACATCGACGCCCCAGCGTGCGACCATTCCAGCCCCCCTCGTCATACCCTTGGCTCCCCAACGTAGGCTCTACTGCCTTGATGAAATCCTCCACATTTTAGTCGAGTTTAGAGGGCATTTTGGTCTTTTAAGAGTTTTATGATCCCAATCAAGCTTCAATAACTTAGCTTAGGTTAATTAGACAATATAAATATTATATTTTTAGAGGGAGTTAAGGTTTTTGCTAGTTTTTCTTACTTTATAGTATCTTCTTGTTTATTGCATTTTTTCAACTATATGGCTTCCTAAACTCCCTTTTCTAGTTGAAGGTTAATTAAAAGTTTGATTCAATAAATTTATGAGACATAATTTAGGCTTTAATCCTTTTTGTTCTTTAATATTCACACATCTTTTGTTATAATTATAAGTGTTTGAATTTATTAAATATTTGGCTAGTATTTGATACTTAGAGAGATTTTCTTATCAATTAGACTAAATAAATCTATAATTGTTTATTTTATTCTAATACTAGTGATAAACTGTATAAATTATTTATGTCATAGTTTATGATTATGTGGTGTAGATGTGTGATATAGCTTTATAAATCTCGTTAAGATGAATTTGTTAGTTAAAATTAAGTCTTTTAATTTTTAATATTATCGGTAAGTTAAATATTAGGTATTCAATTATAAAGTTGTTTGTTGGATAAGAAAATAATTTCAAATAAGTTCTCTCTTTATTACTAAACAAGTAAGGACAGGTTGATTGTGTATGCCGACAAACCTATCCCTCGTTTGCATTGATAAACCAATCGATTGTTGGCTAAGATGGCCAGGCTTGGTCTTGGGCGTAGGCCTAAGCTCAGCTCATGAATGCAAGTCAACAACACCGTAACATGGTAACTATGGAAAAGTTGTCTGCCAAAGAACCCTGAAGCAGTAAACCTGTCGTTCGAAAAAAAAAAAAACTAACGAACTTAGCCGATGCTATTCAAACCTTCAAACTTTGGCCCAAATCCTTCAACCATCGTTTCCATATTAAAATCATGCAAGCAAATTCCTGAAATCTCTCAAATTCATGGCTGTTTCATTAAAACTGGACTTGATAATGACCCTTTCATTATAAGCAAGCTTCTTCTTTCCTCTTCACTGCAAGATATAAAATATGCAGCCTCCGTCTTCAAGCAAATTGACAACCCAAATCTCTTCATGTACAATTGTATCCTTAGAGGCTTTTCCATTAGCAATAACCCAAAACAAGCTTTTAGTGTTTTCAATAACTTGAGGGCTAAAGATGGGATTTTTCTGGACCAGTTCTCTTTCATTACTACGCTTAAAGCATGTGGCCGTGAATTGGCAATTTTTAACGGTCAAATGATTCATGGGTTGGCTTTGAGATCTGGGCATTTGTTTTTCATCAATGTTAAGAATGCCCTTTTGCATGTTTACAGTGTTTGTGGAAGAATGTTTGATGCTCATAACTTGTTCGATGAAAGTCCTGAAAGGAACGATGTCGTTTCGTGGAACACTCTGATGGGTGGGTATCTTGATGTTTCTAAACCTGATACTGTCATAGGTTTGTTCAGACAAATGCGTTGGACTTGTTTGACAATGAGTGTCACTACGTTTTTGACTGTTCTATTGGCTATGGGTGAAGTACGGGATTCATTTGGGGGAGAGTCAATTCACGGGCATTGTTTGAAACTTGGGTTTTGTTTTGATTCAAATCTGGTATCTGCTTTAATCGATATGTATACGAAAACTGGGAATGTTTATTTAGGGCGTAGGGCTTTCGATGAGGTTGTAGCAAAGGATGTTGTACTCTGGAATTGTATGATCAGCAAGTATGCTGAAAATGGCCTGCTTGAGGAGTCTTTAGCTTTACTACGTCTCATGAAAGTTATGCAAGTTAAGCCTAATTCGACTACATTGGTATCTTTGCTTTCAGCTTGTGCTGCCTCCGGAGCTATAAATATAGGACTTTGCATAGGTAATTATGTGGAAGAGGAAGGAATACCACTGGATGCGGTTATCGGGACGGCTCTCGTCGATATGTATGCAAAATGCGGTGTTTTAAACAAGGCCGTTGATGTGTTTCATAGGATGGAGAGCAAAGATGTAAAATCTTGGACTGCAATGATTTCAGGTTACGGAGTGCATGGTTTTGCCCAAGATGCCATTAGGTTATTTTATCAAATGGAGGAAGAAGGCTTTAGACCTAATGAAGTCACTTTCTTAACAGTTTTGAGTGCCTGCAGTCATGGAGGGCTAATCACAGAGGGGACAAGTTGCTTTGAGAAGATGATTCAATATGGTATCTTGCCGAAAGTCGAACACTATGGATGTATCATTGATCTTTTTGGCCGTGCTGGATTGCTAGAAGAAGCACATGATTTAATCAAAAGCTTGCCCATTAAAGGTGATGCTACTGCATGGCGTGCTCTGCTTTCAGCTTGCCGAGTATACGGGAACATTGAGTTGGGGGAATCCGTGAAGGGTGTATTGGTGGGATCTTATAATCAACATCCAACAGATTCAATCCTTCTTTCTAGTACATATGCTATTGCTGGAAGGTTGCAGGATCAAACCAGGATGCAGGCAATGGAAAAAGAAATGCTCAAAAGGGCTGGGATTAGGTCAGTTGGAAAGGAGGATAAGATGCTTAAGGAAGCTGGATATAGCATAATTGAGATGGACAATGAAGGGTTTGATCTTAATTCCTAACAAACTTCACACAATCAACCTGCAGATTACTCAATATGTCTAACAAGATCAGTTTTTTCTTTTTTCCCTCCATTTATTTATTTATTTTCAAATAGATATAGGATCAAGTGCATTGCAGGAAAATGCAGCTTCTTTTAGATGCTTGAAAGGTTCTTTATCCTATGTTTATTCCATATGAATTCCACTTGTTTAGAGATTAGAGATATAATCAATTTAAGCGCTTATAAGATGGAGTTCATAAATGAAAGAAATGTAGAGCTTCTCTGATTTTTTTTTTTTTTCACTTAGTGTACAAAAAAAGGTAACAAAACGCTTCAAAGAAAATATCAATTAGGATCCAAAAAAAAAAAAAAGCAGCAAAAGTTACGAGGGATTCCTCACAGATGCAATTCTTAAATCCTTTCACTTTCTCGCCTACATTCTAAATATATATTTCTCACTCTACCTGCAAATTTCTTATACACAAGCCAGTCTTCTTCAAGAGAAACCGACAGCATTCAAGCTCCAAAACTAATATGCACGAATGATATTATGCCGTTCACATACTTTAGCCCCATTTTCAGCCCACCATTTTTCTGCTTGTCCTTCTGTGAAATGCTTCCGACTGCAGAAAAGAGCATAAAATCCTTCAGTACAATTAGACCAAAGTTTCAAATTTATACCTTGAATACTGCATGATAACCTTGTATATATAAATGCTTTTGGAACTTAATGACAACTTTTTACTTCAATTTAAGCTTGTTTGTCGATGATATTAATAAGGCAACAGCCATAACTTGATCATTACCCAAAAGAAAAATGAAATACCACAATTGTCAGCACAATGAATGGGTGTGAGATTACTGAAGCAAAATGCATATTTAAGTGCGGTTATACTAGAAGGTTTAGTAATGGTTCAATTGTGTTGACTTCAAACAGAGGATCATGAATACATACCTAAAGCGAACACGCTTGAGTGCATTACTTCCATCGGGAAAGGGTGATAAAGTTATGTACACTCCTGGCTCGTCGTGTATTACCGTCTCTGACTTTTTAGTTTGTACTTTGGTTCCGTGAGATGTGGATAGGTTGTTGGCATTGCACTTATTGTTACTTGGTGCAGATGACATCATGTTGCTTGCATGGCTGCAACTGGAGAACACATGTTCAATATCTGAACTGTGTTTGGCCATAGGACTGGTATTGCCGGCATTATGGCATGTTGGAAGTCTGTTAGCCGCCTCCTCCAACTGCAAGATCAGTTGAGCATAAACATATCAGAAAATAATAAAGTTAGGGGCTTGCAGTTGCAGAACAAGAAATAGCAATCTTCCTCCAAACCTGAGCAGTAAGAGACTTAATAGCTTCCTCCGCTGCTTTGTATTTTTCAGCTTCATTTTCTGCTATTGCAGTGACCTCCTTTAATCGCCTTGATGTATTTTCAAGCTCAGCTTCAAGATGTTGGGATTTGCATGTAAGATCTTCGACCTGCAAGGAATATCCAGCACATTTAGTATCTTCTCATCATTCCTTTGAATTTAGATAACTAAAGCAGTTAAATATAATCAAAATTCAACAGCAATGGAGAGATAAAGAGAAACAAGTCTCAATGAAATTTCACATCATCGTCATAGACTGCCTTCAGCAGAAGTAACATAGGTATTTACAGATTAGTCTCTTCCATCAGCATCATCTGCCTTTTTGTTAAAGTTGTACTGAAGCAACTTCTAAATAAAACAGATGAGTTCTCCAATGCGTTCTCATTGCTCCAAATGCCAAAGCCTAAACGAAGTAACAAAGTAGTAATTCCAAAATAAGATCTCAACAGTTTACCTGTGCCCTTAAAGTTATGATCTCTTGGTTGAGACCGTCATTCATTTGCTTTGAATCATCAAAAGTTACAGTCGAAGATCGAGTGCTCGACTTTCCTGAAGCAGGAGAGGCTGCTCGAGATGTCTTTCTAGAAACTGAAACTGGTAAATTTTTCTTAGAATCTCCAACTGGAGAAAGCGATAGCTTTGGTGTATAAAATCCTCCGAGATGAAAATTCCCGTTCTGAGCTGGGAAAAGGGTCCGATTATGTAAGTCTAGTTTCAGTTCATGCTTGCAGTTCCCACTTTCAGACTGATTACACGAGCCAGCAGCAGACAGTCTGGAGAGTTGTGTATGTGACCTGGGAGCTAAAACATCTTTATCTATACTCTCATTGGATTTACGAGGAAAGATTCCATTTCGGACTTTAGGAATCCAGGCATTAGAAACAGGGTCTGCACCTTTTTTCAATTTAGCAAAACAATCATCACACACTCTATATGGTTTGTTAATAGTTGGAGCCAATGAAGCCTTTAGAGATTTCCTCATAGTGCATGCTTTGCAAAAGAATAGTCCACAATTATAACAGTTGTGACGCTTTCTTCTGAAACCAAATGGATTTCGACAACCAGAGCACATAGAAGGATCAGCACTAGATACCCATTTATGAAGACATACAACTGCAGAAAAGTTTGAACCACAAACTACACTCTTAACTTGCTTATCTTTCAGGAAATTAATAAGGGTTGGTGTATTTCTGTCATCAGTATCTCCATGTCCTAGTTGCCCATTTGTGCCCTTTCCCCAAGTAAAAACCTCTTTTTTTGAATTCAAAATAGCAACATGATACGATCCGCATGCAATTTCTTCAACAATGCTATCTGTTATTTTACCTTCAACCCGAGTTGGAACCTTGCCATCAGTTGTAGGACTCCCCAATTGACCATAAGCTGAACTCCCCATTGTATACACTCGTCCTGAGGTTGTAAGAGCAACTGTGAGATCATGTCCACATACAACCTGGCTGATGTTGTCATCAAATAGAGCACCTACACTTTGGGGGCAGAGTCTAGGTTCTTTATCGCCATGCCCGAGTTGGCCTTTATCTCCATCCCCCCATGTAAACAGCTTTGTTGAAGAAGAGCTAACAGGAGATCCATTACCAGATGATTCAGTCACAACCTCAACAATTGCAGCAGTGTGCCAAGCACCACAGGCAACCCTTGTTGTCCGTAATCCACTCAAAGCCTTCACTTCCTGTGGAACAGTTGTGCTACTACGATCTCCATGTCCTAGTGCACCAAAAGATCCATCTCCAAATGTGAACAACTGACCACCAGATGTCACCAGAGCTGTATGCCAAGGTCCACATGAGACATAGGACACATGCATGCCATCCAAGTAACTTACCCTTTTGGGGATCCAGTGACCTACTTCACTTCCATGCCCCAGCAGACCAGAATTTTGTGTTCCATCACCCCATGTATAAAGATCCCCAGAGACTGTAATAGCACAAGTATGATACTCACCGCATGCTACTGATTCAAAATTCATGCCTCTAAGAGTATCTATGAGCTTAGGGTGGGGGACATCAGCTTCCACACCATGCCCAAGCCTGCCCCCTGATTCTTCCCCCCAACTGAAAATCTCACCCTGCTTTGTTACTATAGCTGCATGCCTACTTCCACAAGCAATATTATGTGCGTCTACAACCATTTTTGATTCCAATACCTTTGGAAGAAGTGAGTCCATCTTTGTATTGAAAGAACTGCCAATTTTATCCCCACTGCCCCCCAGTATTCCGCCACCAATACCTTGTCCCCATATGAAAATATCGACCAAGGCATCATTGTCTTCATGACAAGAACCATGGCTTGATGAACTTACAGCACTTGATAAACTAACTCTAATTGCATCAGCCCCCAAACTTCGACCATTTAAGTTTTCGACAGAACCAGTTGATAATAAGCCAAACTCAACTGAATCTACTTGATTGGAAATTTTGGCTGAAGCAGCATGTGTAATTATGTCAGCAAATGCCTTTCCCAATCTAGTGTGTGCCTCATAAGGCACTTGAATTCCTTGCGCATCTCCTCGATCCTGTAATAATGAGAAACGGGTTTTAAAAAACAACTAAGAACCAAAAGTTACTATGCTTTTTCATAAAATGCAAAACAGACAGGAATTACAACTTACAAAATGCGAATTCGGAGAAGTTCTCCTGTTGTGTAATTTAGGAGTATCTACTGATGCAGTATCACTTCCTACTTCGATCTTCCATTTGGGACAGGTACCATGAGAAATCAATGCCTTAAGACCAACAAACCAAACTTCGGCCTCATCCTTATCTTTACATATCTGTACATGGTAAAAGATGGTATGAAGTCAAAATATGCATACACCATAGTAGGATAGGATGGGTACATTTTAATGCATTTAACAACTTTGTCTGCTATAAAGACATCCATAAACATTCACTCACCAAATCCAAGGACCTGTCATTGCATATCAATGAAAAGGACTGATACTCCTTTTCCGGCTGAGGAAATCGATGAAAAACTGCCTGCAAACCAAAAGAACAAAGATACATTATGGGTATTAAAGCTTTGGGAATCAAAGAGCAACAAACAGTAGAAAACTCACAGTACGCTGCCCAGGAATGATTCTTGAAACTTGACTAAGCTTAAGTTGTTTCTCTTCTTTCCCAGAGTACCAAATCAATTTAGACTCATCCTGGAAAAAGGGGTAAAACCGAAAATAAAACACAATCTCAAGATGTTCATGTTCATTTTACAAATGATTTAATGCAAAAAAAAAAAAAAACCCTTCAATCAACAAAGCCAGAAATGAAATGAACAATGGAATGTAACATACATTGGAGAGATGAAAAGGGCAGAACTTGGGCTTCCCTCTACGTCCATACTTGAGCAAGCACGTTCCTTTCTTTAACGCTGTAATGGCCTGCAAAATGAGACCAACCCCCCAAAAAAAAAGGTGTTATCTTTATTAATCCCCAAGACTAAGAAAGAAAAAAGAAGGTTAAATTATGGAAGAAGAAGAAGGAAAAAGGAACCTGGTGGACATCCCTCTCGAAGAGACCATTTCTCTGTGAACCAGCCATTCAAGGTTCAGCCATTAGACCACCAATCCACCTTTATTATTTCCCAACTTTGCTCCATGAAACACACCACCACTTCACCAAGCTACCGTCTCTGTAATTTTTACAAACAGAAACCCGCTAAATTCGATAACTCCAGCTCTCGGAAACAGCTCAAATTCCACCCTTTTATTTCCAAAACATAGCAACAGACTCCTCATTTCTTCTACATCTGAAAAAGAACTTCAGTCCCCATAATGCCAATGTAATTTTACTTTAAAACCCAGAAACTGAGCCAAAATTTTACCCCTTCTTTTTCCTTTTTTTCAACAAATTTTGAGCTCCAACAGATAATTCCCACAGCTGTAAGAAAAAAGAAAAAGGAAAAATATGGGATCTTTTTAGAATTTCAAGGACTTGTTTCTTTAATATATATATATATAAATATATAAATTTCTCATTTTGAATGGGGTAAAAAAGATAAAAGTTGGAAATTTCATTTTTGGTATCAGTTTCTCTGTTTGTCTATGAAAAGTTTCGGTTTTTAAGCCGCTTCTTAACGCCACACTTCAGCAACTGAAAAATCTATGCGTGATAGCGATTGTTTGTTTAATCCCTTTTTTGGTTTTTTCTTTTCTTTTTCAGTTCCCGCAACTTGGTTTGTTATAATGGCTTAATTCCACCAAACATACCCAAACCATAGCACTTCTTCTAAATTCGTCCCAATTTTCATATTAGTCCAAATCTAACTCAAAGCATATTAAAACAGTTTTAATCAAATTTTAGATGCATTTTGGATCTAATATATTGGGAAAAAAATTTAAAAATATAATCTTACTAAATTTTAATGAAACTATATCTAACAATCATGTACATGTATCTAAAATTTGATTCACATATTTTAAATATTCTTCACATCCATTCAACTACCATTTAAAATCTAAGTTGATGATACAGTTCTAACACTTGAGAATTTAATCAAAATATTTTAAAGTTTAAAGACCAATATAGTTTAAAAACATCTAGTGCAATTAACCTTATAATATCATATATCATGAGTAAATTTTTTATTAGTTAATGAGACACGACCCGTTTATAATTAAATTTAAATAATTTTTTAATAAAAATAAATTTAAATATTTTGACAAAATGTACTCAAATTTAAACCTAATTTTTTTTTTACCCAAACCTAAATCTATCTTACCCCATTCAACCGAGTAGCACCATGTGCTACCTTATATCCTTTTTCTACCTTTTTACTTGGAATTTGATTTGGAGGCATCAATAAGAAACCCCATCTAAACAATTGATCATGATTAAAAGTTGCATACTTTGTGTTAACGCGAATAAAAATATTTTCTTTGGTAAATTTGGCTTCTTCTTCTTCTTCTTTTTTTTTTTTTTTTTACCTTTTATTGATTTAACCTTTAATCTTTAAACTTCAAACATTATATAATTAAGTTATTATAGTATCAATACTATATCAATTAGGTCTTTTCATTGGTCTAGCCATCAATTTAGGCACTAAATGCTAATTTGAATCTAACAAAAAATATTTTTAAAATACATTGGTCAAATTATAAACACGTGCACTTATCGTATAGACTTGAATCTAACTTTTTTTTTTTTTTTTGTGCGTGGTGAATCTAACATTTGAAAGACATACAATGTCAATAAGATTTAGAAAGGTTTGTTCTTTTTTCTTTTCTTTGAGCATGCTAGAATTTGGTTGACGTGTTTTAAATATACTCCACGTTAGATTGAATTTGACATTTAACCTTTAAAGTAATTGTTAGTGTGACGATAAAACAGCCTAATTGATACAAAATTAATGCTTTCAAGACTTAATTTGAACGTTTTGAAGTTTATGAACCAATTTAAAATCAATGTGAAGTGCCATTAACCCTAATCTTTCTTTCTTTTTTTATCTTTATTTTTTCATTCATATAAATTTCAAAACTACACAAACTTTTGTCTAACATGTGATGTTATACATGAAGTTCAAATTTATATAACTGTATATATAAAATCTTGATTTGATTTAATTTTCACATACAACTAACACTTTTATAAATATAATACAATTGATGTTTATATATACAAACAATTACATTTATCCAATATGAAAATTAATTAGATGTATTTATTATTTTAAATGTACACAATGAATTAAAAAAATTATATGTTTAATTAAACCAAAATCACACTACACAATAAATTAAAATTAACATATAAAGTCGAGATCCATCTTCTTCTTCTTCTCTACCAACTTGAACATTATTAATGTTTCTCCTTTTTCTTTTAAAATTTAGAATAAATGATCGTTTATAAACATTAATTGAAGATTGCTACTCTACTCTTTCCAGTTCTATTATTTGTAATTATGATGTGTAGGCTTTATTCTCATCAAATTCTATGCATATTATGTTTTTTTTTTTTTCTTTTGAGGAAATATGCATATTATGTTGTAATCGCTGGATCATATATTTATATTATATTTAGGATAAATTGTATTCAATGTGATTAAAATATTAATAAGTTTATGTTTAGTCACATAATTTAAAAAGTTGTAAAATGATCATTAAACTACGTTTAAGTCATTAGGTTATTAAAATCGTTGTTGTATGATCTTCTCTGTTTGCACCATCTGCACCAATGGAAAACTCTTCTTCCCTTTCTTTTTTACAGTTGAAATTTTTTAATGAAACAACTTTGAACGTAACGAATCTACGAACCAAAATCTAAACAATTTTTTTTTTTGATCATTGACACTAACCGTCAAATCAACTTAAATCGATTTGAATCTAAAGGATATTCTTTTACCTGTTGATGGGTATTGATCCATCGTACTGATCGCAAACTATTGCTTGAAGCTTGCTAGCTAGACTTTAAAAAATAAAACTTAACAGCCTAGTGACTTAAATAAAACTTTCGAATAATTCAATAATCATTTTATAACTTTTTAAAGTTGAATGGTTAAAACATAAACTTACTAATAATTTATGACTTTGATCACAATTTACCTTTATATTTATAATAGTGAAATTTTAAAAAGAGAACAAAGATTATTATTATCATGATTTCTACAAATTTCACCAAAAATAAGTTTAATAGATAATGCATAATTACATATAGTTTTTTCACTCTATTAAAATCACCTTCAATAGCAGAGCAAAGGGGCTGATAGGAGTTCTGCCCTTTAAAATGAAAATTTTTCATTTAAGTTTTTATGATTTATAAAATTTTAAATTAATAATGGTAAAAATTATACTTTGGCCTTTTTAAAAATATAAAATTTGATTTATTCTTTTAAAAATTATAAAGATATATACTATTAAAATGATAAAATTATATTTTACTATCATAAAAATATATAATTTAATTTTCATCTAAAAAATTTTTCTAATTTTATCACTGATCACCTTAATTGATGTGACTAAAAGTTGGTTTTATTTACTCTAAAACAAATAAATACTAGCAATCATTAAATTTGCAGGGAATTCCCATTTTGTTGTATGAAATATGTTAAGACAGCTTATGAGTTGGTTGGTTTAAATTTAATGTACTCCCATGGATTTCGATGACCCATTTGAAATCAACAACCAAAACAAAAAATTAATTGATTGTTGATGTAATAATTTTTGTGTTGAGATAAAAAAAATAATAAAAAGCTTATTTGAGTAAGTTGACATTAGTAGCCATTTGTCCATACTTTAAGTCAAAAAAGAAGACAGTATAATTCTACTTTTTCATTTTTCAATAAAGAAAAAGAACTCACTTTAGAAATATTTACCCTAAACAACGTTTTTTTCCCATTTTCTATTACAGGTAAAAATAGAAGTATTGGGGTAAAATATTTAAATATATTAAAAAATAATAAAATTTATGAAAAAAGGTTAATTTTTTAAAAATTTACAGAAAATAGTCATTTTTTCACAAAACGTGTCCACATCAAGCATATTTTGTGGGAAAATTTTATGGAGAAAACTAGAAAAAGCGCCGACGTGGACGCTTTGTTGATGTGGCAAAACGCGTCCCACGCTTTTTACAACGATCAAAATTTTAAATATATTAAAAAAAATTACAAAAAAAAAAAAAACTTCTTATTTCATCAAATATATTAAAACTAAATTACAAAAATAAAAATAAAAACAACATCTTATTTATTAAATATATTAAAACTAAATTACAATAAAATAAAAATAAAAACTTCTTATTTTATTACATATATTAAAATTAAATTACAATAATTAAACAACTATTATTTTATTAAATATATTAAAACTAAATTACAAAAATAAAAATAACCTTTTATTTTATTAAAAAATTCAAATTAAATTACATACAAAAAAATAAATAACTTCTATTTTAGTGAAGATATTAAAATTAAATTACAAACACAAATAAAAAAATTATTTTATTAAAAAATTAAAAATTATTACAATTTAAAAAATAAAAAAGCTCATCCAAATCAATGTTGATGCCGGTTGGAATTAGTGCCACACGGGGGTGGTCAGCGGTTACGCTCTGGATTCCTCCTTCTTCTAGCTTCCGGCGAGAGTCGTGGAACCTCGGTGGGATTTGGTTCCTCCTAAGAGTGGAGTGGTTGTGGGTGTTGCGAGGATGACCCACCTTGATAAAATAACAAACCCGAAGGTGTTTGCATAAACCACGGCGGGGTGTCTGAATCCCGTATGGTGAAGGAGACTGGTAAAAAGAAGTGCTCCCCGACGGCGCCTCCTGTGATCCTTCACGCGATGACGGCCTCAAGATCGGCTGGCCAGTCAGAGTAGTTGAGAACAGACTCGAACCCGGCCATGCATTCCAACCTGGGGTGGGACTGGAAAAAGGAAACATATATGGGTTAGGATACATATAAGGGCTAGGGTACGCACCTAGCATAAAGGCTAAAGGTTGTGATGTCGGTGTCGTACCGGAATCGATGGGCCTAGTGATTGTGTGGGCCTTGTTGATGGGCTCGGTGGATTTGTGTCGTATTGTTGATGGCCCCGTCTCATCACCCATTCTCATTGGATTTAAAGGGCCCCGACGTTCCCTTTGTTGACGAAGTTGCCGTCGCCTCTCTTCTTCCGACAACAAATACGGCTTACTATGGATCCTAAACCATGGCATGTATTTCGGCACGCACGCTAACTCAAGAACGACGATCGGTTCCCGGATAGGTAAATAGTCATACCGGTTCTCCCACATCTCGATATGTGCTGACCAAAATCCTGGCAAATCCGTGTGCAACTGCCGTAAGTCCACTTTGTGCTCATCATCGAGCACCTCGGGTGGCATGGGAATCGGTGGCTAGAATCCAAATTGTCGCAGAACCCGATCTGACTGGTGCATCTCCACGATCGCATAGTTGATCAATGAGACCTTCACGTGCCAAATGTTTGAATTTTGCAAGAACTCATCCGGAATTACTGCCCGAATTGTCGGATCCTCGTATGGTCCATTGAAACTATATTAACATTACCAAAATATTAGTTATATACATAATACTAAACACTAAATAAGAAATACTAAATTATAAATACAAAATTCGAAACTTACTTGTGATTCCGACCGTTGGTCTAATAGAAGCTGTATATCTTCAAGCGAGGTAGGTATTCCAGAATAACTCGTCGAATGGTTCCACTTAATTAAATAAAATTTTAGCATACAATTATACTATAAATCTACGTAATAATTGTAAAATATAACATTAAATTTACCTCGTTATCAGTGGGAATGAATATGGGTGGTCGAGTCGAGGACGTAAAAATGGAAATCGAAACCGTGCCCATGACTGCAATAGTGATAGGCAACCTCCGATTTTCACTTTACTCGGTTGCATCGCCCCGCACATCTCTTGATACAACTTTGATAGCACGGCAGACCCCCAACTCAATTCACCGGCTGCTCTAAAATCAACAAGTTTCAGCAGCCATCTCAAGTGTACAAGGTTTCTAGACAGGTCCGACATAAGATAACCTCCAATTATCTCAAGAATGTATGCCCGAGCATACCGTATTCTTTCTATTTCGGTCAAACCATCATTCGGCTCTGGAGAATGTGTCTCGTAACCAGGCTATCTCGATTCGACCTCCATGAATGTTATCCGAATGACACCCAGAAGCTCGTAGCATACGACCATCCAATTGGTAGAAGTTGTGGACCCGGTGACTACCGACCCTTCCACCAGCAATCTCAACTGCAACTGCACATCTTCTAGAGTGATGGAACACTCTACGCATGGAAGATAAAAAGTGTGCGCCTCGGGTCTCTACCTCTCTATCAACGCACTGATCAAAGTCGGCTCCAACTTGAACCCCCGACCTATTGTGGCCACGTGACAAAAACCCACTTTCCGCAGGTAATTCTCGATCAACGGCGATAGGGGGATCATGCATATTGTGAATATAACATTACAACACCGATCTACAGACTGTTTAAAAAATTATAAAATAAAAATTAACTAAAATTGAATAAAACCAAAAAATATTAAATAATATTGAAAATTTAAAATTAAAACTTACCATTTGCATTTGATCGACAGAGATGTGCTTGTTGTCTAGACGAATTAATTCCCCGGCCATTAGTAATACGATCGAAAATTTTAAAAGTTTCAAAAAAATATATTAAAAAAATTAAAAAAAAGGACTTTTTTATAAATATTAAAGGACTATTTTGAAATTTTAGAAAAAGTTTCAAGGACTTAAAGAGAAATTTGAGAGGAATTTGAGAGAAGAATGAGTAAGGACTAAAGTGTGAAAGAAATAAAAGGGTTGGGGGGTTTTATAGCCTTATTTTTTTTCATGCAGAGCTAAAGCGCTTTAGGACGCTTTGTGCCACATCAACAAAGCGTGTCCACGTCGTGCCGCTTTTGTCGATGTGGCACAAAGCACGCCCTTGGGGCGCGCTCTGTTTTTCCCCACAAAAGCTACCGACGGCGCGTTTTGTGGAGAAATGGCCCTTTTCCATAAATTTTTAAGAAACCGGTCATTTTCCATAAATTTTGTTATTTTTTGGTATATTTGGGTATTTTACCCGAAGTCTTGTTTAGCTATAAATCCAACACATGATGTCAATAAAAAATCGAACCACCAAGTCATTTACTATTAGATTTAATAAGGCTCTGGAGGGACTTCTTTTATTTATATACAGCATTCGAGTTGGATTCTCGAGTTGAGTTTGGATTCCCTCCATCTCTAGATGATTTTGAAGAAAGTATTTAATTTATATAAAAGATATATTTGGGTTAAGTTTTAAGCGTTAAACACGGGCTAGAGTCAACTCTAGATAACCTTACTTTGGCTTAGACACGTGACAGTATGAGAAGTGACATAGAAGGCACTCGCGGATGATCATCTTTCTTGTATCCTTAGTAGTGACCACTTGTTTTTATCCACTAAAGGGGACTACTAGAGGACTACCAAGGCATAATAACCTTGTACTATCTCAGTAAAGAGAATGTCAGAGCAAAACTACATAGTAAGATGCTACTTGCCTAGTTGACCATTCAGGCAACCTACCAACTATATTGTCGTTGACATTGCACTACCAAACAAAGGGAACTTCTCCTATATATACCCCACTACACGATGTATGAAGGACCTTTTTCTCTCTCCTCACTTAAGCCTTTAATTGACCTTCTCCTCTCCTATCTCCTTCTTCACGTTCAGTTCCTTCAACTATCCATCTGGCATAGGTGAATCGACCTTATAGTCACCACCACTATCTCCTTATTATCTCCTCCTTGTTGAACATCAATACCAATAAATTTATATAAAGATGAAAGGGCATAGCATGTCCTTTTATTGTAAAGATTTGCTCAATTTAATTCTTGTACGATTAAAAGAATCGAATAAGACTGAGTTTTAATAGAGTTAGCATTTAATGGACAAAAAAGAACCATTTATCGTTTAAAAGAAAATCAATATCTTTAAAGCTTATATAGTTACGCAAATGAAATCTTTTTGTTTGGAGTTGAATTTAAAAAAAAATCTCATTTTTAAAAGTAAATGTTAATTCTATTAAAATCTAGTCATACTTAATTATTTTACTAATACAAAATTAAATCTATGTATTTAATAGTAGTGGAATAATTTGCAGTTTGAACCATATCTCTACTTTCACCTTTATATTTAAAAACATGCTAAAAAATTATTCTCCTAAAAGTTGGTGGGCCAAAGTCAGTTTAAGTGGGCAAGGAGTTAAGAAAATTTGCCCAAAGTAATACCCAAGCCCTAATGTAACGAAATTAATAAAGTAGAGACGCGGGGTATCCATCCTCTTACCTCTCGCATGCTAAGCGAGCGCTCTACCATCTGAGCTACATCCCCTGCGACATCATAAGCCTTTCTTATTTGTTTTTAGTTCATACAACTTTTGTTGAATATTGTTCGCACGCCAATATGTATTGTTAGATGTGATACGTCGAAACGTACAATATATGTTGGATGCGATAGTGCATAAAATAAAGTTGGATGAATATTTTATGATATATTATTAATCGGCTCACCAATTGCATATAAATTATACATTAATATAAATTCATATTATTTAAAATTTAAAAAGAAATCAAATTATATACATGATTAATTTGTCAAGCATCTTAATATAAAGTGGAAATAGAAGGAAATCAATCAGACACATCTATGAATTTATATTTAATGCATTTTATGTGAATTAGCCAGGCTAGACCTAAATAAGAGATTTTTAGACGCTATTTCTCTCTAGGCCCGGGCTGACATGACTAATTTTATTCATAGATACTGCCTAAGCCATTCCAAGTTAAAAAAATCAATGCATAAAAATCCAATTAATATTGTATATGTATCCTGCATGCATAAAAATCGAGATTTCAAAAGAATGCAGATTAATCCAACAAATAACAGATGAGCAAAAAAGAAATAAAATACCAAGAGGACTTGAGGAAGCTTCAACTTTCAACTTTCAACCAACCGAGTGACAGCAACAAATGAGAAAAGACGGAATTGAAAATTAGTTCCAGTGGAAATTAGGTTTTAGGGTTAGATAAGATGTGGGTTTAGGGTTAAATAATATACATATGCCTAAAGTCTACTTTTAGATTTTATCTTTTTGTCCAAACTCCATCATATTTTCAACAAGACTTTGAGGTTAGACGGATAATTTGATTATATATTTTTGCGTGATCATTTTACAGTTCACTTATTTTGTTTATTTTGAAAAAAACTTTCCCTTATTTTGAAAAGATCTCATTTTTGCTTAAATTTTTACTCATTTTTAATTGTATGTCTAAATTTGTACTAATTAATCTTTATTTTATGTCAAACTAAATAAGTAATTTGCTCATGTTATTACACTAGTAGCATTAATACAATATTAACCTTAAAATAGTGCTCTGAAATGTTTGAAGAAGAAGCACATATGATAATTAAAGCCAAGATGATACATCATTAAATAGCATTTCTTACAACAAAGAAAGTTGCTAGTTTACAAAACAAGTCAATATATATAATCATCATCAAAGATCATGTAGTTGTTGCTGCGTCGGATTCTTTCTTCTTTCTCAGCCTGCAAATACGTTTCTATAATTTCTACCTTGTTTCATAACCAAATAACAAAAAAAATCTAATTAATGTTGTAAGTCCCTTTATTATGCTGAATATGGATTTTAATTTGTATACATTAATTTGACATCATTATTATTTTTAATATTATTTGGAGGTCCAAATTCATATTGTTGTTGTTAAGGTGTAGACAAAAGGAGCAAGGCCTTGACTCCTTTTAAAATCGCAAATTTCTCATTTAGTGTTTCTAAAATTTATGAAATTATAATAATAATATATCACAATTTATAACTAATTTCAAGCCCTTCTTAAAGTAAATTTCTAAATTTCTAGTTTTACCCTCCCAAGGTTAGAGACATGAAAATATAGTCAAGTAACAATGTTGGGCCAATAATAACTTTAGCCATCAATTGAATGCTTAAATCAATTTGAAAAACAATTTGGACCCAATAACAAAATTACAAAAATAAGTAAAAGGTTAGATCTGAAATTAAAAAATAGAAAACGTATGTACCTTGGTTATAAGCCTTTCAAATTCGTGAGTGCCATGCTCTTCAATGTACTTCTCAGCAGCAGTTAGAATGTCATCTTGCTGGCTGAAAATACTCTTCTTGCGGGGGAAATACCAAATGGTGGTGGCACGTTGCGGGTTCATGTAAAATGGTCTTATGAAGTGACGATATACGTATTTTGCCCCATTGAACTGAGGAAGCACCAACCAGCATGTAAATATCAGCTTTGCATATGGCCAAATCGGGAACCTGCACAGGGTTTCAAAACATTAACACACCCCATTGACCTTTTTTTTTTAAAAAAAAAAGAAAAGAAAAAGAAAAACAGTAGTAGCAGGTGAGGTTACCATTCGAGGACTTTGGCAAAACTAAGTTCGAAAAGTGTAATCAAAGAGTAAAGGACCCAATACGTCAGCCATTGTTGATCATCGTTGTTAGACCTCGTTTCTATAGCCTTGATTGAAGCGTATCTGACAAAACCGAAAAAACACGACAAACCTTGGAAGAAGTTTAGAACATGTAAACCATAACCAATGGTTTTAAGGTGGTTCAAAAGAAAGGGGAAAAAAACCCTACTTACAGAGGGTAAACAAGAGTGACTAAAGGCCTGTAAAACCAGAACAAAACAAGCAAAGCTCAGTTAAGAAGAAAAAAGAACACCCAAAGTAGCAGAAATGAAGGAATCTTTGTTAAAAAGAGAGACATACAGAGCAAGAACATCAAAGTTCTTGGCAACAACTTGAAGAAAGTTCTGGGAACCCATCACTCACTCACTAAGTCCCTGTTTTTGCTTTGCTTTGGAGGAGAATTGGATTTCACTTTTTGGTGATAGGTATATTTTTGGGGTTTCCTTTGTAAAAAGCGTTTTGGAGGGGATAATGTGAAAGGTTTGAAAGTGAAGAAAGATTAACAGTGGAATCGTGGGGTAAAGGGCCCCTTTTTTCCCTCTGATTTTGAAAGAAATACAACAGATTTTTCCCTCGAGAATCTTATGCTGCACGAGAAAAGAGGCACCGAATTCCTTCTTTTTAGTGGTCTCAGACATTTTTTTTATATCCTGTTATAAATACTAATGTTTATAATGTTACATGCAAGCTTCACGGAGGTTAGAATATATGAATAATTCCTACAACTCCTTTAAAGAAAATAATTCTTACCAATTTCATTTACCATTATTAATCTTCTCTCATTTTTTTAATTCAACAATAAATTTTAAATTGATGTATAGTTTACAAACGTTGCGTTCAAATCTTGAATGTTAGATTCATATTAGGTTTATATTTTGAAATCTTTTTATCAAACCTATCTTTTGAGATTAATATTTTAGTTATATCCTCTAATTATATCAGTGTCAGTTGATTACAGCGTGTGTCCATAGATAGAATTTTGGACTTGGGTGGATAACTTAACCCCTGAATAAGTTTTAGATGCATTAACAATATATGAGTTTTTATATACTTTTAATTTTGTTTTAAAATACTTTTAATATGTAATTATAATCAATTCTCTCTATAACAACATCATTTGTCTGCTATAAAGCGGTGGTTGTTATATACCTATAACAACACTTGAGACACCTATAATACAATTTGAGATTTATGTTATATTGAATTTTAAAATTTCAAATTGAAAACTATAATATACTAATAATAATATTAATTGGTGAGATTTAGATAGCATCTTTAATATAAAATTTATAGATGTAATTCTATTAATTTAAAATATTTTAATTTAATAAAATATGATTAATATATTTTTATTTAAAATTTAAATTATATATTAACTAAAATTTATTATTTTTATTTCACATAGAGTAGAATAATTTTACTAAAATTTAAGATAAGAGGATGTTATAGAAAACTAATTTAGTAAAGAGTGTATTTCTTACTTTATAATTGTTGTTATAAATAAAAATATATTATATAAGATAAAAATAAAACATTAAAAAATTGATTTCTGACGTATTCATAACGTATAAATTGATTATACAATGCGTTAAATATTATTCCAACAAGTCGATTAAGTCTTAGCTCGATTAGCATAAACATTGTTGCCAATATAGGAGGACATGGGTTCAAGTGCTTTAAAACGCATTATCCTCCTATTTATGGGTTGGGGAGGGGCTATGGGTAGTTAGGTATTTTGTCAAAAAGGACAAATATGATCAGAACCTATAATGAGATTGTTCAAAAAAATATAACTCCAATAGGAATATAAAAAGTGTTAAATTGTGCAAAATGTTGGCATAATAACTTATTTGGCATTCCATCTTTATAAAAAAAATTATTTTAGCTTTCCATTTTATTTTTTGTTTTTTTAGCATGACATGACATGCATGTGGATGACAAGTTAGCATTTAATTAATTTTGCAAAGTATTAAAAATTTAAAAAATATATAAAAGTTTTTAAAAAATAATTAAATGCTGATGTGTCATCCACGTGGAAACTCACGTGTATGCACGTTAACAAAGTTAACAAATGTTAATTTCTTATCTATTTTGAGATGATTTGATAAAAAAAATATATGTTTAAAAGCTAAAAAAGAAAAAATTAAATAAAAAGTTAAAATAATTTTTTATAAAGTTGGAGGAAAAATATTTTATGATAACTAAAATATTTAATGATTTTATGGAGAAACTAAAAATTTTAGTGGATGACGGAATGTCCCTAAAATAATATTGTGCAGTGCACTGCTAAACGATAATCGGTAAGCAGAAAGGCATAGGTTACGGGCTTGATTGGTTGGGCCTCGAGAAATGTATAATTTTGACATTGGACCATGAATTAATGCTAATTTTTGGATTTCTGTTTCAACTTTTTAGGACTTTGAACATAAAAAAGAATTCAACATATGTAAATACCTACATTATTTTATTATTTAAGTTTTTAATTAAGTTGGTATTACGAGTAAATAAAATACTAATTAATAGGAGTGAAAAAATTGATTCAATTAAAAAATAAATTTATTCGATTTAATTAAGAAAATAAATTTATTCGATTCAATTAAAATTTTTTTCAAATTTCGAGTTAATTGAACCAAGTTATTCGGTTTTTCGAGTTAACTTGAATAAGTAATTCAATGTTTTGAGTTCGAGATGAGTTGAATTTTATAATTTAAATAACTCAAATAATTGAATAACTTGAATAACGAATTGGTGTAAATACCTTTTTGGTCATTGTTAATTTGAAAATAAGCAAATCGGTCAATCTTAACAAAATTATAAAGATATTCAAAATATTTATAAAAATCTAAAATATCATAAATTTTTAAAATTACAAAATTAAAATTCTAAAAGAAATATAAAAGGGTTATGTTTAAAAAAATCAAAATAATAATTTTGAGGACCTAAACAAGTAAATTGTGTAATCAAGTTTATCATATTAAATTATCTTGTTTATTCTCTTATTTTGCTTTGAAAGAGTTTTCAAATATATATTGTTTCAAATTTATGTTCTATGATATGTAATTAGTTATATTATAACAAGATTTTAATTTGAAAAGTTTATTTTTTTAATTTAATTCGAACAATTTTAATCTATTTGACTCGACACGAATTTCATCTCATTCGAACCGATTTGAAAAAAAAAATTTCAAATCGAATTAGGATGGTAAATAGGACTTGTCAAATTTGACTAACTTGAATTTTTTTCATTCGATTCAATTGAATGCTCATCCCCCACCAATTAGGCTAGTAATTACAAAGTAGCAAATATAATCAAGTGGCCAAGTTAGAAAATGAGTAAATGCGCAATAAATGTTAGTATGAGAATATTTTTTATTTTTCTTATCTTTTATATAAAATATTATTATGATATTCTTAAAATCTAGGACAACCTTAAATATTTTTGGGTAAATACAATAGGGATATACCCTAGTCAATCAACAAATAACAAGCCGAGAAAACACTACCCCCACAATACTAACTAACAACAGGTTTGAGTACTCACGATAGTGGCTGGTCACATATACACACATCACCGGTTAATATTATTCTTCACCAATCAATCGACTACAAAGTTCTCCCTTGGAATATAAGCTATATTCCAACTCCAATCCTTTGGCAAAGCATCCTTTATAGCTTCAATGAGACAAAAATGAGGATGCAAGTGATTGACACCCTCTAAGATTATCCCAACCAACGTAGTCGAGTTTGATTCAATTACAATTTTCCTAATGCCATTATTTCAAGAAATGTTAACGCCATGGAAGATACCCACAATTCCATTAATACTGCAAATTTCACAAAGGATTGAGAAGCCAACATTCCTAGCTCCATGGTAGTCGCGAATAGTTCCATCTGCCCTAGCTCTCTTACCTAAAAAGGCTCAACTACCTTCAACATTCAACTTAAACCAATCATGTGGAGGTTTCTCCCAACTTAGCATCACAATACTCTGTTTCCTTATCATACACAATTCCGTTAATACTGCAAATTCCACAAAGGATTGAGAAGCCAACATTCCTAGCTCCATGGCAGTCCCGAATAGCTCCACCCGCCCTAGCTCTCTCACCTAAAAAGGCTCAACTACCATCAACATTCAACTTAAACTAATCCTGTGGAGGTTTTTCCCAACTTAGCATCACAATACCCTTTTTCCTTAGCATAGACTAATTCGTACAAAATTTGTGAATTTTATAATGCTTCATTTTATGAAAAAGATTTTATAGAAGAAACTGATTTGGAATACTTCCAAGGCATAGATATGGATAACATTATAAACTTCCTAACAGAGGAAAGGGGTGAATGGAAATGTCGCCCAGGTATTGATATTCCAACCTCTTTTAATCAGACTGTCGAAACTATTTTTTTTGAAAAAACGGGTTGACTTTGGTTTTGAAAATGAAAACAAAAAAAAGGGAGTCGCCACCAATCCTTTTTAAGGAGTTGTGATTGGATCACCTCGTAATTTGGTCATTTTAATAATATTTGATTTATTAAAACAATGGTTTTGGTCTACGAAATTCAGAAAAATGGGTTCGGGAGTCGATTACGCACAAGGAAGGATTAGCACCCTCGTGACGCCCAAAATTGGTACGTAATTGATTATTTGATGTCTTTATGTCGAAAGTTGAAAAGATTTTAAAATACGATCATCTTTATTTACAAGAAAACTTGAATAAATTAGATTGGATGCTAAGACCCCCTTATTTCGAAGAAGTAAAATGTCACGCCCAGTAAGTTAGGATACGACATTTTTAATCCTTGAAACTAAGCTTGTCTTTTGACTTTTAAAACTCATGCATTTAAGTTTAAGAAGGATATTCGGTTATTTGGGTCAAATGAAAAATCGAAACCCAGTAAGTTAGGGCACAATTTCTCGAAATTCCAAATATAGAATATTACCTTTATTTTTAGAAATTCCTACCTCGAAATAAAAAAATGTCACATCCAGTGAGTTAGGACACAAAATTTTTGAATTCCCTAGAATAAACTCTTATTTAACTTGTATGCTTCGATTTAAAAAAGGATAGTTGGTTATTTAGACTCGACGAGAAAAATCGAAATCCAGTAAGTTAGGGTACGATTTCCCGAATCTCGAATTACAAAAAATTGCTTAATTAAGGAAAAAAACTTGTATCGGACAAAGATTAATATAACACGATTTTATAGTAAAGTGTAAAAAATAAATTACAGTACTAATATGCATAACAGGCTAGTAATAAATGCATTAATGTAAATAACAATAATAAGAGCAAAAATAAATAAAAAAAGTAAATAATAATAAAATAATAAAACAAACCAGTGATATATAAAATAAAATAATAAGAAAAGTAAATGAACAAATAAAAACTAAAATTTAATTTAAAATTTAATAATAACTACTAATGAATAAAGAAATAGAGAAATATTGGGTAGTTTAAAAATACTAATAATGATGAAAATAATATTAATAATAATAATACAAATAATAAATGATCTAAAGTTGGAAATTATTTAAGAGGATATAAATATAATAAATAATAATATGATAAATGTATTTACAAATACTAGGTAAATAAATATTAAAGAAATAATAATAATAAAAACAAAGTTAATTAATAATGATACATAAATAATAATGATAATATGTTAATAATTGCAATAAAAAGTAATAAATAAGATAATACTAATAACAATAACCGCAAAAGAAAAAAATTCAATAAAAGAAAAAATAAAATAAATAATCGATAAAAGAAAAATAAAGACAATTTTAAAATTTAAGAAAACAAGAAGTTATAAATAAATACATAAGTAAATAAATAAAATAAGAAATATGAAAAGAAATTGAAGTTAAGTAACTAAGGATTGAATTGAAATCGAAATAAAATTAGGGGGGCTAAAATCACAATAAATTAAAATAAAAAAGGCGAACAGGGACTAAAATGACAAGCGCGAAAACACGTGAGGACCAAATGGGCAAAAAAGCCCAATCCTTGGACACGTGTCCACTTCCAGCGCATTAATGGGCCAGGGACTACATTGAAACATGAAACACATTGTGCGGTCAAATTTGAAAATAAGAAAAAGTAGCAAAATGACTAAATTAAAACAGCCCAAAAAGGCGAAAGGGCTAAAAGGATAAATAACCCCTTTTTTCAAAACACGCAGATCCTTAACCCGCGAGTCGGGTCGTGCGGGTCAGCTCTAAAACGGTGCCGTTTTGATGCAAAAGCATCTAGGGTAAAACAACCTCGTTTTACAGGTGCTATATAAGTCAAATTTAAAAAAAAAAAATTCATTCTTCCTTTTTTTTCTCAGAAAAAAATAAGAAAAAGCTTCTCTCTTTTCACTCTCTCTCAGCCCCTAGGTTGGCCATAGCTCTGATCAAGGGTCCGGCCACCAGACCACCATGGCAGCCTCCAGCGACGGCGTCGTCGTCCACAGTGGCTGTAAAATGAAAATTCACCATTTTTCTTTTTTTTTTCGACTCCCTAGCCCGAAAAATGCCCTCTTTCATTGGACAGGGCGGTCCTCGGCCACCCACGGCGGTGAAATGCGAGAAAGGTAAGATTTTTCTTCCCTTTTTTATTTGTTTGTTTATTATTCCTTTAAAAAAAAAGAAACGAATCAATTAAAAGAATAGAAAATATAAAAGGATGGAAAGAAAAAAGAACACCTTTCGAAATTTGTTTTTTTTATTCTATTCGTGTGTCTGTAAAAAAAAATTACACTGATGATTCATGGCTTTTATAGCAAAAAATACAACGTTTTTGCTACTATTTTTTGTGTTTTTGCCTCTATTTTTTTGTTTTCTTCTGTGTTTGTTTGTCCTTCTTTTTTTACAGGTATAGAGGCCACCTGATGGCTGACGTGGAGGTACGGCGGGAGCGGCGATGGCAGCTGAAGAGGGTTAGGGAGGCTAGGGTTTTCTTTCTTAGTTTAGGTTATGGGTTGATTTGGGTTAGGGTTAGAATTGGGCTAGGTTTTTTGTAATGGACTATTTGGTCTTTTTATTTTTGTTTCTATTTGGTTTTATTTATTAATGGGCCCTAGGCATAAATTGGGCCTTACAGCTGCCCCTTTTTGCTAATTGTCGTGTAACGAGAATGGAGCAAAGACTTTAAGGCCAATTTTGCCTGGTCTCGCCGAATTTTTACTTTTTAGTGCTTCTTTCTTTCAAGTAGCCTCTTTCCTTCCAATTGCATCTTCAGAGGTATAGGAATTGGTGCTTTGATCCGCTCTAATGTAATTTCAGGGAGAAGAGATTTGTAGCTTCGATCTACTCTGCTGGAACTTCAAGAAGATAATAATTGGTAATTTCAACCTGCTCCACTGCAACTTCAGGGATATAAGAATTGGTGATTTCAACCTGCTTCACTGAAACTTCAGGAAGATAAGATCTGCTGATTTGTAGCTCTAATCTGTTCCACTGCATCTTTAGGGAAATAAGATTCGCTGTCTTCAGTCTGCTCCGCTGAAACTTTAGTGAGATAAGGCTAGTGGCTTTAATCTGCTTCACTGCAACTTCAGGAAGATAAGATCCGCCATAATTTGTAGCTTTAATCTGTTCCACTGCAACGCCAAGAAAATAAGATTCACTGTCTTCAGTCTGCTCCGCTGTAACTTTAGGGAGATAGGGCTGGTGACTTCAATCTGCTCCACTACAACTTCAGGAAGATAAGATCCGCCATAATTTTTAGCTTTAATCTATTCCACTGTAACGCTAGGGAAATACGATTTGCTATTTTCAGTCTACTCCACTGCAACTTCAAGGAGATAGGGCTGGTGGCTTCAATCTGCTCCACTGCAACTTTAGGAAGATAAGATCCACCATAATTTGTAGCTTTAATGCATTCCTTTATGTACGCTTGGAAAATACGATTATTGTCTTGACCGCTCTGCTGCAACTTCAGGAAGATAGGGTCGGTGGCTTCATTCTGCTCCACTACAACTTCAGGAAGACAATATCCGCCATAATTTGTAGTTTTAATCTATTCCACTACATCTTCAGGGAAATAAAATTCACTGTCTTCAGTCTGCTCTGCTGCAACTTTGAGGAGATAAGGCTAGTGGCTTCAATCTGCTCCACTGCAACTTCAGGAAGATAAGATCCGCTAATTTGTAGCTTCAATCTGTTCCACTATATCTTCAGGGAAATAAGATTCGCTGTCCTTAATCTGCTCTGCTGCAACTTTAGGGAGATAAGGCTGGCGGCTTCAATCTGCTCCACTGTAACTTCAGGAAGATAATATCTCCAATTTGTAGCTTCAATCTGTTCTACTGTATCTTCAGGGAAATAAGATTCGCTGTCTTCAGTCTGCTCCTTTGCAACTTCAGAGAGATAAGGCTGGTGGCTTTAATATGCTCCACTGCAACTTCAGGAAGATAAGATCCGCCAATTTCGATCTACTCCACTACAACTTTAAGGAGATAAGATCTACAACTTCAATATGCTCCACTGCTACTTCAGGTAGATAAGAATTGGATTCACCGATCATGCTACACCGTCTTTTGGGGGATACGACATGTAGGATCGATTTCATGGGCCTTTGTTTATGCCAAATTATTAGGATGTCATGATCAGAATGAATCAAATGCTCTTAACTAGATGTGTATGAATGATATTTGCATGCATGCATGAGAATGAACCCTTTTTAATGTTTGGGTTGTCATTGCTCGTTGTTCATCAAGGTTGTATCACTGAGGTGTTATCATGCCCTCTTTGTTCAGCTGGTGTCTTTGACAGAAAATCCGAAGAAGTATTCTCAATTTAGACTCTTCTTTCTCAAATATTTCCAACCCTTAGGTTTGGTGAGTTCTAAACAATATTCCTACTTCAGGTTCATGTACTATTTAAAAACTTTCAGAGTAATATGCAGAACCCTTTTATGAAAGTATTATTAGTCCATTAATCATTATTTCAATGCAAAATGCTTGAAAAAGATTATAATGAAGGTCAAAACTGAAATTTATCAGGAACAAAATTTGAAAAGAATGGATTAATCAAAGAAAGCAAACATTGCTGGAATACAAAATAAGTGAGAGGAAAATAGGTGCCCCAGATATCGTAGCATGAGCTTTTTACACAAACTTCTTGAGGACCATTTGAGCTTAGCATGTGTTTAGGAGATCAAGAGTGCTTTTTTGATGCCCCAAGATGTAGCATACTTCTTCTTTGTTAATTCAGACATGCAAAACTACCGCATGCCCTCCTTTAATCAAAATTTGAATTGCCTTTTACGGGTTTTCAATTCAAAACCCCTTTAGTCTCAAGGCGTAACATCTCTCCTTCTTGTTAATTCGAAGAAAGCGAGACTGCCGCATGCCCTATATTTTGATCAAAATTTGAATTACCCTTTCGCGGGTTTTCAATTCAAAACCTCTTTGGTCTCAAAGTGCCCTTTGCAGGTTTTCGCTTTGGCCTCTCCTTTTTCTTTTCATTTCATTTCTTTTCTTTCTTTCTTTTCTTTTTTTTAAAGTGAAGTATTTATTGATTGAATCTAAATTCGCAGGATTAGACAAGCTTTTGTCATCCATTTCGGTCGACATCGACGCTCCTCCAGAAAAGGCCTTCTTTACCACATAAAGTCCTTCCCCATTTGACATCCATTTTCTTCAGAAGTCGTTTTGTTTGGGAAGGATCCTTTTCAAAAATAGGTCTTCTTCATGGAATTTTCTAGGGTGAACTTTCTTGTTATATGCTCGCATTATTCGCTTTTAGCACAATTGACCATGAGGATAGCCCTTAGCCTCTCTTCTTCGATCAAGTTTAGCTAATCATATCGAGATTGGATCCAATATGGCTCATCCAACTTCAACTCTGATAAAATTCAGAGAGAAGGAATCTTGACTTCGATGGCCAAAACTGCCTTCATCCAAAAACTAATGAGAAAGGAGTTGCCCCAGTAGAGGTCTTGACAGACGTCCGATAGGCATAGAGGGCGAATGGTAACTTTTCATGCCAATCTTTATGAGTCTCAATCATTTCCCCACGATCTTATTTTTTCTTTTTTCCCTTTTTTTTTAATTTTTTTTAGGTTGCCTCCACTGCACCGTTCATTTTGGGGCAATGTGATGTTCATCTTGAACAGACTGTAAATTTCTGATATCGTGCTGTTGTTCAACTTTAGTGCATTGCCAGATATGATCCTTTTTGGCATTTCATACTGACATATGATTTTTTTTTAAAGAATTTGCTGACTTCCGACCTTGTGACATTGGCATATGAAACAACTTCCACCTACTTAGTGAAATAATGGACGACCATAAAGATGAACCGATACCCGCTAGAAGCCTTTGGTGAGATTGTTCCATTGATATTCATGCCCCACATAGAGAAAGTCCACGGAGATGTCATGCATGAGGAGATGAAGGAGGCATATGAATCTTATCTCCATAAATTTGGCACTTATAGAATTTCTTGGTATAACTGATGCAATCCACTTCCACGGTGGACCAGCAATACCCGAACCTCATCATTTTCCTGGCCGTTGTAAAACCATTAGCATGTGTTCTTCAGACACCCTTATGGACCTCTTGTAAGATTTTTTTAGCCTTAAAAACGTCCACATGTCTTAGTAGCTAAGGCATCTCTTGATACGATCATGCGAAAACATCTTTGAATAACTCAATGACGTCTCGCGTGTCTCTGTGGTGATACAGGCTCCAATCTTCACCTCTTTCTCTTCTCCTAGGCCCACAATGACTTTTTGTAGGATCTATTTTTCATCTTGTTCTACCATTATTAACAAATCAGGAGATAGGTTACAATCTTTGTCGTTTTCAAAGTCCTGATATCCCTCTAGACACATATCTTGCTCAAAAGTAGATTCTGAGTCAGTAGCAGCGTCGCTCATGTCATTAATATCTAGGGACCTATTGTAGGTATGAAGGAATATTCAAAGAACAAATGAATCTAAGAATAATTATTTATGTGGTATGAACATGAATAGAATAAAGAAATAAAAGAATATTTGCTCAAAGTGATACACAAAAATGCATTTTTTATTGAAATAAAGATGTTAGACATGAGCCTATTTCACAAAAGGATTTTTATTGCTTCTAGGCTTAAAGAAACAATCGTATTTTAAATATTACTCTAAATTAGCTACAAAAAATATAGGGATCTCTTCCATAGTCCCATTGTTCAAAACACTCCCAGGCTCATAAGGGCGAATGCCTAATAAGTTTTCTCTTTCGATTCCTTCTTCGGGAATAGCATTGATGCTCCCATTTCTGAACATTCCATCTGGGCCTTCAGTATATCATAGAATTCCAGTTCCTTATTATCCATCAGGCCTTGCACCAAGACTCTGAATTCATTGCACTTTTGAATCACATGACCCTCTTCATCATGGAACTCACAGTAGTTCCTTGCTTCTCCAGGTTTCTGCCCTAAATCCTATGTGATTAATCCACTTTCTACCATTTTCTTCCAAACCTCTCTTAGTGGGGTTTTCACTTCTGCTATATTCATCTTGATTCTCTTCCCCGTATTCTCGATTATCACATTTAACCCTTTGCCAGAATGGTTGGGTAACAGATTTTTTGCACCAAATGGATCATCAAATTTTACGATACCCATTTTGATGAGTATTTTGATTATCTTTTTGAAAGCGGTGCAGTTCTCGAAAGAGTGTCCTGTGATTCTCAAGTGGTATTTGCATTGGGCATTCGCATCGTACCATTTGGGGAACGGAGGCTGCATAGGTTTTAGGTAGAAAGGGGATACTATATGTGCATCAAACAAACTTTGGTACAACTCTCCATACGTGATTAGGATTGGCGTGAACTGGAGTTTTTCTGAGCTCAATTTTGGGTTGAAATCTTGCATTGGGGGGACATGATGGCTAGTAGTTGCCGTCCTTGGCTGGCTTACGGTAATCGGCTTTGAATAGCCCTTGTCATCATACTCGCGGCCTAGTTGGAACAGTGGTTTCGAGACCACAAATTTGACGAGAAAAATTTTATTTTTATTACATTTTTATGGTCTAAGATTTCACAAAAAATTTATTTCGTGAAAATTTCGTTCAAAAATTTCAATGTTTGGGCACTCAATTTAGTCAAAAGGACTAAATTGTAAAAAGTGCAAAAGTTGAGTTCTACATGTTAAAGGTGTCCAATTATTATGAAATTTTAAATTGGAGGTCCTTAAATGGTAATTAGACCATTGGTTAATTTTTTGGACAAAAATGGATATGAAATAGGTGAAATAGAATATTTTAATGTTAGGGGCATTTTGGTCATTTAGTAATTAAAATGAATTAAAAATAAAATTGGAAGTCAATTTTTGTCCATCTTCGACCCCATGGCCGAATTTCACAAGGGGAAACCATGGCTAGGGTTTTTTAAGCTTCCAAGCTTGATTGTAAGTCCGTTCTTGCCCCATTTTTAATGATTTTTACGTTTTTTAAATCCTCGTAACAAGATCTATCTATTTCTACCACTAACTTGAGATATGGTTAAAGTATAGGGTTTTGAAACATGATGAATATGTGTGTATTTTTGTGTTTAATGGTAGAAAATGCGTGTTTATGGTTAGAGAAACGACTTTTACTAAGTGATTTTCAGTAAAAATGCCTAAAAGGACTAATTTGTAAAAGTTATGAAATTTTTCATTAAAGTGTGAATTAGTGAAAATTGTGGGCTGTTGTAGTTATGAAAATGGTTCATCTAGGCTTAAAATATAAGGAAATTGAATAAAAATCATTTTACGAGCCTAGGGGAAAAAGTGTAAATATGACAAAGTTTGGGGGCAAAAATGTAAATTTTGCTAAAATGTGAATTTAGGTTAATTTGAGTAGCAGGGTGAATAAATAAATTAAATGTGTTATTATACATCAAGGAAGACGAGATTCGAACTTAGAACGGGGGAAAAACAAATAGTGTGACGAATAAGTCATTTAGTAACTGTGACTTGAGTAGACAGCTTGAGATGAACATGGATAAATAGTGGAACTATGTGCAATTATGATTGTATTATCTTGAGAACATATTGTGAAGATTTATAAAAGCCTATTAATAAATCGCTTATTATTTACATACCTACTTACTAAGCTATAATGAAATACCCCGAAAATTACTACAGTAAGAAAGTAAGATATTATCCTTGACATAGTGAAGTAAGGAAATAAAGTGACAAAAAGGAAAATTTTGGATTACGTCAACATTGGGAAGTATATTATGATACATCACATTATTAATTCAAGAAAGGACTAATTGTAAAAGTGAGAAAAGTTTTGTTGCCCAAGAGTAAATACTCAAAATTTGAGGGTTAAAGTGCAAATATGAAAAAGTTGATGGACCAATAGTGTAAATTTTTTAGGGGTGGAATAATCTAGAAACTAAGGAAAATGGATGAATTAGGACCAAATTGAATAGGTGAAGAATTATGAGGGACTAAATTATAATTTTTCTAATTTAAGTGATGATTCAGTGATGGAATTTTTAAAGATCATGAAGGGTAAAATGTTCAATTAGTAAGAGAGAGAATTCTAGAATGTAATGATTATGTTGATGATATTTTAAATTAATTAATTAGATAAATATTACTTTATTAATATTTTAACAAGATATTTATTATTATTTTATTATTTTATTTAGTATATATATGTGTGTGTGGGGGGAATAGAGAACACACCATCCATCTTTCCCATGCACCAACGTGAGAAGAAGAGAGAAAAGAAAGAAGTTTTATTTTCTTTACAATTTGGTCATTTTACCAAAAATCCACCATTTTCACTTAAAATTCAAAATAATTTCTATAGCCATCAAGAGAGAAAGATGACAAGGAGACTATGGGGAGCAAGAATATCAAATTAGATTCAAGAAATAGAAGCTGGAGGAGAGAGAAAATAAAGTTAAAGATTGAAATCAATAAAACAAGGTAAGAATATCAAGTTTTCAATATATTTTTAAGTTTGATATTGTGGAAAAAGCATGGAAATGATGTTAATATAGAGTTTTATTATATAAGGTTTTATGAAAGTAATGGGAAATATTGTAGAGAAAGGAAATAAAGGTGTTATAAACTTGGTAATTAACATTTTGCACTAAAACAGTTTTGGACAACAGCAGTAGTCTAACTTTAGAAAATCACCAAAAATTGTAGAAATTGAATTATAGGATGAATAAAATATGGAATTAAATATTATTGATTCTAGTTTATTATAGAAGAAAATATGTAAGTAATGGAATTGTAAATCACGAGATATGATAGGTTTTGTTAGGAAAGGTCAGAATGATTTCGGGTTCCCTTGTTCTGACTTTGTAAAATCATCAAAAATTGGAGAAAAATAATTATGGGCTTAAGTTTATATTTTTAAAATTTTTAATGAGTATATTTTAAATAGAAACAAACGGGAACATCATCCAAATCCCGTATGAGGAGATAATTAATTTTTAGTGAAGAAGGGTTGGAACTATCAAACAGCAGAATAGGGGTGAATTTAAAGAATAAACTGTACTTATTGGCTAAACCAAAAATTCTGAAAATTTTATGGTAAGAATATATGTGAGTATAGTTTTAGGAAAAATTAGCGGATCTTAAATTGGAATTCTGTAGCTCAGATATAAATAATTTAGTGAATATGACGCAAATGGACAACTTTGAATAAATTTATGAGTAAATAGTGAAATCATCGATAATGTTACTTGTAAGCATGTTAAATAAATTAATGATGTGGAGTGGAAAGGATGAGGAGGAAAATATACATGAATATTCAACTAGCATGGTAATTTGCATGTTCTAAGCTTAGGGACTAAATTGAATAAAAGTAAAACTTTATGGGTAATTTTGTAAAATGTTAAGAAATGACCAAATTGCATGAAATGGATTATTTGATTATTTAAATTATAAAATTGAGTGAAATTTTAATTTAGATCAAGATTGGGTGAAAATATGTTTTAGGGATTAAATTGAAAAGTGTTAAAATTATAGAAAATTTTGATATTTCATAGAATTCATGGGCTGTTATCAATATATATGAGAATAATTAGGCTTGAAACAAGGATTAAATTACAAGAATTTTATTTTTCTGAACCTAAGGATGAAATTGTCATTAATTAAAAGCTTAGGGGCAAAATGGTAATTTTGCCTAAAACATTAATTAAATGTATCAGAATCTGAAATGAATGAAAATGATGATCAAATTTATTTATTAATATCCGGATAACTCAAATACGAGACTTGAACGTGGAAAAGAAAGGTCATCGGATTAGTGAAACTATAAACATGAACAAGCAACGAGATAAGTTCGTGTAACTTGAATTATATTCTTAAATGTTTGAAATGTATGTTGTTGATGTGAATATGATTTGAATGTTCATTGTGTGAAAATTGATGAAACATTGATATATTTGATAAAAAGGGGAAGAAATCCCGGTCGAATGAAAGGGAAATTCGATGGATCTCTGAAAAGGAATTGACGGTAAAAAAGATCTAGCCCGGACGAGTGATCCTATCCTGATATAGCCCTCCCAAAGAATATGTGCAAAATGGATTTAGCCCGGATGGGTAATCCGAATTAGAGTCTGAATTTAGCCTGGACTGGTAATTCAGATCCAAGCTCATTAGAGTAATTATCGTTATAGGAGATTTAGCCTGGACTGGTAATCCCGGCAATACTTTATGAGTTTATATTACAGGGGATTTAGCCTGGACTGGTAATCCTGCTGTAAAGATGAGGTTCGCGGGAGTGTGCTCTCTGAAATAGAAATGTGTGCACATGAATATGAATTGACGGACCCGGAATTGTACACTATAAGTGTACTACTGGAAAATCCATCGAAATTCTGAGAAATTCAACGGGATAAATATAGAAAGTGGCAAGTACTTGAAATCATGAAATTAAACTTGAAATACATAGAAATGATAATTATTTGATATATTGAAATATGACATGGAAAATACATGTATGTGAAATTTGCCAAATATTTATGCATATTCAAGATTACGAACTACTACTAGAACAAATATATACTAAACTCATGAAAATGAGGGTACATGAAATATTGTTATAATAAATTAAATAATTTATATTTATGAAAAATAACAAGAGAATGATATGTATCATGACATGTAAATATAAGACTATCTTTGATACGTTTTATAAGGAAAATTATGTATATTAGGATAAGTAATAAATTCAAGTGAGACATGTCGGAAAAAAAAAGTTTGTTAATATTAAAGTATGGTAACCAATGTAGGAAAATTTTAGGATTTTGCGAAGAATTCCCTATAATCCTGATTTAATCCCGGTTGGTTCCTAATGTATGTTTTGGGCTTTGAGGACCCAATAGAGAGACGTTATGATTATTTTTAGAACATGAATAATAAATGACTCGGAATTATTTGAAAATGTTCAGTAAACTCCGGTAATGCCTCGTACCCTATTCTGGCAACGGATACGGGTAGGGGGTGTTACATATAATGCTTACCCCATTCCTTTTCTTTTTCTTATAGTGTCATAGAGGCTAGCTCGGGTTGGAGATCGTCGAAGATTCTATTACACTATCAAGCTTTTGACTGGTATCAATGCCTTCAAGTAATTTAAGTTTATGGCATGTATAGGGACTTAGTCATTTTGTTTATATGTTATTATGTTTTGGCCAAATGTATTGACTTGTAATGGTTAAAGGTTATTGTAGTATGTAGCCATGCTAATTGGCTTATATTGGCTAATTGATTGTAAGACTATATATAAATATTATTTATATGCCAATGTCTTGTGATGTGAGCTGTGTTTGCATGATACATGATGAGTTGTGGGTTATGGCCTAAATACGTAATGGTTGAATGTGCTAGAAGTCTTGATGTCGAATGGCTAAGTTTGGCTCAATGGTATGGTATGATAATTAGATATAATTATGCATGTATAAGAGTTGTTGAGGATGCATATTGAGTGTGACCCTATTTTGAAGAAAAAATTTCCAAGTGGTATGAAATTTTCCAAAGTTTCCGGTTTAGTCCCCAACCACTTCCAAAGCATGTTTTGGGCCTCTTAGGCCCGTAATAGGGAAAATATGATTATGAATGAAAAGTTTTAAATTTGAATGGAAATTTGTGACTCGAAAATGATCGGTTATATGTTATTAAGTCTGATAATGCCTCGTATCCTATTCCGGCGATGGATACGGGTAAAGGGTGTTACATTATTCGCCTCATTTTCCCTCTTCCTCTGGGCCTTTAAAGTATCGATTTGGGAGCTCCTCTCTCGCTTTTTTCGTTTGTAACGATCTTAAAATTATTTTGGGAGCTCCACTCTCGCCTTTTTTGTTTTTGCTAGATCATCCAGATCAAGGACAACAGGATTGATTGGATCTTCCCGACTAGAACACGGACTGTCGGAAGTTCACCAGTCTTAGGTACGAGTGCGGAATTGTGGTCTGACATTAACGTACACCCTTTGTGGATATGTGTTTGGTTGTGCTTGGGTGTTTTTTGGGGTAAAGCCTGAATGATAAGCGGAATCCTCGTTATCGTCCCCGAAATTAACCATAGGTCTTTTCCCTTTTTCTAACCCTCCAGCTAGCATCTGGGTTAACTGGCTCATCATGTTTCTTTGGAATTCTAGCATCTGATCTTTTATATCTTGTTGAATTTTGGCCAATTGCTCTTGCATCTGTATTTGCATTTGCTCTAATCTCTCCAACCTTTGGTCCATTTCTTTAGTTTTTCCTCGTGTATCGATATTCCAGGGTAACTGCCAAGATTTTAGGGTCTTTCGTGAGTTTTATTGCATATGATGTAATGCAATACTAATGCATAAAATGAATGCAAAAAAGAGGAATTGACTTTGATTCAATTCTATTAGAACAACTTTTCTAGAAAACAAATTTCTTTACATAAAACGAATACATATACGGCCTTGCCCTCATACTCCAGGCGAAGCCATCGGTCCTTTTCTTCTTCATATCCGGATGTTAACATCAAATCTCGTGAATTTTCCAATTGATGCCTCTACTAGCTCCTTTTTACTTGATCCAAGCTGTGACCCATTACTGACTCATCCCCGTGATGCTTGTTAGGTTCTTTAAAGGAATCAGGACATTAACGGCTCTCGAATAATCTTTGTCAGCTTGAATTTTTTGGCGATGAAGCAAAGTCGCGTACTCCTCTATCAGACTATCGCCCTTCACTCGTGTTTTCTCAGACCATATTCGGACGACCGTATTATTTTCCACTTTATCAAGAAATTTATTTTCCATGACAAGCTCTCTATTTAGTAACTGCACGTGAATCAACACCTCCATTCTATCATGAAAATGCAATGCAATCATAACCAAAACAAAATGAAACACGTTAGTACAAAGTAAAAGTAAGCAAGAAAGAAATAAATAGAGCACCAATTCGGGGACCACTAGGGTTTGGTATGGTTCTACCCAGGGTAGATTCTTAAGGCTCACTATATGTAGTTCGGTTCTAAAGTTATGGTCCCCGAACTAGCAGATTCCTCAATCCTCACCCATTATATGCTCATACAGACCGAGTTCAATTTAGGGGAATATATTTCCCTATGGCTGCATGGAGATGAAAATCTTACGAAGACATAGGTACGAATGTATCCTGAAAGCGATTTACTATCCTGCACGGAGGTGAAAACCTCACAAAGGAGTAGCTTCTCACTCCCACTTAAAAGAGGTAAGACCAAACAGTCCTTATGCAATATGATGCGAAAATATTCTACAAGACTCAAACCACAACAATCATATGAAATAACACAAACAAATGCAATAAAAGGATCGTAATTTTTCAAGTCAAATTTTCAATTTTCGACAACAAAATAGAAAATAATCAATTTTATGGCTTGACTCTCATATTTAGTCCCCAGTGGAGTCACCAAGCTTTCGAAACCAATTTTTTGAAAAAATGGGTCGACTTTGGTTTTGAAAATGAAAACAAAAAAAACGGGAGTCGCCATCAATCCTTTTTAACGAGGTGTGATCGGATCACCTCGTAATCTGGTCATTTTAATAATAGATATGATTTATTAAAACAACGGTTTTGGTCAACGAAATTCAGAAAAATGGATTCGGGAGTCGGTTACGTACGAGGAAGGATTAGCACCCTCGTGACGCCCAAAATTGGTACCTAATTGATTATTTGATGTCTTTATGTGGAAAGTTGAAAAGATTTTAAAATACGATCCTCTTTATTCACAAGAAAACTTGAATAAATTAAATTGGATGCTAAGACCCCCTTATTTCGAAGAAGTAAAATGTCACGCCTAGTGAGTTAGGATACGACATTTTAAATCCTTGAAACTAAGCTTATCTTTTGACTTTTAAAACTCAGGCATTTAAGTTTAAGAAGGATATTCAGTTATTTGGGTCAAATGAAAAATCGGAACCCAGTAAGTTAGGGCACAATTTCTCAAAATTCCAATTACATAATATTGCCTTTATTTTTAGAAATCCTTACCTCGAGATAACAAAATGTCACATCCAGTGAGTTAGGACACAACATTTTTAAATTCCCGAGAATAAGCTCTTATTTAACTTGTATGCTTCGATTTAAAAAAGGATAGTTGGTTCTTTAGACTCGACGAGAAAAATCGAAACCTAGTAAGTTAGGGTACAATTTCCCGAATCTCGAATTACAAAAAATTGCTTAATTAAGAAAAAAAATTGTATCGGAAAAAGATTAATGTAACACGATTTTATAGTAAAATGTAAAAATGAATTACAGTACTAATATGCATAATAAAGCTAGTAATAAATGCATTAATGTAAATAACAATAATAAGAGCAAAAATAAATAAAAAGGTAAATAATAATAAAATAATAAAACAAACCAATGGTATATAAAATAAAATAATAAGAAAAGTAAATGAACAAATAAAGACTAAAATTTAATTTAAAATTTAATAATAACTACTAATGAATAAAGAAATAGAGAAATATTGGGTAGTTTAAAAATACTAATAATGATGAAAATAATAATAATAATAATACAAATAATAAATTATCTAAAGTTAGAAATTATTTAAGAGGATATAAATATAATAAATAATAATATGATAAATGTATTCACAAATACTAGGTAAATAAATATTAAAGAAATAATAGTAATGAAAACAAAGTTAATTAATAATGATACATAAATAATAATGATAATATGTTAATAATAGCAATAAAAAAAGTAAGAAATAAGATAATACTAATAAAGAAATAAGATAATACTAATAACAATAACGATAAAAAAAATATTCGATAAAGGAAAAAATAAAATAAATATTCGATAAAAGAAAAATAAAGACAATTTTAAAATTTAAGAAAATAAGAAGTTATAAATAAATACATAAGTAAATAAATAAAATAAGAAATATGAAAAGAAATTGAAGTTAGGTAACTAAGGATTGAATTGAAATCGAAATAAAATTAGGGGGGCTAAAATCACAATAAATTAAAATAAAAAAGGCGAACATGGACTAAAATGACAAGCGCGAAAACACGCGAGGACCAAATGGGCAAAAAAGCCCAATCCTTGGACACGTGTCCACTTCCAGCACATCAATGGGCCAGGGACTACATTGAAACATGAAACACATTATGCGGTCAAATTTAAAAATAAGAAAAAGTAGCAAAATGACTAAATTAAAACAGCCTAAAAAGGCGAAAGGGCTAAAAGGATAAATAACCCCTTTTTTCAAAATACGTGGGTCCTCAGTTTGTGGGTCGGGTCACGTGGGTCGGCTTTAAAACGGCACCGTTTTGACGCAAAAGCACCTAGGGTGTAAAACAACATCGTTTTACAGGTGCTAAGTCAATTTTTTTTTTAAAAAATTCAATCTTCCTTTTTTTCTCCAAAAAAGAAAATAGAAAAAGCTTCTCTCTTTTCTCTCTCTCTCAGCTGTAAAACCCCAATTTGCCCGGCCCATTTCTAAACCCATTCTTCAACCCAAATTACCCAAATTAAACCAAAAAATTAACCCAAACCCAATTACAAAAACTACCAGACCCAAACTAACCTTACCAGACCCAATAACCAAACCCATTTATAGGCCCGAAACATTAAAATTTTTTAGAAAAATTTAGGGTTTTTAAAACCCTAAATTAGCCTAGCCACCGCCCCTCTTCTGGCATTGCCCATGTCAGCCTCTGTTGCCACCGCCCACGTCACATCCACCGCCCATTTGCCTGCAAGAAGAACAGAGAAATCATCAAGAAAACAAGTTGTAAACAATGGCTATAAAAGCCAATCTAATTTCATTGTAAAAAAAAGGATAATCAATATCAACAGAAATTAGAAACGAAAGGTTTTTTTCCTTCGATTCCATTTTCTTTCTCTTCTATTTTAGTATTTCCTTGTTTTTTATTTTCAATGCATTAACATAAAAGATGGGGGGACTCTTTTTTTCGATTGATGAATATAATCAAGAGAAAGTTCAAACAAAACAAAAAATCAGAGAATAGCAAGTGTTGATTAAACACAAAGGCAGAGATTAAAAAAAAAGAAAACCTAAAAAAAAAAACAAGAATAGAAATCGAAAAGAGGTAAAATTTTTATCATTTTCGATTTTTTTTCTCTTCTCTTTCTCTCCTTTTTTAGCATACACATATACTATTTTTTTAAAAAAAGAAAAAAAATCAAATTTTATTTTTTACGCCACTGTATGCACGGTGGCAGGAGGCAGCAGCCGCCATTGAGCGGTGGACCGAGCAACCCTCTCTCTCCTTCTCTCGGACCTGCACGATCAGAGAGAAAGCAAGTTTTTTTAAAAAAACAAGTCAGAAATGTTTTTTTTCCAACATCTTCCACCTTTTATAGCCCCCTGAAACGACGTCGTTTTCGGGCTGGCCTTTAATGCCCAAAACGACGTCGTTTTGGCCTTGACCCGATCCGACCGGCCTGGCTCGCCTCAGGATCCGCGTGTTTTTTACGAAGGGGTTTATTGTGCTTTCGATCCTTCCGCATTTTCAGCTTTTAAAATTGGGCTTTCTGTTATTTTCAATTTTGGCCCAGAGATTTCGTGCAGTTTGTAATTTGGTCCTTTAAAACGCTGCGCTCAAACCACTCGGGGAAAATAGCGCTCCGCGTCCCTCATTCTTTCGCACGCGTTGCAATTTAGTCCCCCTATTATTTATTTATATACAATTTGTCCTAAAAAACTTCCGTTTTAATGCGATTTAGCCCATTTTTAATTATTTTGCAATTTTTATCATCATTTTTATTTTTATTGTCTACTATGGATTTTCTATTATTATTATTATCATTATTTTATTGCCACAACCACCATTTTACTTATTTATTTGTTTGTTTTATGTTTTTGTTTTACAATTATTTTGCATATTATTTTTATTATTATTATTACCCTATTATTATTACTACATCTCTACTATTATTATTATTATATTATAATATATATTTGCTTATTCTTTTGCATATATTACATTATTTATTTATTAATGACTATTACTATTATCATTTTATCTTTCGTTTTATTTTTCATTACTATTTATACATTATATATTATTATTAGTATTATTTATATTTTCATTGTCATTGTTCTTTATTATTATTATTATTACTATGTTATTATTATTGTATTACCGTTATTGCTAGATTATTATTATTACTATACTATTATTATTATTATTATTATTATTATTTTACTATTATTATTATTATTATTATTATTATTATTATTGTTATTATTATTATCATTTGTATATTATTATTATTACTATTATATCCTTTTCTTTATTATTATTATTAGCATTTTATTATTATTATTATTATTATTATTATATTGTTATTATTATCACTTATATTATTATTCTCACCCCATTACTATTATTTTCTATATTACTATTTTATTATTTAATTATCATCATTATTGTTATTTTATTTTCATTATTATTGCTATTACAATTATTTGTTATTATCAATATTCTCATCGTTCGTCTCACTAATCCTTCCCAACATCTCAATTTTTATAACGAACAATATTTCCATGTTAGCAATTCGGGAGAATCGAGCCCTAACTTACTGGGTTCCGGTTTTTCTCGTTTTAAGCTAAACAACGGAATATCCCTTTTAAAAAAAATCGCAATTCAAATTTTAAACAAAACACTTAATGTCGGAAATTTGAAATGTCGCGCCCTAACTTACTGGACTCGACGTCTAGATACTTCGAGATAAGTTTCTTTTTCTTCTAAAATAGAGACAATATCCCTAATTTGGATTTTCGGGAAAACGAGCCCTAACTTACTGGGTTCTGGTTTCTCGCTCGACAAATGATGGGAGATTCTTTTCAAAAATAAAGCCAAGTTTTAAAAGGCGAGCTTAGTTTCGGGAATCTAAAGTATTGCGCCCTAACTTGCTTTATCTCTTCGAAAATAAGAGAGTCTTAACGTCCCTTTCGATCCCTTCAAGTTTTGGAAATCAAAAGTATCTATTTTCGAATCATTTCAAAGTTTTCAACATTAGGACATTGATCAATCAATTTGGTACCAATTTTGGGCGTATCGAGAGTGCTAACCCTTCCTCGTACGTAACCGACTCCCGAACTCGTTTTCTGGATTTCGTAGACCAAAATCGTTGTTTTGATAAATCAAACTGTTTATTAAAAACAACTATTTTACCAGGTGGCCCGATCACACCTCATCAAAAAAGGTTGGTGGCGACTCCCTTCTTTTTCACTTTCAAAACCCGAGTCGACCGCGTCGTTTTCTGTTTTATCAAAAAATGGTTATGACAGCTTGGCGACTCCACTGGGGACTTCGAGAGTCAGGCCATAGATTGATTGATTTTGTATTTTTAAGTAAAATTGGAAATTGGTTTCGAAAAACCATGCTTCTTTTAATGCACTTTCAATTTTGGGGTATCGTAAATACTTTGGCATTGCATTGCATGACCGTTGTGGTCACACCCTTTAAGTGGGAGTGAGAAACTATGCCTTCGTGAGGTTTTCTCCTCCGCATGGGCTAGTGGACTACTTTCGGGATACATCTGTACCTATGTCTTCGTGAAGTTTTCACTTCCGCATGGCCATAGGGAAATGTATTCCCCTGAACCGAACTTAGTCCGTATGAGCCTATAATGGGGAGGATCGAGGAATCTGCTGGTTCGGGTACCTCAACTATAGAACTAAACCGCATATAGTGAACCCTAGGAGTCCACCTTAGGTAGAACTATGTCAAACCCTAGTGGTCACCCGGCTAGGTACTCTATTTTGTTTATTTCTCCTGTGCTAGCGTGTTTATTTTATTTTCATTGCATTGCATCGCATCATCTTAGAAAGGAGGTGTTGATTCATATTCGATTACTAAATAGAAGAGTTTATCATAAGGAAATGTGTTACTTGATAAAGTGGATTATAATACGGTCGTTCGAACATAGTCCAGGTAAACAACGAGAGAGGACTGATAGCCCGCAGAAGAATACAAGACTTTGCCCGATGATTCAAGTCGACAAGGACTGTTCAAAAATCATCATAAAAGAAGCTTATAAACTTCACAGAGGATAAGTGAGTGAAGAGGTACAGCCTGGACCAAGTAACAAGGAGCTAAAAAAATGCATCTATTGAGGAAGTCCACAGGGCACACCATGACGTCCGGATATGAAGTAAAGGATTGGTGTTTTCACCCGGACTATGAGGACAAAGCCGTATATGCAATCCATTTTATGTAAAGAGACGTATTTTCTAGAAAAGTTCTTCTAATGGAATTGAATTCATAATCAACGCCTCTCTTTCTTTTTACATTCATTCCATGCATTTGCATTGCATTTCATGCATTTGCATTACATCATATCAAGTGCATTAAAATTCGTAGAAAGACCCTAATTAGGTGAAATTATTTCAGTTAACCAATAAGACATGGAACAAAAATTGGAGAGAATAGAGAAAATACAAATACAGATGCAAGAGCAATTGACCAAAATTCAACAAGAGATGCAAAAACAAATGTTTGAATTCCAAAGGAATATGATAGGCTAGTTAACCCAATTAATAGCTGGAAGACTTGAAAGGAGTAGCCCACTGGTTAATAGTATGGATGATGATGAAGAAATCATTTATGCCCCGATAAATATCCCGACTCAACCAGACGCGCAGTCACATGTGACACCTGTCATTATCGAGCCCCAATGTCAGACTGATACCTCGGCCTTATTGAATTTCTCGATGGGCTCATGCTTTAACCCTAAGGATGATCGTGCCAAATCGATTGTTCAAGTAGAGACAAAGAAAAGGAGAGAGCGGACTTTGAAGGCCCCGAAGAAGAAGAAAAAGGAAGCGGGTAGTACGAGTAAGTATGACAAGGGCCATTCGGAGCCGATTACAGTAAGCCAGCTAAAGATGGCACCTACCAGCCATCAAGGCCCCCTAAGCAGGATTTCAGCTCAAAGCCTAACATTGAAAGACCCCAGTTCACTCCCATTCCCATGACATATAGGGAGTTATACCAGAACTTATTTGATATGCATGTTGTAGCTCCTTATTACACGAAACTGATGCAACCTCCATACCCAGAATGGTATGACCCAAATGCCCAATATGAGTACCACGCAGGGGTCACAAGGCATTCGATAGAAAATTGCCTTGCTTTCAAGAAATTGGTGGAAAAATTCATTAACATGGGTATTGTGAAGATAGATGACGTGCCAAATGCAGAAATATGAACCTATGAGCGTTTTGAACAATGAGACTGTGAAGGGATCCCTGTATTTTAGCTAATTTAGAGTAATATTTAAAACATGCTTGTTGCTTTAAGCCTAGAGGCAATAAGAGTCCTTTTGTGAAATAAGCTTGTGTCCAGAATTTTATTTCAATCAAATGCAACTTTCTAAGTAAATATTTTCATTCTTTACATTTTATTTTGTACATTTTTTTCATTTTTTATTCATGACCATATCATACGAATAATTGTCCTTAGAATCATTTATTCTTTGGAATTTCTGCCTTCATACCACAATGAGTCCCCAGATATCAATGACATGAGCGACGCTGTTACTAACTCTCCTTTTAGTGAGATATGTGTCTAGAGGGATCTAAGGATTTTGAAGATGACAGAGGTTACAACTTATTCCTAATTTGTTAAGAATGGTAGATCCTACCTTACGGAGTGCCAGCGGACACTTAGCTCATCACAAAAATAAGACGAGACATCATTGAGTTGTTTTCAATAATTCAAAGATGTTTTCGCACAATCATATCAAGGCAAGAGGCCACCTTTGAAACATGGGTATCTTTGTTAAGATTGGTGTTTAAAGAACCCATGTTAATGTTTCTACAACGGCCAAGAGGTTCGAGCTCTTGGTTTACCAAGAAAAGGAAATTGAATACAGGATTTATGCGCCTCCTTTGCAGATTCCCTGTATACGGGGCATGGACGTTATCAAGCCAGCCTCCTCAAAAGCTTTTAGCCAACATCGATGGTCACTGGTTACCTGACTAAGAGGGTAAAGGTCGTTTCATATGCCAAAATTACAAAGTTGGTAGTCATCAAATTCAAATTCAAATCTAAAAAAAAAGTGGCAATAAAGAATGTCGGAAAGGAACATAATTGCACAATGTTAAAGATTTACAGCCTGTTCAAAGATCAGACACCATTCAGTACAAAAAAAAATAAAAAATCAAAAATAAAAAAATTTTGAAAAAAATTACTGACTTGTAAAAGTTGGCATAGAGAAGTTACCAGTTACCCTCTAGGTTTCTTGAACGTTGGCCACGACTTTCACCGGGGCATCTTTCCTATTGGGTTATGAAAGGGAAACAATTGTTGGAAGATAAGGTTCCTTTTCCCAAAGCTTAGATTGAATTAGATGAAGCAGAATGCCTCCAGTAAGCTTAATTGAAAGTATTCAGCATGGTCGAATTTACCAAAATGGATGATACGAGCTTATGACAAAAAGATTCACTCAAGAGAATTTTAGAAAGAGGACCTAGCATTAAGAAAGATTCTTCTTATCCAAAAGAACTCCAAAGAAAAAGTAAATACCTTATACAACAAAGAAGGCCTGCTCTAGGGAAACATGGGTGTTAACCAAGATAGATGGCAAGGACCTGCCCAATCCGGTGAGTTCAGATTCGATAAATGAGGTTTGCCAAAAAAAACAAGAAAAAAGAAAAGAAAAAAGAAAAAAAAGAGAGGCCAAGGCGAAAACCCGCAAAGGGCGCTTTGAGACCAAAGGGTATTTGAGTTGAAAACTTGAGAAGGGCAGCTCAAAATTTTGATCAAAAGTAGGGCATACAGTAGTCTTGCTATGCTCGAAGAAGTATGTTACGTCTTGGGGCATCGACAAAGTACTCTGGATCCCCTAAACACATATTAAGCTCAAAATGGTCCTTAAGAAGTTTGGAAAGAGAAGCTCAGGCTGCGATATCTGGGGCACCTAGTTTCCATTTTACCCATTTTGAATTTTCTATCTTTGATTACAAATCTCTTCTCCCTAAATTCTCATTTCCTCAAGTTCTAGTGGAGTAGGTTGAGATTACAAATCCCGTCTCCCTGAGTTAACAATGAGGATCAATTATTATTTGTTTAAAGTTTCAGTAGAGAAGATGGAGTCTACGAATCTCTTCTCCCTGAATTCTTATCCTGAAGTCACAATAGAGCAAGTTAGAGATCAAAACAGATCTTGTCTCCCTGAGTTTATAGTGAAGCAGATCGAAGATAGCAAGTCTGACGTTCCTGATGTTGTAGGGAGCAGATTGAATATGGCAGATCTTGACTCCCTGAGTTTGCAGTGGAGTAGATCGAAGATAGCAAGTCTGGCGTTCCTGATGTTGCAGGGAGTAGATTGAAAATAACAGATCTGGCGTTCCTGATGTTGTAGTGGAACAGATCGAAGATAGCAAGTCTGGCATTCTTGATGTTGCAGGGAGCAGATTGAAGATAGCAAGTCTGGCGTTCCTGATGTTGCAAGGAGCAGATTGAAAATAACAGATTTGGCATTCCTGATGTTACAAGAAGGAGATTGAAGATAGCAGATCTTGTCTCCCTGAGTTTGCAGGGAGCAGATTGAAAATAACAGGCGCTTCTGATATTGTAGGAAGTAGATTGAAGATGGTAGATCTTGTCTCCCTGAGTTTGCAGTGGAGCAAATCGAAGATGGCAAGTCTGGCGTTCCTGATGTTGCAGGGAACAGATCGAAAATAACATATTTGGCATTCCTGATGTTGCAGGGAGCAGATTGAAAATAACAGATTTGGCGTTCCTGATGTTGTAGGAAGCAGATTGAAGATGGCAGATCTTGTCTCCTTGATGTTGCAGGGAGTAGATTGAAAATAACAGGTTTGGTGTTCCTGATGTTACAGGGAGCAGATTGAAAATAACAGATTTGGTGTTCCTGATGTTGCAGGAAGCAGATTGAAGATGACAGATCTTGTCTCCCTGAGTTTGCAGTGGAGCAGATCAAAGATGGCAAGTTTGGCGTTCCTGATGTTGCAGGGAGCAGATTGGAGATAGCAAGTCTGGCATTCCTGATGTTGCAGGGAGCAGATCGAAGATAGCAGGAGCAGATCGAAGTAGCAGATTAAAATGAAGAATCTTATACCTTTAAAGTTGCAGCAGTGAAGTGGATCGAAACAACAAGATGCGGTGAATTGGAATGAGGCTACCTGAAGAAGAGGGGTACCAAAGAAGTCAAAGACTTAGCGGGACTGGGAAAAATTGGTATTTCTTGAAAGTCTTTGCTCTGTTCCCGTTACACGACAATGAGCAAAGAGGGGCAGCTATATAACCCTAATTTGCCCAGCCCATTTCTAAACCCAATCTTCAACCCAAATTACCCAAATTAAACCAAAAAATAAACCCAAACCCAATTACAAAAACTACCAGACCCAAACTAACCTTACCAGACCCAATAACCAAACCTATTAACAGGCCCGAAACATTAAAATTTTTTAGAAAAATTTAAGGTTTCTAAAACCTTAAATTAGCCTAGCCACCGCCTCTCTTCTGACATCGCCTATGTCAGCCTCTATTGTCACCGCCCACGTCACATCCACCGCCCATTTGCCTGCGAGAAGAACAGAGAAATCATCAAGAAAACAAGTTGTAAATAATGGCTATAAAAGCCAATCTAATTTCATTGTAAAAAAAAAGGATGATCAATATCAACAGAAATTAGAAACGAAAGGTTTTTTTTCCTTCGATTCCATTTTCTTTCTCTTTTATTTCTAGTATTTCCTTGTTTTTTTTTTTATTTTCAATGCATTAACATAAAAGATGGGGGGCTCTCTTTTTTTCGATTGATGAATATAATCAAGAGAAAGTTCAAACAAAACAAAAAATCAGAGAATAGCAAGTGTTGATTAAACACAAAGGCAGAGATTAAACAAAAAGAAAACCTAAAAAAAAAAACAAGAACAGAAACCGAAAAGAGGTAAAATTTTTATCATTTTCGATTTTTTTTCTCTTCTCTTTCTCTCTTTTTTCAGCATACACATATAGTATATTTTTTTAAAAAAAGAAAAAAAATCAAATTTTACCTTTTTTGGCCACTGTATATAAGGGGGTAGGAGGCAATACGACACAAATGAAGTGAGTGACCGAGCAACCCCTCTCCCTTCTCTTGGACCTACACGAACAGAGAGAAAGCAAGTTTTTTTTTTTAAAAAAACAAGTCAGAAATGTTTTTTTTTCAACATCTTCCACCTTTTATAGCCCCTTGAAACGACGTCGTTTTGGCCTTGACTCGATCTGACCGACTTGACCCGCCTCAGGATCCGCGTGTTTTTTACAAAGGGGTTTATTGCGCTTCTGATCCTTCCGCATTTTCAGCTTTTAAAATTAGGCTTTCTGTTATTTTCAATTTTGGCCCAGAGATTTCGCGCAGTTTGTAATTTGGTCCTTTAAAACGCTGCGCTCAAACCACTCAGGGAAAATAGCGCTCCGCGTCCCTCATTCTTTCACACGCATTGCAATTCAGTCCCCCTATTATTTATTTGTATACAATTTGTCCTAAAAACCTTCCGTTTTAATGCGATTTAGCCCATTTTTAATTATTTTGCAATTTTTATCATCATTTTTATTTTTATTGTCTGCTATGGATTATCGATTATTATTATTATCATTATTTTATTGCCACAACCACCATTTTACTTATTTATTTGTTTGTTTTATGTTTAAGTTTTACTATTATTTTGCATATTATTTTCTATTATTATTATTACCTATTATTATTACTATATCTCTATTATTATTATTATTATTATTATATTATAATATATATTTGCTTATTCTTTTGCATATATTACATTATTTATTTATTAATGACTATTACTATTATTATTTTATCTTTCGTTTTATTTTTCATTACTATTTATACATTATATATTATTATTAGTATTATTTATATTTTCATTGTCATTGTTCTTTATTATTATTATTATTATTACTATGTTATTATTATTGTATTACCGTTATTGCTAGATTATTATTATTATTACTATACTATTATTATTATTATTACTACTTTACTATTACTATTATTATTATTGTTATTATTATTATCATTTGTATATTATTATTACTATTATATCCTTTTTACCGTTATTATTAGCATTTTACTATTATTATTATTATTATTATTATTATATTGTTATTATTATCACTTATATTATTATTCTCACCCCATTACTATTATTTTATATATTACTATTTTATTATTTAATTATCATCATTATTGTTATTTTATTTTCATTATTATTGCTATTACAATTATTTGTTATTATCAATATTCTCATCGTTCGTCTCACTAATCCTTCCCAACATCTCAATTTTATAACGAACAATATTTCCATGTTAGCAATTCGGAGAATCGAGCCCTAACTTATCGGGTTAGGTTTTTCTCATTTTAAGCTAAACAATGAATATCCCTTTAAAAAAATCTAATTCAAATTTTAAACAAAACACTTAATCTCGAAAATTGAAATGTCGTACCTAACTTCATCGGACTCGACGTCTAGATACTTGAGATAAGTTTTTTTCTTCTAAAATAGAGGCAATATCCCTAATTTGGATTTTCGGAAAACGAGCCCTAACTTCATCGGGTTCGGTTTCTCGCCGACAAATGATGGGAGATCCTTTTCAAAAATAAAGCCAAGTTTTAAAAGGCGAGCTTAGTTTCGGGAATCTAAAGTATTGCGCCCTAACTTGCTTTATCTCTTCGAAAATAAGATAGTCTTAACGTCCCTTTCGATCCCTTCAAGTTTTGGAAATCAAAAGTATCTATTTTCGAATCGTTTCAAAGTTTTCAACATTAGGACATCGATCAATCAATTTGGTACCAATTTTGGGCGTATCGAGAGTGCTAACCCTTCCTCGTGCGTAACCTACTCCCGAACTCGTTTTCTGGATTTCGTAGACCAAAATCGTTTTTTGATAAATCAAACTGTTTATTAAGAATAACTATTTTACCAGGTGGCCCGATCACATCTCATCAAAAAAGATTGGTGGCGACTCCCTTCTTTTTCATTTTCAAAATCCGAGTCGACCGCGTCGTTTTCTATTTTATCAAAAAATGGTTACGACAGCTTGGCGACTCCACTGGGGACTTCGAGAGTCAGGCCATAGATTGATTGATTTTTGTCCTTTTAAGTAAAATTGGAAAATGGTTTTGAAAAACCATGCTTCTTTTAATGCACTTTCAATTTTGGGGTATTGTAAATACTTTGGCATTGCATTGCATGACCGTTGTGGTCACACCCTTTAAGTGGGAGTGAGAAGCTATGCCTTCGTGAGGTTTTCTCCTCCGCATGGGCTAGTGGACTGCTTTCGGGATACATCCGTACCTATGTCTTTGTGAAGTTTTCACTTTCGTATGGCCATAGGGAAATGTATTCCCCTGAACCGAACTCGGTCCGTATGAGCCTATAATGGGGAGGATCGAGGAATCTGCTGGTTTGGGTACCTCAGCTATAGAACTAAACCGCATATAGTGAACCCTAGGAGCCCACCTTAGGTAGAACTACGTCAAACCCTAGTGGTCACCCGGCTAGGTACTCTATTTTGTTTATTTCTCCTGTGCTAACGTGTTTCTTTTGTTTTCATTGCATTGCATCGCATCATCTTAGAAAGGAGGTGTTGATTCATATTCGATTGCAAAATAGAAGAGTTTATAATAAGGAAATGTGTTACTTGATAAAGTGGATTATAATACGGTCGTTCGAACATAGTCCAGGTAAATAACGAGAGAGGACTGATAGCCCGCAGAAGAATACAAGACTTTGCCCGAGGATTCAAGCCGACAAGGATTGTTCAAAAGTCATCATAAAAGAAGCTTATAAACTTCACAGAGGATAAGTGAGTGAAGAGGTACGGCCTGGACCAAGCAACAAGGAGCTAAAAAAGGCATCTATTGAGGAAGTCCACAGGGCACGACCATGACGTCCGGATATAAAGTAAAGGGTTGGTGTTTTCACCCGGACAATGAGGGCAAAGCCATATATGCAATCCATTTTATGTAAAGAGACGTATTTTCTAGAAAAGTTCTTCTAATGGAATTGAATTCACAATCAACGCCTCTCTTTCTTTTTGCATTCATTCCATGCATTTGCATTGCATTTCATGCATTTGCATTACATCATATCACGTGCATTAAAATTCGTAGAAAGACCCTAATTAAGTGAAATTATTTCAGTTAACCTAGAAGACATGGAACAAAAATTGGAGAGAATAGAGAAAATACAAATACAGATGCAAGAGCAATTGACCAAAATTCAACAAGAGATGCAAAAACAAATGTTTGAATTCCAAAGGAATATGATAGGCCAGTTAACCCAATTACTAGCCGAAAGACTTGAAAGGAGTAGCCCACTAGTCAACAGTATGGATGATGATGAAGAAATCATTTATGCCCCGATAAATATCCCGACTCAACCAGATGCGCAGTCACATGGGATACCTGTCATGCTTTAACCCTGAGTATGATCGTGCCAAATCGATTGTTCAAGTAGAGACAAAGAAAAGGAGAGAGTGGACTTTGAAGGCCTCGAAGAAGAAGGAAAAGGAAGCGGGTAGTACGAGTAAGTATGACAAGGGCCGTTCGGAGCCGATTACAGTAGGCCAGCTAAAGATAACGACTACCAGCCATCAAGGCCCCCTAAGCAGGATTCCAGTTCAAGTCCTAACATTGAAAGACCCCAGTTCACTCCCATTCCCATGACATATAGGGAGTTATACCAGAACTTATTTGCTATGCATGTTGTAGCTCCTTATTACATGAAATCGATGCAACCTCTATACCCAGAATGGTACGACCCAAATGCCCAATGTGAGTACCACGCAGGGGTCACAGGGCATTCGATAGAAAATTGCCTTGCTTTCAAGAAATTGTGGAAAAATTCATTAACATGGGTATTGTGAAGATAGATGGCGCGCCAAAAGCAGAAATATGAACCGATGAGCGTTTTGAACAATGGGACTGTGAAGGGATCCCTGTATTTTAGCTAATTTGGAGTAATATTTAAAACATGCTTGTTGTTTTAAGCCTAAAGGCAATAAGAGTCCTTTTGTGAAATAGACTTGTGTCCAGAATTTTTATTTCAATCAAATGCATCTTTCTAAGTAAATATTTTCATTCTTTACATTTTATTTTGTACATTTTTTTCATTTTTTATTCATGACCATATCATACGAATAATTGTCCTTAGAATCATTTATTCTTTGGAATTTCTGCCTTCATACCCACAATGAGTCCCCAGATATCAATGACATGAGCGATGCTGTTACTAACTCTCCTTTTAGTGAGATATGTGTCTAGAGGGATCTAAGGATTTTGAAGATAACAGAGGTTACAACTTATTCGTAATTTGTTAAGAACGGTAGATCCTACCTTACAGAGTGCCAGCGGACACTTAGCTCATCACAAAAATAAGACGAGACATCATTGAGTTGTTTTCAATAATTCAAAGATGTTTTCGTACAATCATATCAACGCACAGTAGGCCACTGAAACATGGGTATGCTGTTAAGATTGGTGTTTAAAGAACCCATGTTAATGTTTCTACAACGGCCAAGAGGTTCGAGCTACTGGTTTACCAAGAAAAGGAAATTGAATACAGGATTTATGTGCCTCCTTTATAGATTCCCTATATATGGGGCATGGACGTTATCAAGCCAGCCTCCTCAAAAGCTTTTAGCCAACATCGATGGTCGCTAGTTACCTGACTGAGAGGGTAAAGGTCGTTTCATATGCCAAAATTACAAAGTCGACAGTCATCAAATTCAAATTCAAATAAAAAAAAGTGGCAATAAAGAATGTCGGAGAGGAACATAATTGTACAATGTTAAAGATTTACAGCCTGTTCAAAGATCAGGTACCATTCAGTACAAAAAAAAATCAAAAATCAAAAATAAAAAATTTTTGAAAAAAATTACTGACTTGTAAAAGTTGGCATAGAAGTTATCGCCACCTCTAGGTTTCTTGAACGTTGGCCACGACTTTCACCGGCATCTTTCCTATTGGGTTATGAAAGGGAAACAATTGTTGGAAGATAAGATTCCTTTTCCCAAAGCTTGGATTGAATTAGATGAAGCATAATGCCTCCAGTAAGCTTAATTGAAAGTATTCAGCATGGTCGAATTTACCAAAATGGATGATACGGGCTTATGACAAAAAGGTTCGCTCAAGAGAATTTCAGGAAGAGGACCTAGCATTAAGAAAGATTCTTCTTATCCAAAAGAACTCCAAAGAAAAAGTAAATACCTTATACAACAAAAAAGGCCTGTTCTAAGGAAACATGGGTGTTAACCAAGATAGATGGCAAGGACCTGCCCAATCCGGTGAGTTCAGATTCGATAAAAGAGGTTTGCCAAAAAAAACACGAAAAAAGAAAAGAAAAAAGAAAAAAAAGAGAGGCCAAGGCAAAATCCCGCAAAGGGCGCTTTGAGACCAAAGGGTTTTTGAGTTGAAAACCTGAGAAGGGCAGCTCAAAATTTTGATCGAAAGTAGGGCATACAGTAGTATTGCTATGCTCGAAGAAGTATGTTAAGTCTTGGGGCATCGACAAAGTACTTTGGATCCCCTAAACACATATTAAGCTCAAAATGGTCCTCAAGAAGTTTGGAAAGAGAAGCTCAGGCTGCGATATCTGGGGCACCTAGTTTCCATTTTACCCATTTTGAATTTCCTATCTTCAATTACCTTATTTGTTTCAAAATACCTTACCAATAAATTTCCTTATTGATTGCATTTGCTAGCTTTGATTAACTTGTTTGTTTCGAGCTATGCTCCCAATCAATTTCCTTCTTGTCCATTGTTACAATCTTTTTCAGGCATTTTGTATTGAAATAATGATTAGTGGACTAATAATGCTTTCATAAAAGGAGTTTCGCATATTACTCTGGAAGCTTTTGAATAGTACAGGGACCTGAAACAAGACGATTGTTTAGAACTCACCAAGCTTAAAGTTTGGAAAAATTAGAGAAAGATGATTATCTTATTGAACCTTTTATTGGTTGAACAAAAAGACAAGACAATTCTCCAGTGATACAACCTTGAAAAATAATGAGCAATGTCAACCCAACTGTACAAAAGGATTATTCTCGGGAAAAGAAAAATCATACTCTGCATTCATGCACATATCGGGCATATACATCTGGTCATGACACCTAGAGAATGGAAGGTGTAGTAGACCGAACTGATTGAATAAGTTACGAATTCTATACCCCTGAGTCATAATAGGATGGTTGAGATGATACAAACCCTATACCTCAGAGTTGCAGTAGGATGGATGGGAGGAAACAAACGTTATTCTACTGAAGTTGCAGTGGGAGGTACAAACTTTATGTCCTAGAAGGTACAGTGGAAGGGACTCTGAAATCATAGCGGGGCAAGTTTGTTGAGCATAATATGATCGTTTCTTTGGGTTTTCTATCAAAGATACTGGCTGAACGAGAAAGCATGATAACGCATCAGTGATAGAACATTAATGAACTACGAGCAATGATGACCCTAAGCATTTAAAAAGGGATCATTTCATTTTGCATTCATACATCATCATTCAAAGCACGTTTAGTTAGGAGCATTCGACTCATTGCATCCTAATCATCATAAAAAGACCATTCTCACGACATTCTGCATTCATACAAATATCATCCAGTGCATCCTAATCGTTATACATTTAACAAAGGATCATTCTCATGACATTCTGCATTCATGCAAATGTCATCCATTGTCATTTAGTTAGGAGCATTCGATTCATTCTGATCATTGCATCCTAATCATTATAAAAAAGACCATTCTCATGACATTCTGCATTCATGAAAGTGTCGTCTATAACACATGTAGTTAGGAGGCTTTGAGTCATTCTGATTATAGCATCCTCATCATTTGCATAAGCATAAGCACATAAAATTAATTCTATAGGACATGTTCCTCAAAGAACGGTGTAGCAATATCGAAGTTCAGATTTTATTCCCTCGAGATGGTAGTGGAGCAGACTGAAGATTGAAGTCTTCCAGAAGATAGTAGGGAAGTAATTTGGAAAGTTCAGATTTTGTTCCCTAGTAGAGTAGACTGAAGATTGAAGTCTTCCTGAAGATAGTAAGGAAGCAAATTGGAAAGTTCAGATTTTGTTCCCTAGAGGTGATAGTGAAGCAAACTAGAGATTGAAGTCTTCCTGAAGATAGTAAGGAAGCAAATTGGAAAGTTTAGATTTTGTTCCCTAGTGGAGCAGACTGAAAATTGAAGTCTTCCTGAAGATAGTAAGGAAGCAAATTGGAAAGTTCAGATTTTGTTTCCTAGAGATGATAGTGGAGCAGACTGAAGATTGAAGTCTTCCTGAGATAGTAAGGAAGCAAATTTGAAAGTTCAGAATTCTTATTTTCTCGAAGTTCTCGTGGAGTAGGTTGAGATTACAAATCTCGTCTCCCTGAGTTAACGATGAGGATAAATTCTTTGAAGTTTCAGTAGAGAAGATGGAGATTACGAATCTCTTCTCCCTGAATTCTTATTTCCTCGAAGTTCCCGTGGAGTAGGTTGAGATTACAAATCCCATCTCCCTGAGTTAATAATGAGGATAAATTCTTATTTCTTTGAAGTTCCAGTAGAGAAGATGGAGATTACGAATCTCTTCTCCCTGAATTCTTATTTTCTCGAAGTTCCCGTAGAGTAGGTTGAGATTACAAATCCCATCTCCCCGAGTTAACAATGAGGATCAATCATTGAAGTTTCAGTAGAGAAGATGGAGACTATGAATCTCTTCCCCCTGAATTCATTTTTCCTCGAAGTTCTCATGGAGCAGGATTACGAATCCCGTCTCCGTGAGTTAACAATGAGGATCAATCATTGAAGTTTCAGTAGAGAAGATGGAGATTACAAATCTCTTCTCCCTGAATTCTCATTTCCTCAACGTTCTAGTGGAGTAGGTTGAGATTACAAATCCCGTCTCCCTGAGTTAACAATGAGGATCAATCATTGAAGTTTCAGTAGAGAAGATAGAGATTACAAATCTCTTCTCCCTGAATTCTCATTTTCTCGACGTTCCAGTGTAGTAGGTTGAGATTACAAATCCCATCTCCCTGAGTTAATAATGAGGATCAATTATTATTTCTTTGAAGTTTCAGTAGAGAAGATGGAGACTACGAATCTCTTCTCCCTGAACTCTTATCCTAAAGTCACAATGGAGCAAGTTAGAGATCAAAACAGATCTTGTCTCCCTGAGTTTACAGTGGAGCAGATCGAAGATAGCAAGTCTGGTGTTCCTGATGTTGCAGGGAGTAAATTGAATATAGTAGATCTTGACTCCCTGAGTTTGCAGTGGAGCAGATTGAAGATAGCAAGTCTGGCGTTCCTGATGTTGTAGGGAGCAGATTGAAAATAATAGATCTGGCGTTCCTGATTTTGTAGTGGAGCAGATCGAAGCTAGCAAGTCTGGCGTTCCTGATGTTGCAGGGAGCAGATTAAAGATAGCAAGTCTGGCGTTCCTGATGTTACAGGGAGTAGATTGAAAATAACAGATTTGGCGTTCCTGATGTTGCAGGAAGGAGATTGAAGATGGCAGATCTTGTCACCCTGAGTTTACAGGGAGCAGATTAAAAATAACAGATTTGGCGTTTCTGATGTTGTAGGAAGCAGATTGAAGATGGCAGATCTTATCTCCCTAAGTTTGCAGTGGAGCAGATCGAAGATGGCAAGTCTGGCGCTTCTGATGTTGCAGGGAGCAGATTGAAAATAACAGATTTGGCGTTCCTGATGTTGCAGGGAGCAGATTGAAAATAATAGATTTGGCGTTCCTGATGTTGCAGGAAGCAGATTGAAGATGGTAGGTCTTGTCTCCTTGATGTTACAGGGAGTAGATTGAAAATAACAGGTTTGGTGTTCCTGATGTTACAGGGAGCAGATTGAAAATAACTGAGTTGGCATTCCTGATGTTGCAGGAAGCAGATTGAAGATGACAGATCTTGTCTCCCTGAGTTTGCAGTGGAGCAGATCAAAGATGGCAAGTTTGGCGTTCCTGATGTTGCAGGGAGTAGATTGGAGATAGCAAGTCTGGCATTCCTGATGTTGCAGGGAGCAGATCGAAGATAGCAGGAGCAGATCGAAGTAGCAGATTAAAATGAAGAATCTTATACCTCTGAAGTTGCAGCAGTGAAGTGGACCGAAACAACAAGATGCGGTGAACTGGAATGAGGCTACTTGAAGAAGAGGGGTACCAAAGAAGTCAAAGACTTAGTGGGACCGGGCAAAATTGGTATTTCTTGAAAGTCTTTGCTCTGTTCCCGTTACACGACAACGAGCAAAGAGGGGCAGCTATACAACCCCAATTTGCCCGGCCCATTTCTAAACCCATTCTTCAACCCAAATTACCCAAATTAAACCAAAAAATAAACCCAAACCCAATTACAAAAACTACCAGACCCAAACTAACCTTACCAGACCCAATAACCAAACCCATTAATAGGCCCAAAACATTAAAATTTTATAGAAAAATTTAGGGTTTCTAAAACCCTAAATTAGCCTAGCCACCGCCCCTCTTCTGACATCGCCCATGTCAGCCACTGTTGTCACCACCCACGTCACATCCACCGCCCATTTGCCTGCAAGAACAGAGAAATCATCAAGAAAACAAGTTGTAAACAATGGCTATAAAAGCCAATCTAATTTCATTATAAAAAAAAAGGATGATCAATATCAACAGAAATTAGAAACGAAAGGTTTTTTTCCTTCGATTCCATTTTCTTTCTCTTCTATTTCCAGTATTTCCTTGTTTTTTTTATTTTCAATGCATTAACATAAAAGATGTGGGGACTCTCTTTTTTTCGATTGATGAATATAATCAAGAGAAAGTTCAAACAAAACAAAAAATCAGAGAATAGCAAGTGTTGATTAAACACAAAGGCGTAGATTAAACAAAAGAAAACCTAAAAAATAAGAATGTAAACCAAAAGAGGTAAAATTTTTATCATTTTCGATTTTTTTCTTTTCTTTCTCTCCTTTTTCAAAGATACACATATACTATATTTTTAAAAAAAGAAAAAAATCAAAATTTATTTTTTTCGCCACGTGTACGGTGGTCGAGGCGGTGCCGACACACGAAAGCAATGACTGAGCAACCCCCTCTCTCCTTCTCTCGCACTGTAAGGGTGGTAATGATGTCGATCTCAAGTCAGTATTACGAGTGTTAGAACGAGTAGTCGAAATGTGCAAAAGGTGCAGAACCCAGAATCGTAATTTGAACGACTCGAGCTAACTGAGCAAAAGTATTCAGAGGAGTATCCGAGTAGCACCAGTCTTGGCGGAGTATTGGTTGGAATCCATCAAACGATTATGGGTGATTTGGATTTCACCACCGAGGAGAAGTTGAAGGTATCATCTCCTTACTTGGGATGAGTCATATCGGTGGTGGCTCACCGTAAGGGATGGAACAGTGGTGAAAATCTTACTTGGGAATTCTTGAGGAAGCCTACCAAAAGAAGTATATTGGAACTAGCTATGTAGACGCACATCGAAAGGCTTTCTTGAACCTGGTTCAGGGAAATAAGACAGTGGCAGGGTATGAGGCTGAGTTCCTCTAATTGAGTAGATATGCTCGTGGTATTGTGGGTATCGAGCATGAGCGCTGTGTCAGATTTGAAGATGGGTTGAGAGATGAGCTGAGAATAATGATAGCTCCACAACAGGAACGGGAGTTTGCTGTCTTAGTGGAGAAGTCGAAGGTTGCTGAAGGGGTAAGACAGTCGGTTAGACGAAACCAAGATAGAAATTGGAATAAGAGGAGCTCGGAACCTTCAAGGTTCTCGGGTAATGAACAGAAGAGGACGAGGATTGATGGGTCGGATCAAGCTGCTAGGCCTGTTGCTGCTACTAATCCTCAATGGCCGCCACGGTGTGATAAGTGTGGCAAGTTTCACAAGGGGGAGTGTTGGAATGGTAATCGTGGATGCTTTGAATGTGGGTCTATGGAGCATCGAGTTAGAGGCTGTCTAAGAAGGCGCTAAGGTGAGAACGGAAGGTCGGGATCGTGCACCAATGAAGGATAACCAACAACCACAGAGGGGTCGAGGTGCAACTAGGGGTAATGAAAATGGTAACGGGCGTGGCCGAGGTGCTGAAGGTGTAGACGCGAGGCAACCAAGGTTGGTTTATACAGTTGGCCATCGCGAGGAAGAAGATGTGCCAGATGTGACAACGGGTATGTTCCTTACTACTGGAATACCCTTAATTGCTTTGATTATTGTAGAGTTTTCTTGTTTTACTAGGAAGTGCTCAAACCTTGGTTGTGAACTTAGAGATTGTGCCTAGGAAGTAAGATAGTTCTATTAAGATCGAGTCTGTGACATAAGCGTATACGGTGAGTTAAGATGTACGACTATTCGTTAGTAAGTAATTTTGAGGCGAAATTATTTTTAAGGGGTAGAAGCTGTAACACACGATTTAGGGGTTATTTGTAATTTAAATAAATTCCATGTGGGCTTCAAGAAATAAATAAATATGATTTTATTTGGCATGATTTAGGCCTAAAATAACTCGAGCTAGGCTTGACCCAAAGATTAAAATTTATTATTAAGTGTGTAAAATGAAGGAGCTAGGTTAGTTAGGGCTTTAATAAAATTTTGGGCGAGTTATGGCACAAAGAATGGGCTTGGTATAAGTGGCGTGGTGCGCCTAAGAGGTTTCTAGGGAGGGGGAGGTTCGAGTCTCTACTGTGGCAAGGGAGAAATGTTTTTCCTTTTTGGACGTTAAAGGAAGGGCTCAGGAAAGAAAGGCTTTAAATAAATTTTGGGTAAGGATCGGACATGAAAGGCAGGTGGGCGGAGTGGCTTGGGCGCCACTTAAAGGGCTTTGGCAAAAGGGACTCGGGTTCGAGTCGTGATTTAACATAAAGGGATTTTATTTTGGGCTTTGACGCTAAAAGGAAAAGGGCTCGGTATAAGGCTTTATATTTAAATGGCGGGGTAAATTGACATGAAAGTCAATTGGGAGAGTTGGTTGGGCGCTTAAAGGGGTGCTGCTTGCTTGCTACATCAGTCATCGGTTGAATCAAGGAAGCAAACACCTTGATTTTATTTTTTCCCTCTCTCTTTGGGGTGAAGGAGAGTAGTGTTGGCAAGATAATAGGACTCTTAATTGCTTAATTTTGCTCTAGAATTAATTTGGAAGGAGGAAAATAAGTAGTTTATTTTCATTATATTTGTTTGAGGAGATTAAGGGATAATTAGAGGATAAATGTTATTTTTCTTTGGGTGATAATTGAGCTGGAATTTATCACCAAAATGAAGGTGATGGCCAACTTAAGGACTCCTTGGGAGGGCTGTCCATATCGATTTGTGTAGCAAAGAAGTGCCAAAATTCATCAAAATCTTTTCTTTTTCTCCCTTTATTTGCTGCTGCCGAATTCCCATTGATTCATATCCAAAAGTGTTCAAAAATTTTCAGCTTTTCTTGCTTCCTTTTAGCCGAATGTACCCCCTCTTTTAAGAGGAAAAAAATTCCAGCTTCTCTTGTTCTTCTTAAACCGAAAATACTTCTTCTTCTTTTAATTTTGCTGCTGGCTGAAACTACTCCAACCTTTGCCCAAAAATCCTTCAAAAATTTCTTTCTTCTTCTTTCCCTAATAGCCGAACCTAACTCTAAAATTCCAGCCCTCTATTTGAGTTTGGCCGAATCCCCCTTAAGGAAAAAGGGTGCTGTTTTTGGTTCCTTTCTCTTCTAAAAGGGTAGCCGAACCCCTCTCACAACATTAAGAGGTGCTGCCAATTTTCAATAAGTGAGGGAAGCTTTTGGGATTTATTTTCCAAGGTGAGTTGGTAAGCACATTCGGCCAAGGGCCTTTCAATTAAAAAGTTTATGATTAAATGCCAAAACTAACGTGTGCCATGGATTTAGGGACTAATTTAGGCTTCGGGATTTGATTGGAAATCAAATCCATTCAAGGTAAGTCCGCAAAGAACCCTTGGTATGAATTGGGTTTGGCCGAATAGGCCTTTGGTACTAACAGTAATGTTTGGTCGATTATAGGGGCAAGATCTAGTGTTGTAGATCGATCTTCTGGATCTAGGAATTAGGTAGAGAAGCAGTGTGTAGAAACTCACTACACACTTTATTAATTTACATGATTTAATTGTTTGCCTTTAATCTTTTGGTTGTGATTAGCTTGTGGCATAATCATGGTTTAGGTAAGTCCCTAACTTGTAATTTTTGATATACGATTTGCATGCCGTCACATGATATTAAATGCTATGACATGAAATATGATAATTGATGTATAAGCATGTGATGGTGGGGTTGATGAGAGGAGGGGGATGATTTTCTAGACTGTCGCTAGTGGTTTTGACCACAAGATGGGTTGGCCCCATCAGATTATTTGTGACCTATGGTCATCAGTGGTTTTGACCACAAGATGGGTTGGCCCCATCAGATTATTTGTGACCTATGGTCATCAGTGGTTTTGACCACATCGATTGATTATTTGCGACTAAGTCCCAGTGGTTTGGTACCACCAGTGGTTTTGACCACACTTGATTATTTGTGACCTATGGTCATCAATGGTTTTGACCACACGATGGGTTGGCCCTATCATTTGATTTGTGACTCTAAGTCATCAGTGGTTTTGACCACCAGTGGTTTTGACCACACGGGGTAGTTAAGGAGTATGGATGGTTAGGTTGGGTTGCATGTGAATGTTTATTAATGACTTGTGTATGAGTTGCTTTACGGGTGGGGATTACACATCGAGTCTTGGTGACTCACCCCTTTTCTCTTAACATTTTGCAGATGAATAGATCGCGGAGATAGAGCCGGAGAGGACTCGAGGCGGCCATGCTTATTGTTGGATTCGATTTACTTTGCTATCGTTAAAATTAATTATTTTCTAAGTCTTTTATTTTGGGATTGTAATAAGGCCGCTATTATTATTTTGGATGTTTGTTTCACTGTTTTATTTTACCTATGTTATGTTACAAATGGAATTTTATAAATATTAATTGAACAGGTTAAAAGTAACATTTTCAAACTTAACAAAATTTAACGGTTTTTCCAAGAAATTACCATCGGGTAAAAAAATTCACTAAGTCAACTATCACTTTGATGATTTTAAAATGATACATGATCAATGAGTTCAAAAGGGTCTATCAACCCAACTATGTTTATCAAAGCCCAACTAAGTTTTCAAACCCCGTTTTCCTACTTCAGCCAAATTCTACCAAGTTTTCACCAAGATTTCAAAGTGACTCAAATTATTTTACTCCGTGACATACCAGATCCGGTCAGGACTCGTGGGCCGAGTTTGGGGTGTTACATTTTTGGTATCAGAGCCCGCTTCAAAACTCGGCTGTGGGGGGCCCAAGGCCCAAAATGTTTGGTTTTTGAATAGTAGGCCTTATTATAATGTTTGAGAAATTGTTTTGGCTTGAACAGCATGGCGCCGAGTCTCCGGCACCTATCCGCCCAGGTAAGTACTTCTATCAATTTTTGTGAATTCTTTTGATGAAGGGTAGAAGAGTAAAATGGGAACGTAGACTACTAGAGTAGAACTGTTGAACCCTAGGACTAGTATTCCCCAACTATGCATAAGATTTAATAATTCCCTAAACAACCCTGTGAGTTGTCACTGAGCTAGGGATGTGGCAATCGTTATACGCATGTCTAGGATTGGATTTGGTGGGGGCCTGGTATTTAAGCAGTCCTCGTGACTCACCTCCTACTCACTCGAATTCTACCTGGTGCGTAGTAACGGTTTATCCTAGCTGAGACAACACACTTACAGGCTTAACTCGATAACTAAAACCCGAAAGGGACTAGCTGTTTTATTTTGAAATAATTAAAACCTTGTTTTAAAGAAAAAAATTTTGACCAAAATACCCCTCAGTTTGAAAAATGACCAAAATACCCCTGGCTTGAAAATTTCCAAATACCCTCCATATGAAAAATTTTCGAATAGAAATTATAAAAATATCCTTCTTTTATAGAATCAATTAGAACCCAAATTTTGAAAGTCATTTTGAGAAAATGCCCCAAATGTGAAAAATTACTAAAATACCCTCAGGGGTAAAATTACGAAAACGCCCTTGAATCATGAAATTTCCAAAATACCCACGGTTTTAATAAAAAATTTCATCACATGAAAAGTGCCCAAAAACCTTAATTTACAAAATATCAAAAATTTCATAATTCTAGAAAATTATGAAATTGCCCCTAGCCTACAAAATTACCAGAATACCCCTGACTTTCAAAATTTTGCAACATCACTATTTTGGAAAGTGCAATTAGCAAAAAGAGCCCTCAAAGTTTTACAACTTTTGAAATATCCCTGATTCATCAAAATTTTACCAATTCACCCCGATTTGTGGAAAATTATCGAAATGCCCCTGAGGTCCAAAATTATCGAAATACCCCCCGGATTTCAAAATTTTTCAAAATACGCGAGAAATTAAGAGTTTTAAAATAATGTTTGACAAAATCATCCGAGAACTTGTATTTTTGAAAATTACGAAAATACCCCTGTAGGACAAATTACGAAAATACCCCTAGGTAGTGGAAAAACAATCACAATGAAATCAACCATGTCTCTTTGAATGAATGGACGAAAGACTATGTGCTTGTTTGATTACGAAAGAACCACTTCTAAAACTCCTATCATAAAATTTCTTTGCGGATAACCAAGTGAAATACTAATGCATAAAATTCTTAAACAGATAAACGCGATCGTTAGAATGAGTTCCAGAGGTCGTGGACGTCCGCCGCGTGGCCGTGGTAGAGGTAGGATGACATTGTCTGAGCCAGCGAGGTCTGGCCATGGGTCCGAAAATGAGATGCTAGATCTGCCGGCGGCGGAGACTGAATTTCAAGATCAGACGGGTGGTAATGATGTCGTATCTCAAGCTGTATTACGAGTGTTAGAACGAGTAGCTGAGGCTGGCGCGGGTGCAGGAACCCGTAAATCTGTGGCTGAACGACTCCGGGCTAACGGAGCAGAAGTATTCAGAGGAGTATCCGGAGTAGCACCCAGTGCGGCGGAGTATTGGTTGGAATCCACTGAAAGGATTATGGGTGATTTGGATTTCACCGCTGAGGAGAAGTTGAAGGGTATCATCTCCTTACTTCGGGATGAGTCATATCAGTGGTGGCTCACCGTAAGGGATGGAACGGTGGCTAAAAATCTTACTTGGGAATTCTTCAGGGAAGCCTACCAAAAGAAGTATATTGGAACTAGCTATATAGACGCACAGCGAAAGGCTTTCTTGAACCTGGTTTAGGGAAATAAGACAGTGGCAGAGTATGAGGCTGAGTTCCTCCGATTGAGTAGATATGCTCGTGGTATTGTGGGTACCGAGCATGAGCGCTGTGTCAGATTTAAAGATGGGTTGAGAGATGAGCTGAGAATGATGATAGCTCCACAACAGGAACGGGAGTTTGTTGTCTTAGTGGAGAAGTCGAAGGTTGCTGAAGAGGTAAGACAGTCGGTTAGACGAAACCAAGATAGAAATTAGAATAAGAGGAGCTCGGAACCTTCAAGGTTCTCGGGTAATGAACAGAAGAGGACGAGGATTGATGGGTCGGATCAAGTCGCTTAGGCTTCGCCGCTACTAATCCTCAATGGCCGCCACGGTGTGATAAGTGTGGCAAGTTTCACAAGGGGAAGTGTTGGAATGGTAATCGTGGATGCTTTGAATGTGGGTCTATGGAGCATCGAGTTAGAGACTGTCTAAGAAGGCGGCTAAATTTGAGAACGGAAGGTCGTGGATTGTGCACGAATGAAGGGATAACCAACAACCATAGAGGGTCGAGGTGCACTAGGGGTAATGAAAATGGTAACGGCGTGGTGAGGTCTTTGAAGGTGCAGAGGCGAGGCAACCAAGGTTGGTTTATGCAGGTTGGTCGTCGCGAGGAGGAGGATGTGCGGATGTGGCAACGGGTATGTTCCTTACTCTTTGGAATACCCTTAATTGCTTTGATTATTGTAGAGTTTTCTTGTTTTACTAGGAAGTGCCCAAACCTTGGTTGTGAACTTAGAGATTGTGCCTAGGAAGTAAGATAGTTCTATTAAGATCGAGTGCTGTGACATAAGCGTAGTACAGTGAGTTAAGATGTACGACTATTCGTTAGTAAGTAATTTCGAGGGCGAAATTATTTTTAAGGGGGGTAGAACTGTAACACCCTAATTTAGGGGTTATTTGTAATTTAAATAAATTCCATGTGGGCTTCAAGAAATAAATAAATATGATTTTATTTGGCATGATTTAGGTTTTAAAAATAACTCGAGCTAGGCCTGACCCAGTATTAAAAATTTATTATTAAGTGTGTAAAAGGAAGGAGCTAGGTTAGTTAGGGCTTTAATAAAATTTTGGGCGAGTTATGGCACAAAGAATGGGCTTGGTATAAGTGGCATGGTGCGCCTAAGAGGTTTGCTAGGGAGGGGGGAGGTTCGAGTCTCGGCTGTGGCAAGGGAAAAATGTTTTTTCCTTTTTGGGCGTTAAAGGAAGGGCTCAGGAAAGAAAGGCTTTAAATAAATTTTAGGTAAGGATCGGACATGAAAGGCAGGTGGGCGGAGTGGCTGGGGCGCCACTTAAAGGGGCTTTGGCAAAAGGGACTCGAACGCAAAGGGGATTTTATTTTTGGGCTTTGGCGCTAAAAGGGAAAAGGGCTCAGGTATAAGGCTTTATATTTAAATGGCAGGGTAAATTGACATGAAAGTCAATTGGGAGAGTTGGTTGGGGTGCTTAAAGGGGGGGCTGCTGCTGCTTGCTACATCAGGTCACTGGTTCGAATCAAGGAAGCAGCACCTTGATTTTATTTTTTTTCCCCTCTGCTGCTGGCGTGAAGGAGAGTAGTGTTGGCAGCATAATAGGACTCTTAATTAAGCTTAATTTTTGCTCTAGAATTCGGCTGGAAGGGGGAAAATAACTAGTTTATTTTCATTATATTTGTTTGAGGAGATTAAGGGATAATTAGAGGATAAATGTTATTTTTCTTTGGGTGATAATTGAGCTGGAATTTATCACCAAAATAAAGGTGATGGCCAACTTAAGGACTCCTTGGGGAGGGACTGTCCATATCTGATTTGTGTAGCAAAGAAGTCCAAAATTCATCAAAAATCTTTTCTTTTTCTCCCTTCATTTGCTGCTGCAGAATTCCCATCGATTCATAGCCAAAAGTGTTCAAAAATTTTCAGCTTTTCTTGCTTCCTTTTAGCCGAATATACCCCCTCTTTTAAGAGGAAAAAAATTCCAGCTTCTCTTGTTCTTCTTAAACTGAAAATACTTTTTCTTCTTTTAATTTTGCTGCTGGCTGAAACTACTCCAACCTTTGCCCAAAAATCCTTCAAAAATTTCTTTCTTCTTCTTTCCCTAATAGCCGAACCTAACTCTAAAATTCCAGCCCTCCATTTGAGTTTGGCCGAATCCCCCTTAAGGAAAAAGGGTGTTGTTTTCGGTTCCTTTCTCTTCTAAAAGGGTAGCCGAACCCCTCTCACAACATTAAGAGGTGCTGCCAATTTTCAATAAGTGAGGGAAGCTTTCGGGATTTATTTTCCAAGGTGAGTTGGTAAGCACATTCGGCCAAGGGCCTTTCAATTAAAAAGTTTATGATTAAATGCCGAAACTAACGTGTGCCATGGATTTAGGGACTAATTTAGGCTTCGGGATTTGATTGGAAATCAAATCCATTCAAGGTAAGTCCGCAAAGAACCCTTGGTATGAATTGGGTTTGGCCGAATAGGCCTTTGGTACTAACAGTAATGTTTGGTCGATTATAGGGGCAAGATCTAATGTTGTAGATCGGATCTTCGGGATCTAGAAATTTCGGTAGAAATAGGTGTGTAGAAACTCACTACACACTTTATTAATTTACATGATTTAATTATTTGCCTTTAATCTTTTGGTTGTGATTAGCTTGTGGCATAATCATGGTTTCCGGGTAAGTCCCCTAACTTGTAATTTTTGATATACGATTTGCATGCCGTCACATGATATTAAATGCTATGACATGAAATATGATAATTGATGTATAAGCATGTGATGGTGGGGTTGATGAGAGGAGGGGGATGATTTTACGGGTATCGCCGATGGTTTTGACCACAAGATGGGTTGGCCCCATCAAATTATTTGTGACCTATGGTCATCAGTGGTTTTGACCACAAGATGGGTTGGCCCCATCAGATTATTTGTGACCTATGGTCATCAGTGGTTTTGACCACATCGATTGATTATTTGCGACTAAGTCCCAGTGGTTTGGTACCACCAGTGGTTTTAACCACACTTGATTATTTGTGACCTATGGTCATCAATGGTTTTGACCACACGATGGGTTGGCCCCATCATTTGATTTGTGACTCTAAGTCATCAGTGGTTTTGACCACCAGTGGTTTTGACCACACGGGGTAGTTAAGGAATATGGATGGTTAGGTTGGGTTGCATGTGCATGTTTATTAATGACTTGTGTATGAGTTGCTTTACTGGGTGGGGGATTACACACTGAGTCTTGGTGACTCACCCCCTTTCCCTTAACATTTTGCAGATGAATAGATCATGGAGATGGAGCCGGAGAGGACTCGAGGCGGCCATGCTTATTGTTGGATTCGATTTACTTTGCTATCGTTAAAATTAATTATTTTCTAAGTCTTTTATTTTGGGATTGTAATAAGGCCGCTATTATTATTTTGGATGTTTGTTTCACTGTTTTATTTTACCTATGTTATGTTACAAATGGAATTTTATAAATATTAATTGAACCGGTTAAAAGCAACCTTTTCAAACTTAACAAAATTTAACGGTTTTTCCAAGAAGTTACCATCGGGTAACAAAATTCACTAAGTCAACTATCACTTTGATGATTTTAAAATGATACATGATCAATGAGTTCAAAAGGGTCTATCAACCCAACTATGTTTATAAAAGCCCAACTAAGTTTTCAAACCCCGTTTTCCTACTTCAGCCAAATTCTACCAAGTTTTCACCAAGATTTCAAAGTGACTCAAATTATTTTACTCCGTGACATACCAGATCCGGTCAGGACTCGTGGGCCGGGTTTGGGGTGTTACAAAAAGTATCTACTTTCGAATCATTTCAAAGTTTTCAACATTAGGACATCGATCAATCAATTTGGTACCAATTTTGGGTGTACCGAGGGTGCTAATCCTTCCTCGTGCGTAACCGACTCCCGAACTCGTTTTCTGGATTTTGTAGACCAAAATCGTTGTTTTGATAAATTAAACTGTTTATTAAAAATAACTATTTTACCAGGTGGCCCGATCACACCTCATCAAAAAAGTTTGGTGGCGACTCCCTTCTTTTTCATTTTCAAAACCCGAGTCGACCGCGTCGTTTTCTGTTTTATCAAAAAATGGTTACGATATCAGCCCCAAGGTCGGCCATAGCTCCGATCAAGGGTCCGGCCACCGGACCACTATGGTAGTCGCCAGCGACGACACCGCCATCCACGGTGGCCGAAAAACAAAAAGTCACCATTTTTTTTCTGATTCCCTAACCCGAAAAATGCCCTCTTTCATCGGAGAGGGCGATCCTCGGCCACCCACGGTGGCAAAACTCGAGAAAGGTAAGATTTTTCTTCCCTTTTTTATTTGTTTGTTTATTATTCCTTTAAAAAAATAGAAATGAATCAAATAAAAGAATATAAAATATAAAAGGATGGAAAGAAAAAAGAACACCTTTCGAAATTTTTTTTTATTCTATTTGTGTCTGTAAAAAAAAAAATTACACGATGATTCATGGCTTTTATAGCCAAAAATACAACGTTTTTGCTACTATTTTTTGTGTTTTTGCCTCTATTTTTTGTTTTCTTCTGTGTTTGTTTGTCCTTCCTTTTTTGCAGGTACGGAGGCCAGTTGGTGGCTGATGTGGAGGAACGGCGGGAGCGGCGGCAGTGGCTAAAGAGGGTTAAGGATGCTAAGGTTTTCTTTCTTAGTTTAGGTTATTGGCTGATTTGGGCTAGGGTTAGAATTGGGCTAAGGTTTTTTGTAATGGACTATTTGGACTTTTTATTTTTGTTTCTATTTGGTTTTATTTATTAATGGGCCCCAGGCATAAATTGGGCCTGGCACAGACAATAATGTTTCCTGAAGCAAAAATGTGGATCCAATTTTTGTACACTAGGACAACTCCTGCTTTGAATGTTTCTAATGTCAATACTTTTTGACCAGTTTTGCTTTACTCCATTTTGCATAAAAAACAAATATGCATTGGAACATGGATTTATCAAAATATGAAGCGATACATTAGTGCCCAAAAAGTGGGAGTCTTTTTTTGTCACTTAGTGATGACCTTATGTAAGAGATCAAGCGTTACGATGGCATATACGGAGCAATTAATGAAGCCATCTCGAAGCATAATTGGCAACACTCAATATACACAGTACACTGAGCTGCGGGCTAAACAAATTAAACAGTAGAACAAACGCCAGTAAGAGATGATGGCCACCCCAGCTTCATCATAAAAAAAGAAGAAGAAGCAAAATCGACCGTTTAACAAGAAATTGGCAAGAGAAATCATACACTGGATGATACACTAGATGCAGGAGTCAGGCTCGATCTTTTAGGAATTCACACATCAAAATAATATTAGGGTACCTAATTATACGCTGGATATGTTTGGGCCGACAAATCCAGAGAAGGAAGAAGAGGAACAAGAGAGTGAAGAAGAAGAATGAGCCGAGGAAAGGGAGGAAGATGATGAGTTGGATTTTAAGGAGGACGACTGAGCTTTTAGTTTCTGTTTTTTAAAGATTGCATTAATTTTTAGATGATTTTTAATTATTTAAATTGTTAGGAGTAGGAGTAAAGAATAGACTAGTTGTTGTTTTGTGTTTAAATTTTCTGTACAGGAACTCCACATGGAAGAAGCACAAAAAATTTGAGCTATCAATGATCAAAGGAGGAGATACCCAGCAATCGCTTGCGACACTATCACGATCAATCGGGTAACTTCTTTCTTTATTTTTTACAAGGGCTACACATTGAGGACAATGTGTTATCAAAATTGTGGGCGGTAACATAGAAAATTTGTTTTAGATTTGTTTTAATTTTTTATTATTTTTTATTTTTCTTGTCAATTGTGTGCTTGAGCTTGTAGAAATACAAGTGATTGGTTAAGAGCCTGTACACAGGTTGAATGTATTTACAATAAATTTGGCGTGAGAATAGGAGACTTTAACATTTTTTATTATTAGACTAATAAGTTCTATATATTACATTGTAAATAGATATTAAGCAATCGAATGTACCAAATGATATAGAGAATATAAGGAAACAAGCATGTTAGTATGAATGATAAATTGTTGAATCTGTGATTTTTTGGTTGACTAAATTTGTAAATATTGAGATACCTATTGATGACCTAAGGCATTGTTTAGTATACACTTAGATCCAAAAAGCCAACCCTATTTATTCATCTTCAGTACTTATTTTCAGCTAGAAAACCTTTCTTGATGAACCTCTATACAAAACTCGAGCTAATAACGATAATCAGTGCTTACCCTTTTCTTTAATCCTGAACTGTATGATTATAGACGTATGGCCATACATATTGAGGGTTAAGTAGATACATTATGGTGGTTTTGTAAAAACAGAGTGATAGGAAAGATTAGTGGAGTCTAGTGATTATAAGTTAGCTTAAAAATGCAAAAAGAAAAATTTAAAAAGAAAATTAAACGAGTGGAAAAAGTACATGGGAAATAACAACAATTGTGAGTGAGTTACTACGAAAAAGAAAGAAAAGTGGCAAAGTCACAACTATAGAAAAACTCGGTCATTATGGCACAAAAAATTGTGAGCTAGCCGTAGTTACTATATGATGCTAAAGTTTCCAATAATGAGATAAAAGGAATGTGAGAGAAGGATAAATAAGGTAGTGAGAGCGAAAAGGTCACTAAAGGGGAGAATAGGGGACGATATGATGTGTCAAACTATTTTTGTGCTTGAAGCTATTTGATGCTTACTATTCTTGAAATCCATATTTGTCTTAAGCCTAAGAACATTACAAGCCTAAAAGCCCCATGTGATCTAGGTAGACTTATTCACAATTTGAAATTATACTGAATAATTGCATTTATGACTTTTTGTATTCTACTAGGATAATCAAATTACTTGTGTAATTTATCAATGGATTCATACAGTTGAGATCCTTAATGCTTGTATGCCTTGTAATATACTAAACTTAGGTGTTTGATAAATAAAAGTAGTAAGTTAGCTATATATCATCTCAAGATTATGCGTGAATATGATATGCTTATTCATGTGCTCCAAAGCTAACACTTGTACCATATTTGCTCAAGGGTCGTCTTTCATTTAAGGTTTTTTGTTTGTGTTGCTTGAGGAAAAGCAATGACTTAAGTGCAGGGGAGTTTGATCTGTCGTAAATCGGTGGAGTAGATTAAACTAGTTTTCGCACTTTAGGATCTTGAACAAAAACATTTTGATTAATTTTTACTTACATTTCCATAAGTTTAGTTAAGTTTAATAAAGTGTGTAATTTGAGTCTTTTATTGACCTCAGAGGACGAATGAGACCTAAGGGTAAGCCAATATACTTTGTGATTGTGTAGGAGACCATTAGAAGTTGTGCTAACTCGATACCGGTTGCTATGTTGCAACACGGAACATTAGATGTCGCAACATAGGGTGCATAATAGAAGAATTCCGAGACTGCCTTCAATGTCGCGACACAACCAGAGGATGTCGCGACATACCCCTGAAGATACCTCACTACAGGAAAATAGACTTTTTGCGGCTTTTTTTTTTGGCCTTTAGCGACGCTTTCACAAGCGCCGCAAAAAATGCCTCTAAAGAGAACGCTGCTAAAATTTGCGGCCGCTAAAGACCAGGACTTTTAGCGGCGCTTTTATAGAAAACGCCGTTAAAAGTCCTGACATTTCGTGGCGCTTCTATTGAAAACGCTGCTAAAAGTCCTGGCCTTTAGCGGCGTTTTTTTGAAAGCGCCGCTAAAGACAAGTACTTTTAGCGGCGCTTTTATAAAAAATGCCGCTAAAAACTAGGACTTTTAGCGGCATTTTTCCCACAAACACCGCTAAAGAACATGACCTTTAGCGGCGTTTTTCCTAAAAAGGCCACTAAATGTCATGAAAAATAAAAAAAAAATTAAAATACTATATTTTTAGCGGCGCTTTTCCTAAAAACGCCGCTAAATGTCATGAAAAATAAAAAAATTAAAATATTATACTTTTAGCGGTGCTTTTCCCAAAAATGCCCCTAAATGTCATGAAAAATAAAAAAAATTAAAATATTATACTTTTAGCGGCGTTTTTCTTAAAAACACCGCTAAAGGTCGTGAAAAATAAAGAATTAAAATATTATAAAAATGCCAAAAATCTAATTTAGAAATGTATAATTTAATTTGGTTCTTTCTCCGGTCCACTCAGTGCATCAAGTTCTGATGCTACACGTTTCATATATTTCCTTGCCAATTGTACAGATGAAAGCTTGATTTGCAATATGCAAAAGGAAACATAAATCAATAATTGCATTGTGTAGTAGGAAAACAATTCTACATACTGGTGTTATATTCATGGAGGTAGTTTCATCGGTACTTAATTACATATAACAAATTATGCAACTTAGAACACAGTAGTTTCATCTAGAAAAGTATGCGTAAGCGACAAGAATCTAAAATTTCGGTATGGCCCTTCTAATAATCCAAGTCTTTATCTAAGCAATAACTTGTTGAACAATTAGCATAACACAGTAGTGTTGATCAACTTACAACTACATCATCGGTTCATCATAATGGCGTGCCACTTAATGAATTATGTTCCATGTATCATACTATTTACCAAAGTGGAAGTTCCATGTATTAAAACTACCACTTCATAAAATTACCATACCAAACCAAACCTTTTAATTAATTGTTTTGGTTCATACCTTGCCAACAATCCCAGAATCTAATAACCAATTCACTGGAATCCCAAACTCCCTCTATCATGAAATAGCCATATCTCTTGTACGCAAGAGGGCATATACACTTTGTTCCACTCGAGAAATAAAAATGAAATGGGAAATCGAATATGGCAAGAGGAAGTGCATCTCTACCATCCTAAGATTTTTAATTAATCTTGAAATGCTCAGGAAGGAAAACTAGAAGAATCACCTTTCGGGTTTTATTACCCATGAGTTCGTAAATTAAACTAAATGAATCAAAAGCGACTTACTTCTTAAGCAACTTGTACATCTTGAGCGACTTCACATGGAAGGTTTGGATCATCAACAAAGGAAGAGACCGACTTCTCCAACTTCATTAAGTCCGGTATTCAAAAGTCGCCTCTCTTAATGCATCACCTTTCCTTCAAGCCAATCAAAGTGTTTGAGAACCGCTCGTTCATCAACCTAGATGGATGCGTAAAGATAATTCAGCAAATATAGTAGACAATAGATGCAGACAATTTCAAGTGAATCATTAGCAAATGAACAATGGGGTTCAGATAGAGTATATCTTGCCACTATGAGTTAAAGAAATGACATGAGGTCTTTCTTAATAGCCGTAATATAATAGAGTCGACAATGGAGAGCAACATCGTGCATGTCTTAGACCCATGGTTTAGTTCCAAGATGCATCTTACGCCATATTACCTAAAAATATATGCTTCTTTAGTGCAATAAGTTCTCTTTCAAATTCAAACTATAGCTACCATTTACAAATAAATACATATATTATATCATCTTGATCTCGGTTTGCAAAGAGTTTATGGTAATATTCAGATGTCAATTTTAAGCATCTTGATCTTAAGTCGCTTTTGTAATTCAAACAATATCGATTCTGCTCTTTTAAACCATAGTACTCAAGCAATTCACCCTTGAGCTTCACTTCCCTCTCCTCGGTTCCTTTACTAAATTGCTAACCTTTCCAGTTCACTTGCATTGTTTGCCATCTCGGTTTCATATATTTTTCTTTCTACGCCCTATCAAATTTGTCGTGGTAGCGGATACGATTTCCCCAGAAAGAAGGTCTTCAAAATTCAGGTAGAAAATCTTCATCACCAATATTTGGTCGGCTATCATTAGCTCGATCAAATATGCTGCTAATCAATTTAACCTCTTCTTCCTCTTCCTCTTCTTCACCCTGTAATATGATATCACATCTCAATCATTGGTATAAAATAATTACTACAAAACCAGCCAATATTTTTTTAGACGGTAAGTTAATAAGAGCAAATCGTATCAGAAGTTAGGAATAGGATATTTAAATTTTGATTAAAGAATTAGAGATATACTTACATCCTTTTCTTTGAGGCTATCATTAGGATATCTAAACTGCTTCTTATTGTCCTTATTTGGATGTTGCTCAAAGCCCTATCTAGAAGGTACCAATAGCCCTGGCTAAGTTTAAACTTCCATTGACACGTCCGACTTGAATAAAACCACTAGCTTTCAGAATCCTATCTTTCTCCAGTTCAAGGTCTGGCTTGTGATCTTTAGACAAATTATATGCCTGTAAAAAGTGACATCTATGCAATAAAGCATGCAACAGCTAAGCTATATCGTATTAAAAAGGAACGCATGATCCTACTTTTTAAACACTAATTCATTGATAAGATCCAGTGAGAGAATATAAAAGCAAAACATGGAAAAGGAAATGTCACCTTAAAATGAACAGTTATATGCCCATAGTGTAAACCAACCAAGCAGGTCACCATCGCCATCATCGAATCGCAACTGAACATACAAGGTCGTCCATAAGCATGCAACTAAAGCACACCAAAAATCAAAAGCTGTCCATATCTTGTTGACTTAAAGTTTGCTTATGTAATGTGGTCATACAGTAGTACACATAATAAATTGTTACTCTATCAATGACTACCTATCTGTACAAAAGGATAGAGTATTATCTTCATTTTCTAGAACAATAATCCAAGAAATATGCAACAAATTCCAAAAGGATTGACTATTTTAGTTTATACATATATGCTTGCTGGTCTTGCTCTTCATAAGGTCAGGTATCAAAATAACGGGGACCACCTTTGTTTTAATGATAAAATTAGACATAAAAGAAATTCCATGTTTGGTATGTATATAAATAAAAATCTTAATAATCAAGTCGGTTGTGAATATGGTTAACGGCGGTTGTGCAAAGCAATTAATCCTCTCTATTCATCAATGAAAAGTCGAAATATTTTCTTAATTTGTTGTTGTTGTGTTCTATCAATCTTGCATTCAATATGATTAAATTTATCATACCCATATATGAAAAGAATAAGCCCTAAATCGGGATATAATCAATTGTTCTGAAGAATTTAAACAGCACTAAATTATAATTCTATATTCTTTCATATACCAGAAAATACACATTACGACCAAAATCAGACAAAACAAACCAATGTGACCTTAATTTTTACCAGTGAAAAAAAAGAAAATTGAATGTTTCAATTTACAACTAATACCAGCAACACCTTTTAACGTAGATTTTGATTTGATCATATATTTATAATGCTAGTATCACTTCATATAACACTTTGTTTATTTATTTGCAGAATGCTCAACTTATTCAAAAATAAATAAAATAGCAGATATTCACATGCAATGCATGTTACAACAGATTCTAATAATAGCATGTGATACTATGCACATAGAGAATACAAGCTAAAAATTAGCTTAATACCTCAGAGAAGCATCGAGTGTAGCAGAGGGTGATGATAAATTACTGCCAAGAACTGCATTAGAAGATCCCTGCAGTGACGGATTTGCTCTAGATGCAGGAAGCCTTGGTCCCATAGCTCATTGATTCGATATTGCTAAACTACTCGCCTGATATCCTAGGGGAAGAACATCTTTGCTTGATACAGGGGCATCACAAAAATTGAGACGCCTTTATCCAAATGATAGAAAATTATATTACAGCCCATTATAATCAAAATAAAACTTAATACGATGAACAATGAAAAACTAGAAAACATGAATGAATTAACAAGTTAAAACTTTAATAAAAAAGGAAGCAACAAAGCTTACGTTAGAACCTCTCCATCTAGGTTATCATGAGACTTGTGACAGAGACATAACATGAGAATTGTGGACTGGCACTATCTGCATCAAATCCTGGTTATCATGCTTTACAATACACAAGAAGACTGAAGGGACAATTGAGAAAAGGCTGGAAAAACCAAAGTGAAGAAAATGAGGAGAATTTAGGATGCTTTCAAGTATTAAGACTAGGTTTTCATCATATTTTGCCACACCACTTGAATGCTAACACCGAGTTGTAAAGGGCTACTGGTGAACTTGAAATGCTAGGCCCCTATATTGTCCGAGGAGCAAGGTTCAAAAGAGCACTTACCTAAGTGGAATAAAGGCATATATATATATATATATATATATATCAAAGAAATTTTATGAATTAATGCGTGAAATAACATGTATATCAAAAAATATATATGAATTCATGTAATAAGCTAGACTTTAATTGATATAGTTCATTTAATAAACTCAATTGATTGTGTTCAGTCTAATCCATTCCCTAATAAAACTAAAAAACTACAAGGGGAAAATGCTTCACTTTTAAACTAAAACGAGAGAAGTTTAACAAGGTATATCTGGCATATTTTAATCAAGTCCCATGCTTGCTGGTCTAGAGTATGGCCTTCATTTTCTAGAATAATAATCCAAGAAATATGAAACAAATTCCTAAAGGATTGACTATTTCAGTTTATACATATATGGTTGCTAGTCTTGCCCTTCATAAGGTCAGGGGCAACATAATAAGCACTTCCAACAATGTCATTTAGTCTTTCATCTGTTACAACATTCATAACATCAAAAGTTAAAAAAAGAAAGCAGTGTTAGCTTTGGTTTGATTCAGTCTAAAGATATATGGCCATCATATGAAGTGAGAAAAGTAAATTCATAGAAATCCAACATAAATTTATCTATTTCCTACTTTGTAAACCATTGGGGTTTAAAAATACCTCACAGGCTCACACAATTTCGCTTCATTGGGGTTTAAAGGGTTTAAGGTTTTATACATATGAAAGCAACTTAATTTCTCTCCACTTTACAGCAGAGCAGAGGTGCAATAATATTGCGGATTGTAGGTTTAAAATTAATTACCCTATAAAAATCTACAAACATTACTAACCTACAAAGAAACCAACCAAAAAATAAGGTATAATCAGCTATGACTTGGTCTTATAAAATCAGAAAGACCGAAATCAATTAGTTTCATATCTGCATTGTAACACCCCAAACCCGGCCCAAACACGACAACCGGATCTGGTATGTCACTAAGGAAATTTTGTAAAACATGTCGCATTTTTAGAAAAACATTTTAGTAAAGTTTAACCTTTTATTCGGGAAAAATTTATAATTTATAGTTTTAAATAAAATATGCCTTTATGAATTAAAAACCCAAATTTAAATACATGCCTTAGTTCAATTAAAAATAAAAATTTAAATAACTAAAAGTAATAAAAGCCCGTAATAAAACAAAATATAAACTGGTGGCCCATGGCCTTATTACAACGAGATTTAAAATATATTAAATAAGAATATAAAATAATAACTAGAGACTTTTTGCTGGATCCAAATTTTCTTTCGCATGGCCACCTTGCACTCCTCTCCAGCCCGGTCCGATACACTAAATGCTACCTGAAATGTTAATTAATTAGTTGAGTCGCGAGACTTAGTGTGCAACCCTCATGCACCATTAGATTTGGGCCTTAGCCCCATACAACTAAAATAATCAGAATTAATATACATAATAAAAATAATATGCAAGCCCAACCCAAATCCTAGGTTTCCATCTGCTACACACCTCCGTACCAACTATTCACACCATTGGGGATTTCTACAACCAACCCACACCGCTACATGCCTTGATGGCAGTCGTGCTGCTCACCATCAGATCATGGCCGTAGCCACTACAACAGATCACGGCAAAAGTCGCTACAACAGATCACGGTAAAAATCGCTACAACAGATCACGGTAAAAACCGCTACAACAGATCACGGTAAAAACGGCTACAATAGATCACGGTAAAAACTGCTACAACAGATCACGGTGAAAACCGCTACAACATATAACTTCCTCCTTAAAGAAACCCAACCCATGCAATCACATAAAATCAATATACTTATATCGTTTAATCAGAACATTCACTAACCTGATGATTTGCTTTTACCCTCTTTGGGTTTCCTCTATTATGCCCAGATTTCGGCATTTATCAAAACATATAAGACTTATAATCATATATTAATCAAATAGATCTAGATGGTGGAAAAGTGTTACACACCTGATATCACGAAATCCAATATTCTTAGTCGATATCGTTGTTATCCCGATCTACAACTTTGCTCAAAAAGCCAGAAAGATATGAAAATAGCGCCTTTCCTATATTCGGCCATGGTTAGTGTTCTATGCGATTTCATATATTTATAAATAAACCAATCTCCTTACCTTGAAATCCCAAAAATAACACGACTTGAGTGTTACTGATCTTTGACTTAGAGATCTAAGCGTTGGACTCCTCTTCAGATCCCGAAATGCCGAAAATAAAAAAAACCCTTGATTAGTCACTAAATAGCCATTCGGCTAGGGACTTTGAAAAGCCAAAGAAATATTAGAAACTCAAAATCGACACATACCTATTGTTTTCTTCAGATTCGGTACAAACGGACTTTACTGAAGAAAATTCAGCAACTTCAGGAGGTGAGATCTAAGAATTTCAGTTTTTAGAAGATTTAAGAATTGAAGAGATGGCTAAGAGATTTGGCCAATGAATATTAAGGAGAAGAATAGAATAATAGAGATGTGATTTTGGCTTTTAGGGATTAGAAGAAAATAACAATAGAGGTTAAAAGATTCTACCAACCAGAAATTTTAGAGAGGAAGAAAGGGTGAAGAAAATGGTGGTTTTCGACTTTTGAGAGGAAGAAGATGAGAAAAGAAAATAAAAGAAAGGCTTCCAAAATTTAAGACACCCCTATTTATATAGAAAACCGATTCCTCCCTTTAGAGATTAATTTTCACCAACACCGCCACACATGATAGCTCCTATCCCTTTTCCTTATCTTAATCTATTATCTCCTCAAAAATAGTCTTTATCTGCTTATTATCCTTAAAGACTAAATCCTAAGTAATAGCCTTTATCTGTTTATTATCCACATAGAATAAATATAATAAAATTCCCAAAAAAATAGCCTTGTGCCGTCCACTTCCCTAATCCCTAATGCCAAATTTAACTAACTTAAATTAGAAAATTTGGGCTCCTTAAAACTTAAAATTTGGGCCCCTAACACTTAAATTAACTCATTCCACATATTCACCCATTAAACGCATAGGCCCAAAAATTTAGGATGTTACAGTTCTACCCTCCTTAAAGAAATTTCATCCTCGAAATTTCCAACTAACTAGAAATCATACTACCTAAGCCTCTCCACTATGCTTTCACTGCGCACTCTAATTCTAAAGGCAAAATAAACACTTAGTATACTATGGTAGGGTACGCACCATTATTCACATCTGAAGCGTCTTCGTCCCCTTATACTCATTCTTTCGATCGACATTTATCTGATTAAGAATTTTATGAATAATTAATTCTTCCCATTTATTAACCGCGAACAATCTTATGTAAAATCATTTCGATAGTAGTTCTTTCGAATTTGAGCCTATCTACGCTTTGAGCCAGACTTACCTCTTAGAAACCATATCGTTCAACATTCATCAAACAAACAACGTTCATGAACCTACATTCAACGATAGGGTATTTTGTCATTTCACTACCTGTGGGTATTTTCGTAATTTTAACCTATAGGGTATTTTCGTAATTTTCCAAAATAAGGTTCCGGGTGATTTGGCAAAATAAGGGTATTTTGGTAATTTTCCAACTTGGGGGTATTTCGATAATTTCACAAATTCGGGGGTTTTCGATAATTTTGCAAATTCGAGGTATTTCGATAATTTTGAAATCTGAGGGTATTTCGATAATTTTGAAATTTGGGGTATTTCGATAATTTTGCAAATCGGGGGTATTTTGGTAATTTTTTTTCAAACCAGGGGTATTTTGGTTATTTTACAAATCAGGGGAAATTTGGAAATTTTCGAAACTAGAGGTTATTTTAGTAATTTTACAAAATAGGGTGGCTGGTCCCTTTCTGGTTTTAATTATAAATTTTGGCCCGTCAACAAGTCCTCATGGTTAGGGTGAACAGTCACTATGCACCAGGTAGGATTCCGGCGAAGAGGAGGTGAGTCACTAGGATTGCCTAAATACCAAGCTCTCCCTGAATCCGATCCTAGACATGCGTATGCCTGTTGCCACACCCTAACTCCGCGACTAGTTCACAGGATTTGTTTGGATAAATTAAGTCTTATGGAATTTAAGAAGTGGTTTAAGCTAGGCCTATAGTTCATCAAAGTCTAATTAAGATAGTCTACGTCCCATAAAGCCCATCAAGCCCACATATATGTACCACACCATGGTTTAGAGTACTTACCTGGCAGGCTTGGGCCAGAGACGCAGGTGCCATGCCGAAAAACCCATCCTGTAACATTTATAAAACATGCATATTTCAAAAACCTATTTTTAGAAAACATTTTGAGCCCAAAAACCCTAGAGCTGAGTTTTGAACCGGGTTCTGATACCAATTTGTAACACCCCAAACCCGGCCCAAACATTACAACCGGATCTGGTATGTCACTAAGGAAATTTTGTAAAACATGTCGCATTTTCAGAAAAACATTTTGGTAAAGTTTAACCTTTTATTCGAGAAAATTTATAATTTATAGTTTTAAATAAAATATGCCTTTATGAATTAAAACCCAAATTTAAATACATGCCTTAGTTAAATTAAAATAAAAATTTAAATAACTAAAAGTAATAAAAGCCCATAATAAAACAAAATATAAGCGGTGGCCCATGGCCTTATTACAATGAGATTTAAAGTCCATTAAATAAGAATATAAAATAATAACTAGAGTCTTTTTTTGGATCCAAATGTTCTTTCGCATGGCCACCTTGCGCTCCTCTCCACCGGTCCGATGCACTAAATGCTACGAAATGTTAATTAATTGGTTGAGTCATGAGACTCGATGTGCAACCCTCATGCACCATTAGATTTGGGCCTTAGCTCCATACAACTAAAATAATCGAATTAATATACATAATAAAATAATATGCAAGCCTAACCCAAATCCTAGGTTTCCATCCGCTACACGCCTGCATCGACCATTCACACTATTGGGGATTTCTACAATCAACCCGCTGCTACTGCGCCTTGATGGCGGTCGTCTTGCTCATCATCAGATCATGGCCGTAGCCACTACAACTGATCACGGTAAAAGCTGCTACAACAGATCACGGTAAAAACCGCTACAACAGATCACGGTAAAACCGCTACAATAGATCACGGTAAAAACTGCTACAACAGATAACTTCCTCCTTAAAGAAACCCAACCCATGCAATCACTAAAATCAATATACTTATATCGTTTAATCAGAACATTCACTAACCTGATGATTTGCTTTTACCCTCTTTGGGTTTCCTCTATTATGCCCGGATTTTGGCATTTATCAAAACATATAAAACTTATAATCATATATTAATCAAACAGATCTAGATGGTGGGAAAGTGTTACACACCTGATATCGTGAAATCCAATATTCTTAGTCGATATCCTTGTTATCCTGATCTACAACTTTGCTCAAAAAGCCGGAAAGATGTGAAAATAGGGCCTCTCCTATATTCCGCCATGGTTAGTGTTCTACTCGATTTCATATAGTTATAAATAAACCAATCTCCTTACCTTGAAATCTTGAAAATAACACGACTTGAGTGTTACTGATCTTTGACTTAGAGATCTAAGCGTTGGACTCCTCTTCAGATCCCGAAATGCCGAAAATAAGAAAAACCCTTGATTAGTCACTAAATAGCTATTCGGTTAGGGACTTTGAAAAGTCAAAGAAATATTGGAAACTCAAAATCGACACATACCTATTTGTTTTCTTGATTCGCACTGGCAGACTTTCTTGAAGAAAATTGACAACTTTCGGAGGTGAGATCTAAAATTTCGGTTTTAGAAGATTTAAGAATTGAAGAGATGGCTAAAAGAGATTTGGCCAATGAATATTAAGGAGAAGAATAGAATAATAGAGATGTGATTTCGGCTTTTAGGCATTAGAAGAAACATAACAATAGAGGTTAAAAGATTCGGCTAACCAGGAAATTTTAGAGAGGAAGAAATGGTGAAGTAAATGGTGGTTTTCGGCTTTTGAGAGGAAGAAGATGAGAAAAGAAAATAAAAGAAAGGCTTCCAAAATTTCGGCACACCCCCTCTCTATATAGAGAACCGATTCCTCCCTTTAGCAGAGATTGATTTTCAGCCAACACTGCCACACATGATAGCTCCTATCCCTTTTCCCTTATCTTAATCTATTATCTCCTAAAAAATAGTCTTTATCTGCTTATTATCCTTAAAGACTAAATCCCTAAATAATAGCCTTTATCTACTTATTATCCACATAGAATAAATATAATAAAATTCCCCAAAAAAATAGCCTTGTGCCGTCCACTTCCCTAATCCCTAATGCCAAATTTAACTAACTTAAATTAGAAGATTTGGGCTCCTTAAAACTTAAAATTTGGGCCCCTAACACTTAAATTAACTCATTCTACATATTCACCCATTAAACGCATAGGCCCAAAAATTTAAGATGTTACATGCATCTTCACCACCAGAAGTGAAAAGGAAGTTCTGTAGCCCAAGCAACAAAGAATAGAATTAGAGATGTGATAATTTGACAGAATATATAATTGTCAGTTTCACAGTCCATAAACATCAAATGCAAAAGTGAAAACCTCTGGCATTAAGTCATGGTGAACAACTCCCTACAGATGACAAAATGAAACCACACTTAAAATTTGTACAACTATAGCTTTTGCATCGTCTTCGGTGTACCTTCCTCCCCTGGAACAGAAAAATTCTCATTTCAGTTTCATAATGCATCACACTTGTAACACCCCAAACCCGACCCATGAGCCCTGACCGGATCTGGTATGTCACGGAGTAAAAACGTTTTGAAAGATTTTGATTATCTGATAGAAATATGAAAAATTTGCTGAAATTATAAAACAGTGTCTATTAAAAACACAGGTGGAATTGTTTTTAAAAACTTGGTTGAGTTGAAACCTTTGAAAACATTTGATCATTTAAATTTTTAGAACCTTCAGAGTTATTGTGTACTTGGTGAATTTTGCTACCCGATGGTAACATCTTTGAAAACTCGTAAAAACTTCCCATTTTGAAAACATCACTTTTAACCGGTTTACTTAAACAATTTACAGTTTCATTAGTAGCATAGTAGGAATGAATTAAAACAACTACTTAAACACCCAAAATAATTATTAGCGGCCTTATTACAATCCAAACCAAAAATTTTGTAATTAATAAACTCAAACTGTACTAAATAAAATTTTCAAATCCAAGGAACAAGCATGGCCGCCTCGAGTCCTCTCCGGCTCCATCCCCGCGATCTACTCATCTGCAAAATGATATGGGAAGGGGTGAGTCACCAAGACTCAGTGTATAAATCCCCAACCCAGAAGTGCAAACTCATACACAAAATATTAGTAAAACATGCAAACATGCAACCCCAACTAACCATCCATACTCCTTTAACTACCCCGTGTGGTCAAAACCACTGGTAGTCAAAATCACTGGTGACCGGAGTCACAAACCAAGTGATGGGGCCAACCCATCGTGTGGTCAAAACCACTGATGACCATAGGTCACAATTATCAATATGTGGTCAAAACCACTGGTGGTACCAAACCACTGGGATTTAGTCACAATTTATATCAACGATGTGGTCAAAACCACCGTGACCGAAGTCACAATTAAACCGATGGGGCCAACCCATCTTGTGGTCAAAACCACCGTGACGATCCATAAAGAATATTCCCCTCCTCTCTTCAACCCCCGTTACCAACATGCTCAAAACATGCTTAACATAATATCATAAATCATGCATATAAGTCATGGCATAGCATTTCACCCACCATATCACTCATGTAACATATTTAAAATCACAAGCGACTTACCCGGGATCCATGCACAAGCCCACAAGGCAAATCACTATCAAAAAAGTTAAGCATAACATAATAAGCAATGCCAACTAATAAGTGTGTAAGAGTTTTACACACCTGTTTAACCGAAGATCTAAGGAGAAAACCCGAATCTATACGATATCACAAAATCCCAAACATATTCCCGTATTGCCCTACATTCGGCCACTATAGGTTAGTATCCAAAAAGCCTTATTCGGCTAAATCTAATAATCCCGAAGGACTAATCGCGCCCATAACCAAAATATGGCCCTAGGCCGAATCTTTATTATCACTTACCAAAGCGAATTGAAATCCCGAAAACCTCTGTTTTCCTTTGCCGATTAGCCCCTAAAACCATAGTGCACATTCGGTTATACATAGATACCAAAAATGGCCTTCGGTCGAATATGTCTAACCACTTACCAATCTTACCGAAATCCCGAAATTGTCACTTGACTTGTCGAGATCCCTACCAAAACATCTGTTAGAATCGGCTTGCACACTTATATCCATAATCAAGGCCTTTGGCCGAATAGTATATATGCCTTACCTTGAAGAATCAAATCCCGATGGGCTCCTTCAACGCACCTTATGAGACATCAGTTTCAAAAGTAGTTAGCCAAACCATCAACAAATGCCAGATTTCGGCTTTCCCTTCATATAAGTCGGCAGAGAAAAAAAATAATATGGAAGGAAGGTTTCGGCAATCACTTACCCTTACAAACCGATTTGAAGAAAAAATCCCGAAGAGATTCTATGCCCACCTGATATTTGGCCAAAGTGGATCTAATAGGAGAAGGGAGATTTAGGCAAAAGAATGGAGTAGATTCGACTTACACAAGAAGGAAGATGGAGTTTGAGTAGAAGAGGGATGATAGATTTGGCCAAATAGGAACAAAAGAAGAGAGGGATTTGGAGATTTTGGGCAAGGTGGACTAGGGAGAATTCGGCTATGAACAAATTTGGAAGAAAAAGAAACACAAGTCTAGATAAATTTCGGCACTAAATTGCTCCCTAAAGAGCTTTTTGGCCGGCCACCACCTTCCCTTCAATCTAATCCCGAAATAATCTCCTATCTAATCTCTTTATCACCCGTTTAAAATAAATAAAAAAATAATACTTATCTTCATCCATTTGAGAGTCCATGCATGGTCCATTAGCTCTCTCCCCTCACGCCAGCATGCCAAAAAAAATAAACCTCCCATAAGCTGCCCATGCTACTCGAACATGGGACCCCATTGCCGCAGCCCCTTATCACGTCCCAAGCCACTTTACCTGTCCAACTTTCATGTCCATAATCCCTACCATTTTATTTTTAAAGCCTTTCTAGCCCATCACCCTATACATAATGCAAAAAGTAAAACTCCCAAACGCCACTCCAGCAGCTCGAACCCAAGACCTGCGCCAGGCGTCACTTCCAGGCCCTTAAGTGGTGCCCAACGCCACTTCTACCAACTAGCTCCTTGTGTCATGCTTCTCCCAAAATTTCTCTTAACCCCTACCTCACCTAGCTCCCTCCTCTTAAGCACTAAAAAGAAATTTCAGCCCTAAGTCAGACCTAGCCCGGGGTTATGACTAGACCCTAGAATATGTCAAGCAATCAAGCATACACATTTCTTCAAGCACACTCATGGGAAAAATAATTAAATTGCAAATAACCCCTAATTCAGGATGTTACAGTTCTACCCCCTTAAAAATAATTTCGACCTCGAAATTACCTGGATCAGAAGAGTTGGGGGTATTGCTACCGCATCACATCCTCGGGTTCCCATGTGGCCTCCTCCGTACCATGGTTTCGCCATAACACCTTTACCAAAGGTACTGACTTCAATTTTCGCAGCCGGCACGGCGTGTGTTGGATCCGATCGATAGTGCCTCAACATCGAAACATGGAAGACGTCATGGATCTGGCTCAATTCTGCCGGCAACTCAAGCTGGTAAGCTACCGGTCCCACACGTTTCAACACTGTGTACGGCCCGATGAACCTAGGGCTTAGCTTGTCCCTCCGGCCAAACCTCAGCACCTTCTTCCAAGGTGATACCTTCAAGAAGACCCTATCACCCACTGCATACTCCATATCCCTGTCGCTTAAGATCGGTGTAGGATTTCTGCCTGTCCGACGCCTCTTTAAGACGAGCCCGAATTACTCTAACCTTATCTTCTGTCTCTGCTACTAACTCCGGACCTAACATCCGATGTTCACCCAGCTCTATCCAACACGTAGGAGTACGGCATTTTTGACCATACAACGCCTCATACGGTGCCATCTGAATACTCGCTTGATAACTATTGTTATAAGCGAATTCTACCAAAGGTAGGTACTCCTCCCAACTACCACGGAAGTCCAAAACACAGCCCCTTAACATATCTTCCAACACTTGGATTACCCTCTCAGATTGTCTATCAGACTGCGGATGAAAAGCCGTGCTAAAATTTAACTTCATGCCTAACTCCTGATGTAAGGCCTTCCAGAATCTCGACGTGAACCGAGGATCCAGATCTGAGATAATGGACATCGGTACTCTATGTAACAGCACTATCTCTGCTATATACAGCTTGGCTAACCTTTGAAGCGAGTAGTCCACCCTTACCGGTATGAAATGGGCCGTCTTAGTTAACCGGTCTACTATCACCCATACTGCACCTTTCTTACTGGGCGTAAGGGGAAGCCCACTTACGAAATCCATAGTAATCTCCTCCCACTTCCATTGTGGGATCTTTCTACCGTAATGTACACGATGGCAATTGATGCTCGGCCTTAACTTGTCGGGCATGTCGGGCACTTGCCCACTATGGTTACTTCTCCTTAAGACCCTACCACCAAAATCGCTCCCTTAAATCTCGATACATCTTGTCGCTTCTCGGATGCATAGCGTACGGACTGCTATGAGCTTCTCTAAGGATTCGCTGCCTCAAATCATCATCCTTAGGCATACATACTCTCCCCTAAAAATACAACACTCCATCACTACCCAAGCTGAACCCTTCGGCCTCACCGCTCTGTACTTGCAACCTCCGAGTACTCAAAACTTTGTCGGTCATTTGCCTCTCTTTGACCTCATCAATCCAAGACAGCTTCACTTGCAACTCTGCCAAAAGGCTCTCATCCTCATAGAGACTTAGGTGAGCAAACATTGCTCGCAAATCCGCTACCACCTTACGGCTCAATGCATCAGCTACCACGTTAGCCTTACCCGGATGGTATTCGATTGAGCAGTCGTAGTCCTTCAGCAACTCAATCCACCTCCGCTGCCTCAGATTTAAATCCTTTTTGAGTCAAAAGGTACTTCAGGCTCTTGTGATCCGTGTACACTACCGACTTCTCCCTATACAGATAGTGCCTCCAAATATTCAAGGCAAAAACCAAAGCAGCCAATTCGAAATCATGTGTCGGATAGTTACCTTCGTGAGGCCTCAACTATCATGACACATAAGCGACCACCTTCCCTTCTTGCATCAATACACACCCTAAACCAGTATGCGATGCATCACAATACACAGTGAATTCCTTTCCTGCCTCAGGCTGAATCAAGACTGGTGCTTCTGTCAAAATCCTCTTCAGCTTGTTGAAACTTCCTTGCTACTTCTCAGACCATACAAATGGAACTCCTTTTCTCAACAACTTAGTCAGCGGTGCTGCGATTAAGGAGAAATTTTCCATGAATCTCCTATAATATCCTGCCAACCCTAGAAAACTCCAAATTTTTGTAATCAACTTTGGTGGTTTCCACTCTAATACTGCCTCAATCTTACGGGGATCCATCCTGATTCCCTCAGCTGAAACAACATGCCCAAGGAAAGTCACCTCCTTAAGCCAAAACTCACATTTACTGAATTTGGCGTACAACCGTTTCTCCCTTAGAACTTGCAGAACCACATGAAGATGTGCGTCATGCTCCTCTTCTGACTTCGAGTACACCAAAATGTCGTCTATGAACACCACGACGAACCGATCCAGATAGGGTTGGAAAACCCGGTTCATCATGTCCGTAAACGTGGCTAGTGCATTCATCAAACCAAATGGCATTACCAAAAACTCGTAGTTCCCATACCGAGTACAGAATGCCGTCTTGTGGATATCAGCCTCTTTCACCTTAAGCTGATGGTACCCTGACCTAAGGTAGATATTAGAGAACACCGATGCACCCTTGAGTTGATCGAACAAATCATCAATCCTAGGCAAAGGATACCTGTTCTTTATTGTCAGCTTGTTCAGCTGTCGATAGTCTATGCACATCCCCATTGTTCCATCCTTCTTCTTGACAAAAAGCACTGGTGCTCCCCAAGGCGATACACTTGGCTGAATGAACCCTCTATCCAACAATTCCTGGATCTGAGCCTTCAATTCTACCAATTCTTTTGGCGCCATCCGATATGGAGCTATAGATACTGGCGCAGTTCCGGGTAACAAATTTATACCAAATCCAACCTCACGGTCCGGAGGTAAACCCGGGAGCTCCTCTGGAAACACATCAACATAATCCCTTACGGTCCGGACATCCCTCACAGCTGTACCCTTAGCTTCCAAAGCACAGACATGCACTACATATGCTTCACAACCCTTCCTAACCATCCTTTCCGCCTTTAATGCAGACACCAGATTAGATAGGTAGTCTCTCCTTTTACCTATCATCACCACCTCATCACCTTCCATGGTCTTTAATACCATGCACTTAGCTGCGCAATTCAGGCTAGCCTGATACTTTACTAGCCAATCCATCCCAAGAATTAGATTAAACTCCCGAAACGGTAGTTCCATCAAGTCAGCCAAGAACACTACCCCTTGGAGTTCTAGGGGTACATTCCTATAGAGTTTACTTACTTCTACGGAGTGACCTAGAGGGCTTAACACAGTCATCTTCCTAGAAGTAAGCTCAAAGTCTAAGTGCAGAGTTTTCACTACGCTACTAGCAATGTATGAGTGAGTTGAGCCAATGTCAATTAAGGTACTATAGGGTACTCCAAAGATCAAAAACATACCGGTTATGGCGTCCGGTGCGTTGCCCTCCTCTTGACGACTCGCGGCATAGACCAAACCAGGTTGCCTAGCCTCAGTACCACCGGTACCTCCCCTCGGTGCCCCACGACCTCTGCCAACACCATTACCTCCTCTTCCTGCACCACGACCTCTCGGTGGCTGTTGGTTATCCCTCTTATTTAGAGCACGATCCTGACCCTCAGACCTTAGCCTAGCTGCCTTTTTTAGACAATCCCTGACTCGATGTTCCATAGATCCACATTTGAAGCATCCCCGATTACCACTCCAACACTCCCCCGTGTGAGACTTTCCACACCGAGCACACCGTGGCAGCCATTGAGGATTAGCAGCAGTAGCAGCAGGCCTAGCAGCTTGATCTGACCCACCATACCTCGTCCTCTTCTGCTGATTGCCAAAAAATCTCGAAGATCCGGAGCTCCTCTTATTCCAACTACTATCCTGATTCCGCCTAACAGACTGTCTTACCCCTTCAGCAACCTTAGCCTTCTCCACTAGGACAGTGAACTCCCGTTCCTGTTGTGGAGCTATCATCATTCTCAGCTCATCTCTCAGCCCATCCTCGAATCTGACACAGCGTTCATGCTCAGTACCCACAATACCACGAGCATACCTACTCAACCGGAGAAATTTGGCCTCATACTCTGCCACTGTCTTATTACCCTGAACCAAGTTCAAGAAAGCCTTCCACTGCGCATCCACGTAGCTAGTTCCTATGTATTTCTTTTGGTAGGCTGCCTTAAAGAATTCCCATGTGAGATCCTCTGCCATCGCTCCATCCCTTACGGTGAGCCACCACTGGTATGACTCATCCCAAAGTAAAGAGATTATACCCTTCAGCTTTTCCTCAGCTGTAAAATCCAGGTCATCCATGATCCTCTCAGTTGATTCCAACCAATACACCACCAAGACTGGTGCCACACTGATACACCGGAACACCTCAATTTTATTGGCGGAGTTGCTCGGTGCATGATTTTGAGCTCCCAAACCTCCACCACTCCGACCACTAACTCAAGAACTCAAACCTGAACATGATATCGCCTCACCCCGTCGATCCTGCTTGCCAACACCAAAAGTTGGGGGTGGTGGTGGCGGTGGTATTTCATTATCAAACCCTTGACCCGACCTAACGGGTTCTGACACGGTTATCCTTCCTCTACCGCGTCCGCGATGCCCACATCCTCTAGAACTCATTTTCAACGATTGCGCTTTAATCTGATTAAAAACTTTTATGGATTAGTACTTGTTCTACTGGTTATCCGCGAAGAAATTTTATGAAGAGAGCTTAATAGGGATTCTTTCGATCATTCAAAGTTCAAGTTTTCTATCCTAATTCACAAAAAAACACATCCATTCTTTAGTATCTCCCACACACATTCACTCTTCGGACATTTCTGTCCGTTCCTATCCCAAGGGTATTTTCGTCTTTTGTCCTACAGGGGTATTTTCATAATTTGTCAAAATAAAATTCCTTGATGATTTTTGTTAATAAGGGTATTTTGGAAATTCTAAAATTTTGGGGTATTTCAGGGATTTTGAAATTTCGAGACATTTCGGTAATTTACTCGGGTAAATTTATAAATCTTAATAAATCCAGGGTATTTCAGGATTTGTAAAACTTGAGGGTTCTTTTTGGAGAATTTGTTTTCCAATTTGATAGTGTAGCAAAAATTTTGAAATTCAAGGTCATTTTGGTAATTTTGTAAGTTAGGGGCAATTTCGAAATTTTCCAAAATCATGACATTTTCGATATTTCGTAAATTAAGGTTTTTGGACATTTTATATGTAATGAAAATTTTGATTAAAACTGTGGATGTTTTGGGAATTTCATAAACCAAGGGCGTTTTTTGTAATTTTATCACTAGGGGTATTTTTGTAATTTTCATAATTCGAACATTTTTCGAAAACTTTTGTAAAGTAGTTCTCGCAAGTTAAAAGGGTAATTTTGAGAGTTTTAAAACTAGGGTTTCTACAACAATATGGCAAGTTCCCTTTCGGGTTTTAGTTATTGGGTTTAGCCTATGAATAAGTCCTCCTGGTTAGGGTGAAGCAGAAGCTACGCACTGTAGGATTCTGTGAAGAGGAGGTGAGTCACTAGGACTGCTTAAGTACCGAGCTCTTCGGATCCAATCCTAGACATGCGCAAGGGTTACCACACCTTAACCCGTGACTTAGTCATAGGTTTATTTAATTAAGCATTTAAAGTTTTATGTGAATGTTGGGGTAAACTAGTCCTAGGGTTCAAATACTTATCATACTATCTACGTTCCATTTCTACCCTTCTACAGATAATAATTCACACAGTAGTTAGAAGTACTTACCTGGGCGGATAGGTGCCAGAGACTCGATGCCATGCCGTTCAACCTAATAACCATCTCATAATATTTCACAGAGGCCTATCAAAACATTTTGGGCCCTGGGCCCCCACAGCCGTGTTTTGAACCGGGCTCTGATACCAAAAATGTAACACCCCAAACCCGGCCCATGAGCCCTGATCGGATCTGGTATGTCACGGAGTAAAAACATTTTGAAAGATTTTGATTATCTGATAGAAATCTGAAAAATTTGCTAAAATTATAAAATAGTGTCTATTAAAAACTCAGGTAGAATTGTTTTTAAAAACTTGGTTGAGTTGAAACCTTTGAAAACATTTGATCATTTAAATTTTTAGAACCTTTAGAGTTATTGTGTACTTGGTGAATTTTGCTACCCGGTGGTAACATCCTTGAAAACTCGTAAAAATTTCCCATTTTGAAAACATCACTTTTAACCGGTTTACTTAAACAATTTACAGTTTCATTAGTAGCATAGTAGGAATGAATTAAAACAACTACTTAAACACCCAAAATAATTATTAGCGGCCTTATTACAATCCAAACCAAAAATTTAGTAATTAATAAACTCAAACTGTATTAAATAAAATTTTCAAATCCAAGGAACAAGCATGGCGCCTCGAGTCCTCTCCGGCTCCATCCCCCATGATCTACTCATACGCAAAATGATATGGGAAGGGTGAGTCACCAAGACTCGATGTATAAATCCCCAACCCGAAAGTGCAAACTCATACACAAAATATTAGTAAAACATGCAAACATGCAACCCAAACTAACCATCCATACTCCTTTAACTACCCCGTGTGGTCAAAACCACTGGTGGTCAAAACCACTGGTGACCGGAGTCACAAACCAAGTGATGGGGCTAACCCATCGTGTGGTCAAAACCACTAATGACCATAGGTCACAATTATCAATATATGGTCAAAACCACTGGTGGTACCAAACCACTGGGACTTAGTCACAATTTATATCAACGGTGTGGTCAAAACCACTGGTGACCGAAGTCACAATTAAACTGATGGGGCCAACCCATCTTGTGGTCAAAACCACTGGTGATAGTCCATAAAGAATATTCCCCCTCCTCTCTTCAATCCCGTTACCAACATGCTCAAAACATGCTTAATATAATATCATAAATCATGCATATAAGTCATGCCATAGCATCTCACCCACCATATCATTCATGTAACATATTTAAAATCACAAGCGACTTACCCGGGATCCATGCACAAGCCCACAAGGCAAATCACTATCAAAATAGTTAAGCGTAACATAATAAGCAATGCCAACTAATAAGTGTGTAAGAGTTTTACACACCTGTTTAACCAAAGATCTAAGGAGAAAACCCGAATCTATACGATATCACAAAATCCCAAAACGTATTCCCGTATTGCCCTACATTCGGCCACTATAGGTTAGTATCCAAAAAGCCTTATTTGGCTAAATCTAATAATCCCGTAGGACTAATCGCGCCCATAACCAAAATATGGCCCTAGGCCGAATCTTTATTATCACTTACCAAAGCGAATTGAAATCCCGGAAACCTCTGTTTTCCTTTGCCAATAAGCCCCTAAAACCATAGTGCACATTCGGTTATACATAGATACCAAAAATGGCCTTTGGCCGAATATGTTTAACCACTTACCAATCTTACTGAAATCCCGAAATTGTCACTTGACTTGTCGAGATCTCTACCAAAACATCTGTTAGAATGGGCTTGCACACTTATATCCATAATCAAGACCCTTGGCCGAATAGTATATATGCCTTACCTTGAAGAATCAAATCCCGATGGGCTCCTTCAATGCACCTTATGAGAAATCAGTTTCAAAAGCAGTTAGCCAAACCATCAACAAATGCCGGATTTCGGCTTTCCCTTCATATAAGTCGACAGAGAAAAAAAATAATATGGAAGGAAGGTTTCAACAATCACTTACCCTTACAAACTGATTTGAAGAAGAAATCCCGAAGAGATTCTATGCCCACCTGATATTCGGCCAAAGTGGATCTAATAGGAGAAGGGAGATTTAGGCAAAAGAATGGAGTAGATTTGGCTTACACAAGAAGGAAGATGGAGTTTGAGTAGAAGAGGGGTGATAGATTCGGCCAAATACGAACAAAAGAAGAGAGGGATTTGGAGATTTTGGGCAAGGTGGACTAGGGAGAATTCGGCTAGGAAAAAATTTGGAAGAAAAAGAAACACAAGTCTAGATGAATTTCGACACTAAATTGCTCCCTAAAGAGCCTTTTGGCCTACCACCACCTTCCCTTCAATCCAATCCAAACAATCTCTATCTAATCTCTTTATCACTGTTTAAAATAAATAAAAAATAATACTTATCTTCATCCATTTGAGAGTCCATGCATGGTCCATTAGCTTTCTCCCTCGCTTGAGATGCCAAGAAAAATAAACCTCCATAAGTCGCCCATGCTACTCGAACATGGGACCCCATTCTCAGTAACCCTTATCACGTCCCAAGCCACTTTACTCGTCCGACTTTCATGTCCATAATCCCTACCATTTTATTTTAAAGCCTTCCTAGCCCATCACCCTATACATAATGCAAAAGTAAAACTCCCAAACGCCACTCCAAAGACTCGAACCCAAGACTGCGCCAAAGGCCACTTCAGCCTTAAGTGGTGCCCAACACCACTTCTACCAACCAACTCCTTGTGTCATGCTTCTCCCAAATTTCTCTTAACCCCTATCTCACCTAGCTCCCTCTTCTTAAGCACTAAAAGAAATTTCAGCCCTAAGTCAGACCTAGCCCGGGGTTATGACTAGACCCTAGAATATGTCAAGCAATCAAGCATACACATTTCTTCAAGCACACTCATGGGAAAAATAATTAAATTGCAAACAACCCCTAATTTAGGATGTTACAACACTTATCACATTAGGGGCCTTCAATCTTCTGTATAATCATGACAAATCTAAGGCGAAAAAAGTAAGGAACAAAAAGGCAGGCATAAAACTTGCTTATGACCATTAACATGAATCAAAAGGAACAAATACAACTCTATTTATCTAACCTTACGCATTCGTCAAAGATAATGATATTCAAACAGAATGGCAAATAAGACGGCCTAAAAACATGGACATTATAAGAAAATAAATTACCTCGCCAAAATTCTGTCTAATAGCTCTTCGCCTTCACACAATCTGAACAGATACAAAAGTCCACTACTGTCACACCTGAACAAGAAATATAACTTCAATCCACTGGTCCCCTCTTTTCCCCAAGCCTTTTTCTCTGCATGAAAACCAATATCAGAAAACACCATCAAAAGAGATCAAAACTTAGAAATTTGGGGGATTTTGGGGGATTGAAAGGCGGGGGAAACCGGGATTTTGGGAAAGGGGGGAAATAAAAATCAGGGTTATAGGGCTTTTTAGCTCAATTTTTTTAGCAGAGAAAAAAGGATGCCGTGTGTATGAATTTTTGCGACATTTTTAATAAAAATGCCACTATAGCTCCATTCATATTATTTTAAAATATAAATACATCAATATATTTTTATATATATATTTTTAAAATAATAATTTACATTTATCTTATTTTGATTTATATTCTAAAAAATCTAAGATTAATCCCTAAATCATAAACCCTAGACCTTAAATATTATACCATAAACCACAAACACCAAAACCTAAACCGCAAACTCAAAACCCCAAAATATAAATCTTAGACTATAAAACTCGAACCCTAAACTCTAAACTGCAAACCTTAAACCATAATCTGAGACCAACTTTTTGGGAATTCATGTGGCCAATGTTAGTGTAGTCCAAAACATATATTTTAATAGCTAACACATTAACCATAAATCCCTCATGAGGGATTTCGGTTTCGAAATTTTGGGTCATATAGCTAACACCCTAAACCCTAAAATCCTAAACTTAAACCTTAAACCCTAAACTCAAAAACCTAACACATTAAACATTTCCCCTAAACCCCTAACCATAAACCCATAAACTATAAACCATAAACTCTAAACCTAAAACCCTAACCCATTAACCATTCCCCCTAAACCCCTAACCTAAACCTTAACCCCTAATCACTAACACTTAAACCTTAATATTGGTAAACACTAACATATTAAACACTATACAATAAACCCAAACAATAAATTTTAAAACACTAAACCCATACACCAAAATAAAAAACCCTAAACCATGAAATTAACATACTAAACATTAAACCCTTAATCAATTTTAATAGCTTAATTTGTAACTTAAATGAAAACTTTTAAATTTTTTAGTTAGCAATTTGTAACTTTTCATAATTAAGTAACTAAAATGAAACTTTCTCATTGCTTATAAGTGAATGTATCAAAATAAAATATAATTCAAAGCAAGAATAAGAAAAAAAATGAAAAACTTTTAGCGGCGTTTGTGAAAAAGCACCGCTAATGCTCAGATCTTTAGCGGCGTTTGGGAAAAAAATGCCGCTATTTCTCCTTTTTAGTGGTGTTTTTGGAAATAAATGTCGCTATTGATCAACTTTTTACGGTGTTTTCTTTCAAACGCTGCTACCAGATAATATTTGCGGCGTTTTTCATTAAAACGCCACTGAAAATACCGCTAAAAGTCTGTTTTGGTGTAGTGCCTGTGACACCCCATACCCGACCGAGATGGATCGACCTGAATTTGAAGCTTTACATTAGCCACCGAAGTGACTCTTTAGCTAACAACCACCCGACGCATACCCCAACTTTATAACACCTCATTTATGACTAATTAACTATCATTTATTAATGCAGAAGTAATTTGTGAACCATTTTTAAACTTTTTCTATGTATTTAAACCTAAAGGTATTTTGGTTATTTTATCACCTAAGGTTAAACTATCTCGATTTTATTTCTAAATAGTTATTGACCTTTTTTTAGTCAAATTATGCAAGCCTAAAAAAATTAGCTTAATTCGAGTTCATTTACTATATCTAATTCAAGTTTTATTATTAGGGACTAAATCGTAACTTTTATAAACTTTTAGTACATTTTCCAAATTAAAAATTAAGAGTTTTTCTACCAAATATTAATGGTTACAACTCTAATTCTAAAATATTACAAAGTTTCCCTATCATTAAAGGCTTTAATTAATCTAATCAAGTTTTAGGACTAAATTATAAATCAAGAAAATTAGAATACTAGATTAAAAAAACCAAAAATCAAACCCCCCAAAACCCACATGCCCGTGTACAAACCGCTGTACCTATTTTGTCAAAAATTCGTTTTAATTTCCCGATTTTATATATTTTACTTACCCATTAAACTTGAAATAGCTACAATTAATTACCATAAACATCTCCACATTTCCAATTTAATTTATTTACAACAAATATGCAACAATTAATCAAAATTTAACACCCAATTACACGCTTAGCAAACACGAATTAATTCACACAAGCTACATACCTTAGTCGCAAGCAATCCACTCCATGTTAAGCTTCAATTAAACATTGTTAGTATAAAATAAATATTTCAGATACTATGTTATCAACCACCCTATGAACACTCATCATCATACCATAAATCAAGCATCAATTAAACATAAAATCATGTATTAAAGCAATTATAAAATCACCAAAATTAAAGTCCAAAATTTAATGTTCAATGTCCATTACAAGTAAAATAACACTAGTCCTAAAAGCATCACAGTGCCTCTATATAGTCTCTAAAGTAAATTTCTTAAGCCACTACCGAGCTTTATTCTTGGATCGCCCTTGCACTCGCTTCTCGACTCTTTATGCCCGAAAATTCTCTGCATGAAATGTGAGGGTGTGAGCTTAAAAAGCTCAGTGAATGATAGTAAAAACATCATGTAACTTGCACCTAATCATGCATAAATCAAAGCAATTAAGCATTAAATTTATAGTAACAACATGTTAGCATTTCACCATAACTTCACATGCTATTTCAAGAATATTGGCACAATCATCTTTTAACACATAAACATTCAATTATATTGGCACAATCAATCAATTATATTGGCATAATACATCCATGAAAAAAAGTAAACATGTGACCATACATTGGATAAACGAATCTCTGTGTAACGACCTGATAGTCAGGGGTGTCAGAAAGTGCATTTTCAGGACTCTGTTTCTTTAAACCGGACCCGTAAATATTTTTATAATAGTTTTGCATGAATTAGGAGCTATTAAGGGATAGAGACTAAATCGCATAAGGGTTAAAAGTTGGATTATAGATTTAAATAAATTAAAGAGACTAAATAAGTAAATATACCCTTGTTTCTTTTAATGGAGGGTCATAAGGATATAATCATGATATGTATATTATATATATAAATATATATATATATATATATATAGGTTATGATAGTTTTAATATATATGTCTTATAATAATACTAATAATAATAAATAAAATGAAAATAAATGAATGAAATAAGAATTGAAAGTGGAAAGTGAGATGAAACAATGCATGAAAATTAGAAAAAGAAAGAAAGTATAAAAAGGAGCTGACGACGTTAAGGGATTCAAACATTCAAATTTCAATTGGTTAGTCAATTTAGTCCTATTTTCTTGTAATTTTTAAATTTTTGGAATCCTGGTATTTAAAACTACCCTACCCATGTCATAATTTTTAGTATTGTTTAGTATTTTAGGTGTTGTCATTGTTGTGTAGTTTAAGTATTAGGAATTAATTTGATAGATCTTAAAGGTAGAAGTGAAAAGGACTAAATAGTGAAGTTAATTGTTGATTTTGAGCAATAGAGACTAAATTGAAAAAAATTCAAAATTAAGGAGTAGAATTGGAAAATAGGGAGTTAAATTTTGCCAAGAGTGAAATGTTAAATGTAGAAATTAAAATTAGTCTCGGTTTAGGGACTAATTTGAAGAATAAACAAAATATAGTAGAAAAATTGAAATTCTTGTGAATTGAGTTGTGTATTATTAATTGATTGTAATTATTTTATTCCGTAGCAAACGTCGTTCTGGAGTCCTCGAATAAGAAGGGGAAAGACAAGGTCGACGACGAGTAGCTCAGAATATACGATTTGTGTTTCTATAATCCGAATTAAATAATATATTGTTGCATATTTAAATGTTTGCATATGGTAAGCATTTGAGGTGAGTACTTTAGGATTGAATTGAATCCATAGTTGATTTGAAATGGATTGATTTTGTATATTATGAAATATGTTGATTATATGAGTATTGAGGTGTATATAAGAAATTGAGATATTGGTTGCATTGAAAAGTGAAATGAAACCCTATTAACTGTTTTAGGCTACGTCGGATATAGATGGCATGCCATAGGATAGGAAGAGTTCAAGGATTTCTTCGACCTCGAGTCTATGAGGCACTGGGTGCCAATTTATATACCGCTGGGCGCAGTTATTACTTTGGGCACTGGGTACCAAACTGGTGTGTTGGTTGGATCTGTGTATTCGTCCGAGTCCGAGTCGTGTTAATAGGGAAATTAAATAATAAATTTATGTGTTTGTTATTGAAATGACAAAGATGAGAAATGAATATGAGATGAGAAATGAAATATGAATTGATGAAATGAGATGTGAATATTGAAATGAATTTAAGTATGGAATAAAGAGATGAATCATGCCATTGCATGAGTTGAAATATTCAAATGCCGTTTTCATGTACTGAACATGTGGAATCTAGTGGATATGAATAAGGAATGAGAAAATTTATATTATTGATTTGAAACATTTGTTCATAATCACACATTGTTGCATTTTTACATATTAATTACTTATATTAAGTTTATATTGTTCGGATTATAGAAATACCACTGAGTTTTACTCAGCGTGTGATTTTGTTTTCAGTGCGCAGTCTAGGTACTATTCAACTTATTGCTGACTCAGCATCCAACTTCAATCTCGAGCTCAAGTGTGGTGATATTTCATTTTGTAATGGAATGTACCTAGGAAGTCTTTGTTTGAGGTTGTTATAATGTGATAATATATGGTTTTCTAATGAACTGATAATTATGTGTAAATATGGTAGTGATTGAGGCTATGTTGGTTTAATAGCTTAGCTTAATGTCTTGGTATGTGTTAGTTTCAAGTTTAGTAGCTTAAGTAGCTAAGTGTTAGTCCAATTATGGTAAAATTTGGCATGAAGGAAAGCTTTGAATGGCTAATTGCTTTGCTAGTTTGTTTGATGATATAAAATGGGGTACCAATGAGGGTACATTGGTTAGGCACTTAAGATGGTTATTTTGGCATGTTTTGAACATGTTTAAATGTGTTTTGAATAGGTTAAATGGTTGGTAATTGAGTTGCTTAGTTCCCAAGTAAGTAGAAATTGGTAAACTTGAATTTAAAGGTACATTTAGATGTACACGGCCTGAGACACAGTCTATCACATAGTCGTGTCACACACATGGGCACCCACAAGGGCATGTGCCTCGGTTGTGTAGAAAAAAATACAACTTTAGTTTCCACACGGCCTACGACACAGCTGTGTGACCCAAGTCAATGAGTTACACGGACAAAGACACGAGCTGGGACATGACCGTTTGTCTCAAGTCAGTGAGTTACATGGGTTGAGACATGGGTTGGGACACGATCGTGTATCTCAAGTCAGTGAGTTACATAAGCAAAGACACGGGCTGGGACACGGCCATGTGTCCCAACATCGAAAGCCACATGGTGTGGGGGTGTTCCACACAGCCGTGTGACCCATTTTTTAGATATTTTTTTGAAATTTACCCTAAAATTTTAAAATTATTTCAAATTAGCCACTGTTTGTTATTAAACTATTTTTAGGGTCCTGTAAACTCGTATTTAGGACTGTATGGGTAATTTTTATTGTGACTTTGAATGAAATAACATGATTCGTTATTTAATTGTATAAGACTCTAGTATGAAAGTATTAGGTTGACGTGACCTGCCCCTGTATTTTATAATATTAATAGTTAGATTACATTTTAATTATGATTGATTAATTGATTTGATTTGTTAGTAATGCCTGTGACCCTAATTCAACGACGAAGAGGGGTTAACGGTGTTACACTCCAAACTCCCAAAAATTAAATACAGTCATCCGAATTGAGGGGGCCGAAGCCACACGCTCCCTTATAGCGCCTGACATAACCCAATGAGTGGAGACTCAAGCTCAACACTCCCTTATCTACTCCAAACAAATTAGTCCACCAAGAGCCATATGCTCACAATATCATGAATAATGGTGAGTACTCACAAATCCTATGGCATGCCACCTATATCCAATGGATTCACCATGCAGTGTTGCCAATATATTCATACATACTGGGCATAAAATCTTATGTTTAACCACTTAATTTAGGATGTTAAAATGCAAGTAAAAGCATCTTGCTAAGCAATTTTAACATCAATAAAATTAAGCATAGCGAATGTCATTTTCCTAATATTCATACACCAATTAGAACAACTTTATCAAATGTTCAATAAATCAGCAATTCATGCTCCGAATATCAATTTATTCCATACAATTTAATCATGCTAAAAGCATAATACACAACTTACCAAACAAATTGCCATTTGGCTCTTCTATAAAAATAAAACCTATTTTTTTGCAAATCCAACCATCCAATATTCAATCAAGTAATTAATAACACCAATTAAACTTTTAATTTAACACATAATCAAGCTAATTTACCAAATTGCCCTCAATATCGCTCACCTCCACACTTAGCTCTTTAAGCAAAAGTGTGTTCAAACAAGAAAGTTTGAGCTTCAATTCTGATTTGCACGTTCCTCCTGTTGATGTGGAGCTTCAATAGTGTAACATCCCGAAATTGGGCCTAGAAGAATTGGGCCTATTGGGCCTTGGGCACGGGAGCGTTTAAAATTTTTAAGAACAAGAGAACAACTTTAGTGCTAGTTGGACCTATTAGATGAGTGATTTTGGAAGGTTAGAGGGTTTCTATGAAGTCTCTGGTTCAAACTTTAGCTTTAGGAAAATTTTGGTTTTAGGTGAATAAAACCCTGGGAGTTAGTAGGTAGGCTTTACGAATAAAATGTGGAAAAAATGACACAAGTGGAGTGTGGTGTAGTGGCAAAGTGACGCCACATAAGGGACAATGGGGTGACGCCACAATGAAGGAAGGAGGTCCAAGGTTCAAGTCTTGGCTCTTGCATTTTGGGACTTCTTTTTAAATGGACTCTAGAATTTTGCCATAGGGTTATATTTAGTAGCGCATGATTTTATACAAAAGAAAGTGAGTGGTCTAGTGGCAAGGCGTCATTAAGGGTGCAAGGGTGCTTGGGTTCGAATCTCATGACAAGCAAGGGAGTATTTATTTTGCGGATTGGACGAGAAGAGTTTGAGTTGGATTTAAACTCTGCTAACGGAGGGATCCCACATCGGTAAGATACAAAGAAGGAAGGTGAGAAGCTAGCTATATATAGAGCATTCTATGAGGAGAGTTAATAAATCTTGGTAGGCGTTTGGGTGTAGACCTAGAGGATAATCGCCAATAGTAGCGAAGGAAGGGCTACTATAACGTGAGGTGCACTGTAAGGTTACGGTGAGGTTTGGGTTTCTGATAAGTGTATATTAAGTTATGATTAATCGTTAGGTGATGTCGATTGTAGGTTCGTGACTAAGGGGTTTGCAGCGCGCGTGGTTACCAGGTGTGTACAAACACTACACACATAAAATCGGCAAAGCCGAAAGTGGCTAAATAGGCCCGGTGGGCCCTAAGGCTAAGTTTGATGAAATGGTTTGGTTGGTTATACGAATTGAATTAGTCATGCATGATACATAAATTGGATTTGTTTTGGGCCTAATAGGCCATATGATGAGATTTGGGCCTAATGGGCCGTAAAGGAGTGATTTGGGCTTATGGGGACGTAGGCATGTATGTTAGGGTTTATGAACCTTAGGTCTAGTTTGAACAACTCGTAAATTCCATAAGACTTAATTCTAATTAAACATGTCGTGAACAAATTGCGGGGTTGGAGTGTGGCAACCAGCGACGCATGTCAGGATTGGATCTAGGAGAGCTTGGTACTTAAGCTACCTAGTGGCCCACCTCTTTTCGGAATCCTACATTGCGTAGTAGTGTCATTCACTTTAGCCGCGAAGACTTGTTGAGGCCAAAGTTCATAGCTAAAACCCGAAAGGGACCGAAATACCCCCGATTTGTGAAATTACCAAAATACCCTAATTTGCAAAATTACCAAAGTACCCTCGTTTTGCAAAATTACCAAAATACCCCTAGTTATGAAATATCGAAGTACCCCCGATTTGCGAAATTACCGAAATACCCTTGATTTACGAAATTACCAAAATACCCTCGATTTACGAAATTATTAAAATACCCCTAATTTACGAAATTACCAAATACTCCCGATTTGCAAAATTACCAAAACACCCTCGATTTGTAAAATTATCGAAATACCCCCGATTTGTGAAATTACCAAAATACCTTCGATTTGTGAAATTACTAAAATACCCCAAATTTATAAAATTACCAAAATACCCCCGATTTGTGACATTATCGAAGTACCCCCGATTTGTGATATTACCAAAATACCCCTCGATTTGCAAAATTACCAAAATACCCCCAATTTACAAAATTACCGAAATACCCCTAATTTGTGAAATTACCAAAATACCCTCAATTTACAAAATTACCAAAATACCCCCAGTTTGCAAAATTACCAAAGTACCCCCGATTTGTGAAATTACTGAAATACCCCTAATTTGTGAAATTACCAAAATACCCTTAGTTTGTAAAATTACTAAAATACCCCTGATTTGTGAAATTACCAAAATACCCCTGTAGGGTAGAATTACAAAAATACCTCTGGGTAGTGAAATGACGAAAATACCCCTATGTGACGAATATAAGTTTATGGATGTTACTTGTGTGTTTGATGCATTCATATGATATTCTGCTTAGGATGCATATGGGTGGGAATTATGGTACGGAGGAAGATTTGAGGATCGCATGGCCGTATGGTATGGATCGAGGATCGCATGGTCGTATGGTATGGATCCACCGCAGTTTTTAGCCACCGAGCGACCATCTTTGCACCGATAATGTTACCGAGGGTCGTGTGCCATTAATATGGGCTTCGTCTCCGTAATTATGGGCTTTGTGCTGTTATTATGGCTTTGTGCCAATCATATTTATCGTGGCTATGTGCCTAACATATATATTGATGACTCTGTGTCAATATTTGAGGATCGCATAGCCGTATGGTATGGATCTAGGATTGCATGGCTGTATGGTATGGATCCACCGGAGGCTTTAAGCCCAATATTTGATTAGCAGCTTTGCTGCAGCGTTCGATAGTACCGCAACCGGGCTACCTTTGGTGTGTAGCGGAGGGGTGGGTCGAGCTAGAATTCCCCACAGGAGTCATAAGGTTGGAAGGGAAATGATGTGTGTAGCAGATGGATTTTGGGGTGGGTTTTGCATTATCTTGTGTATATACAATGCGTTATGATATGATATGAGGTTATTGTGGGCTAAGGCCAAGACCACTGATTTTGATAGGGCTTAGGCCCAATGTGGATATTTGTAAGTGATTTGTTTTCTAAGGGTTGTGCACACTGAGTTTCGAAATTGACACCCCTTTGATTTAATGTTTCAGGTAATCCCGAATAGACGACTTGACGTGGGAGAGGACTCGGAGATGGCCATACTACAAGAGGCTTGAATTTTCATTTATTTGTTTCAAAATACATGTTTTATTTACTTAATTTTCAATGGACGTAATAAGACCTTGTATTTCGTTTTGACTTAGGATTTAATTTGGGGTTTGAGATTAAATGTTTATTTAATTATTAAACCTAAGTAAGCTGTAACACCCCAAACTCGATCCAAACACTACAACCGAATCTGGCGTGCCACAGAAAAGAAAACATTTGGAAACCGATTTGTTTAAGAAAAAAATCGTTGTAAGATTTTTGAGAAAACATCGATGTATTTTGTATCGTGTAAAACATGTTGAAACTTGGTTTGGAGAAACTTAGTTGTCATATTGTTACTCCGTATTAATTACTTAGTCTTTGTATAAAAAAAACAAGTATTTATTTAGCTTTTGAAAACATCCATTTCATAGCTTAAACAATATATTAAATAGAAACTTTAAAATCAACTAAATAAAAGAACCCAAATAAAACTTAAGCGGCCTTATTAAAGAACTGAAAACCAAAATTCAATAAAATAGCTAAGTCCGAATGGAAAACTTTGATATAAACCAAATGCTGTGCATGGCCACCTCGAGTCCGCTCCGGCTCCATATCCACGATCTAGGTCTGATTTGCAAAATGTAACGGAAGGGGTGAGTCATCTAGACTCAGTGTACAAATCCCCATCCCAATAGAAGTTATGCTCTTACACAAATTCATACACTAATATGCAATTCATGCAACCCATCCAACCTAAGCATCCATCTGGGTCTCCCAAATCTACGCCTTGTGGTACCAAACCACTGGTGGTGCCAAACCATTGGTAACCGAAGTTACAAAAATATCATATGTGATACCAAACCACTGGTAACCAAAGTTACAAAAATATCATATGTGGTACCAAACCACTGGTGACAGTATGATAAATCATACTCCCCCTCCTCTCATCACCCATAACACATATTTATGGTAACAATATCAGTATGATCATACTTAACATATGAAAATCATGCATACAAAATATCATGCTCTCATAGATTACAATCAACGCGAGAAATAGTAACAACTTACCCGGCATCCTCTTTTTTACCCACAAGGGTAATTTAGTAACCATTGCCGTCATTTCGGCTTTTAACAACACACAACATTTACATATTAAGTATAGAAAGTGTGTAAGAGTTACACACCTAGTTTTCGTACTAACGTTTTTACTGCTTCTATGCTACTGTCACTTGACACTACCACTATCGGCCTATGATCTACTTCCGATGTCGGCCCACACTCCAAAGGCTAATCTCACACTCCCGTTACTGATCGTTTCTTGTACTTTGGCGTTGGGTTTACAGATCCAACCCCTACTACTTGACCTTTAATATTGTCCATGATAACTCCTTGGTCACTAAACCAATCAACCCGATGAGATCTAATCAATAAACACAATGTTTAAACAAAACCCTTACCTAGCTTTCGGATCCCGAAAGTCTTTACGAAAACGTCACCACCAACCCACCTACATTCAGCCAACACCCATATATTAAATCAATCCCTGAAACACAACCAATTGAGTACCATAACACATTCGGCCAAAGGGGAAAGAACAAGAAAGGCCATTTGGCTGAACCTACCACCACCTTCCTTCGGCTTTTTCACCAAATCGGCACCTCTGACTATAGCTAGACAGGATTCGGCTTCTAGGGGCAGAGAGTGAAATCGACAGGGCCTTTGGAACAAACAATTCGGATTAGAACTTGATAAAAATAGAGAAATCACAGAGAAGTAAAATCCCGAAACTCACCAGATTAAAGAGGAGTATTCGGCTTATGGTGCACTTTCGGGAAAAAGAACCCACTCTTGTAGATTCGACTATGGAGGGAAATGATGGGGACCAGGGTATTCGGCTTTGAAAGAAAAGACTGAAGAGAAAAAGAAAGTGTTGGAGAGTGGCGGCAAAGAAAATTTAAGACAATAGGAGGAGAGGATTTTCGGCTAGCAGAGTAGGTGAGAAAGATTAGAAAAGAAAAAGATGAAAGAAAGATGAACACTTTGGCTTACAAAATTCGGCTACACATGCACACACCTCAGAGTTGGAGTTTTGGCCAACTCTCCCCTCTCCTGATAGCCTTTGTCCCTTATCTCATCCATCTATTATCACATCCCTTATCTTACCTTTAGAAGAGCCCACCTTAAAACCACATCTTCCCCCTTAATTATCAGCTTTTAACACTTAAAATAAAAGAAATAAAGCTCCTAAAATGCAGCCTCTATGCCGTCCACCCCTTCCCCCTTGAAGTACCAAAATTTGACCCATCAATTTGAGCCCCAAACGGCCACACCAGGCCCAAACTCCTCCCCCTTGTGACGCTACCCTCATGTCCACTTAAAGCACCTCCAAATTTTGGGCCACAAGCTCAGCTTGCTACTAAACATAATAATTTACAAATAAATTACTACTAGCACTATTTTTAATCAATTTAACCTAGATTTAAGCCCAACCCTGAGCCCAATACACACCTCAAAGCCTTTAACCTACTAACTTATCCATGCAACACACCAAAAGCACAGACCTACCAAAATCAGGATATTACAGTTCTACCCCCCTTAAAAATAAATTTTGACCTCGAAATTTACCTGGTCAAAAGTGTTGAGGGTATTGCTGTCGCATAATATCCTCCGGTTCCCATGTCGCTTCCTCTGATCCATGGTTCTGCCATAATACCTTTACCAAAGGAACTGATTTTCTACTTAAAACCTTAACATCCCAATCCAGGATCTGCAATGGTTCCTCCTCAAAAGACAAGTATGGGCTCACTTCAATCTCCTCCACTGGCACAACATGCGACGGATCTGAGCGATAGCGTCTAAGCATAGAAACATGAAACACATCGTGGATTTGACACAACTCTAGTGGAAACTCAAGCTGGTAAGCCACTGGTCCTACTCGCTTCAACACCTCATAAGGCCTGATAAACCTAGGGCTCAACTTGCCTTTCCTACCGAACCTCAGATCCTTCTTCCAGGGCGACACCTTCAAGAAAACCTTGTCACCTTCTGTAACCTTGTCCGACCATATAACGCTTCGAATGGTGCCATCTGAATACTTGCCTGATAACTATTGTTATACGCGAATTCCGCTAACGGTAAGAATTCTTCTCAATTGCCTTTGAAATCCAAGATACAAACCCTTAGCATGTCCTCCAAAACTTGAATCACCCTCTCCGATTGTCCATCTGACTGGGGATGAAATGCCGTACTAAAATCCAATCTTGTGCCTAGTGCCTGGTGCAAAGCCTTCCAGAACATTGACGTAAATCTAGGGTCTCTGTCCGAAATAATTGACACTGGCACCTCGTGCAACCTCACAATCTCCGCTACATATAGTCTTGCTAAATTCTGAAGAGAATAATCCATACGCACAGGTACGAAATAAGCAGACTTCGTCAGACGATCTACAATCACCTAAATTGAATCCTTCTTGGTAGGCGTAAGGGGTAGCCTACTCACAAAATCCATTGTAATCCTTTCCCACTTCCATTGTGGAATCTTAATCGGTTGCAATAGACCTGATGGCAACTGATGTTCAGCCTTGACTTGCTGACATGTCAGACACTTACCCACAAATTCTGTTACCTCCCACTTAAGGCTCGGCCACCAAAACTGCTCCTGCAAATCTCGGTACACCTTACTACCTCCCGGATGCATAGCTTATGGACTGCTATGTGCCTCCTGCAAAATCTTCTGCCTTAACTTCACATCCTTAGGCATACACACTTTTCCCTGAAAACATAACATTCCATCGCCGCTCAGACTATACCCCTCCAATCCATCATTCTGCACTTGTAACCTTCGTGCCCTTAAAACTTCATCCACCAATTATTTTTCCTTAACCTCGTTAATCCATGTTGGCTTCACTTGCAATTTCGCTAACATGCTTCCATCATTATACAGACTAAGGTGAGCAAACATGGCTCTTAACTCTGCCACCACCTTGCGACTCAAGGCGTTCGCTACCACATTAGCCTTTCCCGGGTGGTACTCAATCGAGCAGTCATAGTCCTTTAACAGCTCAATCCACCTTCTCTGCCTCAAATTTAACTCCTTCTGCGTGAGAAGGTACTTCAAACTCCCGTGGCCCGTATACACGACAGACTTTTCGCTATACAAGTAATGTCGCCAAATTTTTAGAGTAAAAACCACTGTAGCCAATTCCAGATCATACGTTGGGTAGTTTACTTCGTGAGGTCTTAACTGTCGAGAAGCATACGCTACTACTTTCCCCTCTTGCATCAGCACACATCCCAATCCTATATGGGGCGCATCACAATAAACCGTAAACTCCTTCCCGGCTTCCGGTTGAATTAACACCGGAGCTTTCGTCAAAACCTTTTCAACTTCTCAAAACTTTCCTGTTGCTTATCCGACCACACAAACGGAACCCCTTCCCTCAGCAACTTGGTTAATGTGCCACCATCAAAGAAAACCCTTCCACAAACCTTCAGTAATACCCTGCTAAACCCAGAAAACTCAGAATCTCCGCCACAAACTTCGGTGGCTTCCAATCCAAAACTGTCTCAATCTTCCGAGGGTCCACTCTAATCCCCACAGCTGACACCACATGACCCAAAAAGGTAACTTCCTTCAACCAGAACTCGTACTTAAAACATCATCTATTACCAGCCCAACATTCTCCCGAATGAGTCTTCCCACATCGAGCACACTGAGGTGGCCACTGAGCAGCAGCAACAGGTTTTGTAGCTTGATCCGGCCCACCAAATCTAGCCCTTTTCTGAGCACTTCCACCAGACCCTAATGGCCCAAAACTCCTTTTATCCTTGCCCCTATCCTGATTCTGTTTCTCGGTCCGCTTCACCTCCTCAGCTATTTTGGCCTTTTCCACGAGAACGGTAAATTCCCTTTTACGTTGAGGTGCAATCAACACCTGCAGCTCATCTCTTAGCCCATCCTCGAACCTAACACAGCGTTCATGTTCCGTAGCCACCACACCCCGAGCATACCTACTCAACCTCAAAAATTTAGCCTCGTACTCGGGTACCAACTTATTCTCTTACACCAAATTCAAGAACGCCCTACGTTGCCCATCAATATAACTAGCCCTACATACTTTCTCTGATAGGCTACCCTAAAATAATCCCAGGTGATATCACCGGCCACTGCACCATCCCTGACTGTGAGCCACCACTGGTACGACTCATCCCGGAGAAGAGATACTATCCCCTTCAACTTCTCCTCAGCCGAGAAGTCTAAGTTATCCATTATCCGCTCTGTTGCCTCTAACCAGTACTCAGCTGTGTTGGGAGCCACACCAGAAACTCCCCTAAATACTTCTGCTCCATTTGCTCGGAGTCGCTCATCCACGGATTTTTGGGTTCCTACACCCGCGCCTGCCCTGGCAACTCTTTCCAAAACTCGTATCTCGCTCGAGATACTACATCGTTACCACCAAGATGATCCACGAAACTCGACTTTCATGGCCGATGATCCAGCATCACATTTTGGACCCATGGCTGACCTCTGGCTCGACAAGGCCATCCTACCCCTACCCCGGCCACGCGGTGGACGTCCTCGACCTCTTGTACTCATCTCCTTGTTCGCGTTTATTTGGTTAAGAATTTTATGAATTATTATCTATTTTCACTATTTATCCACGAACAATTTTATGAAAATAGTTTTTAAAGTGATTCTTTCGAATTCGAATCTATCTAAAGTTTCAGTTTCAAGCTTATCTCCTAGTTCTAAGTATATTCATCACACAAACAACATCCACAGACCACATTCCATGAACAGGGGTATTTTCATCATTTCACTACTCGGGGGGTATTTTCGTAATTTTAACCTACAGGGGTATTTTCGTAATTTCCCAAAATAAAGTTTCGGGAGATTTTTTCAAAATAAGGGTATTTTGGTAATTTTGTGAAGTAGGGGTATTTTGGTAATTTTGTAATTCGGGGGTATTTCGGTAACTTTGTAAGTTAGGGGTAATTTGGAAATTTTACAAACCAAGGGCACTTTGGTCATTTTCCAAATCTAAGGTAGTTTTCACAAATCTAGGGGTAATTTAGTAATTTCAAAACTAGGGTTTTTACAAAACAAGGTGGCTGGTCCCTTTCGAGTTTTAATTATCGGATTTAGCCTGTGAACAAGTCCTCATGGTTAGGGTGAACAGTCACTACGCACCAGGTAGGATTCGAGCGAAGAGGAGGTGAGTCACTGGGACTGCTTAAATACCAAGCTCTCCCTGAATCCAATCCTAGACATGCGCATGGCTGTTGCCACACCCTAACTCAGCGACTTACTCCCAGGTTTGTTCAATTATGCTTAAATCTTATTTAATTAAGAAGTTGTATAACTAGCCCTATGGTCCATTAGTACTATCATGCTTAACTACGTCTAAAGCCCGCAAAGCCCAACATATATATCACAACAAGAGTTAGGGTACTTACCTGGGTGGATCGGTACTAGAGACTCAAGTGCCATGCTTTCTGGAAAAATGATTATTTCACAAACTTTTAAAACATATTTTGGGCCCTAAGCCCACAACCGAGCTTTTGAACCGTGCTCTGATACTAAAATGTAACACCCCAAACCCGGTCTAAACACTACAACCGAATCTGGCGTGCCACAAAAAAGAAAATGTTTGGAAACCGATTTGTTTAAGAAAAAAATCGTTGTAAGATTTTTGAGAAAACGTCGATGTATTTTGTATCGTGTAAAACATGTTGAAACTTGGTTTGGAGAAACTTAGTTGTCATATTGTTACTCAGTATTAATTACTTAGTCTTTGTATAAAAAAAACAAGTATTTATTTAGCTTTTGAAAACATCCATTTCATAGCTTAAACAACATATTAAATAGAAACTTAAAAATCAACTAAATAAAAGAACCCAAATAAAACTTAAGCGGCCTTATTACAGAACTGAAAACCAAAATTTAATAAAATAGCTAAGTCCGAATGGAAAACTTTGAAATAAACCAAATGCTGTGCATGGCCACCTCGAGTCCGCTCCGGCTCTATATCCACGATCTAGGTCTGATCTGCAAAATGTAACGGAAGGGGTGAGTCGTCTAGACTCGGTGTACAAATCCCCATCCCAATAGAAGTTATGCTCTTACACAAATTCATACACTAATATGCAAGTCATGCAACCCATCCAACCTAAGCATCCATCCGGGTCTCCCAAATCTACCCCTTTTGGTACCAAACCACTGGTGGTGCCAAACCACTAGTAACCGAAGTTACAAAAATATCATATGTGGTCCCAAACCACTGGTGACAGTCTGATAAATCATACTCCCCCTCCTCTCATCACCCATAACACATATTTATGGTAACAATATCAGTATGATCATGCTTAACATACGAAAATCATGCATACAAAATATCATGCTCTCATAGATCACAATCAACACGAGAAATAGTAACAACTTACCCGGCATCCTCGCTTTTACCCACAAGGGTAATTTAGTAACCATTGCCGTCATTCCAACTTTTAACAACACACAACATTTACATATTAAGTATAGAAAGTGTGTAAGAGTTACACACCTAGTTTTCGTACTAACGTTTTTACTACTTCTACGCTACTGTCACTCGACACTACCACTATCGGCCTACGATCTACTTCCGATGTCGACCCACACTCCAAAGGCCAATCTCGCACTCCCGTTACTGATCGTTTCTTGTACTTTGGTGTTGGGTTTACAGATCCAACCCCTACTGCTTGACTGTTAATATTGTCCACGATAACTCTTTGGTCACTAAACCAATCAACCCGATGAGATCTAACAAATAAACACAGTGTTTAAATGAAACCCTTACCTAGCTTTCGGATCCCAAAAGTCTTTACGAAAACGTCACCACCACCCCACCTACATTCGGCCAACACCCGTATATTAAATCAATCCCTGAAATGCAACCAATTGAGTACCATAACACATTCGGCCAAAGGGGAAAGAACAAGAAAGGCCATTCGGCCGAACCTACCACCGCCTACCTTCGACTTTTTCACCAAATCGGCACCGCTGACTATAGCAAGATAGGATTCGGCTTCTAGGGGCAGAGAGTGAAATCGACAGGGCCTTTGGAACAAACAGTTCGGATTAGAAATTGATAAAAATAGAGAAATCGCAGAGAAGCAAAATCCTGAAACTCACCAGATTAAAGAGGAGTATTCGGCTTATGGTGCACCTTCGGGGAAAAGAACCCACTCTTGTAGATTCGGCTATGGAGGAAAATGATGGGGACCAGGTATTGACTTTGAAAGAAAAGACTGAAGAGAAAAAGAAAGTTTTGGAGAGTGGCGGTAAAGAAAATTTGAGACAATAGGAGGAGAGGAATTTCGGCTAGCAGAGTAGGTGAGAAAGATTAGAAAAGAAAAAGATGAAAGAAAGATGAACACTTTAGCTTACAAAATTTGGCTACACATGCACACACCTCAGAGTTGGAGTTTCGGCCAACTCTTCCCTCTCGTGATAGCCTTTATCCCTTATCTCATCCATCTATTATCACATCCATTATCTTACCTTTAGAAGAGCCCACCTTAAAACCACCTCTTCCCCCTTAATTATCAGCTTTTAACACTTAAAATAAAAGAAATAAAGCTCCTAAAATGCAGCCTCTATGTCGTCCACCCCTTCCCCCTTGAAGTGCCGCAATTTGACCCATCAATTTGTATCCCAAGCCACCACACCAGGCCCAAACTCCTCCCCTTTGTGACGCCACCCTCATGTCCACTTAAAGCACCTCCAAATTTTGGGCCACAAGCCCAGCTTGCTACTAAATATAATAATTTACAAATAAATTACTACTAGCACTATTTTTAATCAATTTAACCCAGATTTAAGCCCAACCTTGAGCGCAATACACACCTCAAAGCCTTTAACCTACTAACTTATCCATGCAATATACCAAAAGCACAGACCCACCAAAATCAGGATATTACATAAGCTCTTATGTTCAAACTTGGTTTACTAAATCCTTAAAATAATAAAATGGGTTTTTTATCTTTAATTAATAAGTCTATTAGATTTTGGGCTTTTGGGCCTTAAATTCTTAATTAGTAAAATCGTTTTGAATTGTGCCTTTAATGTGACATTCTGAATTCAGGCCTAACTTCTAGGCCGGGTTTGGGGTGTTACAAATAGAGCCAAATTATGCATTAAAAACTAACAATAGCAACAAGAAACATGAAATTTTATAAATTATACGAATCTAAATCATTGCTTCAAACTACCTTATCGATATTGCACAATTAAGCCGAAATATGGAATTCCTCAAATAAACTCCCTTTTCAGCACCTCAAACCACTTCTAATCTTTTCTCCTAGTCCAAAAACATGTATTCTAAGTGTTAATTTCATCATTAAATCTGTTCCATAATTTTTCGAAAAAATCATCCATGTTCTTGATAAAATTTGAATTTCTCAAAATCGTTCCATAAAACATGTTTGATCTTTTGGTTTAAGATTAAAAACCTCTTATTAGACCTATTTTGAGCTTAGACATCCATTAATATTTGGATTCCAGCTCAAAATTAAAGATCCACCATTGTTGATCCTCAAGTTCAAGAAAGAAGAAATTAAAGTTGAAAATCCATTATAATCACTTTAATTACCAAATAATGATTGAAATCAACTTAAAAACAAGTTTAGAGATGAGGATTACCTTCAATTGAACTCAAATAATTGATTTGGAAGTTTAAATTAAAATACTTGAAGAAATTTGAATGACTTTTTCCTAACTTTGAAAATTATTTAGAGAGATTTTAGAGAGAATTTTGGGAGAGAAAATGCTTAGAGAGAGAGAGAGAGAGAGAGAGAGAGAGAGAGAGAGAGATCAATTCGGGTGAAAAATGAGTGAAAAGTGAGGTAGTTGCAGAGTTTTTAAAACTGAAAACCCCCACCTGATTTTCAAAATTTGGGGAATTTGCCATCAAACCACTCCCTATTTTCCCTTATTTTACAATTTGCTCCTTTCCCTCCAAAATTCCGAAGATATGGTTTATTTGCTGTAACATCCCAAAGTTGGGCCTAGTAGGATTAGGCCCATTGGGCTTTAGGCATAGGAGCGTTTAAAATTTTTGAGAACAAGAGAACGGCTTTAGTGCTAGTTGGACCTATTAGGTGAGTGATTTTGAAAGGTTAGAGGGTTTCTATGGAGTCCCGAGTTCAAACTTTGGCTTTAGGAAAATTTTGGTTTTAGGTGAATAAAACCCTGAGAGTTAGTAGTAGGCTTTAAGAATAAAATATGGAGAAAAATGACACAAGTGGAGCATGTGGTGTAGTGGCAAAGTGATGCCACATAAGAGACAAGGGGGTGACGCCACAAGGAAGGAATGAGGTCTAATGTTCACGTCTTAGCTCTTGCATTTTGGATTTCTTTTTAAATGGACTCTAGAATTTTGCCATAGGGTTATATTTAGTTGCGCATGATTTTAAACACAAGAAAGTGAGTGGTCCAGTGGCAAGGCGTCATTAAGGGTGCAAGGGAGCTTAGGTTCGAATCTCATGGCAAGTAAGGGAGTATTTATTTTGTGGATTGGACGAGAAGAGTTTGAGTTGGATTTAAACTCTGGTAATGGAGGGATCCCACATCGGTAAGATACAAAGATGGAAGATGAGAAGCTAGCTATATATAGAGCATTCTATGAGGAGAGTTAATATACCTTGGTGGGCGTTTGGGTGTAGACCTAGAGGATAATCGCCAATAGTAGCGAAGAAAGGGCTACTAGAACGTGAGGTACACGGTAAGGTTACTGTGAGGTTTTGATTTTCGATAAGTGTATATTAAGTTATGAGTTAGAAAGCCTCATACGCCCAGGCTTAGGTCAATGATAAGATAAAGAAGCGCTTTTCTAAGTTATCCCCTGCACCAAAATGCAGGTGCTGCACCAAACGCTGGTGGTTGTTTCTTGTTGTAAGTGAATGCAACGGACCTTTTCTTTGACTTTCCTGGGATGAGTCTTTCGCACGAGATAAAGACCGCTCTTTCGAGCTGCATTCGTACAAACACTACACACACGAAATCGGCAAAGCCAAAAGTGGCTAAATGGGCCCGGTGGGCCCTAAGGCTAAGTTTGATAAAATGGTTTGGTTGGTTATATGAATTGAATTAGTCATGCATGATACATGAATTGGATTTGTTTTGGGCCTAATAGGCCAGATGATGAGATTTGGGCCTAATGGGCCGTAAGGAAGTGATTTGGGCTTGATGGGCTTATGGGGACGTAGACATGTATGTTAGGGTTTATGGACCTTAGGTCTAGTTTGAACAACTCTTAAATTCCATAAGACTTAATTTTTTCTAATTAAACATGTCTGTGAACAAGTCACTGGGTTAGGATGTGGCAACGAGCATACGCATGCCTAGGATTAGATCTAGGGAGAGCTTGGTATTTAAGCGGCCCTAGTGGCCCACCTCCTCTTTTCTGGAATCCTATCTGGTGCGTAGTGTCTGCTCACTTTACCCGCGAGGACTTGTTGATGGGCCAAAGTTCATAACTAAAATCCGAGAGGGACCAAATACCCTTATATTTGTTAATTTACTAAAATACCCTTATATTGGTAAAGTACCAAAATACCCATGTTTTGCAAAATTACCAAGATACCCCCAATTTGTGAAATTACTGAAATACCTCCAATTTGTGAAATTATCGAAATAACCTTAATTTGTGATATTACCAAAATACCCTCGATTTGCGAAATTACCAAAGTACCCTCAATTTGCAAAATTATCGAAATACCCCTAATTTGTGAAATTACCAAAATACCCTCGATTTGTGAAATTACTGAAATACCCCTAATTTGTAAAATTACCAAAATACCCCTGTAGGGTAGAATTACAAAAATACCCTTGGTAGGTAAATTACAAAAATACCCTTAGTTGGTAAATTACAAAAATACCCTTGGTGGGTAAATTACGAAAATACCCTTGGTAGGTAAATTACGAAAATACCCTCGATGGGTAAAATGATCGATATGCCCCTGGAGGAAAAAAATGACGAAAACACCCTACATGTTATATGATTATTCTTGTATGTGATTTATGATTGTTATCGTATGATTATTATTGTATGTTGCATTCATGTGTTATTATGTTGCATGGGGATGAGATTATTCGAAAGGGGAGGTGCAGATAGGATCGCATGGTCCCTTGACGACTGCGAATCCACCGAAGGCTTCTAGCCACCGAGCAGCTATGCTGCACCGATAAGTTAGTTCCACAACCGGTGCTACATAAGGAGTGTAAGGATGGGTGGGTCGATTAAATCCCCACAGGAGTGCAGGGTTGGACAGGAGACAGAGTGCAGGATTGGTATGGGTATTAATGCATTGCATATATGGTTTTATTTGAGATGGGCTCAGGCCCAGATAAATATGATTTGTGACATTTATGGGTTAAGGCCCAACTGAGGTTTTTATGGGCTAAGGCCCAATTGCCACCAAGCATCTTGAAATGAGCTTTACCAAACTGTTGTGATTCATGTTCTTATTGATGAGGGTTATGTACACTGAGTTTTCATAAACTCACACCCTCTTTTTAATATTTTTCTCAGGTAATCCTCAGTAAGCGGTTCGACGTGCTAGAGGACTCGGAGGTGGCCACACTACGAGCAATTTTGGACTCTAGTATTTTACTTATTTTTAACTTGGGTTAATATTTTGTAATAAGGCCTCTCTTAAATTCTGGTTTTAGTTTTGGATTTTTAGTTTATTATGTCTTAAATCTGCTAAACTTTGTATCACGGTTTTCCAAAACAATATCTGCTTTCAAAATACTACGCTTTCGCGAATAGGTCGTAAACATCACGTTTTCATAAGTCAGTCATTTTAATTAAGTTTTCGCAACAAACAAAGTTTTTTAGGTAATAAATTTTTAATAAATGTCAATTAATAATAAACAAGCAAATCGGGACTTTAGTTTTAATATCAAGAAAGGTTTTCAAATGGAACCATGGTTTCTAAAAGCACCCCAATGTGACACGCTGATTCGGGCCTAACTTCTAGGCCCGGTTTGAGGTGTTACATTTGCTATAAAACCTCTTACACACTCCCTTTTATTTTTAAATTATCCCATTTAATTAATATTTTAAATCATCCAATTAAACCCCATTTTAAATTATTTTTAAATTCCAATTTATCCCAAAATATTTATTTTACCCAAAAATATTTAAAACCATAAAATTAATTTTTCTAAAAATATTTTTATTTTCTAGAATATTATTTATCGATTTTTTAGATAAAATTAAGCTAACTAATTAAGAATATAAACCACTAATTAACCTGATTAATTCCCAATTTTCACTCGGAACCCGATAAACTTACTTGAAACTACTAGACCTATTTTTGGGGCCTTACAATACCCTGAAGTTGAGCATATTGCCCTCGATGTCGTGACACATGACTTGTTGTGCCTAGAGATCACCTATATACGAGAAATAATTACTATCTAAGGTGTTTTGATTCGCATAATCAAATGTTAAGCACGAGAACGACAACTGACCTAGGATTAAGGATGACAGTCACCCTAAAGTCTATAAGTAGGCTCATTTAACACATGTTATAGACACTTTTGATATTGTATAATTTTCTATTATAGACACTTTTGATAATGTATAATTTCTCTTTAGATATAGGCTTGAGTTTTTCTCTTTTCTTAGGTTTTATATTTTTATTTTAGATCTTGTTATTTACTTTTGTAGAGAGATCGAATTTGTGACAGTACAATCAAACTCCATGAGGATTTGATGCTTAATTATAAGTATAAATCAGGCTTTTTCTAAACCTTATTCTCTTTAATTTTTTTATGTTTATTCTTTCTATTAAGTTTATATTTTTTATTAGATCTATGAGGAACTAGCCCTCTTGTGGGGGATTAGCGAGTGGATGTATGATTAATTAATTACTTTGTAAGGGTTTCTTAGCGGATCAGCTGTTCAGGAGAGGAAGAACTGAAAACTCTAGGCCAGACAACCCTAGGAAGCCATTAAGGTGGGAATTAAGCCAGATTCAATATGGCCTATCTGTGAACACCTTAACCCTGAATTTATCTGGACTGTGAGGTCAAGAGGCAAGTTGTAACAGCTCGGTTTAGACCCTAGTCGGAACAGTGGTATCAGGACCACAAATCTGAGGTCAGAAAAATATTTTAATATTATTTTTTGTGTCTACAGTGTGTGATTAAGCATGTGTAAAAATTCTGTGTGAAAATTTTATTGTTTGTGTGCTCAATTTGTAAAAAAGATTTAATCGCATAAAATACAAAAGCTGTGTGCTGATTGTTAAAGTGCTTGTTTGTCATGGCTTAATAAATGTGGAGTCCTTAAAATGAAATTTGGCCACTATTAAGGCTAGTGGACGGTAATAGACTTAAAATATGTGATGTTTTAATGTTTTAACCAAAACTAATTTTGCAAATTGGAATTTAAAGTTAAAAAAATCAAAAACAAAAGAATGAAAGCCATTATGTTCATCTTTTTGAATCAAAAATAGGAAAAAGAAACAATGGTTTGAAGCTTTGAATATTAAACCTTGGTTAAGCAAAATTAAGGTATATTTTGGTTTCGATTTTTGATGATTTCTACGTTTTTATAATCATTACTTTGCGCTCTTCAAAACCCATGCTTCAATTTTGTGAATTGATGAAGATTTCAAGTTAAGCCATTGATGATATTGTGATCTTTGTGATGTTTGATGATGAAATATGAAAGTTATGTGATAGATTAACATAGATTGTATTTGGATTTTTGGTGATTTTGTGAAAATAAGAAATTGGAGGACTAAAATGTGAAATAAATGAAATATATGGTCTTGTATGAGATAAGGAGAATTCACCCTAAGCATGGTATAGTGAAATTTTGTGTATTTTGTGATTTTGTGAATTAGGGACTAAAGTGTCGAAATGTGAAAATGTGAGGGCTATTTTGTAAAATACCCTAAATATATGTGTTTGGACTAAATTGAATGAATTGGTGATTGAATGAGTTAGATTTTAATATGTATAGATCAAGAAATGAGAGATTCGGATCGAGATCGAGGCAAAGACAAAGACTCGATTGATCGGTAGTTTTGGTATTTCGACGTCGAGGTAAGTTCGGATATAGTATAAGTTGTTAAATTTATATCTATGTGATGTGAAATGAATAAATGTATAGTTATTGAATTAGAAATTTTATATATGAGATTGAGAAATATGGCACTAAGTGTGCGTAATTGAAATTGAGACAGAGTTGAATAGCGCTGTGTGTGCAAAGTAATGAAAGCTTCGGCTTTACTTATTGGCACTGTGTGTGCGATACCAAATTGAGTTTGGTTTGATATTGAGGCACTAAGTGTGCAATGTTATGAAAGGTTCGGCTATGAATTGGGCACTAACTGTGCGATTGAATTAAAGAGATAGTAAACAGTGAATAAAGTATAGTATCGAGCATTGAATAACAAGAGAATTAATCACTAAGTGTTGGCGAAGGTATGTTTCAAACCTATGTGGTTGATGATATCGTTTAAGTTGAATAGATGGATGTATGTTTATATGGCTGAAGATGATATTGCGATTAATTGTGATTCTATCTATGTGATGGATTAATTATATATTGATGTTGCATTATTGAGTAATATGTATTATATTACGAACTTACTAAGCTCTTAAGCTTATTGTGTGATGTGTTTCTCTGTTTTACAGTGTCAGTAAAGCTAGCTTGGATCCAGGAATTGTCAGTGACTCAATCACACTACTAGCTATCTATTTTGGTGCTTTTGAAAGATGTATATATTTGGCATATGGCATGTATAGGCTAGAAGTTATGGTATGTTTTGAAATGTTTGGACCTTGCCATGTGACATGGCTTGGATATTGAATGATGTTGATGCATATATGTAGGCTATGAAAATGATAAATGTGGTATGAAATAGTGAGGTTGGAAATGGTATAATTCATGCTTGAATTGGTTGATGAGAATTGAGGGTTAACTATGAATGTGATATGGATTACATGATACATGACTTACATGTTTGGGATGTGAAATTTGGTATTGTGGATAAACTTATTTGAGATGAACTGAGCATGAGCATTGATGGTATAGATGATGATTAATAGGTGTATATAATGGTATGTTTTGGTTTCCAATTGGGATATAAATGTATGTGATTTGAGGCTTGTTGGTGGTACTAAGTGTGAGTGGCAAGTTTGGCCTTAAAAATGGCCTATAATTGCCCACATGGTTGAGCACACGGGCGTGTGGCTCAATCGTGTCCTTCGAGGTTGTATTTTGAAACAAGTCAAACTCGACCATGGGCTGGACACACGGGCGTGTGACTGGCCATGTGGTGCAAGTCAGTGTCGACCATGGGTGAGGCACACGGGCGTGTCTCAGGCTGTGGGGACAACTCAGTATGTATGCCCTGTTTTGCTACAGTTTGGACGCAGTGGCATGTCTGAGGCCGTGTGAGGCACACGGCCTACCCACACGAGCGTGTGACCTTTGTAACTTAGAAAAATGTTAAAATTTTTAGAAATATTCGTATAAGTTTGGTTTAGTTCCGACCCCTTTATAACACGTGTTTAAGGTCTCGTAGACCTTATTAAGGGACTATATGATTGTGAATTATTTTATTTGATTGACTTTGTATTGAAAATGATATGGAATTTTCGAAATGATTAGTAATGCCTCTTAACCCTAGTCCGACGACTGTTATGGGTTAGGGGTGTTACATTTTATTGGTACCAGAGCTACGGTTTAGTCGATTCTAAGACTAACGTAGCGCGTGTGAGTCTAGCTATACATGCCATATATATAATTGCGATAGTGTGATTAATCCTGACAGTTAAAAATGTGTTTTTATATAGAAAATGGATCTCGATCGAGTAGTTGCTAATGGTGTTGAAAGCAATGCGCCTGTTCCCGCTTAAGGGACAGCGCCGACCACATCTAGGCCGAATGTTACTACCCACAAGGGAGAGGCTAAGCAAGCCTTCTTTCAAATGATGAGTGAGTGGTTTTCGTAGTTCTTTCAAATGAATCCGGGTTCTCCACAACCTCCACCCCTACAAGTACCTGTTGTGCCACAAGCTACAGATACGATCCGATTGAATAAGCCTGTTGTAGATAAAATCTGAAAGTATGAGGCCGAAGAGTTTAGGGCCACAGCTGATGATGATGCCGAGCAAGTTGAATTTTGGCTCGAGACTATCATTCAAGTGTTTGACGAGATGCCATTGACTCTTGATGAATGTATTAAATGTGTTGTTTCCTTGTTGAGAGATACGACATATAACTGGTGGAAAACATTGATATTTGTGGTTCCGAGAGAGAGAATCACTTGGGATTTCTTTCAAGTTGAATTTTGAAATAAGTATATCAGTCAACTATTTATAGATCAAAAATGTAAAGAGTTTTTAGAGCTGAAACAGGGCCATATGTCAGTTACGGAGTATGAAAGAGAGTTTGTAAGATTAAGTCAGTATGCACGGGAATGTGTTTCGATCGAAGCTACTATGTGTAAACGTTTTATGAAAGGGTTGAATGAAGAAATTAAATTACTGGTTGGAATACTTGACTTGAATGAATTTGTTGTGTTAGTTGAACGAGCTTGCAAAGCTGAGGAGCTTAGCAAAGAAAAGAAGAAAGCAGATTTTGAGGCTAGAGATGAAAGAAAAAGATTGATGAGTAAGTCGTCTCAACCTTCAACGAAGAGATTAGAGATGCAAGCAATTGTTCAAATACTTCACTTAGACATTCGAATAGAGACCGTGTGAGACAAAGTGTGGGTCCAAGAGCTTAAATTCCAACTGAATCAAGTGTTGGAAGTGTTAAAAGCAATAAGCCTGAGTGTAGAAAGTGTGGAAGACGACACGTTAGAGAATGCTGGGGCAAGTATAATAATAGAGTTTGCTATAAATATGGATCACGGGATCATTTCATTCGAGATTGCCCAAAGATAGCTGAGAAAGACAATGTTTAGAGTGTGAGACTGAGTAATATGACGACTAGAGGTAGACCACCTAGAAATACCAAAAATGTGAGTGGAAGTCAGAGAGGGTCGACCGATACAGCTATGAGATTCGAGGTGAAAGCACCTGCCCGAGCCTATGCTATTTGAGCTCGTGAAGAAGCTTTATCTCCAGATGCCATTACTGGTACTTTTACTCTATTTGATACTGATGTGATTGCATTGATATATCCAAGATCTACTCATTCATATGTGTGTGTGGACTTAGTATCAAGTAAGACTTTAACTGTTGAGTCTACTGAATACGTGATTAGAGTATCGAATCCCTTAAGCAAGTGTGTCTTGGTTGATAAAGTGTGCAAGAACTGTCCATTGATATTTCAGGATATTTGCTTTTCGGCTAATTTGATGTTGCTACCTTTTGATGAATTTGATATGATTTTGGGTATGGATTGGCTCACTTTGCATAATGTCATTGCGAATTGTAAATGGAAGAGTATTGATTTGAGAAGTCAGAATGGTGAGATAGTTTGAATTGAATCCAGTGATTTGAATGGGTTGTCGGCTGTTATATCTTCAATGAAAGCTTTGAACTATGTGAAAAAAGGTTGTGAAGTTTATCTTGCATATGTGATTGATACAAAAGTGACTGAAAAAAAAGTTAAATTTGTGCCTGTTTTGTGAATTCCCTGATGTGTTTCCTGAGGAATTATCGGGATTACCTCCGATACGAGAAGTTGAGTTTGGTATTTAATTAGTGCCGGGGACGACTCCGATATCGATAGCTCCGTATAGAATGGCACTGACTAAATTGAAACAGTTGAAGTCTCAGTTGCAAGAGTTGACCGATAGAGGATTTGCAGGACCGAGTTTCTCGCCTTGGGGTGCTCCTGTGTTGTTTGTGAAAAAGAAAGATGGAACTATGAAGATGTGCATTGATTATCGACAGTTAAACAAAGTGACGATAAAGAATAAGTATCCCTTGCCACGTATTGATGATTTGTTTGATCAGCTAAAAGGAGCTATATTGTTTTCAAAAATAGATTTGAGATCGGGCTATTATCAGTTTAGAGTTAAAGAATCAGATGTACCAAAGACTGCTTTCAGAATAAGGTACGGACATTATGAATTCTTCATTATACCTTTTGGACTAACGAATGCTCCTGCAGTATTTATGGATTTGATGAACAGGATATTCAGACCATATTTGGATCATTTTGTTGTGGTGTTCATTGATGATATTCTGATTTATTCCTATGATGAGACGCAACATGCCGAGCATTTGAGAATTATGTTATAGACTTTGCTTGAAAAGCAATTGTATGAAAAATTTAGCAAATGTAAGTTCTGGTTGCATGAGGTTGATTTTTTGGGGCAAATTGTATAGGCTGCTGGAATACGAGTTGATCTAAGTAAGATCTCAGCTATTTTAGAATGGAAGCCTTCGAAAAATGTGTCTGAAGTCAGTAGTTTTCTGGGACTAGTAGGATATTATAGGTGGTTTGTGAAAGGATTCTCGATGATTGTGACTCCATTGGCGAAGTTGCTACAGAAAGATATTAAATTTGAATGGTCAGAAAAGTGCCAGCAGAGTTTTGAGTAGTTGAAAGCATTGTTGACAGAGGCGCCAGTTTTAGTACAACCTGAGTCTGGTAAAGAATTAATAGTTTATAGTGATGCATCGTTGAATGGTTTGGGCTGTGTGTTGATGCAAAAAGGCAAAATCATCGCTTATACTTCGAGGCAGTTAAAGCCGCATGAAAAGAATTACCCGGTGCACGATCTTGAATTAGCTGCGATTGTATTTGCATTAAAGATTTGGCGTCATTACCTATTTGGCGAGAAATTTCATATTTATACGGATCACAAGAGCTTGAAATATCTGATGACTCAAAAAGAGTTGAATTTGTGACAAAGAAGATGGTTAGAGCTTTTGAAAGACTACAAGCTTGTGATAGATTATCATCCAGGTAAAGCTAATGTTGTTGCTGATGCTTTGAGCCGAAAGTCTATATGTGCTTTGCGAGCAATTAGTACTCAGATAGATCTATGTGATGATGGTTCGATTTTGGCTGAGTTGAAAGTTAGGCCGATGTTTATACGTCAGATTTGTAATGCCCAGAAAAGTGATGGTGAGATGGTGACAAAATGAGCCCAATGTGATTTAAATTCTGACTCAGAATTTTGAGTTGATAGTGATGATTGTTTGAGATTCAGAAATCAGATTTGTATTCCCAGGAATTTAGAGTTAATTCAGATGATTTTGAATGAAACTCGCAATAGTCGTTTGACTGTTCATCTTGGGAGTACAAAAATGTATAATGATTTGAAACAGTTTTATTAGTGGCATGGTATGAAATGAGACATCTCAGAGTTTGTTTCAAAATGCTTGGTTCGTTAGCAAGTTAAAGTGAACATTAGGTTCCATCCGATTTGTTACAACCAATTATGATTCCTAAGTAGAAATGGGAGAGAATCAAGATGGACTTTGTGTCGGGACTACCTTTATATCTGGGCAAGAAAGATGCGATCTGGGTGATAGTTGATAGATTGATGAAATCATCTCATTTTGTTTCGGTGAGAACAGATTATTAACTTGACAAGTTAGCCGAATTGTATATTGCTGAGATTGTGAGATTGCACAGGGTGCCACTATCTATTTTGTTTGACAGAGATCCGAGATTTACTTCGCGGTTTTGGAAGAAATTGCAAGAGGATTTAGGCACAAAGTTGCATTTCAGTACTGCATTTCATTCACAAACAGATGGATAATCCGAGCGAATCATTCAGATTCTCGAAGATATGTTGAGATGTTGCATTCTTGAATTTAACAGTACGTAGGAAAAGCATTTACCGTTGTTTGAATTCGCATACAATAATATTTTTCAATCTAGTATCAAAATGGCACCGTATGAGGCTCTTTATGGACGAAAATGCCGAACTCCATTGTATTGGACTGAGCTGGGTGAGAATAAGATTCACGGAGTTGATTTAATAAAAGTGACTGAGCAGAAAATGAAAGTGATTCACGATAGTCTGAAAGCAGCGTCAGATCGTCAGAAGTCTTATGTAGACTTGAAATGAAAAGATATTGAATTTTAGATTGGTGACAAAGAGTTTTTGAAAGTGCCTCCGTGGAAAAAAATACTTCGATTTGGCCAAAAAGGCAAATTGAGTCTGAGGTTCATCGGGCCAAATGACATTATTGAACAAATTGGACTGGTTGCATATAGATTGTTGTTGCCACCGAAACTTGAAAAGATTCATAATGTATTTCATGTATAAATGCTTCGACGATACAGATCTGATCCTTCGCATGTGATTACTCCTACTGAGGTTGAGATTCAGTCAAATTTATCGTATAGTGAGGAACTGATTCGAATTTTGGCATGTGAAATCAAAGAGTTGAGAAATAATAAGATTTCTTTAGTGAAAGTGTTGTGGCACAAACATGGAATTGAAGAGGCTACGTGGGAGCCCAGAGATGTTATGAAAGAACAATATCCGAACCTATTCATTGGTAAGATTTTCGGGGACAAAAATTCCTAAGGGGGAGAGTTGTAACAGCGGTTTCGGGACCACAAATCTGAGTTCGAAAAAATATTTTAATATTATTTTTTGTGTTTACAGTGTGTGATTAAGCATGTGTGAAAATTCTGTTTGAAAATTTTAATGTTTGTCTGCTCAATTTGTAAAAAAGATTTAATCGCATAAAATGAAAAAGTTGTATGCTGATTGTTAAAGCGCTTGTTTGTCTTGGCTTAATAAATGTGGAGTCCTTAAAATGAAATTTGGCCACTATTAAGGCCAGTGGACAGTAATAGGCTTAAAATATGTGATGTTTTAATATTTTAACCAAGGCTAATTTTGTAAATTGGAATTTAAAGTTAATAAAATTAAAAACAAAAGAATGAAAGCCATTATGTTCATCTTTTTGAACCAAAAATAGGAAAAAGAAACAAGGGTTTGAAGCTTTGAATATTTGGCCTTGGTTAAGCAAAATTAAGGTATGTTTTGGTTTTGATTTTTGATGATTTCTACATTTTTGTAATCGTTGCTTTGCGCTCTTCAAAACCCATGCTTCAATTTTGTGAATTGATGAAGATTTCAAGTTAAGCCATTGATGATATTGTGATCTTTGTGATGTTTGATGATGAAATATGAAAGTTATGTGATAGATTAACATAGTTTATCTTTGGATTTTTAGTGATTTTGAGTAAAGTGGACTAAATGTGAAATAAATGAAATATATGGGCTTGTATGAGTATAAGGAGAATTCGGCCTAAGCATGGTATAGTGAAATTTTGTGTATTTTGTGATTTTGTGAATTAGGGACTAAAGTGCCGAAATGTGAAAATGTGAAAGCTATTTTGAAAATCCCTAAATATGTGTGTTTGGACTAAATTAAATGAATTGGTGATTGAATGAGTTAAATTTGAATATTTATAGACCAAGAAAGGAGAGATTCAAATCGAGATCAAGGTAAAGACAAAGTACTCGATTGATCGGCTAGTTTCGGTATTTCGACGTCCGAGGTAAGTTCAGACGTAGTACAAGTTGTTACATTTATATCTATGTGATGTGAAATGAATAAATGTATAGTTATTGAATTAGAAATGTTATATATGAGATTGAGAAATGTGGCACTAAGTGTGCGTAATTGAAATCGAGACAGAGTTGAATAGCACTCTGTGTGCGAAGTAATGAAAGCTTCGACTTTACTTATTGGCACTGTGTGTACAATGCCAAATTGAGTTCGATTTTATATTGAGGCACTAAGTGTGCAATGTTATGAAAGCTTCAGCTATGAATTGGGCACTAAGTGTGCGATTGAATTAAAGAGATAGTAAACAATGAATAAAGTATAGTATCGAGCATTGAATAACAAGAGAATTAATCACTAAGTGTTGGCGAAGGTATGTTTCAAACCTATGTGGTTGATGTTATTGTTTAAGTTGAATAGATGGATGTATGAGTATATGGGTGGGGATGATATTGTGATTAATTGTGATTCTATCTATTTGATGGATTAATTATATATTGATGTTGCATTATTGAGTAATATGAATTATATTACAAACTTACTAAGATCTTAAGCTTACTGTGTGATGTGTTTCTCTGTTTTACAGTGTTAGTAAAGCTAGCTTGGATCCGAGGATCGTCAGCGACTCAATCACACTATCGGCTATCTATTTTGGTGCTTTTGAAAGATGTATATATTTGGCATATGGCATGTATAGGCTAGAAGTTATGCTATGTTTTGAAATGTTTGGACCTTGCCATGTGACATGGCTTGGATATTGAATGATGTTGATGCATATATTTAAGCTATGAAAATGATAAATGTGGTGTGAAATAGTGAGGTTGGAAATGGTATAATTCATGCTTGAATTGGTTGATGAGAATTGAGGATAAACTATGAATATGTGATATGGATTACATGATACATGACTTACATGATTTGGGATGTGAAAGTTGGTATTGTGGATAAACTTATTTGAGATGAATTGAGCATGAACATTGATGGTATAGATGATGATTTATAGGTGTATATAATGGTATGTTTTGGTTTCCATATGGGATATAAATGTATGTGATTTGAGGCTTGTTGGTGGTACTAAGTGTGAGTGGCAAGTTTGGCCTTTAAAATGACGTAAATTGCCCACACGGTTGAGCACATGGGCGTGTGGCTCGACCGTGTCCTTCGAGATTGTATTTCAAAACAAGTCAGACTCGACCACGGGCTGGACACATGGGCGTGTGACTGGCTGTGTGGTGCAAGTCAGTGTCGACCACGGGTGAGGCACACGGGCGTGTCTCAGGCTGTGGGGACAAGTCAATATCTATGCCCTGTTTTGCCATGGTTTGGACGCACGGGCGTGTCCGAGGCTGTGTGAGGCACACGGCCTACCCACACGGGTGTGTAACCTTTGTAACTTAGAAAAATGTTAAAATTTTCAAAAAATTTTGTATGAGTTCGGTTTAGTCCCGACCCCTTTCTAACACGTGTTTAGGGTCTCGAAGACCTCATTAAGGGACTATATGATTTTGAATTATTTTATTTGATTGAATTTGTGTTGAAAATGATATGGAATGTTGGAAAATGATTAGTAATGCCTTTTAACCCTGGTGCGACGACGATTACGGGTTAGGGTGTTACATAAGTAATTCATTCCAACTCAATATGTCAGTGAAAGATCAGAAGATCTTGTTGGTGTATTGACTAGTTGATTGAACAAGAAAAACTGATACGATAGTTGGTTATGATTACTGAAGGGAGCTAATCACCCATGACCAGATTTGATACATTTTACACTTTGATTTCTCGTGTTTTATTTCTTTCTTTCGTAACACACCTAACCTGTATCCGTCGCCAGAATAGGGTTACAGAGCATTACCGAACCATCTGAATAGTAAACCATTCAATTCATATATCAATGGGAACATAATCTAATTACTATCAAATACATTCATAATGTCCTTAAATCTAACCTTGTAGGCCCTAAAAATACTATAGAAATAGTTCGGGACTAAATCGAAAACATTTGGACATTCGAAATAGGGACACACGGTCATGTACCAGCCTGTGTCCATGCCTGTGTAACTCACTGACTTGGGTCACACGGAAAAGCCACACGCCCGTGTGCCAGGCCGTGTACCCCTCGAAAAGACCTCACATGTCCGTGTCTCAGGCAGTGTAACTGCTTGACTTGTATGCCTTGAATCTACAAGGGGCACATGGCCATGTTGCATGATCGTGTGTCACACACGGCTGAGACACACACCCGTGTCTCAGGCTGTGTGGCCCCAAAATGAACCTTAAAATACAATTTTACCATTTCACGTTGCTTGGACCTTAAGAAAGTCAAATACCAACCAAAATACCAAATCAAAATGATATTAATCAAGCCAAAAACACATCAAAACCAACCTAATAAGCGCCTAACCAATGTACCCTCTTTGGTACCACAAGTATATACAATTTTACAACAAAATAAACATTGATTCAATTCATCAATTCACTTAAGCAATACCTAATCAAAATACCTATCAAAGGTACCACAATCACAACAATTCAATTATATATATGTCATACATACTAGCACAACAACTATACCTTATTCTTATATAATATGTAAGTTGGTTATTTGCACAAAATATCATTCATAATATTTACATAAGCCAAACATTAGCCAAACCGCACAAGAGCCTATACATGCCATATAATCTGAAATAAACATTTTAAAAACTACCTAGATAAGCTGGATAGTGTGACTTGGGTGTCGATCAGATCGTCCAACCTTTCGAGAATGTACAATGGCATTAAACAACACAAGTAAGCTTAATGAAGCTTAATAAGTCCAACATATTAATCGATAAATCTTATCAAACTAATTATAATAATTCAAACAATAATAGTCATCCAAGCGAGCTCCCTGTCATTCACAACTTCAATCAATGCATTCATCCATGTTCAAATCAATGTGAAATAAATAACATATCTTTCAAATTCATTAAACATATTACCTTACCAAGATTTTCCATTCGAAGAACGACTTATGGGTAAGAGTACATCATCATCAGAAGCTCATAAGAGCTGGTCCTGCCGAACACGCCAATAGAAGCTCATAAGAGCTTAACAGAAGCTCAAAAGAGCTAATCCACTCGAATCATGCCAAACAGAAAGTATAACACGAGAGTTTGCAAAAAATGCTGAACCTCAGGTTACTTGGGTAATATGCCGATATCTCCCTCAAATACCATCACCACTCCAAACCTCGTGATACACCAAAACATGAATGTACTTTATCCCGCATTCAATTCAAATAGAATATCAAATTCAATATTATAATTTAACCAATAATTCATTTCCAACAATAGAATATATATAATACCAATCACCAATTGATAAAACTATTAATTTTAACTGTACGAACTTACCTGGATTGAATTGTAATATTGCAAAAGTTCAAGGACTATTTCGCTATTTTTTTTTCACAAGTATATACGAGATCTTGGTCTAAAATGTAAATTACTCAACTATTAGTATATATTTCATTTCCAATACATTTTACAATTAATATCCTTTTAATTTTCAAATTTATACAATTACCCCAAACTTATACAATTTTTGCAATTTAGTCCCTTAACTCAAATTCATCAAATTAACATTTTTTCACAAGTAAATATTTTATCCAAATATACTAGGCCCTCAAATAGTCCATAATAAACATCAAATTAACAATTAAACCCTAAAATTTGACATTTTCACAATTTAATCCTAAAATCAAAATATAATAAAAATCACTTTACAAATTCATCAAATAGCATAATCAAAAGTCCAAATACATGGTATTCATAAAAAAAATTAAAATTTCAGCAATGGAAATTTCCAAAATTTTTAATAGAATAAAAAACGAAGGTACGAGCTAGCTGGACCTAGTTGCAACGATCTCAAAAACATAAAAATTACAAGAAAACGATTCAATTTCCTTACCATGCAAAGAAAAAAGATGAAAAAAGCTTCCTAGGTAATCAATGGTGAGGTTCAGCCAAGGAGAAGATAAAATTGAGAAAATAAAGATTTTGTTTCAATTTGTTTTCTTTAATTTTGAATAATTTACAAAATTTCCATTAAACCTATTTTCTTTTAATTTTTCTTTAATTATTAATACCCATTGCCTTCCACTATCCAAAATAGGGATTAATTTTCCTTTTGGTCCTCCCATATTTACTACTTAGGCATTCAATCACCTAAATGCTATAATTAGCATATTTTGCACTTTTCACAATTTAGTCCTTTCTTCTTAATTAACTATCTAAATGTTAAAATTTCTAATTCAAATTTTAATACTGGATTTAATAACTCTATAAATATTCTAATAATAATAATTACAATTCAACATGATGGAAATTTGTGGTCCCAAAACCACTGTTCTATCACCATTGAAAATCAGACTGTTACATCTTTACTTTCTTTTATTATTATTTTTAGTATAGTTTACCAAAACCTTTCTTTTCATTCTTAGTACTATAATCCATTTAAAAGTAATACTTAGATATATTTATGTTTATATTTTAATTAATTTAGTGCTCTCCTCCCTTGGGTATGATCCTTAGGGTACTTACCTGCTCCGTTGTAACTATATTACAACCTCACCCGTATACTTGCAAATACTGCTTTTCATATCTTTTGTGCAGGATTTCTACTCTGGACGTTGGCAGGTCTGGAGGCAATCTAGGGTGTAAAGGTGTAAGACCATGACGAAGAAGCCTAATGGCGTCCACAAAAATGGTCCACCGGGACAGTAAACACAAGTTCTCTAGAAAGCCTTTGTGGCAAATTCTCTGGAAAACCTTCATAGTATACTATTCAGAAAGCCCCAGGGGTGGAGTGGTCTGGGAAAAACTTGTGTAAAGTTTTCTAGAAGGTTTGTAGTGTAGATTCTGCAATGCCTAAACGATGAGTTGATATTCCACCCTTGTGGCAAGATCTGGAAATGTCTATGAAGCATTATCTGAAAGAGTTCTCGACAGTACACTCATTTAATGATTCGCCATGTCAATGAACATTGTGTATTTCGCCAAACTTGAAATTTCTTAAGTTTTTTATTAAATTCATCTGAGATTCTATTGCTTGAATTAAAACGTTGTATTCTTCTAAGCAAGTATGTTTCTTTTGACTGATTTGAAGATATGATGTAACTGGTATTCTGATAATCATTGGGTACCATAAAGGATTCCGTCAAGAGTAGTATCCACTAAGTTTTATTCTACGAAGCACATCCAATTATTATCTGTAAAGAAATTGTGTAATAGGGTATGGAGTATGGTGTAAAGTCTGATATCCACCAGTTGAATAAAATGGGAAAAAGATGGTTTAGTGTAGATATTGGCGTATGGTTATCTGCCAACTAGGAAGCAAAAAAGCATCCTCCAAGATTTGAAAGGAAATTCAAATCCCTTGAGTCAAGAAATTCTACAACACCGCTTAAAGGTAATAATGAGTGAGGCTCACTAAGTTCTTTTGAATTGATACGAGTCTTTTGGTATGTATGTTCTGAGAATAAAACTAGTGTGTTGGGTGGGACCAAGCTAGGGATGCGCCATGGTGGCAGATCAGGGGCAATGTTATGCATATAAAGAGATATTCTTAGAAATATGTTTTTAAATGAAAAATAGTAGTACATGCGATGAACAGGTTTGATAAATCAAACATTTATGTTGTAAGGTTTTATACTGCCTCTGAAAGTCTGTAACAAATAATAAATGTTTTATCTAATCTTATTGTCCTAGAAAGGATTTTAAATAAATAGAAGCATGTTCAATAAAGTCTTTGCCCATTTTAAAATTTTTGTTCAGTGTTTTCAGTTTGATGACATCCTATATTCGGACTCAGTAAATCAGGTCAAGTATAGGGTGTTACATTGTCTATTTGAATTATTAAATCAGTAATTGTTTAATTTATTCTAATACTAGTGACGAACAATGAAAGATGGCAGTGAATGGATCAATTTCAAGTTTTTGAAAATGTTTAGAATCCATATATGAAAATTAAACTAACAAACGACTAAAAATAATGAAAATAAAATAGATTTGAAAAGAAAGAGATTGAAACAAGAGGAGATAAATCGAGCCAATATGTGATTGATTTTTTAAGGAGAAAAGTTTAATCTTGTTTTCCAAATGGATAAGGTCAAATTTGAATTAAAATATAAATAAGTTAGGAACAATTGAAGAATAATAATAAAAAGAGCAAAAGAAATGGAAGACGGAATGATGATTAAAAAATGTGTTGAAACTGAAAAACTCTGATTTAAACTTAAAACTGTAAACCCGGATCTGTCATGTCAAACAATCAAGAACAATATTAGATGTGAAAGCGTACCTAAATCCATTGTTGGAGATTGCCAGAAGGTTTTGATCTTCTAAGAAAATAGTTTTTCTCTTTGTATATCTCTGTGATGGGGATGAAAAGAAATATGAGATAACCTTATTTTTTCAGGACCACTACCTCTTTAAATAATTGATTATTATATTAACTTTGGGTATTTATAATTTGGCTCCTCATCAAATTATAAATACAACTTATGGTATCTAAACATTATTTCCATAACACTTTAATACCTATGACACTTATAACATAATTGACAACTTAATTTTGTATCACACTTTATTATAGCATTATACATTATACATATGTGCCCATAATTAAGGATTTTAGTCCAAAAATCTCCCACTTGGGCAACGTATGTTTCCTAATAACAAGTACAACCTTATGAGTTCAAAATTTGCTATCATGTAACAAGTATTCTATAGCAATCTCATCCATCAAATATATCCATATAGGACCAAAATAGTCTTTGTCATATTAATCATGACTAAACTCATCAATGGTCACATATACAATTATAGTCAAATGACATAAACCAATCATAGAAGCGTAGCATGGAAATTACATGCAATGTGAACCAAACATGCCTATTTCCAACTAGTCCTCCTTAAACTTAAATGAGGTTAATATCAAAATAAAAAAATAGACTGAATAAATTGAATACTTCATTTCTTATCAGAAAATAACCAAATACATAAATGTTTGAAAAAAAACATAAAAAAATAAAAAAAATACAAACTCCCACTAAACCAGGATGTTCTAAAATAATATAACACCCATATTAGAAATGTGCTCATGAAAGAGCTTGGGTGGTAAACCTTTTGTGAGTGGATTCGTTATCATTGATTTTATCCCAATATACTCTATATACTCTATGGATATTTGTCCACTTTGCACTCTCTCTTTCACAACTAGAAACTTTATGTCAATATGCTTTGACTTAGCTGAGCTCCTATTGTTGTTGGAATACAACATCGTTGACTTATTGTCAAAAAATAATTTGAGTTGTCTTTCTACATTTTTCAAAATGTGCAACCTAATGACAAAGTTCGACAGCCATATTCCAAGGTCTGATGCCTCATAGCATGCTACAAACTCTACTACCATAGTGGAAGAAGCTACAAGTGTCTATTTGACACTTTTCCAAGATATAGCTCCTCCAACTAATAGGTAAATATATCCTAATGTAGATTTCCTGCTATCTTGGTACCCAAAAAAATTAGAATCAGAACACCTTACAACACACCTTACGACCTCTAAATGATCTGATCTCTTATAAGTGACTAAGTAATCTTTTGTTCTCTGAAGAATCATTATATCCCTCTTGGCTGCTATCCAATTGTCCATACCAGGGTTCCTTAAATATCTGCCTAACATCTCAAAAATGTATGAAATATCCAGGCGTGTACATACTTGAGCATACATTAGACTCCCAACAGCTAATTCATAGGGAACATTTTGCATTTCCTTAATTTTAAGGTTACTTTTAGGGTATTGAGTACGACTAAAATTGTATCATTTATACTCTTCTTGATGAAATCAATCCACTTTTGAGAATTAGAACTTTTCATGGCCTAAAATTTGATTGGATATTCTTCTATCATTCTATTATCATCATCATGTTCTTGGAGAAATACAACATAATCATCTGAAATAGCTTTTATTCTCTCTCGTGCACCTCCTTAATGACACTTATTATTGAGGTTGTTGAGTTTGTTCTTCTGGAACAATTATCTTATTTTGAATAGGGACCAATATTGTCTTGTTGAGGTTTTGAATTCACTTCTTGATCAATGATAGGTATGATAACCTGAACATCGTCAAAAGTGATAGCAGGAATTGAGTTAGAACCCAATTCATCTTCAAAAGCAATGTCTCTAACCTTATTTCTCCCTCCAAACTCAACAATCTAAAAAATATTCCTAATTATGGGATCATAAAACTTATAGCTAAGGGTGAGCAAAATCCGATTTAATTCAAAAAACTCGATAAAAAATTCAAATTTTGAATTAAATAATTTGAGTTAATTAAGTTATTCGGATAAACTCGAATATGAATTACACAATTCGAGTTATCAAAAAATCCGAATAAGAAAAAGAAAAACTACATCGTTTTGATAAATGTTTACTTTTTTAAAAGTTAAAAATTAAAAGTCAAAACCATTAAGTTAAAAGGCAAAACCAAATAATTTGTACTTCGTCTACTAACCAAATAATCAGTCCCTGTAAATGCAACATTGAGTATAAATAATAGGATTCGTTAACTCGACTCAACTTGACTTGAAATTTTTTAACTCGATTCGATTCGAAAAAAAATCAAATTCAGTTCGGTTGCTAAAATAGGATTCATCAACTTGACTAACTTAAACTTTTTACTCAATTCGACTCGACTCGATCAAATATTCACCCCTACTTATAGCCCCTAGATCTCTCAGAATAATCAATAAAGTAGTTGCTCACTATTTTGGAGTCTAATTTCTTTTCATGTCGCCTATAAGGCCTTGTCTTAGTTGGTCAGTTAGACATCCTTAAATTTGAAAGTACTTTAGACCAGGCTTTGGACCTGTCCAAAGCTCATAAGGAGTTTTTGCAGCTACTTTCATGTGTACTTTATTCAAAATGTAAGTTGTTGTCTTTAGAGTCACTGACCAAATTAGTACTTTCAGACTTATCATGCTTCAACCTTTCTTCCTTTAACGCACAATGAGAAATGAGCTCATTTAGAGTCCATTTCTCCTTTGATAGTTTTGACAAACATTAAATTGTTTAAACTGTGTAGGAAGCACTACCAAAATCATAAGAACAAGCAATTCCTTAGAAAGCTCGATCATAAGTGCCTTAAGTCTTGAAGCAACATGGAACATCACCATAATGTACCCCCTCTCGTTTCCTTGACCCTTATATTTCATAGACATTAAAGAAGTAAGAAGTGATGTCATCTCAACCTTATCGTTTTTGGAAAAACATTCTCAATTTCGTCAAGGAAACCCTTGGTTTGAGTAACCTCTTCAGATTCTGTGCCCCTAAAGGCTTTTGGAATGTTGTGCTTTATGATAATTAGACTCATAGGATTTGAATGATCCCACTTCTCAAAATCCTTTTTATCATCGGGGGGTGCTTGCCGCAGTGAGAGGTGTAGGTTGTTTTTCCAATAGTGCAAGGTCTATGTCCATACAGTCAAGCATTATAAGTAAGTGTCTTTTTCATTCCTTGAAATTGGTCCCATTAAGCATAGGTATAGAATTGATATAGCAAATATTGTGGCAGCAGAAGATGAACTAGCTAAGTATAGAATAATAAATAAATAAAAATAAGCTCACATCAATATTTATAAGTAAACAATAAATTCAAAAAAATCGCTAATTTCATCTCAAGATACCAAACACAACATTAATATCAAGTCTTTGGACATTAATATTAACAGTAAGCGATACTCTTGTTGCAGCAATCAAACATTGACAATAAATTATGTCAAACAATAAATCAATCTTTGAACTAACATATTGTTCACATAGAGTACCTTATAATTGTCACACATTTATCACCACAAATGTTGTAACAGCCCAATTTTTAGTGGTGTCAAAAATAGTGATTCGAGATCACAAATGATGAGTGAGTTCGAAAATTCTATTAATTATAATTTATGAGTTAAGTATAATTTTAGAAATATTCTTGAATTGGTGAATTTTGTGTTTTAAAAGAATTATTAGGTTAATTAGTTTCAGAAATGAGATATCGAGACCTCGATTTCATAAATCGAGCCATAAATATTTACGAAGTGACATTAAGTTAGTATTAAAGTTTCGTTAGAAAATTTTAACGTTTGGATAGTTAATTAAGTAAAAAGGACTAAATTGAAAAAGGTGCAAAACTTGCTAATTAAAGAAATAGTGATTAAATGGATTGATAAATAAATAAGGGAGGACTTAAGGAGCAATTAAACCTTAAGAAAAGAGATGAGGTGGCATAAGTAAGTAAAATATTAAAATATAGCCAATTTAATGGAAAAATAGTAAATAAAGCAAAATTAAAAATTTTCAATTCAAATCTAAAAGTCTCTAGGCCATTCTTCTTCATAATTTCAGCCAAATAGCTATGGGAAAGAGCTCTCTAGCTGTTTTTGTATATTTTTAATTCATGTGAGTTTACTTCTTGCCCCTTTCTTGTAATTTTTGTATTTTTAAGACTTTTGCAATTAAGTCCAACTATCTAATTTATTAGTTTTTGATTTTATGGGTGATTTTGAAAGTTACCATTGATGAGTTCTGGATATTTATGATGAATTAACATGTATTTTAAGATTTAATTTTGTTAATTGATGATTTTATTAAGTAATTTTGATAGATATTGATTTTAGGACCAATTTGTGAAAAAGTTAAGAATTAGGGTTTGGTATTGAAATTTTGAATATAATTGGCTGTATGGTAGCATAAAATAATTAGATAAAGTCTTAATTGAGAAAAAAATTAGTTCAATTGATGGGTTAATTGATCGGGACTAAATTGTAAAAATTGTAAAATTTAGGGTAAATGTGTAATTTCAAAAATTGAAGGGTATAAATTGTAAAGTGAATAAGAATTAAATTAGATGCTAATGAATGTAATGATTAATTTTATATTATAGATCAAGAAATCAAAGATAAAGCGGGAAAAGAAAAATTAATGACTAGTCCTTAAATTTCTACAAATTCTACAAATATACCTAGGTAAGTTCGTATGGTTGAACTTTGATAATTATATTGAATTGATGGATGATATTATATATTTATTTATACTATTTGTTAAAAACATGAAATATTATTAAATGATGAAATTAAAGTAAATGTTCGAATTTAATGGAACGTGGGATTTGAGTACCATCGTTTGTAACAAAGGATGAATTGACGGTTAAGACCATGGTTGGACCATGGAAATGTTTAAATCTAAGACCATAGCTGAGCTATGGCATTTTAATGAAAAGACCATAATTAGGTCATGGTACAAAGAGAACGATGTACTCATATCCGTAAGTCGTTCTCTGATTCAGAAAGACTTGGTTAGTGACTTGGAAAATTCATGTATATGAAACTTGTCTAATAATTATGTACATTCATGATTATGAATTGTTATCAAAATAAATATACACAAAATTCATGAAAATAATGGTATAAGGAATATTGATTGTTATTGAATTGAATGTATGTGGAATTGTGATATTTGATTATTGGAAAATTGTGGAAATTGTGGAAATTGAAAAGTGAATTGAAACCCTATTAACTGTATCGGGCTGAGTCGAATATAGTTGGCATGTCATAGGATTGGAATGTTCAGGGATACTTCGACCTCGAGTCAATGAGACACTGGGTGTCAAATTGTTACTTCGGATAAATTCAATTAGGTACTGGGTATCAAATTACTTCGGCATGGCCGATGAGACACTGGGTGCCAATCTGTTACTTTGAATTATTCGATGAGGCACTAGGTGCCAAACTGGTGTGTTTTGGTTGGATTCGTGTAACATCCCGAAATTGGGCCTAGTAGGATTGGGCCCATTGGGCCTTGAGCACTGAAGCATTTAAAATTTTTGGAGAACAAGAGAATGACTTTATTTCAAGTTGAACTTATTGGGAAGGTGATTTTGGAAAGTTACGGGGTTTCTAAGAAGTTTCGGGTTCAAGTTAGGATATAGGTAAATTTTTGTGTTTAAGCACTTTAAGGAGAGAAGGTAAGTGGCATCAAGACTTAAGTAAATAAGTGTGCATTTTGCTAGCACAAGGAGTTTATTGGTAAAGGTGGAAAGTGGCGTGTGGAGTGTACTAATGGTCTGAGGTTCAAATCACACCTAGTGCAAATATTTTGGATTTAATTTTTGTACTAATAAGGTAAGTGTGGTCATGGCTTTAATATGGTAAGGTGGACTTTTTAATTTTGGCAAGGTGGCTAAGGAAATAAGGCAAGGTTGAGGGTAAGGAAAGAAATCAAAAAAAAAAGGAAAGATAAGGGAACATGTTGGCCTTTAAGGGGGAAGATGTTTTGGAAAGTTTTTAATGGGTCAATGTTCATCTTTTGGTAAATATGATACATGGTTTGGGAGAGGGTAGCCGATTTTGCTAGGATCATTTATCTAAGTTTTAGTGCATGAGAGGTTTTTTTTCTCTTTGAGCAATTTGTGTCTCTTTTCCAAACTCTTCTCTCTTTTGCTTTGGCCGAAATCTTCTAGTCCATTTGTCCATTTTTCTCTTTTGTTTTGGCCGAAATCTTCTTAATTCTTTTCTTATCAATAGCCGAATTTTAATCATCTTCTCTTCTCCATCTTGCAAGTTGAACACATCTTCTTTGATCGAATAATGTTCTAGTGTGTGGTCGTAAAGCACATTCTTGCTGATTCCTCTCTAGTTTTAAGTCAATCGATTGAAGTCAGATCTATCATCATTAACGTAAAGGGTTCATTTTTGGATTTTTCGTTATAACTCTATTTGGCTATGTTGCAAATCAGATTGAAGTTTTGACTAATCGATTATGTTTTAGGGATGAAATCATTCATATATTCTATTTGATAATCCTTCAAATATAGCGGTAAGTGATTCAAGTGTAAGTAATATATTAGGTATGAAATCTTTTGGAAATCCGAGGCTAACTTTTGGTTGGTATTGTTCTAGGGGCAACGAAGAGTGGTTCTTTAGGATATCCGAATAAGGTGTGTAATTTCGTACCCTTCCGAATACATGTTTGAAATGGTGTGTAATCCCATACTTCTCTGAATATTTGCATGGAATGTTCTGTGATTCAGTTGAAATATCGAAGGAAATCGGAAATCGACTTATGTGATTACTCGGGCGTGCGTATGTTCATAGTGGTAACCATATTTTGCAATAAAACAAATTTTGGTTAGCAGCAGTGACGTGATTTAGAAAAATCATGAGAAATAGGAGAAAGGGAATTAGAAAGTGAAGGAGATATGGATTGAAAGGTAATTGAGTCTATTTTCTTATAAAAGAAACAGATCAAGCAAAGGATTAGTATATTTTTAGATTTCTTAAATTTTAGTGAGACTGGTTCTGATTGACTTCGTGGTTCCCTGTTCTGTCTTGGAAAAATCATTCAAAATTGTACAAAGTGGATTATGAGTTTTAACTTATATGTATAGATTCCTTAGTGAGTCTATTTTCAATAGAAATAAGTGGGAGCAACATATGAAAATCGTACAGTAAGATATTTGAATTTAAGGTAAGAGAGGTTAAAACCATTGGTCAGTGAAACAAGGGAATCTTTAATGAATAAACTGTACTAAACGGCTAAGCCAAAAATTCTGGAAAAATTGTAGTAAGAAGATATATGAGTCTAGATTCAAGGAAGTTTACAGATCCAAATTTCGAGTTTCTTAACTCGAGTTATAGTATAGATTCAAGGAAAGTTTACAGATCCAAGTTTACAGTTTCAATTTTTATGCCCCAAACTAGTAGTTAAGTTCGGGGTTACGAAATTACGAAAATACCCTTGGATGATAAATTACTGAAATACCCCTGGGCTGCGAGATTACCAATTTATCAAAATTCCCTTATGGGTTGAATTACGAAAATTACCCTTATGGGCCGATTTTGTCAAAATGCCTTAACGTGTCGAATTGCTGAAATGCCTCTAAAAGTACCGAATTATGGAAATGCCCTAATGGGCCGATTTGATATATTGCCTTAATGAGCTGATTTGATATATTGCCTTAATGGGCCGATTTGATATATTACCTTAATGGGTCGTTTTGATATATTGCCTTAATGGGCCGATTTGATATATTACCTTAATGGGCCAATTTGATATATTGCCTTAATGGGCCGAATTGATAGATTACCCTAATGGGACATTTTGCAAAGTGTTATAATGGGTCGAATTTTTGAAATGAATCTCTAAATTAATTATTGTCGTTTATATTTGTAAATATCATGATTTGCTATGTATGATGCCTTTACATGATTTTGTATGGGATGGGAAAATATGATGAAGAGAAGTTCCGGTGGCACTGCCACAAAAATGTTTGTTAATATGATTCTGGCCAAATCAAAATTGTTATAAATGGCATAATGCCTGCGATTGGTGTGTTTGGCGGGGTGGGTTGACTTGATCCCTACAGGTGTGATAGATGGTATGGGTGGTGTGTAGCAGATGGATTATTAGGACTGGTTTGGGATTGCATTACATTATCTGCATTATTATGTTTATAGGCCTAAGGCCTAGTTTTTTTTTAAATGGGCTTCGGCCCAAGATTATGCTAAATGGGCTCCGACCCAAGTTATTGCTAAACGGGTTCAAGCCCAGTGGACAACGGTAAGGGGATTATACACTGAGACCTAGTAACTCAACCCCTTTCTTTTTTAATTCTTGTAGGTAAATCTCAGTGCGAGGACTTGGGCCCATGGATGACTCGGTGGAGACCATACTTCGAAAAAAAATATTTCAAACTTTAGTAAATTAATTTTCTTCTCTATTTCGCTACTTTTATTATTTTGGGTTTTTAAAGTTGTAATAAGGCCTCTAGGATATTTTTATTTTGCTTATGTTTTGTTGTAATATCCTAATTTTGTGGGTCTGTGCATTTGGTATGTTGCATGGCTAAGTTGGTAATTGAGGCTTTGAGGTGTGTATTGGGCTCAGGCTCGGGCTTAAACCCGGGTTAATTTGCTGATAAATAGTGTTAATGTGTAGTCTAAGTTAGAAAATTAAATTAGTAGCAAGTTGGGCTTGTGGCCCAAAGTTGGAGGTGCTATAAGTGGGCATGAAGGTGGCGTCAAAAGGGGGAGGAGTTTGGGCCTTGTGTGGCCGCTTGGGGCCAAAATGGATGGGTCAAGGTTCGGCACTCCAAGGGGGAAGGGGTGGATGGCATAGTGGCTACAATTTAGGAGTTTCTTTTCTTTTATTTTTAAGAAATTAAAAGCTGATAATTACGAGGGAAGAGTTGGTTTCAAGGTGGCCTCTTCTAAAGGTAAGATAATGATTGGGTTATCAGGTGAGATAAAGGCTATCAGGAGGGAGAGAGTTGGCCGAAACTCCAACTCTGTGTGTGTTTGTGTGTGTGCCAAAATTTAGTGCTAAGGTGATAGTATTTTCAGCATTTTTTGGGTGGATTTCTACTTCTTGAAACTTTGTTATTCTCTCAATCTCTCTTTTGCAGAAAATCACCTAAGCTTTTCTCCTCTTTTCTCTTTTTCCTCCTATAGCCGAAACCCCTTTAGGCTTCTCTCTTTTCTTCTTCTTTTGTGAAAACTAAAACTCCCTAGTTGTTTCTCCTCTCCTCAAAAACTCTCTAAAAGCCGAATACTCCTTGTGCATATCATCTTCTTCCCATAGCCGAATCTACAAGGGTGGATTTTTCCCCAAGGTGTACCATAAGCCGAGTACTCCTCTTTAATCTGGTGAGTTTCAGGATTTTGTTTCTCTGCGACTTCTCTATTTTCATTAAGTTGCTAACCCGAACCATTTGTTCTAAGGCCTGTCGATTTCCCCTCTCTGTTCCTAGAAGTCGAATCTGTCTTACAATGATTAGTAGTGCCGATTTGTGGGAAAGCCGAAGGTAGGTGGTAGGTTCGACCGAATGGCCTTTCTTGTCCCTTTTCTTTTTGGTCGAATATCATAAGGTGTTTGTTTAGTTGTAATCAGTGACTTGGTTTAATATTTTGGCCTTGGCCAAATGTAGGTAGGAAGGTGGACTTTCTTAAAGGCTTTTCGGGATCCGAAAACTAGTCAAGCAGTTGGAGGGGTTGGATCTGTAAACCCAACGCCAAAATACAAGAAGTGATCTGTGTCAGGAGTGCGCGATTGGCCATTCGGGTGTGGACTAACATCAGAGTTAGATCGTAGGCCAATAGTGGTAGTCTCGAGTGACAGTAGCGTAGAAGCAGTAAAAGCATTAGTACGAAAACCAGGTGTGTAACTCTTGCACACTTTCTTTACATAATATGTTAACAGTTATGTGTTGATAAAAGCCGGAGTGACGACTATGATTACCAAATTACCCTTGTGGGTAAAAGCGAGGATACCAGGTAAGTTGTTATGATTTCTCGTGTTGATTGTGATCTATGAGAGCATGATATTCTGTATACATAATTTTTTGTATGTTAAGCATGATCATACTGATATTGTTACCATAAATATGTGTTATGGGTAATGAGAGAAGGGGAAGTATGATCTATCAGACTATCACTAGTGATTTGGTATCACACAGTGGGTTGGCCCCACATATTATAAAAATTGTGACTAAGTCTCAGTGGTTTGGCACCACCAATGGTTTGGTACCACATATGTAATTTTTGTAACTACGGTTACCATTGGTTTGACACCACCAGTGGTTTGGTACCACAAGGGGTAGATTTGGGAGACATGGATGGATACCTAGGTTGATGGGTTGCATGACATGCATATTTGTATTTGAATCTGTGTAAGAGCATATTTTCTTTTGGGATGGGGACTTACACATCGAGTCTTCTTGACTCACCCTTCCGTTACATTTTGCGATCGACTTAGATCGTGGATATGGAGCCGAGTGGACTCGAGGTGGCCATGCACAGTATTTGGTTTATTACAAAGTTTTCCATTTGGACATAATTATTTTACTTAATTTTGGTTTTCAGTTCTGTAAAAAGGCCGCTTAAGTTTTATTTTGGGTTCTTTTATTTAGCTGATTTTCAAGTTTCTATTAAGTATGTTGATTAAACTATTAAATTGGGTGTCTTCAAAACCCTAAATAAATACTTGTTTTTCTAAAGCGTACACTAACTAAGTATTAAATACGGAGTAACAATAAGGCAACAAAGTTTTTCTAGAACAAATTTCAACATGTTTTAAACATCACAAGATCCAACAACGTTTTCTTCAAAATGTTACAACAGAACTCTCTTTAAACAAATCAACAAATCGGTTTCCAAAAACGGTTTCTTTTCCGTGGCACACCAGATTCGGTCGTTGCGTTTTGACCGGGTTTGGGGTGTTATATTTTGGTATCAGAGCTCGGTTCAAAAGTTTCGGCCAGGGCTTAGGGCCCAAAATATGTTTTAAAGTTTGTGAAATAATTATCTTCCGAAAAGCATGGCACCGAGTCTCCGGTCGATCCACCTGTAAGTACCCTAACCTTTGATTTAATGTTTATATGTTGGGCTTTGTGGGCTTTAGACATAGACAAGTATGATAGTCTTGATGGACCATAAGGTTAGTTTACACAACTCTTCAAATACATAAGACTTAAGCATAATTAAACAAACCCGTGAGAAAGTCGCCGAGTTAGGGTGTGTGGCAACCATGCGCATGTCTAGGATTGGATTCAGGAGAGCTTGGTATTTAAGCGGTCCTAGTGACTTACCTCCTCTTCGTCGAATCCTACACAGTGCGTAGGACTGCTCACCCTAACCATGAGGACTTGTTCACAGGCTAAATCCGACAATTAAAACCCGAAAAGGACCAACCACACTATTTTGTAAAAACTCTAGTTTTGAAATTACCAAATTACCCTTTAATTTGGGAAAACTACCCTAAATTTGAAAATGACCAAAGTACCTCTTATTTGTAAAATTACCAAATTACCCCTGACTTACAAATTATCGAAATACCCCCCGAGTTGCAAAATTACCAAAACACCCCTACTTCACAAAATTACCAAAATAACCTTAGTTTGAAAAATCACCCGAAACTTTATTTTGGAAAATTACGAAAATACCCCTGTAGGTTAAAATTACGAAAATACCCCCAAGTAGTGAAATGACAAAAATGCCCCTACACGTTGAATACGGTCTGTAGATGTTGTCTATGTGATAAATGTACTTATAACTAGGATATAAGCCTGAAATTGAAACTTTAGATAGATTCGAATTCGAAAGAATCACTTTTAAAACTATCTTTCATAAAATTATTCGTGGATAAACAGTGAACAGAATTAATAATTCATAAAATTCTTAACCAGACAAACGCAAACAAGAAGAATGAGTATAAGAGGTCGTGGACGTCCGCCGCGTGGCCGTGGTAGGGGTAGGATGGCCTTGTTAGAGCCAGTAGGGTCTGGCCATGGGTCCGAAAATGTGATGCTGGATCTGCCGGCGGCGGAAGCTGAGTTTCAAGATTAGATTGGAGGTAACGATACAGTATCTCAGGTGGTACTACGGGTTTTAGAGAGAGTTTCCAGAGCAGGCACGGGTGCAGGAGCCCAAAAATTCGTGGCTGAGCGACTCCGAGCAAATGGAGCAGAAGTGTTTAGGGGAGTTTCTGGTATGGCTCCCAATACTGCTGAGTACTGGTTAGAGGCGGCAGAGCGTATAATGGATGACTTAGACTTCTCGGCTGAGGAGAAGTTGAAGGGGATAATGTCTCTTCTCTGATATGAGTCTTACCAGTGGTGGCTCACGGTCAGGGATGGTGCAATGGCCGGTGATATCACTTGGGATTATTTTAGGGCAGCCTATCACAGAAAGTATGTGGGGGCTGGTTATACTGATGGGCAACGTAGGGCGTTCCTAAATTTGGTGCAGAGAAATAAGTCGGTACCCGAGTATGAGGCTAATTTTTTAAGGTTGAGTAGGTATGCTCGGGGTTTGGTGGCTACGAAACATGAGCGCTGTATTTGGTTCGAGAACGGGCTAAGAGATGAGCTGCGAGTGTTGATTACACCTCAGCGGGAAAAGGAATTTGCCGTTCTCGTGGAAAAGGCCAAAATAGCTGAGGAGGTGAAGCGGACTAAGAAACAGAATCAGGATAGGGGCAAGGATAAAAGGAGTTTTGGGCTATCAGGGTCTGGTGTAAGATAGAGGATGTTTTGAGTGCGGGTCGTTGGAGCACCGGGTAAGGGATTGTCCACGGAAGTTAGCCAGGACTCAAGCTGAGGGTCAAGGACGTGGTCAATTCAGGAGAGATGGCCAGCAACCACAGAGGGGTCGAGGTGCAGCTAGGGGTAATGGAAATGGTAACGGATGGGACCGTGGAGTACTTGTCCGAGGTGCTGGAGGTGCTAATGCTAGATGACTTAGGTTGGTCTCGTGACCAAGCGCCGAGAGGAGGCGACGCACTGCACGCCATAAGCGAATACGCTTATAATTTCTTGTCTATCTTACATTGCTTTAATTGATATTGGTTCGACACACTCTTATGTTGCTAGTAGTGTAGTGGGAACTTTAAACTTAGCCTATGAGATATCTGCTAGGAAGATGACTGTAGCTAGCCCTCAGGACACTCTGTGGTGGTAGACAAATCAGATAGGGATGTACCCTAGAACTTCAAGGGTCATGTTTTAAGCGAATTTGATGGAACTACCCTTTGGGAGTTCGATTTAATCTTAGGAATGGATTGGTTGGTTAAGTACCGTGCGTAATCTGGATCAGATAACTAAGCACATGGTGCTGAAAACGGTCGAGGGTGTAGAGGTGGTAATGATAGGTGAAAGAAGGAATTACCTATCTAATGTGGTGTCCGCACTGTAAGCGGAGAAGATGGTAAGGAAAAAATGTGAGGCATTTGTAGTTTATGTTTGTGCTTTGGAAGGTAAGGAAACGGCTATAGGAAGTGTTCAAATAGTGAATGATTTTATTGATATTTTTTTGGAAGAGCTTCCTGGTTTGCCTCCAGATCGCGAAGTGAAGTTTGGTATAGACCTTTTACCGGGAACTGCGCCAGTGTCAATTGCTCCGTATAGGATGGCAGCAAAGGAATTGGTGGTGTTGAAAGCACAGATCCAGGAGTTGCTGGATCAGGGTTTTATCAGGCCAAGTGTTTCACCTTGAGGAGCGCTTGTGCTTTTTGTTAAGAAAAAGGACCGGTAGATGCGAATGTGCATAGACTATCGTCAGTTAAATAAATTGACGATTAAAAACAAGTATCCTTTGCCTAGTATAGATGACCTGTTCGACCAGCTTAAGGGAGCATCGGTCTTTTCCAAGATAGATTTGAGGTCGGGGTATCACCAACTTAAGGTAAAGGAGGCAGATATTCATAAGACGGTGTTTCGTACTTGATACGGGCACTATGAATTTCTGGTAATGCCGTTGAGGTTGACAAACTCACCAGTAGCATTTATGGATATGATGAACCGGGTGTTTCAGCCGTATTTGGATCGGTTCGTCGTAGTATTTATAGATGATATTTTGGTGTACTCAAAATCAGAGGAGGAGCATGACGCGCATTTACGAGTGGTGTTGCAGATTCTTAGGGAGAAGCAGTTATACGCCAAGTTTAGTAAGTGCGAGTTCTAGTTAAAGGAAGTTACCTTTTTGGGTCATGTGGTGTCAGTCGAGGGGATTAGAGTGGACCCTCGGAAGATTGAGGCAGTTTTGGATTGGAAGCCACCGAAGTCTATGGCAGAGATTCAGAGTTTTCTGGGTTTAGTAGGGTATTACTAAAGGTTTGTGGAAGGGTTTTCTTTGATTGCAGCACCATTAACCAAGTTACTGAGGAAAGGGGTTCCGTTTGTGTGGTCGGATGAGCAACAAGAAAGTTTTGAGAAGTTGAAAAGGATTTTGACGGAAGCTCCGGTGTTAATTCAACTGAAAGCCGGGAATGAGTTTACGGTTTATTGTGATGCGTCCCATACAGGATTGGGATGTATGCTGATGCAAGAGAGGAAAGTAGTAGCGTATGCTTCTCAACAGTTGAGACCTCACGAAGTGAACTACCCGACGCATGATCTGGAATTGGCTGCAATGGTTTTTGCCCTAAAAATTTGGAAACATTATTTGTATGGGGAGAAGTCTGTAGTGTACACAGATTACAAGAGTTTGAAGTACCTTCTTACACAGAAGGAGCTAAATTTAAGGCAGAGAAGGTGGATCGAGTTGTTGAAGGACTATGACTGCTCGATTGTGTACCACACGGGAAAAGCTAATATGGTAGCGGATGCCTTGAGCCGTAAGGTTGTGGCAGAGTTAAGAGCCATGTTTGCTCACCTTAGTCTGTATGATGATGGAAGCCTGTTAGCGGAATTGCAAGTGAAGCCAACATGGATTAACGAGGTTAAGGAAAAATAATTGGTGGATGAAGTTTTGGGCGCACGAAGGTTGCAAGTGCAGACTGATAGATTGGAAGGGTATAGCTTGAGCAACGATGGATTGTTATGTTTTCAGGGAAAAGTGTGCATACTTAAGGATGTGGAGTTAAGGCAGAAGATTTTGCAGGAGGCACATAGCAGTCCATATGCTATGCATCCAAGAGGTAGTAAGATGTACCGGGATTTGCGGGAGCAGTTTTGGTGGCCGGGCCTTAAGCGGGAGGTAACAGAATTTGTGGGTAAGTGTCTGACATGTTAACAAGTCAAGGCTAAACATCAGTTGCCGTCGGGATTATTGCAACCGATTAAGATTCCACAATGGAAGTGGGAAAGAATTACAATGGATTTTGTGAGTGGGCTACCCCTTACGCCTACCAAAAAGGATTCAGTTTGGGTAATTGTGGACCGTCTGACGAAGTCTGCTCATTTCATACCTGTACGTATGGATTTTTCTCTTCAGAAGCTAGCGAGACTATATATAGCGGAGATTGTAAGGTTGCATGGGGTGCCAGTGTCGATTATTTCAGACAGAGACCCTAGATTTACGTCAAGGTTCTGGAAGGCTTTGCACTAGGCATTGGGCACAAGGTTGGATTTCAGTACGGCGTTCCATCCCCAGTCAGATAGACAATCGGAGAGGGTGATTCAAGTTTTGGAAGACATGCTAAAGGGTTGTGTCCTAGATTTTAAAGGCAGTTGGGAAGAATTCTTACCATTGGCAGAGTTCGCATACAACAATAGTTATCAGGCGAGTATTTAGATGGCACCATACGAAGCGTTGTATGGTCGAAAGTGTCGTACCCCTACGTGTTGGACAGAATTGGGGGAGCAACAGATGTGGGGTCCAAAATTGGTTGCTGAAACAGAAGATAAGGTGAAGGTGATTCGAGTTCGTTTGAAAGAAGCTTTGGATAGGCAGAAGTCTTATGCTGATCTTAAACGGAAGGATATAGAGTTTGCAGAAGGTGACAGGGTTTTCTTGAAGGTGTCGCCGTGGTAGAAGGCTCTGAGATTTGGTAGAAAAGGCAAGTTGAGCCCTAGATTTATCGGGCCTTATCGGGAATTGAAGCGAGTGGGACTAGTAGCTTACCAGCTTGAGTTGCCATCAGAGTTGAGTCAAATCCACGATGTGTTTCATGTTTCTATGCTTAGACGCTATCGCTCAGATTCGTCTCATGTTGTGCCGATAGAGGAAATAGAGGTGAATACAGACTTATCCTTCGAGGAGGAACCAGTACAGATCCTAGATCAGGATGTTAAGGTTTTACGTAGAAAATCAGTTCCTTTGGTAAAGGTATTATGGCGGAACCATGGATCGGAGGAAGCGACATGGGAACCGGAGGATATTATGCGACAGCAATACCCTCAACTCTTCTGACCAGGTAAATTTTGAGGTCGAAATTTATTTTAAGGGGGTAGAACTGTAATATCCTGATTTTGTAGGTCTGTGCATTTGGTATGTTGCATGGCTAAGTTGGTAATTGAGGCTTTGAGGTGTGTATTGGGCTCAGGCTCGGGCTTAAACTCGGGTTAATTTGCTGATAAATAGTGTTAATGTGTAGTCTAAGTTAGAAAATTAAATTAGTAGCAAGTTGGGCTTGTGGCCCAAAGTTAGAGGTGCTATAAGCGGGCATGAAGGTGGCGTCAAAAGGGGGAGGAGTTTGGGCCTTATGTGGCCGCTTGGGGCCCAAATGGATGGGTTAAGATTTGGCACTCCAAGGGGGAAGGGGTGGACGGAATAGTGGCTACAATTTAGGAGTTTATTTACTCTTATTTTTGAGAAATTAAAAGCTGATAATTAAGAGGGAAGAGTTGGTTTCAAGGTGGCCTCTTCTAAAGGTAAGATAATGATTGGGTTATCAGGTGAGATAAAAGCTATCAAGAGGGAGAGAGTTGGCCGAAACTCCAACTCTGTGTGTGTTTGTGTGTGTGCCAAAATTTAGTACTAAGGTGATAGTATTTTCGGCATTTTTGGGTGGATTTATACATTTTGAAACTTTGTTATTCTCTCAATCTCTCTTTTTTCGAAAATCACCTAAGCTTTTCTCCTCTTTTCTCTTTTTCCTCCCATAGCCGAAGCCCCTTTAGGCTTCTCTCTTTTCTTCTTCTTTTGTGAAAACCGAGACTCCCTAGTTGTTTCTCCTCTCCTCAAAAACTCTCTAAAAGCCGAATACTCCTTGTGCATATCATCTTCTTCCCATATCCGAATCTACAAGGGTGGATTTTTCCCGAATGTGCACCATAAGCCGAGTACTCCTCTTTAATCTGGTGAGTTTCGGGATTTTATTTCTCTGCGACTTCTCTATTTTCATTAAGTTGCTAACCTGAACCATTTGTTCTAAGGCCTGTCGATTTCCCCTCTCTGTTCCTAGAAGCCGAATCTGTCTTACAGTGATCACTAGTGCCGATTTGTGGGAAAGCCGAAGGTAGGTGGTAGGTTTGGCCGAATGGCCTTTCTTGTCCCTTTCTTTTTGGCCGAATATCATAAGGTGTTTGGTTGGTTGTAATTACGATTTGGTTTAATATTTTGGGCTTGGCCGAATATAGGTAGGAAGGTGGACTTTCTTAAAGGCTTTTCGGGATTCAAAAACTAGTCAAGCAGTAGGAGGGGTTGGATCTGTAAACCCAACGCCAAAATACAAGAAGCGATCTGTGTCAGGAGTGCGCGATTGGCCATTCGGGTGTGGGCTAACATCGGAGTTAGATCGTAGGCCAATAGTGGTAGTCTCGAGTGACAGTAGTGTAGAAGCAGTAAAAGCGTTAGTACAAAAACCAGGTGTGTAACTCTTGCACACTTTCTTTACATAATATGTTAACGGTTATGTGTTGATAAAAGCCAGAGTGACGGCTATGATTACCAAATTACCCTTGTGGGTAAAAGCGAGGATACCGGGTAAGTTGTTATGATTTCTCGTGTTGATTGTGATCTATGAGAGCATGATATTCTGTATACATAATTTTTTGTATGTTAAGCATGATCATACTTATATTGTTACTATAAATATGTGTTATGGGTAATGAGAGAAGGGGAAGTATGATCTATCAGACTGTCACCAGTGATTTGGTATCACACAGTGGGTTGGCCCCACATATTATAAAAATTGTGACTAAGTCTCAGTGGTTTGGCACCACCAATGGTTTGGTACCACATATGTAATTTTTGTAACTACGGTTACCAGTGGTTTGGCACCACCAGTGGTTTGGTACCACAAAGGGTAGATTTGGGAGACATGGATGGATACCTAGGTTGATGGGTTGCATGACATGCATATTTGTATTTGAATCTGTGTAAGAGCATATTTTCTTTTGGGATGGGGACTTACACACGAGTCTAGGTGACTCACGCCTGCTACATTTTGCGATCGGACCTAGATCGTGGATATGGAGCCAGAGTGGACTCGAGGTGGCCATGCACAGCATTTAGTTTATTACAAAGTTTTCCATTCGGACATAGTTATTTTATTTAATTTTGGTTTTCAGTTCTGTAATAAGGCTGCTTAAGTTTTATTTTGGGTTCTTTTATTTAGCTGATTTTCAAGTTTCTATTAAGTATGTTGATTAAACTATTAAATTGGGTGTTTTCAAAACCCTAAATAAATACTTGTTTTTCTAAAGCGTACACTGACTAAGTATTAAATACGGAGTAACAATAAGGCAACAAAGTTTTTCTAGAACAAATTTCAACATGTTTTAAACATCACAAGATCCAATGACGTTTTCTTCAAAATGTTACAACAGAACTCTCTTTAAACAAATCAACAAATCGGTTTCCAAAAACGTTTTCTTTTCCGTGACACACCGGATTCGATCGTTGGGTTTTGATCGGGTTTGGGGTGTTACATTTGTCGTGCTTATTATTCTACTTGAGATACTTTAGGTGGGAATTTTCTAAAATATTCTAAATAAAGGTTATTCTAAATTGATTAACAAATGGATTTTATACAAACTTTTACAAATAATTTAACACTGATTTTCTTTCGAATTATCAACGATATTTTCAAAAGTCACGGTTTTAAAACTCACTATTTCAATTATCGATTTATCAATCAACCTTCGAAATTAGTAGTATTTTTATCAAATATTTCTAATCAAACTTGTTTTCTTCAATTACACCTATTTTAGTATGAATCACGAGATCCTTTAAACGTTTTCTTCATTGTGACACACCAGATTCGGGCCTAACTTCAGGGTCGGGTCTGGGGTGTTGCAATTCGTGTATCCGTCCGAGTCCGAGTGGGCTTAATAGGGTTAAACAAATGAATTGATAATATAATCGATATTGAATATGAATTGGAATGAGATATTGAATTGAATTATATAAACGAGATGTATGAACCATGGGTTCATGAAATGGACATTGATATTGTTAAATGATTGTGTATTAAATTGTGATAATATATTTGAGATAGTAAATTGATGAGAATTGTATATGCTAAGAATGATTTATATATATAATTAATATTGAAAGACTTATGGTTATTAGGTATATACCTAAAATACTTGGTAATAATATTTACTTGATATATTGAAAGTGACATGTAAATATGTGATTAACTTTGATATGTTGATACAAGGAAATTATGTATATGGTGATGAGTAATAAACCCAAGTGTGATATGTCGTGAAACTAAGTTTATCAATATTGAATTTATATGTAAGATGTGCAAGTGTGCTAACTATTGTTGTTGCTTGATGATTAGACAAGTGCCAAGCTATTGATTGAATAGTAGTATGTTTATTTGTTTGAAGCACTGGAATGGTAAGTATTTAAGTGAAAATAAGTTAGTGCTCATGAAAGAATGGTAAGGCTTAAATTATGGAATTTCTTATGAAATGACTTATTATTTTTTCAATACAAAAAAGGCTTGGTTAAATGCACTAACTTACGATCATGGCTATATGATATGCATATGGAATAAATGTAGAAGATTTAAAGTTATATAAATTTATACTAAGCTTGGGTAATAAGTTTATGTGTGTGATACTACGGATTTATTCACTTTGTGAATTAAGGAATATAGTTTTATGAGTACTAGGGAAAAACAATATGGAAATATTTGGATATATATAATTTTATATTTGAAAAGAATTAATATGATTAAAGATTATACGAACTTACTAGGCATTCATTGCGTACCTGCTTGTTTTATTTATTTACCTTACAGATTATCGGAAGCTCGAATAGGTTGGAAATGTATTGGAGCTATATCACACTATCCATTGGTTCTATCGGTAATTATGGATGACTTAATTCTGGTTATATTGGCATGTATAGGTTTTTTTGACTAAATGTTAGTCTATAGGTGTTATGTAGATATTAGTCATTTATTTGGCTTACGTTTTGGTATTGTGGTTATTTTTCTTGTAATTTTTTTATTTTTATAATGTTGATATGATTGAATGATGAAAGGTAAAATAATAGTTGAATATGGTATATTTAGGTTGATGCATAAATGATTAGAAAAAGGCATAGTTTGAAATTGGTCTTAAATGGTACTTCTGAGATTGTTTCGTTAATAAGTGTGGAGTACTTATGATGGTATATTAGTTAGGTATTTAGAATATCTATTTTGACATGTTTAGAGTATGTTTAACCGAGTTTTAAATTAGTTGAATAAATGGTTTTGAGTTGCTTGATGTGTAAGATTGCAGGAAATGGTAACCTTGATATTTAAGGCTCACATTGAGTCACACGGCTGAACACTGCAGGCGCAGGATCGATCCGTCTTGAGACACACGGCAAACACATGGGCGTGTGAATTGGTCGTGTGTCCCCTGTTACTTAAAATTTTCAAAACAGAATGCTCAAGAGTTTACATACGGGCAGAGACACGGCGTGTGTCTCAGCCGTATGAGGCACACGGGCACATGGCCGGCCCTGTGTGACCCAAGTCAGAGAGTTACATGGGATAGGACACAGTTTGAGACACGGGTGTGTTTTATGACCACACGGGCGTGTCCCAGATTCACACGAGCGTGTGTGCCCTGTTCCAAAGAAAAATTTTAAATTTTCACAAAAAAAATTCTGAACTTCCAATTGAGTCCCGCTTTGTTTCTAACACATATTTTGGGCCTCAAGGATCCATGAAAGGGATAACATGATTATATTCTGATAGGAATTCTAAATGAATGTGTAACATTCGTAGTTGATTAGAAAAGTCTAGTAATGCTACGTCACTCTGTTTCGGCGACGGATAAGAGTTAGGGGGTGTTACAGATGTTATTGAAATTCTGCCAAATATTAACTTACTTTTGGGTCAGTTAATAAAAGCATGAATCACAAATACATATAACCATCCTGATATTTTAAATAAAATAATCTACACAAAAGAGATCAGTTTGGTGACATTTTGTTCCAACTAATATATTTTAAATATTAGACATCCTTAATTAAAACCCAAAGCCAAAATCTGAATTTATTTGTTTCAAAATATTTCTCTTAATTCATCTTTGGACAAAAATATTAACTTGTAAGTGATATCTTATTGTAGTAATGAAAGACTAACAACAAAAAATATGTCGAACAATAAATTTTCCTTTGGATCGATTTATTACTGACATGTAAAATCGAATAATCGTCACATATTTATTACCACAGTTGCTTATGTAATTTTGTTAAATACTAACCTTCCTTTGGGTTGATTAATATTAACGTAGCTTAAGTTACATGCACACAACCTTTTATATTTTAAATCAAAATAATTTCAATAGTGTAAGTAAGCAATTTTGCCCGGGCCCTTGAAAACCAAAATAGCAAACCAAAATCAAAATAAAAATAATGTCCATTTTCTTACAGACTAAGACCAATTACCAGCCCAATATTTAATGGCCGAAAACTAATGCTTCCTACCCATTAACAGCAACTCGAATCCTACCCAATACCCAAATAGACTACCTACCCGAGCCTACTATCAGAACAGACCCCTTTAACCCAGATCCTAAATGGACTACTCAACCAGGACCCAAGCTAGCATGGCCCAGGAGGGCCCAAAAACTAAACCAGCTCCAGTAGCCTAGGGTTTCTGGAAAACCCTAGGTGTCTCAACTTCATCCAGCACCTTTGTGCCGTAGCACGCAGCAGCTCTTCGCGCCCATCGCGCCGCAATCTGCGCGCAAATTTCGTACCACTGCCGGATTTTTCGCTCCAGACTTGCAAAAATATAAAAAAAGATAGCAATAAACATGTTATTTCCTTTTTAATATGTTTTTTTTTTTTTGGGTTATACAAACCGTAGATCAAATCTGTAAAGGGACAATATAGAATACAGAGAGAAATAAAAAAGAGACATCAATATACAAACAGAGAGGGAGAAAATAGAACGATACAAAAGAAATACAAAGAAATAAAGTATTACAGTTCGTTCATTGAGGTGATTTACTACGTTATTTTGTTTATTTTTATTATTAAACTGTTTTTTATGCAGACATACTATTTTTCTAAAAAAATATAAAAGGAAAGGGTTTACCTGCGCAAGAGAAATTGTGGTTTCCGGCCTCCGGCCACGGAGGTGCGTGGCGCGCGTGAGAAAGTGGCACGAATATCCGGCGCTGGAGCCAGACGAGAGAACAAAGGGGATTTCAAAGCCTTCTTGAAGTCTTTTTTTTTTAAACGGATTGGAAATATTTTTTTTAATGAAAACTGGCTTATATAGTATTTAAGAAACGACGCCGTTTAGCAGACCAGGATCTGCGCGTTGACCCGACCCGAGGAAGGATACGCGCGTTTTCATTGAATCGTCTAATTCCCATTTCAGTCCTCCAAAATTTTTATTATTTTTAATTCCGTTTAATTTAAGTTCTTTTTATTTTTAATTTGGCCCCAAAACTATTATTTTATTTCGATTGAGTCCTTGGGTTCCTAAAGGTTTAAAATCTGAATGACACCATTTTGAAAAAAGGATTAATTACCCAATAAATCCCTGTGGTTGCAGGCGCATTCTGATTCAATCTTTTTAATCTGTTTTAATTGTTGTTTAACCCCTATTCCTTTATTTATTTTTTTAATTTTCTTATTTTATTTTATTTTAAATTATTTTAATTATTTTATCGTGTTAAATTTTCTACATTATTTTCCAATATTTATTAATTTATTAATAGTTCATATATATATTTTATATGTATTATTTTTATATATATTTAATTATTATGTATTATTTTACTTGGTTTAATAATTTATATATTATTTATTATACTATATTTTTAATATGTATATTGTATAGTATTATATTATATTATATATAATTTTAAATTTTTTTGTATAAAGTCTATTATATTATATAACCTAATTCATTTATATTATTTATATAATTTTTATAATTAGTATATTATGTATATATATGCTTTTATTTAAAATTATATTATTTATTAATTGCTTTTATTATGTATAATCCTTATATATATTATTAGTTATTTTATATTATTTTATTATATATTATAATTTTTATTAATTATTATATATATTTATTTATATTCTTGGATCGTTTATTATATATTTATATTATATTATTCTTTTATTCTTCATTGTTAGTATAATTTGTAATTATGTAAAATTGTTATTAATTACGTAAAACTTTTAAAATAGTTTCGACAGCTTGGCGACTCCGCTGGGGACCAATAAGAGAGTCAAGCTGTAAAATTGATAAATTCATGTCCTTTTGTCAGAATTTAAAATTTTAGTTTTTTAAAAAACATGATCTTTTTATTGCATGTGGTTCTAAATATATTTCTCTGCATTGCACTGCATGACCGTTGTGGTCACACCCTTAAGTGGGAGCGAGAAGCTATGCTTCTGTGAGGTTTTCACCTCTGCAGGGGCTAGTGGACTACTTCTGGGATACATCTGTACCTATGTCTTCGTGAGGTTTTCACCTCCGTGCAGCCATAGGGAAATGTATTCCCCTTGTAACACCCCATACCCGGCCCAAACATCACGACCGGATCTGGTATGTCACATAGGAAGATTTTAATAGAACTACAAAATCGTTTGAGAAAAATTTTGAAACTCTTTTGAAGTTATCAAGTTTAGCAGTTTGCCTGAAACTCAGGGTTTATTTATATATAAGAAACAAGAAATGGTAGTTAACCTATTTCCTACGTTTAGGTGACATTTGAAAACGTTTGATGTCGTGGTGTGTTATCTTAAAGTTCATTTACTAGTTCCGATTATAAAGTCGACGGTTCGGTGTTAAGAAAACTTTCCTTTATTCCTTATAAAGAAAACATGTTGCCGTACAATTTATGGTTAAAGTATCCAAATTTCAAAGCTAAATAAACCAATTTATTAGTGGCCTTATTACAAGGAAAAATCCCCAAAAACATAAAATCGTAAATAAAGCAAAGTTCAGTTAAAATAAAACCCATGCATGGCCACCTTGGAGTCCACTCTAGCCAGAATCCACTGCACTAAGTGTCACCTGCAAAAGTTAAGCAGAAAGGGTGAGTCGCAAGGACTCAGTGTGCAATTATCTCACATAAAACACGGCTGGGCCTAAGCCCCCATATCTCAATCAGCCGAAGCCCAAACCACGATAGCATAACAGATAGTCAATATGATAAACCCAACCCATCCTAGAATTTCCATCCTCTACACTCCACTTTCGATATCCAGCCTCTGCACGCCTGGGGATTTCTACAATCAACCCTCCATCCGCTACACTCCTCTTTGGCAGCTATGTTGACAGTCATGCTACTCAAAGTCGATAAAATGTGGTCTAGCCATCGATAATTACATGACCAAGTCACCGATATACAATAAGGCACTGAGCCATCAATTTGTGTGATAGTGTCACCGATATACACTTCCCTTTCATATCTTTATCATTCCCCAAATCCCATGCACATGCAAACATAGTAAAATAAACATATCATATAGTAACATACAATCATTATTTAGAGCACATGGACAATCATGCTATCGACAATAGTTATAAGGCTTAATTAAAGAACAACTAACCTGGTGTCATGATTTTACCCTCTATGGGTAACTCAATAGCCACTGACGAGATTTCAGCTTTCAAACATGCCAAATAAATGTTTTACATAGTTAAAGAAAAGTGTGGTAATTACACACCTCTAAACACGAAGTACTATACTATCGATCTCGTTAACACCTTCACTCGCAGGGATCACAGCAATCTGCTTATCCCTCTCTGAAGCCGGCCCACAACCCGGTGGAAAGTCTCGAACGACAGACACCGCACATTTTTTAAACTTAGGGGTAGGGACTACAAGTCCAACCCCTTCCTTTGCTTGGCTGGCATTTGATTCCATGAAAAAGATCTTGGTCAGAAGACCGGGTTAAGGCATTGATTCAAATAAAAGGGAGACAACACGCTCAACAGAAGAGGTTTCTTACCTAAATCGAAAAAACCGAGAGCTGCAGGCTTGGATTACGAAATCGTCGAAGTCCCTACACACTCACCAAATTAGATTCAGTTCTCTAAGACATAGATTACAAGAAATGGCCTTTTGGCCAAACGAATGGTATGAACCCCTTTACCATGATCGACCAAATCTGATTGTCCCCCAAAGACCCTTCAACCGCTGGCCAGATGTAGAAAGAGTACGAAAATGAGCCCCCTACATTCGGCCAAGCACCACAATACAAGATTAACGCCTTCAGTTTATCAACCAGCAAGGGAGAAGAAAAAAATCGAAAGGGAAAAGGAACCCTTACCCCCAAATGAGAAGAAATCGATTGGAAGAGTTAGGAGAGTGAGTCACGGCAATCTTCTGAGACAAGAACAAATGAAGTGGAGTGATCACGTAATGGAGATACGGCTTTAGAAGAAATAAAGAAGAAATTGAAGCAAGTAGATGTTTCGATTTTGAACAAATAAAAACTTGTGACAAATGGTGACAAAAAGATGAAGCACCAAGTTTCAGCAATGAAGAAAACAAAAGAGATGCTACGGCTTTGAGTAGATGAGAAACAAAAAGAGGAATGGAAACTAAGAGAATTTGGCAAGAAGGATGAAAGCAAAATTCAAAGAGGAGAAAAGGGAAATAGATTTAGGCTTGAGTAGAAGAAATAGAAAAAGAAAACAGTGAAGAGGAGAAGATGGTAAGAGGGTTCGGCTAAGGAGTTATGAAATGTAAAGTGAGTGCGAACAAAAGAAAAGAGAGAGAGATTTGAGATTTTCGGTTTGTGAATGAGAGAAGAGAAAAATGTTCATCGACTGCCCAAAAGAGAATAATGCTTGATTTACTAATTCTTAACTCAAAGTAACCTATAGAAGAAACGGCACCCACCTACACACACACCTCAAATCCGAAAATGAACCAAACATGAAAGAAATGCCTAAGACCACATTCGGCACAAGCACCTTGCTTAGCCCCCAAAACCAAAAACTCCCCTCCTTTTAACCCCAAGCACATTCGGTCAACAATCCCAACAAGCCACCAACTCCTTGATCACCTCCTACATTCACTCCCCTCCCCATATTCGAATCGGTTTGAAAGGTTCAACTTCCACCTTTCACTCTTGGCCTCCCATTTGAAATATTTGACTTAGTCCACTCCCACTCTTCAAGGCCCCTAGTCGAATCCATCACCTCCCTTCCACACGCCAAAAAGAATTCCCAAAAAGTAAACTATGCGACTCGAACCTGCTCCCTCACTGCTCCCCTGTGGCATCACTTACCAGCATCATAAGTGGCGTCTCCTTGCCACTTTACCACTTCAATTCTTGTGTCAACAATCACAAGCAATACTACTTAAAACCTGACCCAGCCAGCTCTCCCCTAGAATGCCCAGAATTAAAATTTTTGCCAAGGCTTCGGCTTAACCCCGAGCCTTCTCGAGGCCCCCAAACACACTCAAACAACAGGCAAGGCATACCAAACACATAGAAACATCATAAATGCAAAGCCCCTAATTCTTGGATGTTACACCCCTGAACCGAACTCAGTCCGTATGAGCCTATAATGGGTGAGGATCGAGGAATCTGCTGGTTTGGGTACCTCAACTTTAGAACTAAATCGCATATAGTGAACCCTAAGAGCCCACCTTAGGTAGAACTATGTCAAACCTTAGTGGTCACCCAGATAGGTGTTTGTTTATTTTACTTGCTTTATACTTTATTCCATGGTACTAACTTGTTGTGTTTTATTCTTTTGTGCATATCATTTCATACTTTAAAAGGTATCGATTCACGGTTAGTTTCTAAGTTAGAAACCTGGTTATGGAAAATGATTTCTTTGATAAAGTGGAAGACAATGCAATCGTTCACATATAGCAAAGGTAATTAGAGAAAGAAGGGTATGGATTCATTTTAGCAAGAAGGAAATAGGGCAGCGATAGAATCCCTGCCACTTGTGCCTCCCGATGCTGTTCCGATCAAAGCAAAATTAAATTCAAAAAATATTGTATGACACCCTATAGCAAGGCGTAGTGTTGGAACTAAAGGGAAAAAGGTAACTATACTCACTAGTCACTTCAAAGTGAGCATGGGGAATACGGATAGACACTTCTACCAGTACATCATTTCTCTTTCACATGAAGATGGTCACCCTGTGGATGGTAAGAATGTTGAAAGAAAAGTGACTAACAGAGTGCATGAGACCTACAAAAATGATTTGGATGGAAAGAATTTTTCCTATGATAGGTCCACTACCAAAACTTCTCGGCTCCTCATTATGATCCAAACAACATTGTAAGGGATTTGATTCATTGTAGAGAAATGAAAAGAATTCGTATTGATCCCCCCATTTGATATATTCAAATAGATGAACCAGAATAGATGCCTTTCACCTGTGGTTAGAGTTGGAAAAATGTTTGAACAGATACAATTTAAACTTCCTGAAGCTCCGCAGTTCCTTCTTTGTCTAGGAAAAATTCTGATCTTTATGAGCCATGGAAGCAGAAGAATCTCTCTGAGTATGGCGCTAGCTAGGGTGAATGATCAATACTTTTTTGAAGATCGATGCTAAGATTGGACAGTCGCTTCACCACCATCGAAGCTATAATTCTGCAATCGATTGAGGAAATGAAGGGTAGAATTGAAGAGTTAGAATCAGCATTACATAGTTATGAACTTCGGATCGAGCTTCTTGAGAGGAACGTTGGAAAGAAGAGCTTCATCATTCTCATGACCAAGTTAGAAGTCGGGATTACCAAATGAGTTCATATTCGAGAGGTAGCCGATCATCTACAGACTTTGGCATCACAGGCTGATGCGTTGAGCATGAAGTATGAGCTACAGTCTGATTATAGTCAAGAGCTAGCTCCATTGCTTTGGAAAATCAAAACTTTAGGACTTAGGGCGAAAGCATATCGTAGTCCATTTTATGTAAAGGATTTTGTTTTCTAATAAAGTTTTCTAAAATGAAGTTGAATCAGAATCGACGCCTCTTTGCATTCATGCATTTGCATCACATTGCATCATTTGGATTAGACTTTTACAAAAGAGCTCTAATTAGGTAAAATGTTTCAGTTAACTTGAAAAACATGGAACAAAGATTGGAAAGAATAGAGAGAATGCAAATACAGATGCAGGGGCAATTGACTGAAATTTAACAAGAAATACGGGAATTTTAAAGGAATATCATAGGCCATCTAACCCAGTAACTAGCCGATGGGCTTGAAAAAAGGAGAAGCCCAGTGGTCAACAGTGTGGATGATGATGAAAACATCATTTATTCCCCAACAGGTGTCCCGACTCAACCAGACACACATTCTCATAGGGTACCCATCATTATTGAACCCCAATGTCAAACTGATACTTCGGCCCCATTGAATTCCCCAATGGGTTCAGGTTTTGACCTGAATGATGATCAAGCTAAACTGGTGGTTCTGGTAGAAACAAAGAACAGGGGAGAGTGGACTTTAAAGGCCCCAAAGAAGAAGGAAAAGGAAGCGAATGGTACAAGTAAGTATAGCAAAGGCCATTCAAAGTTGATTACAATAAGCCAGCCAAGGACGGTAATTAGCAGCCATGGAGTTTTCCCAAGGAAAGAACTCAATTCAAGATCAAACATAGAGAAACCTCAGTTTGCACCCATTCCAGTCACTTATGGGGAGTTGTACCGAATTCTGTTTGACGCACAGGTCATATCCCCTTTTTATATAGAACTAATATGGCCCCCATACCCCAAATGGTACGACATAAATGGCCAATGTGAATACCATGGAGGAATCACAGGGCATTCAATCAAGAACTGCATCGCTTTAAAAAAGATTATTGAAAGATTAGTCAGATTGGGTGTCGTAAAATTCGATGATCCCTCTGGTACAGAAAATCTGTTACCCAACCTTTCTGTTAAAGAGGTAAACATTGTGAAGTTCCACAATAGATAGGGGCAGGGATCTAAGAATGCATCGATCTCAGGGTCTTTGTGCAAGGCTTGATTAAGGAGATCAAGGACCCAATGGGAATGTTGAGGAAGCTAAGCATTAATGACATATCCGAAGAGAGAATCGGGAAATAAAAGTTTCCAAAGCCCTTACATATTTTGGAAGATTTTAAACAATGGAACTGTGGAAGGAATCCTTGTATTTTTTAGATTAATCTAGAGTAATATTTAGAACATGCTTGTTGCCTTAAGCCTAGAGGCAATAAGAACCCTTTTGTGAAATAAGCTTATGCCTGAAACTTTATTTCAATGAAATGCATTTTTTTAAGTAAATATTCTTTTATTCTTTCCATTTCATACTGTATACCATATTCTTTCATTCTTTATTCATGACCATACCATGCAAATAATCATCCTTAGAATCATTTATTTTTTGGATTTGTTTGCCTTCGTACCTAGGTACCCAGATATCAATGATATGAGCGACATTGTTACTGACTCTATTTTTGAATGAGATATGGGTTTAGGGGATCTCAAGACTTTGATAATGACAGATATTGTAACCTACATTCTAATTTGTTAGGTATGGTAAAACAAGATGAAAAACAAACCTTACTTTATAAAGGGCCAGCAGAAATTATAAGCCTAGAAAAGGGGTGAAGATTGAAGCCTAGCTCACCGCAAAAATAAGGCAAGACATCATTGAGTTTTTTTCAAGAATTCAAAGATGTTTTGCACGATTATATCAAGACATGCCTAGGCTACTAAGACGCAAGCTAAACATGAGGATCAGGCACTACTGATCTACATAGAAAGGGATGGTATCAGTTATGCCGTATTAAAGGAGACAAAATTCATGTGCCTTCTCCCATTCTTCACCAATTTTCCATATGTGGGGGCATGGATGTGATGGGGCCAATCTCGTCAAAAGATTTTTTTCAATATTGATTCATCGTCATGGTCATCGTTTACTTCACTAAGAGGGGAGAAGTAGCTTTATATGCCAATGTTACAAAGTCGAAGTCATCAAATTCATCAAAAAAAATAAAGGAAAAATTCAGATGCTAGCAGAATGCCATAAAGGATCGCGTTTAAATAACTGTACAAAGTTAAAGTTTATAGTTTGTCCAAAGATCAGGCAGCATATCACTGTAAAAAAAAAGTGGCTAAGACTTGTAAAGATTGGCATAAGAAGCTATCACTACTCTCTATGATTATCGAACATTAGCCAGGACCTTTTTCGAGGCAACATCTTACACATTGGTTTATAGATTTGAAGAGTTTTTATCAATTGAACCTAATCGAAGGAAAGGTTAAAAGCTATTTGCCACGGCTTGATGATGTGAGCTTATATTAAAGAAGTTCATCTTAGGGAATTCTACGAAGAAATCTGATGTTGAAAACGATTTTTTTCTACAAAATGATTTTAAAGAAAAGCATATGCCAAACTGAGAAGGACTTATGCAGGGCCTGTTCTAGAGGAGCATTGATATTGACCGCAACGGATGGTGAAGACTTACTCAATCTGGTGACTTCAGATTTAGTCAACAGATATTTTACTTGAAAGAGGAAAGACCAAGGTGAAAACCCGTAAAGGGCACCTCAAAAAAAAAGGAGAGGCCAAGGCGAAAACCCACAAAGGGCACTTTGAGACCAAAGGGGATTTGAATTGAAAACCCGAAAGGGCGGCTCAAATTTTGATAAAAAAGCGGGGCATACAGTAGTCTTGCTACATCTGAATTAACAATAAGGAAGTATGTAACGTTGTGGGGCACTAACAAAGTACTCCGGATCCCCTAAACACATATTGAGCTTAAAATGGTTCTCAAGTAGTTTGAACAAAGAAACTCAGGCTGCGATATCTAGGGCACCTATCTTCTATCTTACCTATTTTTGAATTCGTTATCTTTGATTACTTTATTCTTTTTGAGATACACCCAAATCAATTTTCTTTTATTTCCTGGGTGATCTTTGATTAAATTATTTTTCTGAGCTATGCTCATGACTAATTTCTTTCTCATCTATTTTTGTGACCTTTTTAGCATTTTATATTGAAATAATGATTTATGGACTAATAGCACTTTCATAAAAGGAGTTTCGCATATTACTCTAGAAACTTCTAAATAATATGAGGAATCTGAAACATGACTATTGTTCAGAACTCACAAAGCCTAAGGGCTGGAAACATTGAAAAATGACTATCTCTCTAAATTCTTATTGGATAAGACAATTTTGTTGGTGATATCATATCGGTAAATGACGAACAAGGTCAACAAGTGTAAAGGGGATCATTGTTGAGATACCCTACATTCATACAGCTAGTTATTACCCCCAGGGAATGGTGTAACAAATCAAATTGATTAAAAGTGATACAAGTTCTGTACCTCTGAGTGGTAACAGAAAAATGGAAGAAACCAAATGTTATTCCCCTCAAGTTGCAGTGGGAAATACCAACTTCATGTCTCAAGGTTCAAGTGGAGAGGACTCAGAATTACCATGGGAAAAATTATTTGAATGAAGATGAAACCTTGACGGATAAATGAGTGATGACACTTGAAATAGGAATCACCTTCATAACATTTTCGCATTCATATATCATGGCATGTCTAATTAGGGGCATTTGATGCATTTTGATCAAAGCATCCTAATTATTGGACATAAGCATATACCCATTCTATAGGTTATATCCTCTAAAGGATAATGTAGCACAGTAGAAGACATTAGTCTGGAAATCCCTGAAGTTGCAGGGAGCAAATTAAAGACATCAGATCTGGTATTCCTGAAGTTGCAGGAAACAGATCAAAGACATTAGTCTAACGATCCCTAAAGTTGTAGGGAGCAGATTTGGCAATTCCTGAAGTTATAGGGAGCAAATCGAAGACTTCAGTTTGACACCCCTGAGGTTGCAGGAAGCAGATTGAAAATAGTAGATTTGGCATTCCTGAGGTTTCAGGAAGCAGATCAAAGACATCAGTCTATCAATCCTTGAGTTTGCAGGGAGCAGATTGGAGATAGAAGATCTAGCAATTCTTGAGTTTACAGGAAGCAGATTGAAGACATCAGTCTGGAAATCCCTGAGTTTGCAGGGAGCAGATTAGAGATAGCAGATCTGGCAATTCTTGAGTTTGCCGGAAGCAGATCGAAGATATTAGTCTGGCAATCCTTGAGTTTCCAGGGAGCAGATTGAAGATAGCAGATCTGGCAATTCCTGAGTTTGCAGGAAGCAGATCGAAGACATCAGTCTGGCATCCCTGAGTTTGTAGGGAGCAGATTAAAATAGCAGATCTGGCAATTCCTGAAGTTACAGGAAGCAGATCGAAGAGATCAGATCTGGCAATTCCTGAAGTTGTAGAAAGCAGATCAAAGACATCAGTCTGGCAATCCCTGAGTTTGCAGGGAGCAAATTAAAGATAGTAAATCTGGCAATTCCTGAAGTTGCAGGAAGCAAATCGAAGACATTAGTCTAGCAATCCCTGAGTTTGCAGGGAGCAGATTGAAGATAGCAGATCTGGCAATTCCTAAAGTTGCAGGAAGTAGATCGAAGACATTAGTCTGGCATCCCTGAGTTTGAAAGGAGCAGATTAAAATAGCAGACATGGCATTCCTGAAGTTGCAGGAGCAGATCGAAGATACAAGTCTGATCTCCCTGAAGTTGCAGTGGAGCAGATTAAAAGATAGTGGATATTACCTTTCTAAAATAGCAGTGATACAAATTGAAGCTATCAAACTTACTGAAATCAAGATGAAGTTCCAATACCGTTGAAGTTGCAGAGGAGTTGGAAGCCATTTAAAGAGGACGAGGACCAAGAAGTCGAGGCTTGGCCAAGACCGGGCAAAATTGGTCCTGTTATAGTCTTTGCTCTATTCTCGTTTCATGACAATGAGCAAAGAGGGGCAGCTATAAGTACCCAATTTTGCTCGAGCCATTGAAAACCAAAATAGCAAACCAAAATCAAAATAAAAATAATGTCTATTTTCTTACAGTCCTGGACCAATTACTAGCCCAATATTTAATGGCCCAAAACTAATACTGCCTACCCATTAACAGCAACCTGAATCCTTCCCAATACCAAAACAGACTACCTACCCGAGCCCACTATCAGAACAGACCCCTTTAACCCAGATCCTAAATGGACTACTCAATCAGGACCCAAGCCAGCATGGCCCAAGAGGGCCCAAAAACTAAACTAGCTCCAGCAGCCTAGGGTTTCTGGAAAACCCTAGGCGCCACAACTTCATCCAGCACCTTCGCACCGCAGCACTCAGCAGCTCTTTGCGCCCATCGCGCCGCAATCTGCACGTAAATTTTGCACCACTACCGGATTTCTCACTCCAGACCTGCAAAAATGGAAAGAAAGATGGCAGTAAACATGTTATTTCCTTTTTCATATTTTTTTGGGGGGGTTATAAAAACCCTAGATCAAATATGTAAAGGGAAAATACAGAATACAGAAGGAAATAAAAAAAAGACATCAATATACAAACAGAGAGGGAGAACATAGAACGATACAAAAGAAATACAAAGAAATAAAGTATTATAGTTTGTTCATAGAGGTGATTTACTACGTTATTTTGTATATTTTATTATTAAACTATTTTTTTATGCAGACATACTATTTTTCTAAAAAAATATAAAAGGAAAGGGTTTACCTACGCAAGAGAAATTGTGGTTTCCGGCCTCCAGCCACCAGCCACGGAGGCGCGTGGCGCGCGTGAGATAGTGGCACAAATATCCGGTGCTGGAGCCAGATGAGAGAATAAAGGGAATTTCAGAGCCTTCTTGAATTTTTTTTTTTTAAAAACGGATTAGAAATGTTTTTTTAATGAAAACTGGCTTATATAGTATTTAAGAAATGACGTCGTTTAGCAGACCAGGATCCGCGCGTTGACCCGGCCTGAGGAAGGATCCGCGTGTTTTCATTGAATCGTCTAATTACCATTTCAGTCCTCTCGAATTTTTATTATTTTTAATTCCATTTAATTTAAGTTCTTTTTATTTTTAATTTGGCCCCAAAACTATTATTTTATTTCGATTGAGTCCTCGAGTTCTTAAAGGTTTAAAATCTGAACGACACCATTTTGAAAAAAGGATTAATTGCCCAATAAATCCATGTGGTTGCAGACGCATTCTGATTCAATCTTTTTAATCTATTTTAATTGTTGTTTAACCCCTGTTTCATTATTTATTTTAATTTTCGATTTTATTTTATTTTAAATTACTTTAATTAATTTATCATGTTAAGTGTTCTATATTATTTTCCTATATTTATTAATTTATTAATAGTTCATATATATATATATATATATTATGTATTATTTTTATATATTTAATTATTATTATATATTATTTTACTTGGTTTAATAATTTATATATTATTTATTATACTATATTTTTAATATGTATATTGTATAGTATTATATTATATTATAGATAATTTTTAAAAAAATTTTGTATAAAGTCTATTATATTATATAACCTATTTCATTTATATTATTTATATAATTTTTATAATTAGTATATTATGTATATATATGCTTTTATTTAAAATTATATTATTTATTAATTGTTTTTATTATGTATAATCCTTATATATTATTATTAGTTATTTTATATTATTTTATTATATATTATGATTTTTATTAATTATTATATATATTTATTTATATTCTTCATATCGTTTATTATTGTTTAGCATAGTTCATTATATATTTATATTATATTATTCTTTTATTCTTCATTGTTAGTATAATTTGTAATTATGTAAAATTGTTATTAAATATGTAGGTTGTATATTCAAACCATTGTTTTATAAAAATATTTTTTTTGATGCATTTTTAATAAAAAAAATAAAGTGATATGTGATATTTGGGGACTTCGAGAAGAATTGTGCCCTAACTCACTGGTCTTCGATTTTTCTCGTAGAACTTAAGGTATCAAATATCCCTTCTCTTTTTTTTTTTAAAAAAAATCAAAACTTACACATTTCAAATTGACTGTCGATTTATTTTATTTACTTTTCTAATCTTAGCATGCGAAAGTAAATAAAAAGAGAGAGATTTACTTGGAGTCGGTCCGCCTTCTTCGTCGTAATCAAAGTAAGGAGGTTCAAGGCTGAGGTTGGGCACCTTCGAGTAAAGTCAGTCGCCATACATGTGGCATTTTGGGTGACCGATCAGAGGGTTTTGGAATCAGCTGATTAGGGGAATATTAGAGGAGGGTTAAGTTTTTTTCTTCTTTGTTTTAAAGTGACTGATAGATTAGGGATTAGTTTTTTAGGTTTTATTAAGATGCTTGAAACGACACAGTTTAGGGCCTATTTCAGTGGCTCTAAAAAGGTGTCGTATAGGCCACAACCCTATTCAGTCCGACCCGACAGCCTTATGATCCACGTGTTTATGCGGTGAAGGGAAATTTACGCGTTTAGTTCTTTTTCTTGGCGCTTCTTCCTCGTGTGTAATCGACTCCCGAACCTGTTTTTTTTTTCTATTTCGTAGACCAAAATTAATTTTTTTACAAGGTGATCCAATCCCACCTAAACAAAAAGGTTAGTGGCGACTCCATATTTTTAAAGTCGATCTCATTTTTCAAAAATAAAAAAATGGTTTCGATAGCTTGGCGACTCCGCTAGGGACTGGTTGAGAGTCAGGCCATAGATTGATTAATTTTTGTCCTTTTGATTGAAAATTTGAAAATTGTTTTGAAATATCATGTCTCTTTTGATGCAGTTGTTGGTTCTATGATTGTAATAATGTCGGGTCTCATAAAATACTTTAGAATTGCATTGCATTACCGTTGTGGTTATACCTTTTAAGTGGGAGTCAGAAACTATGCCTTCGTGAGGTTTTCACCTCTGCATGGGCTAGTGGATTACTTCCAGGATACATCCGTACCTATGTCTTCGTGAGATTTTCGTCTCCGCATGGCCATTGGGAAATGTATTCCCCTAAACCGAACTCAATCCATATGAGCCTATAATGGGTGAGGCTTGAGGAATCTACTGGTTCAGGTGCCCTCTCTTTAGAGCCAAACCACATATAGTGAACCCTAGAAGCCCACTTTAAGTAGAACTATGTTGAACCTTAGCAGTCACCTAAATAGGTGTTTGATTATTTTCTATTTTCTACCATCTGTATATGATACAAACGTGTTTTCTTTATGACTAAATTGCATTTCATCATCATAGAAAGAAGGTGTTGATTCATATTCGATTGCTAAATAGAAGAGTTTGTCACAGGAAAATGGATTGCTTGATAAAGTGGGTTATAATGCGTTCATCCAAATATAGTCCAAGTAAACACAACAAGAAAAGGTTGATATTATATGACCTTGCCTCGTTGCCTGAGGATTCAAGCCAACAAGGATTATTCGAGAGTCATCACGTCTCAATTTTCTTAAAGAAGCTTATGAGCATCACAGAGGATAAGTGAGTGAAGAGTCACAACTTGGATCAAGCAACAAGGAGCTAGAAGAGGTATCTATTGATAAAGTTCACGGGACACGACCATAACATCCGGATACGAAGAAAAGGATTGGTGTCTTCACTTGGACTATGAGGACAAAGCCGCATATATAATCCGTTTTATGTAAAGAAATTTATTTTCTAGAAAAGTTCTTCTAATGGAATTGAATTCAGAATCAACGCCTCTCTTTCTTTTTGCATTCATTCCACACATTTGCATTGCATTTCATGCATTTGCATTACATCACATCGTATGCATTAAAATTTGTAGAAGACTCTAATTAATTAAAATTATTTCAGTAACCTGGAAACTTAAAAAACCTTACCAAATACGCATCCCTACGGCACAAATTAATCAATCTATGGATAAAAGACAAATAAAGAAAGAATTAGAAAAAAAGCGGGAAACAGAAGGGCACGTGTGAGTGGTGAAGAAGTCAGGTGGGAACCCATGATAATTCCCCACATTTTTAAAACCTTTATATCAGGAGGAATTATACAAAGGATGCCAAAGAAAGAGGGCATTAAGAAAATGTTTAGAAATGCATACATCAATGTTATATCTGAAGATACAGTTGGAGGAAGGATCTTATCAAATATCCGCCCTTATGAACCTGGGAGTGTTTTGGACAATTGGACTGCTGAAGAAATTCCTGTAGTAGTTAGAGCGTACTCAGAGTAACATTCCAAACACACTTGTTGCTTTAGGCCTATAAGCAATAAGATTTCTTTTGTGAAATAGGCTCATGTTCAAACATCATTATTTCAATAAAGTACATTTTGCTATTATTTGGAGTAAATATTCTTTCATTTTAAATTCATTCATTCTTTTATACTATTGTTTTCTTTTTCATTCTTTGGATTTTCTTCCAAATTATTTTTTCATTTCATTCATAATCATAAAATATAAATAATTATTCTTGAATTTATTCATTGTACATTCCGTTGAACCTCCAATAGGTTCCCAGATATAAACGACATGAGTGACGCTGCTATTGACTCAGAATTTCTATTTGAGCAAGACATGTGTTTAGAGGGATCTCAGGACTTTGAAGATGATAAAGGCAACGGCTTATCTTCAGACTTGTTAAGGATGGTAGAACAAGAGGAGAAACAAATTCTACCTCACAAGGAGACAGTGGACATTGTGACCCTAGAAGAGGGAAAGGTAGTAAAAATCAGATCGTGCATAACTGAAAAAACGAAGTGAGACCTTCTTAGGTTGCTTCAGGAATTCAAAGATGTCTTCGCATGGTCATACCAAGATATGTCTAGGATAAGCACTGATATTGTAGTACACTGCCTCCCCATAAAAGAAGATTACAAGCCAGTTCAGCAAAAACATAGAAGGATGAGACCTGATATTGTGCTGAAAATAAAAGAAGAAGTCAAGAAGCAGTTTGATGCTGGATTCCTGCAGATGGTCAAATACTCGGAATGGGTGGCCAAAGTTGTGCCTGTCCCTAAGAAAGATGGGAAAGTATGGATGTGTGTGGATTACAGAGATTTAAATAAAGCTAGCCCAAAAGATAATTTTCCTTTGCCGCATATTGATACTCTAGTGGATAACACGGTAGGCTTTTTGTTGTTTTCCTTCATGGATGATTTCTGGGGATATAATCAAATAAAGATGCATCCTGAGGATATGGAGAAGACCACCTTCATAACCTTGTGGGGTAAGTTTTGTTATAAGGTGATGCCATTTGGATTGAAAAATACGGGTGCGACATATCAAAAGGCCATGGTGACCTTGTTTCATGATATGATGCATAAAGAAATTGAGGTATATGTTGATGATATGATTGAAAAGTCCCGAACAGAAGAGGAACACATCCAAGTTTTGAGGAAGTTATTCTTGAGATTGAGAAAATTCCAATTAAAACTCAATCCAACAAAATATACTTTTGGAGCTAGATTTGGAAAATTGCTGGCCTTTGTAGTTAGTAAAAGAGGAATTGAGATTGACTCAGACAAGGTCAGGCTATACAAAAATTACCTCCTTCGCGCACTCAAAAAGAAGTCTGAGGTTTCCTTGAAAGATTAAACTACATTGCCCGGGTGTGTGGGATGATGAATACCAAGAAGCTTTTGATAAAGTCAATCAATACTTGTCAAGCCCCCTAGTATTGTCACCTCATTGCCTAAATAGGCCATTAATATTGTATTTAATGGTATTTAATAACTCTATAGGATGTGTACTTGGACAACACGATGAGTCGGGATGAAAAGAAAGGGCAATATACTACCTCAGCAAGAAATTTACTGAGTGCGAAATGAGATATTCACCAATTGAGAAGTTATGTTGTGCCCTGATATGGACAACTCGGAGATTGCGGCAATACATGTTATATCATACGACTTGGCTAATCTCGAAGTTGGACCCTCTAAAATATATGATGGATTCAAATGCCTTGAATAGAATGATGGCTAGATTGCAAATTTTGCTCTCAGAATTTGACATAGTTTATGTGAGCCAAAAAGCGTAAAAGGAAGCGCAATAGCAGATTTTCTGGCGAGTAGAGCTCTAGAAGGTTATGAGCCCTTTAATTTTGATTTTCCCAATGAAGAGTTGATGTATGTAGCAACTACCGAAGAAAATGTTGCAAAAGAACATCTTTGGAAGCTGAATTTTGATAGAGCATCGAATGTTGTGGGTAATGGAATTGGAGCAATTCTAGTGTCTCCAAATGGAGATCATTATCCGTTCACATGTAAATTGGATTTTGATTGCACGAATAATATGGCTAAAAATGAAGCATGTATCATGGGACTGCGTGCAGCCATAGAACGAAAGATCAGAGTATTGGAAGTATGTGGAGATTTCGCACTAGTGATCTACCAACTGAAAGGAGAATGGGAGACAAGAGATCCCAAATTGGCCAATTATCGAAAGATAGTTCTAGGGTTAATTGAAGAGTTTGATGATATTACTTTCAGCTATCTCCCACGGGATGAAAACCAGATGGCAGATGCTTTGGCTACTTTGGCTTCCATGATCAAAGAGGATGTAAAGCCCATTCAGATGAGTATTCACGAAGTCCCAACTCATTGTTATAACATGGGGGAGGAAGAAAGAGATGATCACCCTTGGTACAACTATATATTGCGATATGTAAGAAATCGTGAATATCCTAATCAAGCAATTGAGAATGAAAAAAGGACGTTGAGAAGGCTAGCGTGTGATTATATCCTAGATGGGGAAATCCTGTACAAAAAAAGAAAGGATCAAGTGTTGTTGAGATGTGTGGATGTTGTAGAAGCCAAGAAAATTTTGGAGGAAGTTCACGAAGGCGTTTGTAGAACACATGCTAATGGTTTCACAATGGCTAGACAAATTATGAGATTTGGATACTCTTGGTCTACCATGGAAGGAGACTGCATCAATCATGCTAAAACATGTCACAAATGATAGATCTACGGAGACAAAATTCATGTACAGCCTTCGCATTTGCATGTTATGACTTCCCCATTGCCTTTCTCCATGTGGGGCATGGACGTCATCGAGCCGATCTCTCCAGAAGCTTCAAATGGGCATCGTTTTATCTTCGTAGTCATTGACTATTTCACCAAACGGGTACAGGCTACTTCATATGCCAATGTGACTAAATTGACAGCTAGCAGATTTTTAAAGAAGGAAATCATATGTCGATATAGAATGCCTGAGAGGATCATATCCAACAGTGAATTAAACTTGAATAATAGCATGATTACGAAAGTCTGCAGTCAATTCAAGATCAGACATCACAATTCACCCCCGTATCATCCAAAAATGAATGGTGTAGTGGAAGTAGCCAATGAAAACATTAAAAAGATTGTGGGGGAAATGGCTGAAACTTACAAAGATTGGTATGAAAAGTTACCATTTGTTGTCTATGCTTATCGAACGTCAGTCGGGACTTCTACCGGGGCAACTCCTTTCTCATTAGTCTATGGAATGGAGGTAATGTTACCCATTGAAGTGGAAATTCCTTCCCTTCGAATCTTGTCAGAGTTAAAATTAGATGAAGCAGAATGGATCCAGTCTCGATACGATCAGTTGAATTTGATTAAGGAAAAAAGGTTAAAGGCTATCTGTCATGGTCAGATGTATCAAAAGAGAATGATGCGAGCTTACGATAAAAAGGTTCGCCCAAGAGAATTTCACGAAGGAGACCTAGTTTTGAGAAAGATTCTCCACATACAAAAGGATTTCAGAGAGAATGGATGCCAAATTGGGAAGGACCTTATGTGGTGAAAAAAGCTTTCTCTGAAGGAGCACTAATCTTGGCTGAGATGGATGGGAAAAACCTACCCAATCCTATAAATTCAAATTCAGTCAAGAAATACTATACTTGAAGAGGAAAAGAGGCCAAAGTGAAAACCTGCAACGGGCGCTTTGAGACTTTCTTCAAAAAAACGGAAAGGCCGAAGTGAAAACCCGCAAAGGGTACTTTGAGACCATAAAAAATGAATAAAAAGAAATAAAGGAGAGACCAAGGTGAAAACCCGCAAAGGGCGCCTTGAGACCAAAGGGGATTTGAGTTGAAAACCCGAAAAAGCCGGTTCAAATTTCGATCAAAGCAAGGGCATGCGGTGATCTTGCTATACTTGAATTAACAAAGAAGGGATATGCTACATCTTGGAGCATTGACAAAGTACTCGAGATCTCCTAAACACATCCTGAGCTCAAAATGGTCTTTAGGAAGTTCATACAGAGAAGCTCAAGCTGCGATATCAAGGGCACCTAGTCTTTATTTTATAATGAATTTGCAATCTTTGAATACTTTTTTCCTTTCAAAATGTGCATTTTCAATCAATTTCTTATTTTTTTTTCATCTTTGTTCTTTTTAAAGATGATTATTTTTCAATCAATATTTTTTTATCATTTATTCATTTCGATCCTTGCTCCAAATCAATTCTATTCTTATTCATTGTTTTGATCTTTTATAAGCATGTTGCATTGAAATAATGATGAATAAACTAGTAATACTTTCATAAAAGAAGTTTCGCATATTACTCTAGAGGTTTCTAAATAATACAAGAACCTGAAGCAGGACTATTGTTTAAAACTTACCAGACTTAAGGTTTGGAATATCTGAGAAGGATGAGTTTAAGTGGAGACTATTTCTTCGGATTTCTTGAACAAAATGTCAAAATATTGTAATAATGAACAAGCAAATAACGTTCGTCAGGCATTATGGGGTCATTATTCATGAAAGAGAGAAGCCTGCATTCATCTGGTCGTGACACCAAAGGATGGTGTAATTGACTAAAGAAGATACAAATCTTCTACCCTTGAGTTATGGCAGGATGGATTGAAAAGGATACAAATCCTATACCCTGAGCTGCAGTGGAATGAAGGGAAATTGATACAAATCTTATATCCTTGAGTTTACAGTCCTCTACCCTTGAGTTATGGTGTGTTGGATTGAAAATGAAACAAATCTTCTACCCTTGAATGACAGTAAGATTGATTGAAGAGGACATATACCCTTGAATGGCGATAGGATGGATTGGAAAGGATTCAGATCCTGCACCCTAAGTCACAATGAGATGGTTTGAAGATGGTACAAATTTTATGTCCCAAATAAACTCTGAGGTTACAGTGGGGGCAAACTTGATAATTATTTCTTCAGGTTTTGTTGAAACTACCAACCGAGCAAGAGAGCAATATATTTCGTCAGTAATAAAACCCTGATGAACAATGAGCGATGACCTCTTAAACAGGAATCATTTTCATGACATTCATGCATTCATATCATTTGGCTAGGTGCATTTGATTCATTCTGATCATAGCATCCTAATCATTTCGCATAAACATAAGCATATGAAACCAAGTCTACAGGATATGTCCTCAGGGGACGGTGTAACAATATTGAAGATTATAGATCTTGTCTCCTTGAGATAGCAGTGGAGCAGATCAAAAACGACGAATCTTATTTCCCCGAGGTAGTAGGGGAGCAGATTTTAGCTACTAGCCTTATGTTCCAGATGTAGCAAAGAAGCAGGCTGAAGATTATAGTCTTATCTTTCTGACGTAGCAAGGGAGCAGACTGAAGGTGTTGATTTTGTCTCCTCAAGATAGCAGTGGGGCAAATCAAAAATGGTGAATCTTATCTTCCCGAGGTAGTAGGGGAGCAAATTTTAGCCACTAGCTTTATCTTCCTAATGTAGCGAGGAAGCAAGTTGAGGATTGTAGTCTTATCTTCCTGAGGTAGCAATGGAGCAGACTGAAGATGTTAATTTTTTCTCCTCGAGATAGCAGTGGGGCAAATCAAAAATGACGAATCTTATCTTCCTGAGGTAGCAGGGGAGCAGATTTTAGCCACTGGCCTTATCTCTCTGATATAGCAAGGGAGCAGGTTGAAGTTTGTAGTCTTATCTTCCTGATGTAGCAAGGGAGTAGACTGAAGGTGTTGATTTTGTCTCTTCAAGATAGCAGTGGGGTAAATCAAAAATGGTGAATCTTATCTTCCCGAGATAGCAGGGGAGTAGATTTTAGCCACTAGCTTTATGTTCCTAATATAGGAAGGAAGCAGGCTAAGGATTGTAGTCTTATTTTCCTGAGGTAGCAAGGGAGTAGACTAAAGATATTTATTTTGTCTCCTCGAGATAGCAGTGGGGCAAATCAAAAATGGAGAATCTTATCTTCCCGAGGTAGCAGAGGAGCAGATTTTAGCCACTGGTCTTATCTCTCTGATGTAACAAGGGAGCAGGTTGAAGTTTGTAGTCTTATCTTCCTAAGTTAGCAAGGGAGCAGACTGAAGGTGTAGATCTTATCTTCTCGAGATAGCAGTGGGGCAAATCGAAAATGGTGAATCTTATCTTCTCGAGATAGCAGTGGAGCAGATTTTAACCACTAGCTTTATCTTCCTGATATAGCAAGGGAGCAGGCTGAGGATTGTAGTCTTATCTTCCTGAGGTAGCAAGAGAGCAGACTGAAGATGTTGATTTTGTCTCGAGATAGGAGTGAGGAAAATCAAAAATGGCGAATCTTATCTTCCCAAGGTAGCAGGGGAGCAGATTTTAGCCACTGGCCTTATCTCTCTAATGTAGTAGGGGAGCAAGCTGAAGTTTGTAGTCTTATCTTCCTAAGGTAGCAATGGAGTAGACTGAAGTTGTAGATCTTGTCTCCTCGTGATAGCAGTGGGGCAGATCAAAGACGGCGAACCTTATCTTCATGAGGTAGCAATGGAGCACGTTGAAATTTGTAGTCTTATCTTCCTGATGTAGTAAGGGAGCAGACTAAAAATTGTAGATCTTATCTTCTCGATATAGTAGTGGGGCAGATCGAAAATGGAAAATCTTATCTTCTCGAGGTAGTAGGGGAGCAGATTTTAGCCACTGGTCTTATCTCCCAAAGGTAGCAAGGGAGCAGATTGAATATTGTGGGTACTCATCTCTTTTGGAGCAGGTTAAATGACCAATTCCTACATCCCTGAAGAGGCAGTGGATTGGGAACGAGGTTACTTGAAGAAAAAAAATGCCAAGAAGTCGAGATTCGACAATACCGGGCAAAATTGGCCCTTTTAAAAGTCCTTGCTTCATTCGCGTTACACGTCAATGAGCAAAGAGGGGTAGCTGTAGTAGGCCAATTTAGCCCGGGCCCATACAAAAGCTAAAACCAGAAACAAAACCAAAATAAAAAAAAACCAATAATTTTTTTTAAGGGTTCAAAAGTCCATTTATAGTTTTAGCCTAAATACAAGCCAAAATAAATATGAAAACTTAACATTTGCCCAAATTCAAATTGTAGCCCAAAATTCAGAATCTATTTGCAAATAAGACCAAGACCCGATTTACTTAAATTAAGGACCCAGACCCGAATAAACTAACCTAGCCCAATTCCTAATAAGACTCGAATGGCCCAATGCCTATGCCAAGACCTGAGCAGATCAGGTTCCAAGGGCCCAAATACAGAAATGATCCAACCCAATTTGAAATTTCAGAAGCTCTAGAGGCTTCCGAGGTCTTCTAGCGCCTCTGTTCGTACGAGTGCAGCCTTGTCACTGTCATCAAACGGTCCATCCACGAACGAGTGTTCAGTTGTACCTACAATAGAAAGCAACAATAATAACAATAGAGAATAGCAGGATATTGTAGAATACAATAGAAGAATTTAAAAAAAAACGTGTATTTCATTTCCTCTACTATTTTTTTCTGGCTATAAAAAACCAAACATTGTACACTGAAAAACTTACGCACCCATACGCAAAAAAATAAGAAATCAAAAAAAGATAAAAATTTTGAAAAGTGATTTCCGATTTTAGTTTCTTTCAAATTTTCGATTCTATTATATCGACTATCGATTTATTTTCTTTACTTTTCTAATCTTTTCATGCGAAAGTAAATAAAAAGAGAGAGATTTACTTAGAGTCGGTCTGCCTTCTTTGTCTTAATCGAAGTAAGGAGGTTCAAGGCTGAGGTTGGGCACTTTCGAGTAAAGTCAGTCACCGTACATGGTGGTATTTTGGGTGACCGATCAGAGGGTTTTGGAATCGGCTGATTAGGGGAATATTAGAGGAGGGTTAAGTTTTTTCCTTCTTTGTTTTAAAGTGACTGATAGATTAGGGATTAGTTTTTTAGGTTTTATTAAGATGCATGAAACGACACAGTTTAGGGCCTGTTTCAGTGGCTCTAAAATGGTGTCGTATAAGCCACGACCCGATTCAGTACGACCCGACAGCCTCATGATCCGCGTGTTTATGCGGTGAAGGGAAATTTATGCGTTTAGTCCTTTTTCTGGGTGCTGCTTTTTAATTAGATCCTTTGTATACTTCCTTGGGTTTTTTAAATTGACCTCTGTAATTTGTGCATTATTCCAAATTGATCCGCGCTTAAACGATGTGAATAAGGATTTGGCTCAATTTCATTTTTAACCCTCACTCATTTATGCACATTTTACTTAAGCCCTTGATTTTGTTTTTATCTGTTTAAACATTATTCTTTTGATTTTGTTTTTATTTCAATTGAGTCAGTTTTAATTTTATGTTTTTTATTCCTTATAATTTATTTATTTTCTTAAATAAAGACCGTTTTACATAGAACTTGGACATATTTTATTAATATAGATTACTTAATAGATTACATCTTTTGATTCTCTACATACTTAATGTTTATTTTAAATTTCCTTTATATATTACTATTTAATATATGATTTTGTTTTCTTTATTTCTTATTGATTTTTAAATTTTCATACATATCATTTGTTTATTTTTTTATTGTTATATCAATGATTTCAAACTGTTCTTCTTACAAATTATTTGTTTTTTTTTAAATTTGTTATACTTCATTTGTGTTAATCGGCTTGGTATTTCTCTTTAAAATTAGTTTTAATTTATTATCTTTTGAATGTTAATGTTAAGGCTATTATTCATTTTTGTATAAGTGTTATTACTATAAATCCATATTTCATGCTTGTAATTATGCTTGTATTTCTTTTTGTTGTATCACGATTCCAATTTCAACTTTCATCCAATTTCAAACCAAATATTTTGAACCCATTTTAAAATCACCTATTTGAAAAGCTTTTGAAATAAGGCAATATTTAGTGTTTAGAAACTCGGGAAATTGTGCCCTAATGTGCTGAGTTGCATTTTTTTCGTTTGACCAAATAATTAAATAACCTTTTAATTGCTTATTTTGAAAATCAAAGATAATCTTGGTATTGAGGCATAAATATGTCATATCCTAACATGTTGGATGTGATATTTTATTTCCTTAAAACGAGTGAATCTTGAGATTCAATTCAAATTGATCAACCTTTTCCAAAAAAGATTACATTTTAAATTTTTTTAGATTTTCAACATAAGAACATTAGTTAATCAATTTGGTACCAGTTTGGGCATACGAGGGTGTCAATCCTTCCTTGTGTGTAATCGACTCCCGAACCTGTTTCTTTTTTTCTATTTCGTCGACCAAAATTATTTTTTTACAAGGTGATCCAATCCCACCTAAACAAAAAAGGTTGGTGGCGACTCCATATTTTTAAAGTCGATCTCGTTTTTCAAAAATAAAAAAAAATGGTTTCGACAATACCCATAAAACCTAAAAACAATTCATTCTAAGAAATAAGGAAACTTAATCAATTCCCAATGATTCAACATGACAAAAATTCTGATTTAAACTTAAAACTGTAAACCCAAATCTGTCATATCAGATCATCAAGAACAAAATTAGATGCGTAAGCATGCTCGAAGGTTGGAGGTTGCCTAGAAGGTTTTGATCTTCCAAGAAAATAGCTTTTCTCTTTGTATATCTCTCTGACGGGGATGAAAAGAAATACTAGATAACCCTATTTCTTAAGGACAACTACCTCTTTAAATAACTAATTATTAAATCAATTTTGGATATTTATAATTTGGCCTCTCATTAAATTATAAATACAACTTATGGTATGTACATATTATTTCCATGACACTTATAACATAATTGGTCACTTAATTTTGTATCACACTTTATAATAACCTTATACATTATACATAAGTGCCTATAATTGAGAATTTTAATCCAACAAAATGATGATGGTGAGATAAGTGGAAACACAAAAATATATAGACTTTTTCATGCTCTTCTTAGTTCAAATTCATGCAGTTTCATAGTAATTCTTGTCGAAAAATATAATATAATTATAAAATAATTAAATTGCACTCAAAGTATTAACATATTGAATTTTAATTAATTTTATAATAAATTTTCATGAATTTTTATTTATTTTAGATAGGTTTGCACAAATGGTGAAAATTGGCTCGGCAGACACTCTAGAAGCACAAAACCGTGAAGAAATTTTTGAAGCATTGAGGAGAATTAATTTTTACACCTAAGACGGTCCAAATTATGAATGTTAATACATAATATAATTAATTTTAATTTTATTAATTATATTATGAAAGTAGGCCCAGTTGTGCTAATACGAGAGACTGATCCAACCGAGCAATCGGGCTGCCCAAAATCGTCCAATATGCTGACCCAATTAGCTCAAAATAGCTGATTTATTGACTTGAAAATCATTCCTTGAATTCTCCTTGAAATTTCATTCAAACCCCTCCAATTTCTGTGCTTTTAAAGTTCACCCCAAGCTAAATTTAGCAAGTTTGAAACATTCAAACTTGCCACACGTGTGGCCAACCAGGGGGTATATGGCTACTGATTTTTTGCTATTTTTAGCAGTCAATTCCACCTATAAATTCTCCCTTCACCTATTCATTTCATCACACCTTTCATTCCACAAATCTCTCTCCCTTTCACTCACTTTCTCTCTTCCAAACCTCTCTTTATTTCCCTTTTTCCCTTCCATTTCCTTTGCTGGTTTCCCTCTTGGAAAAGAGCCCTTCAACCACCTTGGGTAGCAACATTCAAGTGCTTGTAGAATTCTCAGTTCAACAGAACGGGCAGAGAAGGAGCAGAGCAAACTAGCCAGGCTTCGAAGAAACACGGGATTTGATTCTAATTTCCCATCCTTTAACTTTTCTTGTTGTTGTTATGAACATGTCTATGAATATTTGTTGTGTTGTTATTCTAAATTTAATTAACATGGCTTAAATTTAATTCGTGTTAGGTTGATTACATTTCGTCTACTTAAGTTATTAAAATCATATTTATGTTGTTATAAATCTTGGTAAATTGTTTGATTAAGTAAAATCATGATTATGTTATACTTGCATTACAATTGTAAGGTAACTAATTAAATAATTATTAATCGTATTGAAATTGTAATTAGTTGACACAATACTTAATCAATGCATGTTTAATCTTCTAAGGTAGTGAAGGTTAAATCAACAACAGTATTAAACATTACATTAGCCTTGTATAACTTGCAAGATTATTGTGATTAAACTGTTTCAATGTAGGTATATTGTTATTTCACTTAATCTTTTACTTGCTTTTTAAAATTGATTAATTGTTTGAATTAGAATAGTAATATGTTCAAGATATTAGTTAATTTTATAAGTCATCTATGTTATATAGTTAACGAATTACCAAATTGTCGTGAATTTAATCGTAACAACATGAACATTGTTTTAGTAGTTTTAAGTTAAGAAATGTAATCGATCTAGTACAATTATGTCATATTGATTAAAACTCATCTTTTAAAACCGTGCATTGGAATTTTTTTCTTTTTATTTTTATTACTTATTTAATTTTTAGCTTTTACATCACTTCTTCAAAACAAACTATTTTCCTTCACCAAAGTGTTTTTAATTGCATTTCATAAATATTTTCTTACACAGTCCCTGTGGGTACTGTAACAACCTAAACCCGGCCTAAATGTCCAAACCAAGTCCAGAGGGTTACATTAAGGACACTAAAGACACCACATTTATAACGCAGTCAAAATGAACCATTCATCACGTAATATCCACACAACAATTAACTAAGCATGAAATCTTTCCAAACATTACAATATTACAGAATATCAAATTTCCTACTAATAGTAATTTAAAGAAAGATAAAATCTTGATTGAGCTCCCGCAGCGCCATCTCGTTCAAGTTTGAGTACCACCTGAAATCCAATCAATAAAAAAATGAGTTGTGAACTCAGTGCGTAAAAAAAGTTTGTTCTACTAGAACACATTTATAAAATAGTTTCGAATTCAAAGATTTGGTTTGGTACAAAAGTAATTTCAATTCAGATTCAGAATAGATTAGTTATATATATAAGAAGTTTTAGCTTCAAATACGATACTGATCAGATTCAGATGCAATATTCCTACCCCCGTCTGTTACACACCGTTTTCGGCCATCCTAACACACCGTTAAGGACATTCAATGCCCAACCAACCCTGAACACCTTAGAGTGTCCGTTTGACACTTTTACAGAGACGCAGCTTAGCTGCTAGATCGGAATGGGACAAAGCGCCAGAATCAAATTTATACGCATTGTGGCTTAGCCACTAATTCAGAATAGAATACTTCCTTCTTCACAATATCCCAACTCATGCAAATGTAAAGCACAAATATCCAATATGTATTTAGTCATTCTAAATTGTTTCATGAGTAGATAAGACAGTTCAACATCAGAATAAGTATCACAGTACACATACAATTATGTTATTCATATATTAGTTTTAGAGTATTAAACAGCTCTCATATCATCAAATTCAATCACTCATACATTAGGGAGGCCAATATCAGTGTTGAGCAACACTCACAGCCTCAAAAACAAGTTTTAGGCCCCATTAACATGCCACACGGCCTGGATACATGCCCATGTCCTCTGCCTGTGTGGTTCTAAACCATAAATAGTGAGTTACACAGCCTGGACACATGCCCGTATCCCTGCCCGAGTGACTCACACGGCTTGGGTACACGCCCATGTCCTTGGTCGTATGGTCTTGAGCCACAAACAGTGAGTTACACGGCCCAGACACATGCCTGTGTCCGTTACCCGTGTGAACCCTAAACTAATATGGCCACACACGGCCTGGACACACGCCCGTGTGGCCCCAAATTGATAAATAGTGAGTTACACGGTCGAGACACACGCACATGTCCATTGCCCATGTGAACCTTGCACTAATATAGCCGCACATGGCCTGAACACATGCCCATGTGCCCCCAAATCGATAAACAACAAGTTACACGGCCCACCACATGGCCTAGCACATGATCGTGTGGCTCACACGGCCTGGACACACTCCCGTGTGGTTGGCTGTGTAGCATTAACAGCCACATTTTTTGGCAACTGAAACTTGCAAAGTTTAAGGTTTTCGGCATACATCTGGAGAGATTTCAAAGCAACAACAACGAGGAGAGTCTCTGAAGCCTAAAACAACCATCTAATAACTCAATCAACCAACTTTATCGATAATAACGCACATTTTACATAGAATACTATATGTCAAAGGTTTTGACACGAAACCTTCAATGAAATCAAACATAAAGGAAAGTCAACAATGGTAACTCGATTTTTCGAGTTATGGTTTCCTACTCCCGACGCCCTCGCCTAAGAGGAAACCAAGCGATTAATTATCAAAGATTACACAATGCACTTGAGATGCCCAATTCAGAACATAAACCCCATAATTTAACGAATTGACAGTGAAACTTTCTTACTAACCTTTCAATTAATACAATTAACGGCATATAACTTCGTCTAGACCCGTACTTACTTACGACCGTGATCAAAATAAAGAAGAAAATTAAAGAATCAAAAAGAAAAGAAAAAGGAAATAGGAAAAGGAAAAAATAAAATAAACGAACAGTGACAACAAGGAACGAATGGAAGATGAAGAAAATTTTAATTCTTAATAACTTCCAGTCAGATACTAGCATTTAGCAAAAAGAATGTTCCCTATCGCATACCCTGGGATTAGAACTCAAAACCAGTTAGAATACAAACATATGCTTAACCAGTAAACCAACAAGCTCATTCTTGTCATAGGTTTACACTGAATTGAACTTAACTACATAACATATGGACAAGGGTTGTTTTAAAAAAATAATAAAACTGTTAACAATGCGACTCGAACTCCAAACCCTAATCACAAAAATAGAGCACACAACCACAGATATAGAGACCTAATTACTTCTAATTCTCACAATTAAATTCTCAACATTTTGGGGTGTTACGGGTACGATAACTCGACATTTACTTGTCAGTTTATTACTTGTTGCGATTGTGTACACTTGCACATTTCCATCGTTCCAATAAGAAAGAAAGATATACAATAGAACCCCTTAAAGAACAAGCTTAAATAAACTTCCACCAACAATCTCGAAGAAAATTGAGTTGAAAAATTTTCTAAAAGAAACAAGAAAATATTTCTTGCAAAGGCGAAGAACACAAATAGTACTTTTATTTAAATAAAAGTTTGGCCTTTTTATGATGGCTGACTACCCCTTTTTATACAAAAAATAAGCTGATAAAAAAGAAAAACAAAACCCTAAAAACTTGTCTAAAAAATGTGTATAGCTAAGATAAAAAAAATACCTGAAATATACCCTAAAAATATGGGCAACTATGAAAGGTAAATTTTTCTTCCTAAGAACTTGAGGAAAGAAAAGACTAAATGAATGTGGTCAGCTTTATGGGAGTTTTGCATGGACCAAATTTACAAGATAAAAAATTAACTCGGGCTTACAAACAATAAACTTCTTAATTAGGCAATCGACAAATTAGGCAAAAAATAAAACAAATAAAATTTCAAGTGATCCAAAAAGGCTAATCCGAAAGAGAGTCTTCATTTGGGCAACTCACTTCAATTCCAAGCTTAAAAATAACTTCCAACCAGGTTTACCTTTGAGGCTTGCGTCCATGGGCCAAGTCTACCTCATAATAGAGTCTTGAATGTTTAAACCCTCAAAACCATTTCATTGAAGGTCTCTTGCCATGAAATATTGGACCAATACATTAAATTGGGCTCTAATTTGTTTGGACTTAGAGTGAGTAATTGGACCTTGAGGAAAATTAAGCCAATCACATCCATGTACTTGAAATTGGTACTTGATGATTGCATCATTCCCTTCTTCCTCAAAAGAATTTGGGAGAGAGATCAGTTACATTAAAAGAACTCATATTATACTAATCAAGCAAGTCAATCTTATTGGCATTGTCATTGATGCGTTCCATGCCTTAGAAAGGCTCATCTCTTCTTAGTTCCAACATTGATTTATGTTCATTTAGAAATCATTCTTTCCTTATATAGACCTAAACCCAATCAGTAGGTTCATATATCACTTATTTGCACCCCTATTAGCCTTGTTGGCCTTAGATTGATTTGTCTTTTCAATAAATTGTGGTTTTTTTCGTGAATCATCTTGACCAACTCTGCGTTCATTTCCCCATCTAAGTTAGAGATTTCTTGAATAGGTAAAGGCATAAAATCAGTGTCAATTAGTAATTTAAACCATAAATAAGTTTGAAAGGTGAATAACTAGTAGATGAATGAATTTAACGATTGTCTATGAATTCTATAATGGATAGACACCCTTCTCAATGTTTAAGATTCTTACCTACAACAGCGTAGAGTAAAGCGCTTAAGATACGATTGATCACTTCAGTTTGGCCATTGGCTTGGGGTGGAAAGTAGTTGAATACAATAATTTTGTGCCAATCTTACCCCGTAAGGCTTTCCAAAAATGACTAAGGAATTTGAAGTCATGGTTATAAACTACGGTGCAAGGAATTCCATGAAGACACACCCACCTCACAAAAAATTAAATCAGCCACATAGGTTGCATCATCAATTTTGTGGAAAGGTATGAAGTGAGTCATCTTTGAGAACATATCAATGAAAACATAGATACTATATTGGCTCTTTTTTAGTTTGTAGAAAACCCAATACAAAATCCATTGATAAGTCAGTCCAAGGTGCAGTAAGAATAGGTAATGGTGTATACAAGTCGTAAGGCATTACCTTTGATTTAGCTTGTTTATAAGCTATGCATCAAGCAAAAACCTTTTAGACATCATTGTGCATAAGTGGCCAAAAGAAATGTTCTTGCAGGACTTGTAAATTTTTAGTGGCACCAAAATGTCCCATTAAGCCTTCACTGTGGCCTTTACAAACAAGTAACTCTCGAAGTGAGCATTGAAGTACACACAACCTGCTGTTTTGAAATAAGAATCCTTCTACAAGATAAAATTTATCAAAAAAATTTTATACATTAATTATAAATTGAATGAAAGTCAACATGATTTAGATAGATATATTTAAGATGTTCAAAGCCTAACACTTTGGCATTCAAAGTAGTAACTGATTTGCAACAAATTGATGTGTCAAATTAGGACTCGTTTGTCACTTAACGAGCTTGTTTTCAAGTGTTTTTAATGTCTTTTTAGTAGTTTTATGTAATTTTAGCTTTTACAATTATATTTTTAAAATCATCTCTTTTTTTTTCTTATTTTTTGATCCAAAATGGACAATTGTGCCATTGGGGACCCTAACGGTTGATTAAGTGTTGTAAGGAGCCATCAAAGGCCCGAACATGAATGAAAACATTGACTAAAGGGGGTATCGTGACATCGAAGCATGAAAGTCACAACACCTCTGATAAGCTCAAATTGAAGATAAAAAAGGACCATCTACAGTGATATTACGACACCTACCCTGGGTATCGCAACATCTAACTAAAGCACCCTGTCGTGTGGGGACAAAAATGACATTAGGGGTAGAGTTTGTCCACCCAAAGCACCAATCAAGAGCCAGCATTTAAGGGCATTTTAGGTAACATTTTTGGTTCAGAAATAAGCTATTAAAAGCCACTCTTAGTTGAGAAAAAGAGGAGACAGTAGTTTTAGGTTACAAAGTTCTCTAGTTTCAAGGTTTCTTTCATCTTTTAGCTTAGGAGTATGGTAGTTTTCTTTGCTATAGTTTTAAGGTTTTAGCTTATATTTATTTCTGGTATTATTTAGTTTCATAGTTGTTAGTTAGTTTAGTTTTTGTTGCAGCTTAGTTTTATTTACATGTTAAAGACTTTAAACTTAGTTGTAATCACGCTTTAATCTTTGAGTTAATGATTTTTGAGCTTTCTTTCTTTTCATCTGTTAAAGCTCTCATCTTTAGTTTTCTTGTTTCTTTATATTTGTGTTAGTTTCTTTTCATTTAAGTTTATCAAGTTAAAAATCAAAGCTTTCATCTTTTTGTTCAAGTTTATGTTAATGGCTTCCATAGTTGTTTCTTTCATGTTTGTTAGCTTTAATATGGTAATGGGTAACTGAACCCAAGGGGGTTGGTTGTTGGAGATGTGGGTAAGCCGATTTTTGGACAATGGACTAAATCGAATAGATTAAAAACTTAGGAATTGACGCCCCTAAGGGAATATCTGGGCAAGTGAGACTGGAAGATAATCTTGTTGCGCACTTGTGTATTAGTCCAGGATTAACCGGTGAGATCAAAACATAAATTGAAAGTAATTCGTCTAAGTCGGTAAAATTGAGATCAGAAAGTAAAATGGAGCCACTTAGTAATTTAAGCGATTTAATTCCCTTTTCGAAGACATGTACACCACATCAGAATCAACCAACAACCATTAGTTATTTAATGTGTAACTTCTTTGTTTTGTGTTTTTTACAATAGGCCCAAAACTAGCCTAAATTAAAAATCCAACCCGAGTAAAAAAAACCACGAAACGTTCCCCCTTTCTTTCTTCTTTTTCCCATTTTTTCTTCTTCTCCATTTCCCCAAATAAACCATAAACTCTATTAAAAAACCCTTACCTTTCTTCACGCCGCTGCCGCCAACCACCGTCGTTCGCCTCTACTTCCTCACGCCCAAACAACCCCACGTACCACCACACTTACTCGACACCAATTATTGCTGATCCGCGAGAACCGTCGCAAGTTTTTCATTTCTCTCCTTGAAAAGTTATAAAAGTAACATATTTTAATTTCATTCTTAATGCATTTTTGGATGATTAATTATGCAAATTAGTGAATTTGATGCTCCTAATCCTTTAAATTTATGTTTCTATACTTAGGAGAGCATTTGGGAGCGAAAGGAGCAAAAAATGAGCCAAAATCGAACAAATAGAGCTATTTTCAAGAGCCACACGGGCTGGACACATGCCCGTGTGCCAGCCCGTGTCGATTTCGCACCCTATTTTCCAAATACACAGAAAAACACAATTTTTAGGTTTTATGAGCATTTTAAAATCTATAAATATCGATTAGAAAAAGACATAAGAGAGCCATTAGAGAAGATCGAAGAAAACACTCGAAGAATACCATCGGAGCCAACTTAGAAGTAGATCTCCTTTTTAATTTCTTTCAAAGTTTTTATGAGTTTCTTTATGTCTTGTAGTTATTCTGACTTTGAGCTCTTTTCATTCAAGATTATGAACTAATTCCCTAAATACCTAGGGAGGATGAAACTATGACGAATTCTATTATTTAATTTCTGATTTACATGATAAATATTTGATTCTTGTTCTCAATTATGTGTGCTTATTTCTTGTTTTCATATTTCCCAGATATTAATTCATGTTTAATATGCTTAATTCAATGGAGCAAAAGTCTCTATTTAAGATTAGATCTAGTGTAATTGAGTGGAGTTGCATGCAATCTTAGTAATAGGACGACATAAATCCACCGGGCTAGAGTCAAATCTAATAGGGGAATCCATAGATCAAGTTAAAGTGACAATAGAGGTTTTAATTACAAAGAGATTTCAATTAATTAACCTAGAGTCAGTTGTTCTTACTATCGAAAGAGATATTAACATAATTTAGGGATTTCTACGAATCAAGAGATCGAGTGAATAAATCGTTTAAATCAGATTAATAATAATAGAAGGAGTCTAGGTGGAATCTTTCCTAGGTATTGTCTCTCTCATTAGTTATCTTTTGATTATTTTCCTGATTCGTTCTCTGTTGCATTCTTAGTTAAATTAGTTTAGTAATTTTAGATTAAAACTCATCACTCCAAATTGTAGGCTAAATAATAAGAAAACGGTAATTACTAATGCTTTTAGTCCTCGTGGATATGATATCTCTACTCACTGTAGCCATACTATTGTCCAATAGGTGCGCTTGCCTTTTTCGTATTTATAGTTAGCTCAATGACCACCAAGTTTTTAGTGCCATTGTCGGGGACTAAAATATTAGGAACACTTTATTTTTATTAATTTATCCATTTTTATTTTATTTTTTATTTTTGTATTTAGTTTAATTTTTACATTCTAGTTTTTCTTTTATTTGCTTTTGGCAAGTTCTTTTGGTTTACGACTACAAGAAACCCGTCAGGACCATTACTATTTGATAGCGAAATTTAAAGTACTGCTTGTAGAAATCGTAGAGAAGCAAGGCAGATTCGAATAAATTTAGCAGACGAACAAGAGGACATTATTATTACTGAGGAGATGGACGATAACCAGAATATTCAACTACCTCCTGCAGCAGCTCATGTTCCTCGTACTATGTACGATTATACCAAGCCCACTCTAACTGGGGTTGAATCGAGTATTATGAGACCCACCATTGATGCAAATAATTTTGAACTAAAGCCGAACACTATTCAAATGGTACAACAGTTTGATCAATTCGATGGTTTGTAAGATGAAGATCCAAATACTCATTTGGCCAATTTCCTAGAAATTTGCGATACTTTCAAAATTAATGGCGCCACTGATTACGTCTTCATTTACGGTTATTCCCTTTCTCATTGAGGAAAAAAGGTAAACAGTGGTTAAACTCTTTACCACGAGGTTCCATCACTATATGGGCTCAAATGACCGAAAAGTTCCTTTTAAAGTACTTTCCACCGACAAAAATAGCGAAGTTGAGGAATGATATCTCCTCTTTTACCCAGATTGATTTTGAAACCTTATATGATACATGAGAGAGATATAGGGGTTTATTGAGAAGGTTCCCTCACCATGGGTTACAAGTTCAAACCTTCTACAACGATTTGAATCCCTTAACTAGACAATTAATTGACTCAGCAGTCAATGGAACATTGAACAATAAAACACCCGAAGCGGCTTATAAATTTATAGAGGAGATGGCACTGAATAATTATCAATGGTAAGTCATGAGGACAAAGCCGATGAAAGCATTCGATGTCTTTCATTTAGATGAAGTCACCATGTTATCCTACCAGGTAGATTTGCTTAATAAGAAAATTAGTTGTTTATAAATTTCTACGTAGGTACATCTGGTGATGCAATACAATACAAATGGAGGTGGAATGAGTAATCCAGAATGTTTACCCTTCGTTCTTAGCATAGAGAACGAACAAATAAATTATATGGGTAATAATTCTAGGCCTTAAAATAACCCGTATAGTAATAACTATAATGTAGGATGGAAGAACCACCCCAATTTCTCTTGGGGTGGTCAAGGAAACCAGAGAGCACAACCCCCTCTAGGCTTCCAAAACCACCTTATCAGCAAGAAAAGAAGCTGAACCTTAAAGAGATGTTTACAAAGTTTATCTCGATGTAAGAAACATGTTTTCAAAATACTAAGCAACACTGAAAATCAACAAGCATCGATTCAAGGACTCGAGAACCAAATAGGTCAGCTTGCTAAGTTAATTTCAGAAAGACCACAAGGTAGTCTGCCCAGCAATACTGAAACTAACCTAAGGGAGCAGCTTCATAAAATTACTATTCAAGATGAAGAAGGGTTAGTTAAATCTGAACAAAAATCGAGGCAAGAAATTATGGTAAATAATGATAAGGTTGAGGTAAGCCAAAAAGAGCAAAAGTCGATTGCCAAAGAATATAAACCTCGAGTACCATATCCTAAAGCGACGAAGAGAGACTACACGAATGAATAATTTGGTAAATTTCTTAAACTCTTTAAAAAATTACATATTAACTTATCGTTTGTTGAAGCTCTTTCGCAAATGTCCAATTATGTCAAATTTTTAAAAGAGTTGTTAGCAAACAAATAGAAGTTAGATGATTCACTGACTGTGGAACTCAATGCAGTTTGCTCAGCCATCTTACAAAATAAACTACCTAACAAACTGAAAGATCCAGTGAGTTTTACTATTCCTTATTTAATTGGTAGTTTAAATACTGGTAATGTTTTGGCTGATTTAGGGGCTAGTATTAATGTCATGCCGTATAAAATGTTTAAACAACTAGGTCTTAAGAAACCTAAACAAACTAGGATGAGTATTCAATTAGCAAATAGAACCATTAGATATCCTAGGGGTGTTATTGAGGATGTGCTTGTTAAAATCAATAAATTCATATTCCCCATTGACTTTGTTGTGTTGGACATAGATAAGGGTAGTGAGGTACCTTTAATTTTAAGACGACCCTTTTTAACAACTGCTAGTGTCATGGGGCTAGACCTTTCATCTCACAATCCGTGCTGCCTTAGGCGATTTGCTCGTCCAAACTCGCCTAAGTCAGCCTTTTCTTGAGTGAGGATTCCTTAAGAACTCCTCTAAGGCACCAATTGTAGAGCGAAAGCAAACTTATGCCAAAAGAAACAAACAAAAAGAACAACAGAAAGAGCGCCCGCAAAGTGTTTGAGTAAATGCTCTCAGAATTCTATTACTTTTAAGAATTCTCTCATACAATGGATGGATTACAAGTGAGGGGGAAGCTCTCTATTTATAGTTGAGCTCCCCCAAAACCGACGGACAAGATTAGTTTACATCGACGGATGAGATTGACCATATCCCTTGATTTTAGGGATTTACAAGATATGCCATATCAAATTCTATCTAATTTTTACAAAGATATGATTCTCTCTATCTTCTAAGATTAGTTACCATATCAGCCTAAGTTGTCATATCTTCGCTATCGGGCCAACCAGGCTTCAATCTAATAGGCCTCTCTAACAGTTCCTTGAATCAGGCCAGTTCATGTGGGCTAACTGATCCCCATCTTATCGACAGACCTCCATGGGGAACACTTTGTGACATGGTCACGGGCTTTGCATTCTGACCCGTGACACTAAGACTATTATAGATGTTGGTATGAGTGAATTAGTACTTCGTGTAGGTGACGAAATGATTACTCTCCGAGCTCGTGATTCTGTGAGAACATCTAGTGATCGAGATGATTTTAAATTTTCTGTTAATGTTAGTGACCACGTAGCTCAACCTTCTTGGCAGGAAACCCCTCGAGAAAATGTAATGGAGCCATGTTTCAATCAATGTGACAGAAACAAAATGACTTATAAAGAATGAATGTTACAAATTGATGAACTAGATGAATGGCGAACACATGTTAAGAAGAAACCGAAAAATACGATGAAGAGCCAAAGCGACGCCATGATAAGCATATGAACGGGATGAACTAATTTAAAGTTGGGGACAAGGTACTGTTGGACAAAACGGATCCACAAATTGGCTCTTCAGAGCTTGATGCAAACGGATCAAACCCATTTTCGGTACTGAATGTCTTCTCCTATGGTACAATCGAGGTAACTCATTCTGAATTCGGCACATTTAAGGTAAACAATACTCGACTTAAACCTTATCTTGGTAGAATAATTGATAGCGAGAAAGAGGAGCCTTGGCTCCGTAAACCACTGTAATCGTGCGCACTAGGTAAGTCAATCTTAGACTCTAAATAAGTGTTTCTCAGGTGGCAACCCGAGTTTCTAACATTCTGCTAATTCTTTTAACTTTATTTCATGTTATTTTCAAATTAATTAAATTAAATTTAAAAAATTTTAAAAATAAAAAAATTGACCCATATGGCCTGGAAACACGGGCATGTCCCAGGCCGTGTGTACGGCATTTGACAATGAATTACACGGCCTGGTGACATGGCCATGTGACCCACACTTCCTGGACACACGGGTGTGTCCTTAGTTATGTGAGTCCTGGACTTATTTTTCAAAATTTTAAAGGTTACATAGCATAAGGTGACCCACACAGCCAGGAAACTCGGTCGTGTGGCACACAAGGCCTGGACACACGGACGTGTCCTAAGCTGTGTGAGTATTGGAGCTAATTTTTTCAATTTTAATTCAAGTCAAAGAGTTATACGGTCAAGAGACACGTATAGTGTCATTTCGTATTATCATTTTTTATCTGATATCATTTACCAAGTTCATATTTTATAATCCCTATTAATCAGACTCGGAATTAAAACAAATACACGGATCAACCAACCAAGACACCAATCTATCATCACAGTGCATCATCGAATAAACTGAAGTAAATATACTGGCACATATAGTGCATACTGGTACACAAAGTGCATACTGCCACATAGTGCATAAACTCATACACAATTTAATCCTATGGCATGTCAACTATTGGATCTAGTGCCCTAAGTGTAGTATTTTCATCTAAGTACACTTGTAATTTTTTCAAACAAATTGATTAACAAAACAACTTCATTAACTACATTAATATCCTTTATATAACTGTCCTCACATGGTTTTTTCATGCAAAGCAAAATGGCAGAAAATGTTGCTCACTAGTTGTCCAATGTTTAAAAAATACTAAGAGGTATTACGTGGTCGGATTGTAATACATAAAGATAGCCTATATTAGTAGAAGAACCTAAACATGTCCTTAGTCTAATCAGAAATGAGAAAATCGATTGAAAGACTACTATGACATCTATCAAGTCCAATTGGGGAGCTGTTTTGTCTTGGGCATTGACCGCGGCCAAACATGCGAATGTTTAACTAAAAAATACTATATATGAAATTAAAGCAGTGGTGTCCACAAGTATACATGCCAAATTGTAATATAGTATTGTGTTACAACGGAACATAGGGAAGTATTCCAAGAATCATACTCAAGGAAGGATGAATTAAATCTATTGAAAACCTCTTTACAATAAGAAGTCTAAATAGTAATAACCAAATTCTATATTACAATAAATCATAAAAGAGATAAATATCAGAAACTAAATAATTAAAATAAATAAACAATAAAATAAACAAATAACTAAACCAATTAAATCAATCAAGAATATTAACTCATTTTAAGGGTTGTAATTAACTTCCGATTTGGGTTTTAGGGTGAATTAGCTGTTAACTAACCAATTATTACCTCTCGGCCTCTAAATAATTAATTATGTAACACCCCTTACCCGTAATCCATGTCGGAACCGAGCCCGAGGCATTACAGGATTAAAATCTGATCGCCACTTAGGCTCATCGATTACTCTCTTAAGTCACCTCTACAACCTCAATCTCAACTTACGAGCCTCACTCATACACACAAGACTCTCGAGACCCTATCAGAAACTTTTACGATTTTACAAATTTTCCACCTAAACAGGGACTACACGCCCATGTAAGGTGAGACACGCCCGTGTAAGGTCACACACGCCCATGCCCTCAACCCGTGCATGAAAACCCAAGCATTCTACCAATGCTCCACGACTAGGGCACACACCCGTGCTCACCACCCATGGTGAAAACTGACTACACCACACGGCCTGAAGTCTAGACACACGCTCGTGTGGTTAGCCCATGGCCTATACTACTCAAATCTATCAAAGAGACAGGGCCAAGGCACACGCCTGTGGGCTAGCCGTGTGTCACACATGGCCTAAACACATGCCCGTGTGTCTATCCACATGGACAAGAACAAAGTTATGTGCTAAGCTCTTCTCACCCCTCAAGTTCGTATAATATATACTCAAACAACACATCAATAATCAATTCAAATTCAAACACAATCTCACATGGATAACTACATCTTTTCATATAATAAAGTAGCCAACAAATATGGCATTATACAAAATAGATTCTCCATCTATAGGCTAACACATCTTAGCCATTACAACAAAATTCACTAACTTCTCTAACTCCTATACATGCCATATACAAAACATTTAGTCTAATGTACCAGAGTGAGCTGATAGTATGGGCGATCTTCCGATTATTCCACGTATCTTGATTCAACCCTCTTTCTCTATAAGACAAGGGAAAAGAAAAGGAGTAAGCCTTGATCTAAGTTTACACATAAACAATTTAAGCATTCTAGTATAAACTAAACAATAATAAGCATTATACTACCAAATAAATTCACATCCACAATTATGCTTACTCTTTCTATCCCTTACCACATTTCCAACACATCATGAGTCCTATACTCATAATCATTGACATGCACCCCTGCACCCAATACCACATTTACTCGAAAATACAACACATCATTTTATCACACTAATACGTCCACACAACTAAATTACTCGGTGGTTCGCACTCAGCCCACCACAATTAGATAATAAGGTAGTATCGCACATAGCCTACCAAGAAGTACTCATAGTGGTTTTGCACATAGCCCACTAAATAATATACTTAACTATGGTATCGTACACAGCCCATAGTTGTTAAGTATTAAGGTGGTATCGCACTTAGCCCACCATCAAATATTATCGCTACACATTCACATATCTACTTACTCATTCATTCATTCATGATATCTACCACATTCATTCCACTTGAACCACATAGGTTCTCAATCATTCTCATTCATTCTCATTCATGCTACACACTAGCTAGCATTAAGAACGTATAAGTATAACGCATTGATTACAAATAAACTTACCTCAGTACCCAAAATGTATAAAGATGTGCAATTTAGTCCACCACCTTGCTCTTGCCTCGGTTTCGATCTGGGCTTCGTCTTTCTTGATCTATAATGATAAATCAACTCATTCAATACACACATTGACTAAATTGACCATTATCTCATATTTTACACATTTGACCCAAGGCTCGTAAAGTGATTTTAATTCAACTTTCTAGCCTTTCATGCATAGCCGAATCATTTACTCAACTAAAACAATCATCAATTCTCACTAAATCCCACATGTATGACCAATCTCAAGACTTTCACAAACTAGTCCCTACATGCATTTTTCATGAAATTCTCTCAGCAAAAGATGTTTCTACTACATCAAGATTTCATATTCTTCCATAAAACATCAAAATACATGCATGTCATACATGGGTACATTTTTTAACATCCATTTTAGCTCAACATATAGCTAAAAATAGCTTACTCATGCTACTAGGACTTCAAAAATACAAAAAATATCAAAAACAGAGCTAGAATACACTTACTAGCTAGCTTGAAAAGTTGAAGAGCCCTAACAATGGCTTCTCTCAATTTTCGGCAGCCTTGGGGAAGAAGATGAATAAAAATTCTATCTTGTTTTTCCCATTTTAATCATTTAATTGATAAATGACAAAAATGCCCTTTTGTCCAACTTTCAAATTTTAACCTATTCATGCCCAATTTTTTCCAAAAATTAGAATTTGGGAAAATTACTATTTAAGGACCTCCAATTGATATTCTAAAGCTATTTCATACAAATAACTTTTAGAATACCACATTTTACAACTTTTGCAATTTAGTCCTTTTTCGACAATTCAACCGCAATTTGACAAAATTGCTTTATGAAACTTTCACACTAACATGCAAACATGGCATAGACCTCAAAAACTCATACATATACCTCAGACTTGTGGTCTCACACCACTATTTCGACTAGGCCCTAAATCGGGATGTTACAAATTAATTGATTGATACTCACTTATCTTTCGACCTCACTTTCTCAACCAAGATAAATTATTATTTACTCGGCAAACTTATCTCCCGACCTTGTTTAACCTTTGATTACTTCCTAGGGTTGTCAAGCCTAAGGTTTAAGAACGCGTAATTTATACTAACTAATTTTATAGGAAACCCTTAATCCTCCGTTAATCACTTCCCCATCCACTTATTAATCTCCCCTAAGGGAATTAGCTACTCATGGTATTCGTAATCCCAAACTCAATTGATATAAATAGGTAAATAACACAAAATAAATCGAAAGAGAAAAGGGATATAGAATAATCCATATTTGTATCGATTAAGAGCAGAATAGCGAATCTCTCGATTAGGATAACGAATCTCGTCACTTGTAAATAAAATTAAATTAAATAACTTCGATTGAATAAAAGAAATCTTGGATCTAAATCGATTCCAAGAGAAAAGAATAAATCATTTAAAAAAATAAGAGAAAACTAAATCAAAATCCTACTCCTAAACTACGAGGGTTTTTGGATGCGTCTAAGACGACTTAGTTACATCAAACCCCTAAGGTCTTATTTATAGAAGTGTTAGCAGCCTGAATGATGTCTTCATCACGTCCTAGGTCTTCGTATAATTTTGATTGTGTAAATAAAAATATCCTCGAAAAGCTTGGGCTCCACGTTGGTCCTATATCGCGCCATCACAAGCTATGGCATGACACAACACTAAAATTATGTGTTCTTGAGTTCATGTCGTACTTTAGCGGCTCGAGAAGCTTGTGCATCACTCATCCGAAGTTCCTACATCTATTGGGCCTTAAATTCAGCATCTTGTGCACTCAAATTAACAGATTAAAACTACCTAAGGCCTATTTTGGCCTAATAAGTCACTAACACTTACAAAATGTGTTAAAAACATTTAGGCTCCGTTTGGTAACTCGTAAAAGCTTTTCCATAAAAGCTTTTCAAGCTTTTCTAGTGTTTGGTAGGCTGTAAATAATTTTCAAAACATGGGAAAATGAAAGTCTTTTTTTAGGAAAATGCCTTACCCTTTTGAATTCGGTAAGACATTTTCCGGAAAATGTCGCCTTCTTCTCCCCTTTCCCTTCCCTTTCCCCTTCCCCTTCCCCTTGGGTTGAAAAACAGTTTGGTCAAGGACCTTTTTCGGTTCCTCCTTCATCCAGGTAGGGCTTCTTCTTCTTCTGTTCTTCATTCCTTTTCCTTCTTCCATTCTTCATCTTCTCTTCCAGGTAAAAGCCAGTCGCATATCTTCTCTTCACAGCATATTCTATTTCGTTTCCTTTCTTTCTCAAGCAAATCTACCATGAATTCTTCGTTGGGTCTTGTGATGATCGTTCTTTGATTTCTAATATTTTTATTTTTATGAATTATGCTGTTTGTCATCAAATTGAGAGAAAGTGTAGTAGCTGATGAAGATATGAGAATGCTTCTCTCATTGCTTAAAATAGCTTGTCAGCATTATGGAAAACTTCAGTCTTCTTTCGGTTCTGACACTCAATTGAAGGTAAATACATCTATTGTAATTTTAACCTTCTTTTTTTATTAACAATGAGGTTTCACTTTCCTTAAAAGTTTTCACTTTCGTTTTAATTGTATCTTGTAAAGATGCTTGTCATTTTTCTTTTCATTCAATCTAATGGTCTTAGGCTTTCTCGCTTACAACTCAAGAAATAACTATTTATTGGAGGTTTTTTCATATACAATGAAGTGAGACTGTTTTTGTTCTTCTCTGCTTTCTTTTGTGTGTTATATTGTATTTCATTCTTATTGGCATGCACCCATTTATAAGAGATCGATATCCGAATCGTAGATTGCTAAACTCTTTGCATCTACAAAGAGGAAGGACGATCTTATGGTGCTCTTAGCCATCGCTTGCGCTATTGTCTTCGAAGGACATGTTGGGTATGCCATCAACTATACTTCACTATTTTTATCATTATAGACTGCTTTGTCTTATTTTTTCGATTATTTTAATATATGTTATAGGCAACCGCAATTGAGGTGCGAGAATCTTTTGGTTTTGGCGAGAAAGAAAGAGGTTTCTACACGTACTACATGAGATCGATTGTGGGGACTGCACTTGTTCTCGCGTCGCAACTTGGTGAACAGTTTGTTTTTTTGTTCATTAAATTTTCTATGACATATTCTTATTTTCATGTTGAGGAAGGTTTGACTGAAGCTACAATCTCTCTTTTTTACCATTGGTTCTTGGCGGTTACTTTGGGTCATTGTAGTTCTACATTGTTACTTTTGTTTCATCTAAAATTTTATTTGACCACATGTTTTTTCTCATGTGACGTCCATATGTTTGAAGTCAAATTAATAGGAATAATTTTGCTGTAACCTATAAGCAGCTGAATTCCCTTGCTTCTCCTTTTTTATGGGCAGGTAAGGACTAATTTAATGATTGATGATTAGGAAGAGAATTTGACCGTAATAACTGAAAATAGAACCAAAGACGATGAGCTTGTAATTATCCATCTTGGAGATTGCCTGTGGAAGGAAAGGAATGAGGTACATTAATGTCCATTCTAGCCTCATTTTCTCACTTTTGGATAGCACACTTACATATTTTTTTATCCTTAATGTTTATAAAATGCCTCTTACTCGAGAGTTCTAATCTAGATAACTTGCAACACACGTCATTATTTAGTTGCGAAGCAAACTTTAAGTCATATTCGGTAGTGCTAGACTTTGTCTTATTAGAGCGGAACCATCTGGAAGTTTCCGAACTTATGTTAGTCCGAGGGCTATCCAGTCTTGCTCAAATTTTTTTGGTCCTTAATCATTGTGTAATTAGCTATATGTCAAGCATGGTATTGGTACTTTAGCATGTTTACTAGAGTTTATCCCCCTCTTTATGATTGTTTTACTCTGTGTAGTTGAGGATGTTTTTTCCTAGTTGGGGGAAATGTAAATGGAATATCAATCTTCATGAGTATGCATTCTCTGCATCTCTCTCTTTGTGAAATTTGTATAGTTTTTTATTTCTATGGTAAATTCATCTCTTGAAACTGATTGTATATAATGCCAAATCCCAGTTGTTCATGGATGGGCAAGGTTCTAATTTTTTAGTGTGTAATTTTTTATGGATCGTTAGGTGATAGTTGGTCCTTTGGCGATATAATGAAATGCACGTCTGAGTGAATTCACTAGCTAAATTTTTTATGATCAATGTTGCAAACTTTTGCTTCTAAAGATGCTTGCAGTGGGAATTTTTGTTGTTAGACTCCTGTGACTTCTTTTATGACTCTTCAATAGTCTGATCTGATATTGCTAACATGCTTATTTGAAGCTATGAAGTTAATCTACATTGAAAGGTGTGGTTGTTAGTATGATACGTTTGTTCATAAAAAAATTGACCTATATTAAACTTAGGTTACTATTTAAGTTTTGAGTATAGTTTTGGCACAGCATGCAACATATTAATTTTGCACCATGCATCTCGTGTAATTATATGTTATTTTTGGTCTTACTAACCTGGATTATTTTAACAGTTTGTATCATTGTGCATCCATCAGTTAGTGTTGATTGTTCGGTACTACATGATTGCTATGAATCATTTGCAATGTATTGCTTTAGAAGATACCTTGTTGCTTGCTTGGGTATGTTCATTTCAAAGACCTTGAACTTCAAATAAAGATTTTATTTCTTATCTCTAGATCAGCCTTGCACGATATTTCATTTAGTTTACAGTTTCTGTGGTGAAATTGTCTTTGTTATTTGCTTTGCTTATGCCCTTGAATCTGAATTTTGGACACCCATATATTATTTTCAATGTCATTGAATAGTCATTTCAACACTCTGCTTTTTCATGTCTTTACTTTTTAAGAATATATAGGCTCTTCTGATGTCTAACATACCATAATCATAATTCCCCTTAATGCACTAAAAGGAATATGTACTACTTTGTTAGTAAGCAAGGTACAGGATGTTATTGGACTTTGGCCAGCAATGCAATAGGAAACCAGAGAGCAAGTCCGACATCTGAGACAAACATCCAAGCTGAACCAGAGAAGTAGCAGCATTTTGTTTATTTTGTTCATTTGTAACTTGATTTAGTTCCAATGTAATTTATACTTAAAGTTAGTAGGAGTAGTTGTTGATTTATGTTTGATGTTATAGCTGGTATTTCCGCTACATTTTGTGTGTAATTCTAGCTAGGCTTTATTCATGTATTAGTGGGAACAATTATACATTAGGTAACTGCCATATTTCATTGTAACATAAATGCTTCTCAAGTCAATGAAAAAGATCTGATTTTTGGAGATCAAATTCAGTTTTCTTCTTGTTTAAACTTCTTTACATTCGTTTTTCTTTTTCTCCTTAGTTTTCTGCTAAAAAAACAAACACATGTAATCCGGACTACTTATGTATATGGCATATTGCTTATTCAAGTAATGAAGTTAATCTTTACATCAGCCAGGTTACTTGCTTCTGTTTTCTTCCTCTGCTGTCAAAACCCCAACAAATGTGATTTGCAGCTCTTCCCTTTAGCATTGATGACCAGCTCAAGGCTCGACATTGCACGTTCTACATGGTGGCCATAGGCTGTTTTAGTTACTAGCCAATAGTTGGTTTTAGTTTTAAAGTTATTTGGTGCTAGAAATGTCTTGCATTGAGTTACTGATGACAAATATTTGAAATAACATGCATTAAGACGCACAGACATTGAGAAAAAGGGTAATTCATTCAAGAGATTTGAAAGAAGAATGGATAGTTCTATACTTATGTCAAACTTATATATACATGCTTTTTTTTTCTTCATGTATTTGGCATTATGGATCTATTTGTCAGAATTCATAAATTAATTATATATTTATATATATATAAATATAAATTTATTAATATATGTAAAACGACTTTTCCGAAAATATTTTTTGAAATCATCAAGCAATGAAAATATTTTATGATTCATCCAAACACCAGAAAAGGAAATCATTTTTAGAAAAGTAAATTATTTTCCAGAAATCATTTTCCGAAAAACATTTTACTGGCAAACAGACGGAGCCTTATTTTATTAAGTTTTACTACCTAACTACTAATTACTGAAAATACAATAGTTCATGATAAAAGTGCTAGAAAATAAGCTCCTTAAATGTGAAAATATATCAAAATGACTACTGCATTTGACGTCAGGTCAAATACCCTCACACTTAAGTATTAGTTTGCCCTCGAGCAAACAAAACAAAACAAACAAAATAACCTAGAAAAACAAAAACAAACTAAAAACAAGAAATAAACATGCAATGAAAGAAAATGTACTTGAGCTGGCTTGATATAGGAGATTAGATTGAAGAATATTAACAAGAAAATGTAAGTAAACTCATAACTTTAGACTGATATGTAATTGACTTTCAATTTCCAAACTTAAACATATTAGTTCACTAAATTACAAAGGAAACAAATAAAAAGAATATTAAGTATAGGTATCCATCAAAACAATTATACAATTATGTTCAAAAGAATATAGGAAGTAGAAATATCAATCTTTGGTGCAATTTTCATCCAATTAAAACGTTACCTAAGTCACATAGGACTTTTCAACTTATAACGTTTTGCGGCTTAGGTTGGTTCAGAATTCAAGAAGAGGCTCAACAAAACGGCAAAGCACGAAAGTAGTTTAGCACATTATATTATCCCCTATACTTCCCCAAGTGTACATTTAGCTCACTACCTTATATCCATTTCTCTCGCCTTCCTTATTTCTCCACTACTGAGGCCTAGTATAGTATTCATGAGTAAAATCATCGGAGCTCATATTTTTCACAAATGTGAGCGTATTTTTTCCATCTCACTTTGCTTTTATTTTTCTCTCTCTTTTTTTTCTTCAAGATTTTCTCGATTGGCAATTTGCCTTTTTTCTATTTTTTTTCCTACAAGCTCAAAAATCTTGTACTCACTATACCATACAATTCCTTAGTTTCACTCATTTTTTTTCTTTTGAAACCAGTGTAATGTATCTACCTAATCCCTCAATATCAATGGTCGGACGTCTAAATCTATGCAAGGGCTAAGAAAATAAAGGATCAAACAAAATATTCTTTAGGCTTAAGGTTGCATTTTTGGTTCATTAAAGAAATGGATTCAGGCTTTAAAATAGGTACTAGAGAAAATATTTTCAAGATAGCTTTTTGGCTCGAAAAGTTGTCTACCAAACAATGTCTTAAGTCGTCCATAGGTGATTCCATACATAGATTAAATCAGCCAAGTCTATCAATTTTTACAACCTATAATTCAAGTTAACATGCATGTTATTTATATATTTATTTATCATGTGGCATAGTTAACATCTTAAATCTATTCACAATGTAATAAATTGAACTAATTAGTCTATAATTAGATAATTTAGAATCAATTATTATCAAACTAAATTTATAATTTATTCACAAAATCCTATTAAAATGTGTAATAGGCCAATTTTGGCCTGGCCCGAAAAACCCAATAAATAAATATCCAATAATAAACAATCCATTTTAACAATCCAAAACAAAATAAATACAAAAAACCCAATAATGAAAGTCCAGTTTCTTTTTTACAAACACAAACCCAAAATTTCACCCAATACAGAAATGCCTAACCCTAAATTACAAGGCCCAAATGGCCAAAAAATTTTAACATTTTCAGAAACCTTAAGGTTTTTTAGAATCTCCTGGCGCCGCAGCCTCCATGCCAGCCAAGCGTTCGGGTTTCCACGTCACCCCACAAATAGCTTTCTTCCTCCGTACGACGGTTTCACCTGCCAAAAGAAATAACAGAAAATGGCCAGCAAATGTATAGCAGAAATAGAAGGCTTTTGTATTTTCTTTTTTTATTTTATTTTATTATTATTTCGGCTATAAAAGAGGCCGAAGATAATCTATAAAGGGGGACCATTTTTACGAATACAAATCGAAAAAAAACAACAACGAAATCAAATCAAAAAAAGAGGTGATTTCACCTTTCCGAATCTGTTTCTTTCCATTTAGCCACATATATAATAAAAAGGGAGGAAGGATACCCATACCTTGATTCTCCTGAAAAAGAGGTTTTTGGGCTCCGACCGTCGTGCATCGAGGTCGTCGGTGGCGGATCGATGGTGGTCCGGTGATCGGAAATCGCAAGAGGGGAAAACTTCAGAGGGTTTTTTTTTTTTTAAGGGAAGAGGCCAAATGATTTTTTTCTGAAAATATGGGCTTATATAGCCCACTAATACAGCGGCGTTTTTGAGCCCATCTTCAAAGCATAAAATGACGCCGTTTGCCCCTCAAGATCTGCGCGTTGACCCGACCCGCAAGTAGGATCGCGTGTTTTCTAATGGAAGGGATAATTGCACTTTTAGCCCTTCCGCTTTTTTATCATTCTGCAATCAAGTTTCTTTTTGTTTTTAATTTGGCCCCATAATTTATTGCGATTCCAATTGCGCCCTTATTCGAACGACGTCGTTTTGGAGGGCAAGGATTAATTTCCCTTTTGGTCCTTCTTTGTTATTCGCACGTTCAATATGGTCCTTTTCTTTGTATTTATTTCAGATTTGCCCCAAACTTTTGTTCTAAGTTCAATTTAGCCCTTTTTAGTTATTTTTGTAATTTTATTATTGTTATTATTAATTTTAATTATTATTATAATTACCATTATTATTATTATTATCATTATTATTAGTAGTATTATTATTAATTAATTTTAATATTATTACCATTATTTTTATTATTTTTTTATTTTAATAATACTATTACTACTATTGTATTCATTTTATTATTACTTTCCTTACTAATATATTATATTATTATTATATATTATTATTATTATTATTATTATTATTATTATTATTATTATTATTATTATTATTATTATTATGTTTAATTAATTTTGTTTTCATTACTATTATTTCTTTAATATTTATTTACCTATTGTTTGTAAATACATTTATCATATTATTATTTATTGTATTTATATCCTCTTAAATAATTTCCAATTTTAAATCATTAATTATTTGTATTATTATTATTATTATTATTATTATTATTATTATTATTATTTTCATCATCATTAGTACTTTTAAACAACCCAATATTTCTCTATTTCTTTATTCATTAGTAGTTATATTAAATTTTAGTCTTTATTTGTTCATTTACTTTTCTTATTATTTTATATACCACTAGCTTGTTTCATTATTTTATTATTGTTTATCTTTTTATTTTTTTTGCTCTTATTATTGTTATTATTGTTATGAAATAAGCGATTACTCTGCGTTTTAAGATTCGAAAGAAATCGTACATTAACTTACTGGGTTTCTATTTTTCTCATCGAGTCTAAAGAATCAATTATTTTTTTTAAAAAAAATCAAAGCATATAAGTTAAATAAAAGATTATTCTCGAGAATTCAAAAATGTTGTGTCCTAACTCACTGGATGTGACATTTTGTTATCTCGATGTAAGGATTTCTAAAAATAAAGGCAATATTCTGTATTTGGGAATTTTGAGAAATTGTACCCTAACTTACTAGGTTCCAATTTTTCATTTGACCCAAATAACCGAATATCCTACTTAAACTTAAATGCATGAGTTTTAAAAGTTAAAAGACAAGCTTAGTTTCGAGGATTTAAAAAGGCGTATTCTAACTCACTGGGCATGACATTTTACTCCTTCGAAATAAGAGGGTCTAATCATCCAATTCAAAAATTTTCAAGTTTTCTTTTAAATAAAGAGGATCGTATTTTAAAATCTTTGAATTCGACGTTAAGACGTTAATCAATCAATTCGATACCAATTTTGGACGTTACGAGGGTGCTAATCCTTCCTCGTGCGTAACCGACTCCCGAACTCGTTTTCTCGTATTTTGTAAGCCAAAATCGTCGTTTTAATAAATTAAAATGTTTTAATGATCAATCTCAAGGTGACCCGATCATACCTCAAAAAAAGGATTAGTGGCGATTCCATTTTCGTTTTTAAAGTCGATCCCGTTTTTCAACAAAAAAATAGTTTCGACAATATGCTTCTAACCAATCACTTGTATTTCTACAAGTTCAAAGCACATAGAAAGCACAAAAAATAAAAATTTAAAAACTACTAAAAACTAGAAAAACAAAATAATTTTTTTTCCTAAGTCACTCCCCACACTTTATTTGACACATTGTCCCTACTGTGGAACAAAAGATAAAAGAAAGAGATTACCTGATTGACATGATAAGTGCAACGAAATTAGTGGGACAGACTCTTCCTTATAGTTTTGGCTCGAAATTGTAGTGCCTAAAAAATTATGGGATTCCTACAAAGAAAAACTAAACATACAAAATTTATATAATAAAATAAAATCCTAATTAAATATAAACTAAAATAAAAATAAAAATCATCCCAAATAAAAATGCGCCAAAATGTTTTATAAAATGTTAATAAGCCAGTAGTGAATTTCAAACTTTTCCATGAGTGTCAACTCGTTTGCATTTTATACGAACATGTGAATGTTTTTATGGTTTCCGCAAAATGATGTTTACTCGTGGCCTATTTACAAGCGGCGTATTATTGTTTTAATTTGTTTTTAAAATGTTAATATGTTGTTCGATATTTTGGGTTTACGTCCCAATACGCACAGTATCCGTCGAACTAAGGTGTTTAATTTTTCAACGGTTTCCTCAATTCAGATGGTTTTAAATTGTAATGCTTCATATTCAGATTTCACGATTGGATTAGGTGTAGGATATTATAATCTTAGTGTTATTTAAGTATAAAGATTTTTTAATTTTTCAACGCTTTAATTTATTAAAATATTTATTTTAATATTTTTAGTGTATTTAATATATTATATATATTCTTAAAATTGATTTTTATATAAAAAACTTAATACGAGTGGGTTGGGTAGAGTTTGATTTTAACATTTTTATTTAGGTCGAGCTTGGACAAAATATTAGATCTATTTTTCAGATCGAATCGAGCTCAAACCTAAAAAACAGATCTAAATTTTTACATTAACCCGACCTGAACTCGATCCGACCAATAATCAGATCTAGTCGAAATCATCCTAAAAAGATAACACAAATCAATAAATAATGAAAGAATAATATATTATTATAGATTTAGTTTTTATGCTATAGAAATCACATAATTTATATAAAAATAAATTAAAATATTATATAATTAGGAAAGGGAGCTTGTAAAGGATGAAAGAGGGATTGAAGTGAAGAAGTGCCCCATTTGGGAAGAGATCACGTGGCTTGCCATCTTTTGCCGGTGATGCTGATGGCTTACCCTCCATTTTTGTGTTTAATTATCCAACCAAATTTGTCGGAATGTTGGCTATAAATCACCCCCTTAATTTCTTCCTTTATTTGGTCAAGCTGGCCGCTCTCTTTCTTTGAATATCCGTAATCCCCATTTACAACAATCGGATTGGATGTTACCCTTGTTTTTAATTTTTTTCTTCATACCCATCCCTCAATCATTTAAAATTTGTTCATGAATGAGAATCTTTTGAAATTTTATATTCAAATAATTAACAAAAATAGCAGTGAGAAACTCTTAGGTGGATGATTAGAATCATAGTAATAAAAGAGATTACCATTCTAATACGGAAACAAAATTAGGAGGAATCACAGCTTGGCTTCCTCCCAAATATATAAACCTTTATTTCTTTGAGATAACTTAATATTTAGTGCATTTAGTTCTTCAAATTCTTTCATCCATAATTTTTTGGATTTTGGTTTTTTTATTTTAATTTGATTCGCCAACTTAATTTCCATTAAGTATGATGATGTGACACTATAATATTTATATCAAATCATCATTTGAAAATTTAAAAAATTATATTAAATTTGAAAAATTATTAAATATTATAACATTTTTATTTTTTTTAAAAAAAATCAAGTGATAACATGATACAATATCAAAATGTTACGTCATCATGCCTTAGCGAAATCCAAGTGCATGGACCAAATTAGGAACGGTACAAAGTTTCGGACTAATGTGTTTTAAAAATGTTGCAACTATTTTTCAATTTGGTCATTGAACTTCTTTTGTCCACACTCCACAAAAGTCTTGGAATTTGGTAGTTTTTTTTTTTCTAATTTGGTCCATGAACTTGGATTCCGTTAAATACAATGATGTAGGACTCTAAGATTATGTCAAATCATTGCTTAAAAATTAAAAAAATAATACTAAATGTAAAAATTAAAAAAAGTATAAAAATTTTAATTTTTTAAAAAAATTAAGTGATTACGCGGTACAATATTGTTGAAACCATTTTTTATTTTTTGAAAAAACAAGATCGACTTTAAAATGGAGTCGCCACCAACCTTTTTTGTCTAGGTATGATTGGATTACCTTGTAAAAATAATTTTGGTCTACGAAATAGAAGAACAAGTTCGGGAGTCGATTACACACGAGGAAGGATTAGCACCCGCATATGCCCAAAACTGGTACCAAATTGATTAACTAATGTCCTTATGTTGAAAATCTAAAAAATTTTAAAATGTATTTTTTTTTTTTTGGAAAGGGCTGAACAATTTGAATTGAATCTCAAGATTTACTCGTTCTAAGGAAATAAAACATTATATCCAACACGTTAGGATATGACATATTTATTCCTCAATACCGAGATTATCTTTAATTTTCAAAACAAGCAATTAAAAGGTTATTTAGTTATTTGGTCAAACGGAAAAATGCAACCCAGCACGTTAGGGCACAATTTCTCGAGTTTCCAAGTACTAAATATTGCCTTATTTTAAAATGTTTCCAAATAGGTGATTTTAAAACCGGTTCAAAACATTTGGTTTGAAATTGGATGAAAGTTGGAATTGGAATCGTGCTACAACAAAAAGAAATACAAGCATAATTACAAGCATGAAATATGGATTTGTAGCAATATACTTATACAAAATGAAAAATATCATTAACATTAACATTCAAAAATAATAAATTAAATTATTCAACAAAATAATAATAAATTAAAACTAATTTTAAAAGGAATACCAAGCCAATTAACACAAATAGAGTATAACAAATTTAAAAATAATAATAATAATTTGTAAGAAGAACAATTTGAAATCATTGATATATAAAAACAAAATAAATAAATAAACAAATGATATGTATGAAAATTTAAAATCAAAAGAAATAAAAGAAAAAATCATATATTAAATAATAATATATAAAAGAATTTTAAATAAACATTAAGTATGTAGAAAATCAAAAGATGTAATATATTAAGTAATCTATATTAATTTAAATAAATAATATACATGAGATGAAAGATTTATCATAAAAAATGTATATATATATAGATAGCAATATATAAAGTATTTGAAATGAGCGAAAATATATAATAAAATATGGTCTCTTTAAAAATAATTATGTATAATAAATTTAAAAGAATATATATATATATATATATATATATAGTAGTTTTAAAAAACTAAATATATACATAAAGAGATTTAAAAGAAAATATATACATAAAATATTATGAAATCAACAATATGTACATAAAATAAAATAATTTTAATACTAAGTATATATGCATGTATAATATTAATAATATACAAGAGTATTTAAATTAAACATTATACAAGTCATTAAAACAAAGAAATATATAATAGATGATTTTGAAATTAAATATTTATACAACAAATATAAACAAAAATATATACAAATGGAAAATAAAACAAATTAAAACATTAAAAATCAATAAAAATAATTCAAAATAGTTTATTAAAATAATTTCTAAAATGAATAATGAATAAATTTAATACCATAAAGAAGTTTGCAAAAATTATAAACAAAATCTAAAAAGTACTTAATCGAAATAAAAATAAAATTAAAAGGATAATTTATAAATAAATAAAATTATTTACAAAATTAATTATCAAACTAAATTGCTCATAAATAGTCAGGGATCAATCTAGCAAATACTTCAAAAGCTAAAACGCAGCATACAAATTGGATTGGATTGGAATAGCGCACAAACTATAGAGATCGATTTAAAAAACAAAAAAATGTATAACGGATCTAATCAAATAGCGGCGCGAAAATAGAGGGACTAAACGCGCAACTTATCCATTCACCGCAGAAACGCGCGGATCCTGTGGATATTGGATTGGGTTGAATCAGGGCGGCCACATACGGCGTCGTTTTGAGGCCACTTCATCAGGCTTCAAACGGCGTCGTTTCACACGATTAAAAATAAGAAATAAAACCTAAAAAACAAGTTAGAAACTCGGTCCCCTTTTCTTTTGAAACCAAAAAAACCTAGCCTGTGTCCTTTCTCAGCCGCGCCGAAAGAAATCACAGTCCAGCCACTGTACCACCATGGAAATCGGCGATTAGCGACGAATCCGAACCCCTTTAAGCATTCTTTTTTAAAATCCGACTCGAATGCCTCAGTATTTTCAACCTTGAAGACCCTCTTTGCTTCGAGTTCAACGAAGAAATATAGATCCGACGGTTCTCTTGGTAAAGGTAAATCCCTTTTCTTTTCTTAATTTTCATATGAACAGAAAAATAAACATGCAAAAAGAGAAAGAAAAGAAAAAACGAAATAAAAAAGATTATCAAAAAAGCTTAAAAAATCACCTTCCCCAAAAATGATTTCAATCGCTTTTCTCTTTGTATTTAGAATATATGAGTTCGTACATAAAAAAAATGGGGATCCGTTTACATTCGATTTCGGCTCTATTTATAGTCGAATATAAATCGAAAAATAAATCAACAATATTGTTGCTTTGCTGTATTTGCTTCGTTAGCCTCTTTTCTGTTATTGTTTGCTGGTTCTTTGCTGTTTATTTACAGGTGTGAGCGTTGTGGAGGCGGGGTGGCCCGAGTGCCTGGTTGGCGTAGGCTGCTGCACGCACGTGTGGGTGGTTGGCTACTGCGGTGCCAGAGTACTTCAGAGAGTTCTAGGGTTTCTGGAACATGTTGAAACTCTTGGGCCATTCGGGCCTGCAAATTTTGGGTAGCGGTTTGGATTTTGAGCCTCAATTGGGTCTGGGGTTTGTTTGTAAGTTTGGGCTTGGGTTGGACCGTCTGTGAATTTTATTTTGGTTACTGGACTGGACTATTGGACTATTATTAATTTTTAGTTTTTTTTAATAGGTTAATACTAAGTTAATGGGCCCAGACAAATTAAGCCTATTACAAATATCATAATATCACATCACCATACCTTAACAAAATCCAACCGCAAGAACCAAATTAAAAAAGCTCCAAAATTTTAATACTAATATAGGCTAAAAATGTTAAAATGATGAAGATAGGAAAAAATAAATTAAATGTTACCTTTATTTTTTTAATAAAATTTTAATTTAAAAAATTTATTGATTAACTGTTTGGAAAAAAAAAAGTTGGCAAAGGCCAATAAAAGAAAATCCACCATCACTTTCTATATCCATGGTTGAATGAAAGAAGAAGAGTGGGTCTTTTTCTCTTTTAAGACTTTTTGCCCTTATCTTGTTCCTACGACTTTCTCTACATTTTTCTTTTGTTAATACATACTCTTTTTAAAATAACATATAAAAAACCGAATTTGTATAATTTATTTAAATTAATCCCAATTTAAATAATTCAAAACAATCAAATGACTCATGCCAATTAAAAACATAACATTATGCTTAACTCTGTCTCCTTTTTGAAATAATTAAAACATTTAGTTTAATTTTTTAGCATCTAGTAAATTGAAAATTTCTTATTTTTGGGTCTATAAAAAATTATTAATTTAATTTAATTTAAACATTTTTAACGCAAAAAATTGAGATTTGGCCTAAAAAAATAGTTTTATCCTAGTTCTTTAAACAAAATTCTTGACTTTATTCCTGCTTAACCCTAAATGAGATTGATTTGAGTACCGGATTCGAAGCAATTGAGAAAAACTGTGTATGTAATTAGTGAAATGCTTGTTGTTATAAAAAAATAAAAAAATAAAAAACCATAAGGCTTCTTCAACATATAATTAAATTTGTCATTTTCTAGAATGCGTGTCATAGACACCCTTCTTTCCTATTCGTGCTTATAGTAATTGATTTCTTCTTTTTTAGGCATTATTATATGACTCAATGTTTAGTTTTTAAATTATTAAAATTATTTATTTATATTATTATAATAAAAAGTTAAAAATATAAATGTTTCTTCAACTCGGACCATGGATGAAACGCCTGCGAAATTGACTAAAAGTTTTGTGTCCAAAAATGCAATGGCCAAGTCAAGCAAATATATACCGAAGAAAAATCAAATTAGACCAATCGAGAAGACAAAAATTTTGATTTACAAAACCAACTTCAGCACCTAGTCGGTGCTGCTGTCGGCTAACGATTTGACATCACATGTTCCACTCGGGATGCATAAGTTTATAATTCAGTTGGACTATCACTCAATATTCATTATTACACTATGGTAAATAATTATATTTATTTAATATTTTTAATTTGATGTATTTATATAATTAAATTTTGTTTGATTTAAAATTTAATTTATTTTTTTATTTTAATATTATATATTTTATATGTTATTATTAATTAGTTTCAAATCATATATTTTATGTTATTTTAAACATATTTTTATATTTTAAATATATAATTTTAACACTCATACGCATGTGATAAAATTTTTACTATTATTTATGCTTGTTTTAATTCGCCCAATATAAAATATAGGCTTTAAATTCGATTAAAATTTACTCATTTGTTGATGGTTAAGTCAATCATATTTTATGCTCTTTCATTTTATTTTTTCAAATTATGCTATTTCTGAACTCAATATATTTTTTAACTTTTATATGATGTAAATTATATAATTTATGAAAATAAAATAAATTACTCATATATTAAAAGTTAGAAAATAGATCAAGTTTGGATTGAACCTTGAATGTTAGAGTGTAAACTAAGTTTAGATCTTAAATAGATTTTTTTGTCTCGACTTATTTTTTAATTTAATATTTTTTTCTTAACTCTCTTAAATATCGGATGAAACTTTAAATTTATTTAAATAATCCAACTTTTAAATAAATCTAATGTGAATTATAGGAGGATTATAGATAAAATGTTGTATATGATAAAATTTATATTCTAAACTATTTTCTTGTAAATACTTCAACAGTACGAGTCAATTAAAGTAAACTCCCACTTTATTCTTTATATATATATATTTCATATTGAAAAGTATGCTGAAGGAGTTGAAAAAGGAAAAAAATATTCATAAAACCCAAGTTTGGAAATTAATGGGTTTGGTGTAAAATAGTAAATGTGACATTGATTTCAGTGGACAAAATTGAAGATATTAAATTACCTACCTATGAGGGTCTTTTTCTTTGGCCCTTCATTCCTGTCTACCTGTTGACCATGGCATTTCCCAAATCACCACCACATCGTTTGTATTTAGAAAAAAATACTGACCACCGTATTATATATATATATATATATATATATATGTTTGTGGAGGGGAGGGGAGGTACATTTTAAAAAAAAAAAATCTTCAAAGTATTTTTTATTATTAAAGTCAACAAATTCTTCAATAGATAGCACAGTTCAATATGAGAAAACTTACCTTTAACATTCAAATTTTTAGAGAGTTGAAAGATAAAATCCTAATCAAAGACAATATTAATCAATTAGCTCTCAATAGATAAAATTTCAAAGATTTTTTTAAAAGAAATGCACCTCTCTCACCAATGTAAGTTTCTTTAATGTAGCTACTTCCATACCTTTACATCAATCAAATATATTTAAAAATAGATAATATGCTGTAATTACTTAGAAAGTGTGGGAAGTAAGACACTATTTTTTTATTTCTTTTAAATTATAGTTAAATCATCAACACATTTTTGTTGAAATTTTGTTTATTACGAAGTATGTTTATTGAATTTGCAATAAATACATTATACCACGATGCATTTTGACAAAAGACACTAACAATATGGACAATTAAACTAAAATGTTTAAATCGAAAAGAAAATGATAAATTTTTTATTTTTAATTTTTGAATACGGGATAAATCCCAAAATTTATTCAAGTAAAGGGAGTGGGAGCAAAATTTGACCAACAAACACAAGTGGGTAAAAACAAAATAACATAAGGGTGAGAAAGGACAAGAAAGCCAAGCCAAACCCATCATGTAGACCAATCAAAAAAAGTAGTTAAGGTTTTGAGGGATACCTTCGCACAATTGCACATGCCCTAAATCTCCTCACACTCCAAACATTGTCTTTCGTTTTCCAAGCACATTTTATGTCCATATTTGGAGTAAAGCTATAATCAGTTCTAAAAAATTTTCATATTCAGAGTTCAGAGATGCCTTCTTTTATTGTTTAAAAATAAAATTTTATATTAATATTTATATGTTTTTATAATTAAATTTAAATATAATATTTTAAAATTTTAATTTTATTTCAGATTGAGTGGAATAAAAAATTATTGAAAATGAGTTGAGCCTATTGGACTAGACAAGCCACTCACCTTGTTGACAGGACAGCTAGTTGAGAGTAGATTTGTTTTAAGGGTTAGGCTACAGTATCTACAATATATAATATAATATTACTAGATCCAAAATGTTTATTATTTGACTATTAGTAGTTTTTGAGAATGGAAATCTTCATAGGTATGCTGCCCAAATGAAAAAAAAAAAAAAAAGGGCTTCCCAATTTAGAAAGCCTAGAGGAAAATCACCATTGTAATATATAATTTGCAGCAATGTTAACAAGACGAAGAAGAAGATGATGACTACACTGTTCTTCGGTTGCAGTCAAAAGGGTTTAAAAGAGAGAATAAAAGAAAAAAGAGTTGACCCACAGCTTGTTGATGAAGGTGGTGACAGGTGAGAGTGGTACTGGTAGGGACATTAAATAATAAAACCAAACACTGAGTCTCTATATTATCACTACCAAGCTTTCCTTATATGAAGAAGAGGAGGATGATCCTGTTTTATGGTTACTGATTGCTTACTGCTTTTAGTCACCAAATGGGGGCTCACATCTCCACCTGAGACACTACCTCCTACTTAACCCTCCACCCCTTAAATGTTAATGCCACCAAATACAAGCACCACATATATGTGCCCCCCTTGGCAGCACTCTCAAATTATGCCCATTTAGGGAAAACCCACACCAATTAACTCCGATTGTTAATGCACTAAAACTTCACCACTTTAGTGAAGGATTTTCATCTAAGGAAGCATTATCATGTTATTAAGAGAGAGAAGAGAGAAATACTAATTACAATAATGGTCTAATTCTGAATTTTATCCCTCTACGACTCTACTTTAATTATCATAATCTAGTCCTCTTATTTTATGAAAAAAGTTAGTCCAACTGAGTAATAATATTAAATATTATTAATCTAAGGACTAAATTAATATAAATCAATGGGTGAAATTCATGTGTAACAACTAGGCTAACTTCACAGTTTTAATAAATGATAAGGATCAAATTCTAATAAATTAAAATAAAAGGATTAATTTATCAACTTCTTATAAAGTAGAAAGATGCATGGAATTCAGAATTAGAGGATGAATTATGATGAATGAATGAAGAGTTTGTTAAACCTAAGCTAATGAAATCTAGTCTCGTTTTTGAGCCTAAAATTTAACTTTGTCAGGTAATGTTGAAAATGTTTCAATTATTAACATTAATTGATATGATTAAAACTGTTTAGTCACGCCCCCAAAGATGCTTACTTAGTGCCAAAATATAATATTAATTCTTTCATATCAAATCCTATTTAAATTACTCACACTCAATTGCATTGCACATATATGTACTACTAAAAATGTAAGTGAAAAAAAGAAGAAGAATAAAGCATGATCAAAGCCATACACTTGTTGAACACTAGCTAGTTAAATCATGCCTATTTTCTCCACCGTGGTGTTAATGTGATCCACCGGCCGGGGGCTCGGAAACACCAATACCCGGAACTGGTCTACAAGCGTTTAGTGATGCCAGCATGCTTAAATGAGTATCGGTAATTGAGCCACCGCCGGCACCGATTCCGGAACCAATTTGTTGGGCAGGGAGGAGAGCCATTGGAGCGGCTAAATTCATAAAATGCATCCCACTAGACATAGTACCCCTATACATATTAGTGTTATTAGTTGAAGGAAATGTCCACATGGGATCCCCAGTGCCACTCCCACTGATGACTTGGTTGCCAATCCAAAATGTCGCCGGGATCGGATTATGACTCGTCGGAATCGAACCCGTATTAGATTGTATCAAGTAACTTCCCACCTGATTTTGTGGCGATTCTTGCTGCTCAGGCCTCCTCCTCTTCCCTATACCAGTATCCGCGGCCTCGGAATCCCGAATCTCTTGCTTAGCTCGCAAGAAAGCATTCAAAGTAGTGCTACAAGTACCAGGAAAGGTCAATGAATCTTCAGATGATAAAGCAACACCAGGAAATAAAACCTTTCGTTGTTGTTGTTGTTGTTGAGATGAATCGTCAAGGACATTCCTTTGATCCCATCCACTCCTCGTCCTCAATTGTTGTGTGGTAAAATTTGGATTGAAATAAATGTTCCTCAAGTGTGAAGCCGACATGCTAGAACCTGAACTTCTTAGTGAAATATTAAGGGACGTGAAATTTGCAGGGATAGTACCTGTCCCCGTGGCAGCAATAACCGCAGGCTCAGCTTGTTGGAGTAACCACTCAATGGTTTCACCATCTGATTTGTGACCAAGCTTCCTTGTTAGCTGGAAAACCCTAGCAGCACACGTAGCCGGCATGCGGATGCGACGGCCTCGGCCTTCCACTTTGGTGTGCCGGTCCTTGGTTAAAGTCCTCTTAGGTGGAGGTTTCTTAGAGGGAGGTCCCAAGGTTGGTTTGGAGCTGGTGTCGACGTCGGCAGGGTCGGAACGAGGTTGTTCCTTCTTTTCTAGGAGCTGAAGAGGGAAGTTCGGCCTGCGAATCCCATTTTCATCCATGATCATGTAGGAGAGAGTGGGATTATATCTTTTTGGTGGTTTGGCTCTCCTAGTACATGATCTGAAGGTGACCCTCAATTCAGTGACTTTGATGGCCTAGTGGGTCTCTTTCATTTTTGCAATATGATGTTGTGTTGTGTAGCTTGGAATTCCCTTTAGATGGGGAAGATTGAAGCTGCTGAGTTGGTTTTCTTACCTCTGCACAGACCAAAGAGACAGAGGGGATAAGGGGAAAGGGGCAAGCTTTAAGCAACAAAAACAATGAGTGAGAATTATGAGGGTGGGCTAAGAAAGAAAAGCAAAGACTTTTTTGGATGGGAAATAACTCGTTGCATTGAGGACCTCTTTGTAATTTTCTCTTTTCTATATTGTGAAAATAAAATAAGATAACCCTAAATATAGAGAGAGATCATATTATTGTGGTTGGATAGTCCCTTGATTCAAACTCCATGTACGGTGCTCTTTTTATCATTCAAATTCGTAAGGACAGTGGTGGGGCCCCCCGTCCCCTTTACTCTAGAAAACTCAATCACTCTCTCTGCATCATTAAAAATTATACAAAAGAAAAGGCAAATTATTTAGATATAATAAAGCGGTCCCCACTGCATTCTTGTAATCATTGCCTGCTGCCTTTGATCTTAATTTTAAAACAAAAGTTTACCTCTAAATAATTCCATTACTTGTAATACATCTGTGTTGCATGTGAACATGGTTTTATATCAAATCATCCATTAAGTTTGATTTTTCTTAATTGGAGAAATCTTAAAAACTCATTTCCTTAGAAAATCTTCCAAGAAGAGAGTGAAGGATACTTGATGAAAAATCTTTCAGTAGATTTCTGAGTCAATACCCAACATTTTTCAGGTCTCCATCTTTAAACATGTGAGCCACACAGTCTGCACTATTATATATATATATATATATGGTCCTTGAAAGTATTGTTTAAAAAGCTTATATACCCAAAATATGCCTTTTATTCCATTTTTCCATTAAAGGCTTTCATCTCTATTTATTTTGAAGTTTTGTAGGAGCAGGTGTACTGTAACACCCTAAACCCGGCCTAAAAGTTAGGCCCGAATTCGGAATGTTAAATTAAAGGCACAATTCAAAACGGTTTTGCTAATTAAGAAATTAAGACCCAAAAGCCCAAAATCTAATAAACTTAGATAAAAAAAACCCATTTTATTATTTTAAGCATTTAGTAAACAAAGCTTGAACATAAGAGCTTACTTAGGTTTAATAATTAAATAAATATTTAATCTCAAAACCCAAATTAAATCTAAAGTCAAAACAAAGTACAAGGTCTTATTACGTCCACTGAAAATTAAGTAAATAAAAGTATGTATTTTGAAACAAATAAATGAAAATTTCAAGCCTCTTGTAGTGTGGCCGCGTTCGAGTCCTCTCCCACGTCGAGTCGTCTATTCGGGATTACCTGAAACATTAAATTAAAGGGGTGTGAGTTTCGAAACTCAGTGTGCACAACCCTTGGCAAACAAATCACTAACAAATATTCACGTTGGGCCTAAGCCCTATCAAAATCGGTGGTCTTGGGCTTTAGCCCTTAATGACCTCATATCATATCATATCGCATCATTCATAAACAAATAGTGCAAAACCCGCCCCAAAAATCCATCCACTACACACACCATTTCCCTTCAACCTTATGACTCTTGTGGGGAATTCTAGCTTGACCCACCCCTCCGCTACACACCAAGGGTAACCCGGTTGCAGTACTACCGAACATTGCAGCAAAGCTGCTAATCAAATATTGGGCTTAAAGCCTCCTTTGAATCCATACCATACGGCCATGCGATCTTGGATCCATACCATACGGCCATGCTATCCTCAAATCTTCCTCCGTACCATAATTACCACCCATATGCATCCTAAGCAGAATATCATATGAATGCATCAAACACACAAGTAACATCCATAAACTTATATTCGTCACATAGGGGTATTTTCGTCATTTCACTACCCAAGGGTATTTTCGTAATTCTACCCTACAAGGGTATTTTGGTAATTTTTCAAAATAGGGGTATCTTGGTAATTTTACAAAATAGGGGTATTTTGGTAATTTGGTAAAATAAGGGTATCTTGGTAATTTTATAAAATAGAGGTATTTCGATAATTTCGTAAACCAGGGGTATTTTGGTAATTTCGTAAATCGGGGGTTTGGTAATTTCGCAAATTGGGGGTATTTTGGTAATTTTAAAAATTAAAGGTATTTCGATAATTTCACAAACTAGGGGTATTTTGGTAATTTCACAAATCGAGGGTATTTTGATAATTTTACAAAGTAGGGGTATTTTGGTAATTTCGTAAATCGGGGGTATTTTGTCCCTTTCGAGTTTTAGCTATGAACTTTGGTCCATCAACAAGTCCTCGCGGATAAAGTGAACAAACACTACGCACCAAGTAGGATTCCAGAAAAGAGGAGGTGGGCCACTAGGGACACTTAAGTACCAAGCTATCCCTAGATCCAATCCTAGACATACGTACGTCCGTTGCCACACTCCAACCCTACGACTTGTTCACAGACATGTTTAATTAAAAATTAAATCTTATGGAATTTAAGAGTTGTTCAAACTAAGTCTAAGGTCCATAAACCCTAACATACATGTCTACGTCCCCATAAGCCCATCAAGCCCAAATCACTCCCTTATGGCCCATTAGGCCCAAATATCATCATATGGCCTACTAGGCCCAAAAAAAATCCAATTCATGTATCATGCATGACTAATTCAATTCATATAACCAACCAAATCATTTCATCAAACTTAGCCTCAGGACCCACCGGGCCCATTTAGCCACTTTCGGCTTTTCGGCTTTTCTGCATTGTCGACATCATGTGTGTAGTGTTTGTACACACCTGGTAACCTCGCGTGCTGTAAACCCCTTAGTCACGAACCTACAATCGACATCACCTAATGATTAATCATAACTTAATATACACTTATCGGAAACCAAAACCTTACCGTAACCTTACCGTGTGCCCTACGTTCTAGTAGCCCTTCCTTTGCTACTATTGGCGATATCCTTTAAATCTGCACCCAAACACCTATATCGTCAAAACCAAGTGACCCATATTGATCATAAGTCACCCCTATGAGCCACAATAGATTCGGTCACTTATTAAAACTTTAACTGAATCGAGAATACTTACTGCCTTTTCACAATCCTTTCCTACCGCGTTTGCGATCATTGAGCCTCACCCTTGTTAGTACATGATAACGGCAAAGAGGGGCTAGATAGCCCTTTGGCTTTTAATAAAACACATTAAAAATTCAACTAAGTTCTTACTGAAATCTTCCTTTGATCCTACGACTTAAGTCCGGCTTTTGAGACTAATAAGGTGACAGAGGCAATTCGGCAACACTAGGGGGAAAAGAAATAAAAATGATTTGACTAGAACCGAGCGGTGAACCAAAAAGGGAATTTGAAAAGGGAAGATATGAAGGATTCGGCTTTGACACACTTAGAAAAAACGTCTACCTCTCATAAGTGATGAAATTCGGCTAGCAGGGAAGCAAAAATTCAGCATTAACAAAGGAACTTAATTCGGCACTCATATATATAGCCCCTAGCCGAACTTCCCTTCCCTCAGAGTCCAATTCGGCACCACTATATCCACCTCCCAATCCCTATCTTTTCTCTCTTATCTGCACTTTAAATTTCTCTCCTGAACACTCCCTTTCAGAGTTCCTTCCAATGCTAGCTCTTTCTGTCTAGACACAAAAATAAAACTCCTAAATTTTCCCTTCTTAGGCCTCGAACCTTGGGCCTCATTAACTGCTTAACACGCCACCTCATAGCCCCTATATGACGCCACTTTCCACTGGACTACAAGCCCATTTGTGTCCTCTCTTCTCTTAATCTGCTTATGAGGCCTCATGCTTGAGACTAGGGTCCACTAAGTAAGAAAAATAAATTTTCCCTATGGTCTCCCCTAATTCTAAGGCTTCAAATAATCCCGATAATACCTTAATATTATTATTCTAAGTGCTACATATACATATTACCTCCTATGCACAGAAATTAAAAGTTTCGAGATTTTTAGGGCGTTACAACCTAATAGGCCCAAATCTACTAGGCCCAAATTCTGGGCGCTACAATTCTACCCTCCTTAAAGAAATTTCGTCCTCGAAATTTTTAACTAACTATCAATTGTACTACCCAAGTCTCACCACTACGCTTTCGCTGTGCACTCCAATTCTAAAAATAAACACTAGTATACTACGGTAGGGTATGTACCATTATTCGCATCTAGAGCGTCTTTGTCCCCTTAGTGATGTGCTGCATAGACCAAAGCTGGCTGCCTCGTCTCAGCATAATTTGCACCTCTACCTGGTGCTCCACGACTGCGTTCATTACCAATATCGCCCCTAGCTTGTCCACGGCCCCTTGGTGGTTGCTGACCACCCCTCTGAGGCTGAAAATTATCTCTGCCATCGGTTCGCTCCTGATCTAGCCCTCTCGGGCACTACCTAAACCTATGCTCCATCGATCCACAGCCCAAACATGCTCATGTCCTCTTCCAACATTCGCCCAGATGCCTTCTCCCACATTCTGCACAATGCGGTACTCCGTTATTAGCAGCAACAACAGTGGCCATATCTCTAACCGGCCCATTCACTCTATCCCTCCTCATGAGCCTCTTTTCGGCTCTCATGGGTTTCATATTCCGCTTGTTCTTGTCCTTCTCTTTCTCTCGGTTGCGACGCTCCGTGCTCTTTACCTCCTCTGCTATTTTTTTTTCTTTACCAAGACCGCAAAATCTCGCTCCCTTTGTGGAGCTATCAGTACCCTAAGGCTATCCCTTAATCCATCCTCGAATCACACGCACCTTTCATACTCAATTGCTATTATCCCCTTGGCGTATCGACTGAGGCGCAAAAACTCAGCCTCATACTCTGCTACTGACTTATCTCCTTGAGTCAGACTCAAAAACTCCTTCCTTCGGGCATCCACATAAGCCGCTCCAGCGTATTTCCCTTGAAATGTCGATTTGAAGAACTCTCAAGTGATCTGCTCCAGTTGGTTGCCCTCTTTTGCGGTCAACCACCACCGATAGGCTTCTTCCCTGAGTAGGGATATTGCTACTTTTAGCTTTTGTTCAGCCGTGCAATCCAGGTCATCCATTATTCTTTCAGTAGCTTCCAACCAATACTCTGCCACAGTCGGAGCCACCCCCGCTACTCCTTTGAAAATCTCAACCCCATTGGCTCGGAGTCGCTCCACGATCGACCTACGACTCCCCGTACCATTATTGGGCCAAACGACCCTTTCTAAAATTTTTAACATGGCCTGCGATACGGCATCTTCTGTAGCGGTAGCCCATTCATTTGCTCCTCTTTCCGCTACTGGTAAGGCCGGAGCCTCCCCTACTCCTACATTGGGCATATGGTTGGACTCGGACGATCCTGCCCTAACAGCTCCACGACTTCTGCCGCGGCCTTTTCCACCTCGTCTCGCGCTCATCGTTGTGTATTTTAGAATTAAAAATTTTATGAAATTAGTACTTAGTTCCACTTGTTTAGAACACATGCCTTATGTAAGTATTAACACTTTTTCTTAGAGTTATTTCGCGGTCGAGAATCCACTACAGGCTTAAGTTTCCTACGGGCTTTAGTCTCTAAAAGCCTATTTTTAAGTAGCCCAATATCTACATATTTCAACAATTTAAGCAAATGTAGTACATAGAACTTACTTGGCTCGACGTCGAGGGCTCGGTGAACAACACTTCAAGAATCCCGCCACAAACTTTTTAAAACCCAAAATCTAAGGCCCATTCACAGCCCGAACTTTACAATCGGGCTCTGATACCACAATTGTAACACCTCAAACTCGGCCTAGAAGCTAGGCCCGAATTCGAAATGTCACATTAAAGGCACAATTCAAAACGGTTTTGCTAATTAAGAAATTAAGGCCCAAAAGCCCAAAATCTAATAGACTTGATAAAAAAAACCCATTTTATTATTTTAAGCATTTAGTAAACAAAGTTTGAACACAGGAGCTTACTTAGGTTTAATAATTAAATAAACATTTAATCTCAAAACCCAAATTAAATCTGAAGTCAAAACGGAGTTCAAGGTCTTATTACGTCCACTGAAAATTAAGTAAATAAAAGCATGTATTTTGAAACAAATAAATGAAAATTTCAAGCCTCTTGTAGTGTGGTTGCCTCCGAGTCCTCTCCCACGTCGAGTCGCCTATTCGGGATTACCTGAAACATTAAATTAAAGGGGTGTGAGTTTTGAAACTCAGTGTGCACAACCCTTGGCAAACAAATCACTTACAAATATTCACGTTGGTCCTAAGCCCTATCAAAATCGGTGGTCTTGGGCTTTAGCCCTTAATGACCTCAAATCATATCATATTGCATCATTCATAAACAAATAATACAAAACTCGCCCCAAAAATCCATTCGCTACACACACCATTTCCCTTCCAACCTTATGACTCCTGTAGGGAATTCTAGCTCGACCTACCCCTCCGCTACACACTAAGGGTAGCCCGATTGCAGTACTACCGAACGTTGCAGCAAAGCTGCTAATCAAATATCTGGCTTAAAGCCTCCTTTGGATCCATACCATACGACATGCGATCCTGGATCCATACCATACGGCCATGCGATCCTCAAATCTTCCTCCGTACCATAATTCCTACCCATATGCATCCTAAGCAGAATATCATATGAATGCATCAAACACACAAGTAACATCCATAAACTTATATTCGTCACATAGGGGTATTTTTATCATTTCACTACCCAGGGGTATTTTCGTAATTCTACCCTACAGGGGTATTTTGGTAATTTTTCAAAATAGGGGTATCTTGGTAATTTTGCAAAATAGGGGTATTTTGGTAATTTGGTAAAATAAGGGTATCTTGGTAATTTTACAAAATAGAGGTATTTCGATAATTTCGTAAACCGAGGGTATTTTGGTGATTTAGTAAATCGGGGGTATTTTAGTAATTTTGCAAATCGGGGGTATTTTGGTAATTTCACAAATCAAGGGTATTTTGATAATTTCACAAATCAGGGGTATTTTGGTAATTTAGCAAATCGAGGGTATTTCGATAATTTTGCAAAGTAGGGTTATTTCGATAATTTCGTAAATCGGGGGTATTTTGTCTCTTTCGGGTTTTAGCTATGAACTTTGGTCCATCAACAAGTCCTCGTGGATAAAGTGAACAGACACTACGCACCAGGTAGGATTCCAGAAAAGAGGAGGTGGGCCACTAGGGCCGCTTAAGTACCAAGCTCTACCTAGATCCAATCCTAGACATGCGTACGTCCGTTGCCACACTCCAACCCTACGACTTGTTCACAAACATGTTTAATTAAAAATTAAATCTTATGGAATTTAAGAGTTGTTCAAACTAAGCCTAAGGTCCATAAACCCTAACATACATTTCTACGTCCCCATAAGCCCATCAAGCCCAAATCACTCCCTTACGGCCCATTAGGCCCAAATCTCATCATATGGCCTACTAGGCCCAAAAAAAATCCAATTCATGTATCATGCATGACTAATTCAATTCGTATAACCAACCAAACCATTTCATCAAACTTAGCCTCAAGGCCCACCGAGCCCATTTAGCTACTTTCGGCTTTTCGACTTTTCGGCATTGCCGACATCGTGTGTGTAGTGTTTGTACACACCTGATAACCTCGCGTGCTGTAAACCCCTTAGTCACGAACTTACAATCGACATCACCTAACGATTAATCATAACTTAATATACACTTATCGGAAACCGAAACCTCACCATAACCTTACCGTGTGCCCTACGTTCTAGTAGCCCTTCCTTTGCTACTATTGGCGATTATCCTTTAGATCTGCACCCAAACACCTATATCGTCAAAACCAAGTGACCCATATTGATCATAAGTCACCCCTATGAGCCACAATAGATTCGGTCACTTATTAAAACTTTAACCGAATCGAGACTTACTGCCTTTTCACAATCCTTTCCTACCGTGCTTGCGATTGCTGAGCCTCACCCTTGTTAGTACATGGTAACGGCAAAGAGGGGTTAGATAGCCCTTCGGCTTTTAATAAAACACATTAAAAATTCAACTAAGTTCTCACCGAAATTTTCGTTTGATCCTACGACTTAAGTCCAGCTTTTGAGACTAATAAGGTGACAGAGGCAATTCGGCAACACTAGGGGAAAAGAAATAAAAGTGATTTGGCTAGAATCGAGCGGTGAACCAAAAAGGAAATTTGAAAAGGGAAGATATGAAGGATTCGGCTTTGACACACTTAGAAAAAAACGCCTGCCTCCCACAAGTGATGAAATTCGGTTAGCAGGGAAGCAAAAATTCAGCATTAACATAGGAACTTAATTCGGCACTCATATATATAGCCCCTAGCCGAACTTCCCTTCCCTCAGAGTCCAATTCAGCACCACTATATCCACCTCCCAATCCCTATCTTTTCTCTCTTATCTACACCTTAAATTTCTCTCCTGAACACTCCCTTTCAGAGTCCCCTCCAACGCCAACTCTTTCTGTCCAGACACAAAAATAAAACTCCTAAATTTTCCCTTCCTAGGCCTCGAACCTTGGACCTCATTAACTACTTAACACGCCACCTCATAGCCCCTATATGACACCACTTTCCACTGGACTACAAGCCCATTTGTGTCCTCTCTTCTCTTAATCTGCTTATGAGGCCTCATGCCTGAGACTAGGGTCCACTAAGTAGGAAAAATAAATTTTCCCTATGGTCCCCCTTAATTCTAAGGCTTCAAATAATCCCGATAATACCTTAATATTATTATTCTAAGTGCTACACATACATATTAACTCCCATGCACAGAAATTAAAAGTTTCAGGATTTTTGGGGCGTTACAACCTAATAGGCCCAAATCTACTAGGCCCAAATTTGAGGCGTTACAGGTACATTTCATAAGATCAATAGTCTAATTCTTCCAACCAATTGAACGTTGTGCATGAGGAATGTGGTGTTGGATAAGGTGAAAGAATATAAACTTTTCTTTTATGCCAAATTTTGTTGGGACATAATAGTTAAAAGTTTGATGTTACTAAAGTAATGAAAAATCATTCGGATAACATACATAAATATAATGTAATTACACATTGTCAATCAAATACGTTTAAAGAATTAGAATTCTTTGTAATTACTAGTTTAGTAATTATAGTTTTATCCAATTATTTTGTGGTGTCCAAGCACACTCTAACTAAAAAATAAAATCGGGTTAAAAAATTTAACCTAAGACTTTTATTCAATAAATTATCGTTGTAGTCCCTCTAGCATGTTCAAACTTTAAATTTAATCATTACACTTTAATTTGGCATAAAAGGGGAGTTCGAATCTTAATATCTAAAATCCCTTCTTCTTCTTTTTTCGAGCAATCAATATATCTACTCATACTAATGTAAAACTCAACTAATTTTACATACTTATGTAAATTTTTGTACGATTAATATTTTTATAATTCAACTGATGAATAAAACAACGCGAATTATACCATATGTGCATATGTGTACATATAGTACATAAGAAAGACCCACCAGCAAAGAGGAATGAGAGAGAAAGCATAGCACGTCTAACCCATGTGCCTAACAGGCCAAAGTGTAGCTTAAAAGGGAACAAAAACAAGCACATTGCCTAAAATATAGCGACTTCCAAAATCTATTTCAACAACCAACATACCTAACTATCTCATAATTCCATTTTCTTTTCCCCATCTTCTCTAATCATTTTTTCCCCCTAATCTCCACTAATTACCCTTCTTCCTCTTGATTATGACCCTTCCTTAATCTGTCACCTTTCTTGCTTTAACTTTTTCATTTCTTTTTTGTTTTACTAAACCTTTGTGATTTTGAAGAAAAAAAACCCAGTACATTGACATTTCAAGTTCCCTACACCTTAACATGCATGTTACAAAACAATGGTGTGTACGCAGACAGTGGCATTTGCCTCTTTGGATATATGGTTTAATTCTTTTTTTAATCCTCTTAAATTTTAATTATTTTTAGCTTTTATGTTAAATGAATACTTTTTAGCCTTCTTGATATTAATAATTCAAATTTTTAGCTTTATCTTCCAAAATATTTAATTTTATCCTAATCACTCTTGAGTTGAAGAAAATAGAACCATGCCTTGTTAAAAGAAAATCATACAGCAAAATGATTCTTGATATGAAACCAATAATGTCAAAGTTGTCCTGATGAAGTACTGTTTATTATAAAGGAACACCACATAGAAGAAATACTTTTTATCTGAAACTTTACAAATGTTATTAGGCAAACCATGGGTTCCTATATGTTATAACATTATCTCTATGTAAGTAATAATAAGAGTTGAGGGTGTATGGACAAGGGAAGTTGTATAAATTCTATTCAATATTACCTTTTTAAAATAATTAAAAATTAATATTTTGTAAAAATAAATAAATATATCTCATCAAAAATATGATATTAAATCGTTTTAACTTTTCATTCATCTATTACTATTTTCATGTCTAAAAAAAGATTTGAAGTAAGTTTGATGTAAGCAATTTTAGCATTAACTCTTGGACCAATAATAATGGGATTTGGACCACAGCAATTTTATGGTTGGTGCATGGTACAAAAACATGCAATCATCTTCATTTCAATACAAGGTGTTTTTTATTTTTATTTGGATAATAGAAGAAATCCTATGTGGGTGTTCCTCTTCCGCTTAAACAAAGACTTTTTATTTATACTTTTGGTTTAAATTTATTAAATTTAATTATATAAAAGAATTTGTTTTTTTATTAATTTCTCTTAAATCAAATTTTAGCTAAATTCCTCTCTCGTAAACAAAACAAAATTTATAAATATATAAGTGGAAAATAGTCCCCCATTGGGGAAGAGATCACGAGCCTTGCCATCTTTTGCCGGTGATGCTGATGGCTTACCCTCCATTTTTATGTTTCATTATTTAACCCGAATGTTAGTTGTAAATCACCCCCTTAATTTCTTCCCTTTTTGGGTCAAGCTGGCCGCTCTCTTTCTTTGAATATCATTAACAACAATCCGATAAGATTTTACCCTTTTTTTCATATCCCTTTTAAAATTTGTTCATAAATGAGAATCTTTCAGAATTTCTTGAAATTTTATATTTTATTTTATTACTCTCATCATTTGTTTGTTTTATTTAAAAAAAAAATGATAAATAAAAATATTTTGTTTAGTAACGCTTTTGTTGTGCCAATTAAGTTTTAATTTGATTACTATTGATATTATTGTCAGTGCAGGAGGATGTAGTGGGTCAAGTACGCTCAAGCGCATTATCCTCCTATTTAAGTATTGGAGAGATGCTATCTATGATTAATCCTAGACATTATATCAAAAGAGTAGATATTATAAGAACTTGTAATAAGATTAATGTTAAAAAATAATAATAATATTTTTGCTGAAAAAAACTGTGTTTGAATAGTGGAAAGTAATGTTAACAAATCTTAAATGACAAATGAATATAATTATTAAATGTGACTTTTAACTTTTGTATAATTTGTAATGTATTTGAAATTTTATAGTAAAATATATTAAGAAAAATAGCAGTGAGAAATCTTAGGTGGCTGAATAGAAGCATAGTAATAAAAGAGATTACCATTCTAATACGGAAACAAAATTAGAAGGAATCATAGCTTGGCTCCCAAATATATAAACTTTGATTTCTTTGGGATAACTTAATATTTATTCCATGAATTTGTATTTTCTTTTCTTTTTTTTTTTACTTCTTGAATTTCTTTCATCCATAATAGTTTTAGAATTTGGTAGTTTTTTCTATTTTGATTCACAAACTTAGCTTCCATTAATTATGATGATGTAATACTGATATTTGTGTTAAACTATCACCTAAAAATTTAAAAATTTATATTATATCTAAAAAGTATTAAATTTATAATATATTTAATTCTTTTTTTAAAAAAAAATTAAGTGATAATATAGTACAATCTCAAAGTGTTACGTTATCGTGTCTTAACAAAATCTAAGTGCATGGACCAAATTGAGAAAGGTACAAAGTTTCAAGACTAATGTGGACTAAAAATGTTGCAATTTTTTTCAACTTGGTCCTTGAACATCTTTTGTCCACACTCCACAATTGTCCTGGAATTTAGTAACTTTTCCTAATTTGGCCCATGAACTTGGATTTTGTTAAGTACGATGATATAACACTTTGAAATTGTATCAAACAATCGTTTAATCTCAAAGTGGTACAATCTCAAAGTGACACATCATCATACCTTAGTTAAATCCAGATGCAGGGACCAAATTAAAAAAGCTGCAAAATTTTAATACTAATATAGAGTTAAAAAAATTGAAAAGGAGCAAGATAGGAAAAAATTTCCAATCCAACAACTAAATGTTACTTTATCTTAATTAATAAAAAAATTGATTTAAAAAATTGACAGATTAACTGGTTGGGAAGAAAAAAGCTGGCTAAAGCCAATAAAGAAAATTCCACCATCACTTTCTATATCCATGGCTGAATGAAAAAAGAAGAGTGGGTCATTTTCTCTTTTAAGACTTTTTCCTATGACTTCTCTACCTTATACTATTTTTTCTTTTGTTAATTTATATTTCTTTTCAAAAAAAAAAAAAACCTTTTGAAACGCCTTCGAAATTGACTCTAAAAATTTTGTGTCCAAAAATGCAATGGCCAAGTCAAGCAAATATATACTGAAGAAAATTCAAATGCAAATAAATGTTAGGCCAAATTGAGAAGAATATTTTGTACAACAAAAATTTTGGTTTAGAAAACAACTTTAAGACCTACTTGGTGCTGCTGTTGGCTAACAAAATGCCAACTCGATACGTTTATGTATATTATTAATTTATACTATTATTTAAGTTTATAATTGAATTGGTGTAACTGTTTTGAATTAATCGGACATCAACTCAATTAGAATAATTATGAAAATATTCTTTCGTAATTAAAATAAATTATATTATCTAAAAGTATTTTAATCTTTTATTTTAACAAAAACCAATAAAAAGAATAAAGCATGATGAAAGCCATACACTTGTTGAACACTAGCTAGTTGAATCATGCCTATTTTCTCCACCGTGGTGTTGATGTGATCCTCCGGCCGGAGGGTCAGAAACACCAATACCCGGAGCTGGTCTATAAGCGTTTAGTGACGCCAGCATGCTTAAATGAGTGTCGGTAACTGAGCCGCCATTGGCACCGATTCCGGAACCAAATTGTTGGGCAGGGAGGAGAGCCATTGGAGCGGCTAAATTCATGAAATGCACCCCACTAGACATAGTACCCCTATACATATTAGTGCTATTTGTTGATGGAAATGTCCACATGGGATCCCCATTGCCACTCCCACTGATGACTTGGTTGCCGATCCAAAATGTCGCCGGGATCGGATTATGACTTGTCGAAATCGAACCCGTATTAGATTGTATCAAGTAAGTTCCCACCTGATTTTGTGGCGATTCTTGCTGCTCCGGCCTCCTCCTCTTCCCTATACTAGTACCCGCGGCCTCGGCGTCCAGAATCTCTTGTTTAGCTTGCAAGAAAGCGTTCAAAGTAGTGCTACTAGTACCAGGAAAGGTCAATGAATCTTCAGATGGTAAAGCAAAACCAGGAAATAAAACCCTTCGTTGTAGTTGTTGTTGTTGAGATGAATCGTCAAGGACATTCTTTTGATCCCATTCACTCCTCGTCCTCAATTGTTGTGTAGTAAAATTTGGGTTGAAATAAGTGTTCCTCAAGTGTGAAGCCGACATGCTAGAACCTGAACTTCTTAGTGAAATATTAAGGGACGTGAAATTTGCAGGGATAGTACCTGTCCCCGTGGCAGCAATAACCGCAGGCTCAGCTTGTTGGAGCAACCACTCAATGGTTTCACCATCTGATTTGTGACCAAGCTCCCTTGTTAGCTGGAAAACCCTAGCAGCACACGTAGAAGGCATGCGGATGCGACGGCCTCGGCCTTCCACTTTGATGTGCCGGTCCTTGGTTGAAGTCCTCTTAGGTGGAGGTTTCTTGGAGGAAGGTTCCAAGGTTGGTTTGGAGCTGGTGTCGACGTCGGCAGGGTCGGAACGAGGTTGTTCCTTCTTTTCTAGGAGCTGAAGAGGGAAGTTCGGCCTGCGGATCCCATTTTCATCCATGATCATGTAGGAGAGAGTGGGATTATATCTTTTTGGTGGTTTGGCTCTCCTAGTACATGATCTGAAGAAGGTGACCCTCAATTCAGTGACTTTGATGGCCTAGTGGGTCTCTTTCTTTTTTGCTATATGATGTTGTGTTGTGTAGCTTGGAATTCCCTTTAGATGGGGAAGATTGAAGCTGCTGAGTTGGTTTTCTTATCTCTGCACAGACCAAAGAGAGAGAGGGGATAAGGGGAAGAAGGTAAGCTTTAAGCAACAAATACAATGAGTGAGAACTATGAGGGGGGGCTAAGAAAGAAAAGCAATTACTTTTTTGGGATGGGAAATAATTCGTTTAATTGAGGACCTCTTTGTAATTTTCTCTTTTCTATATTCCATTATATAATTTGTATGATTTTCATTATGAAAAATAAAATAAATAAAATAACCCTAAGTTGTTATTTATTTAGAGAGAGAGAGAGACATCATATTATTGCGGTTGGACAATCCCTTGATTCAGACTCCACGTGTGGTGCTCTTTACCATTCAATTCATAAAAGACAGTGGTGGCCTAAGGCTGAGGCCCCATCCCCTTAACTCTAAAAACTCAATCTCTCTCTCTCCATTATTAAAATTATACAAGAAAAAGATATATATGACATAATAAAGTGGTTCTCATTCCATTCTCGTAATCATTGTCTTCTGGCTTTGATGTTAATGTTTAAATAAAAGTTTTGCAATCTAATTTACCTGTAAATAATTCCATTAAATTTATGGAGGATTTAAAGTGATATTACTGAAACATTGGTTGAATAACAAAGTCCAAGTCTTGCAATTTGATATCTCATATTCAAATTTTATTTTAGGCAAATTTATGGTTAACTATAAATATTAAATAAAATTATTTACTTTTAAAAAAATTAAAAGGGCTTAAATGAAAATTAATTATAATTATAGATCAATTTAGATTAAATTTGAGGTTCATTATTTAAAACAAATCAAACTTGAGCAACTATACATGTTCGGACATGATCCGATATTCAATAAAAACCTCTAGTACATAGTTCATTACAACAAAACAGTGCTAAGACGACACTTATGGGGCGACACTTTCCTAAGTATTGGAATAGACTGGCTAACATACGCTTTGGCCAACTCTTTGTATAAGGGTTGGGATATGCATGCCTAAGGCAACGCTTAAATAAGAGTTGGCTTTGTCTAGTCCTAAGATGACACTTTTGGGGCGACACTTTCCTAAGTGTTGGGATAGACTTGCCAACATACGCTTTGGCCAACTCTTTGTATAAGGGTTGTGTAGCGACCTAAAATTTGCTTGGGCGCTAATTGAGGAAATTATTAAAAATTTGAAAATAGAGTTTCAATTTTATTTTAAAAAGGAGTCGCCACCGATCTTTTTTCTAGGTGTGATCGGACACCTAATAAATCCTCTTTTTAAAGAAAATTTATTTTTTTAAATTTTCTTAAAAAAGGGTCGGGTTTAAGTCTGCGTCAAAATTCCAGAGAAAAAATAGGGTTCGGGAGTCGGTTACGCGCGAGGAAGGTATTAGCACCCTCGCGACGCCCAAAATTGGTATCTCGTTAAACGCGCGTTGTCTTAATTTTCAAAAATACAAGTTTAATTTAATATTTAATCGTGATCCGATTGAGACACGAGAAATTTTTTTAAAAAAAATTAAGACTCGAGAATTTTTTCTAAAACCCGAGAATTTTTGAAAACACGAAAATTTTTTTTAAACCCAAAAATTTTGAAAACACGAAATTTTAGAAATACGAAAACACGAGAATTTTTTGAAACACGAAATTTTTTGAAAACACGAAATTTTTGAAAACACGGAAATTTTAAAACACAAGAATTTTTTTTAAAAACATGAAATTTTTGAAAACCCGAAAATTTTGAAAACACGAAATTTTGGAAATACGGAAACTTTGAAAACACGAGAATTTTTTGAAACACGAATTTTTTTGAAAATACAGAATTTTTGAAAACACGAAATTTTTTAAAACATGAAAATTTTGAAAACACGAAAATTTTTGAAACACGAGATTTTTGAAAAAACAAAATTTTTGAACACGAATTTTTTTGAAAACACTAAAATTTTGAAATACAAGAATTTTTGATATACGAGAATTTTTAAAACACGATAATTTTTGAAACGAGAAAATTTTGAAATACAAGAATTTTTTAAAACAATTTTTTTTGAAACTTGAGAAGTTTTTGAAATTAAATTTTTTTTGAAAAATACGAAAAAAAAGAAATTTAAACACGAAACTCTTAAAATACGAGAATTTTTTGAAAACACGAAAATTTTTTAAAACACGAAAATTTTAAAAATACGACAATTTTCTGAAAACACAAAAAGTTTAGAAACTCAAAATTTTATTTTATTTTTTTGATTTTTTGATTTTTTTAAAGGCGATGAAACACCCACACCTACCACAAGAATGGACCGGATCCGTATGTTCCTCAAGTAACCGGTTCAAATTCATTCGAATACTTTGAAAACTGTGTGTTTTGGAAGATTGTCTATTGTGGGTTGGGCTCGAGTTGAAAACAAATTTATTTCGCTATTAAAAATCCTTTTGATTTAGGTGACAAAATGTTTAAACTTATTTTAAATTAAATGGGCTTATTCTTTATAAAGCCCTAAATTCATAACATAGTAATTAAAGCGAAATAAAAATCGTCACGATGGCCTTATTACATAAAACTAAACCCAAAATAAAATTGTACAAGACTTAAAATAAAATAAAGATTCAAATTAAATTAAACTTCGTTTGAACATGGCCACCACAAGTTCTACCGTCCTGGTCCATTCTTCGCTCATCACCAAACATGTTCCCACAACGGGTGAGTCGATAGACTCAATGTGTAACCAACACCAAAACATAATAGAAATAGGCACACCATACATATCATATTCATATAAAAATTCAAGATAATGATGCAAACCCGAACCCAAACCTATATGCCATCCGCTACACTCCACCCGTACCAACATGCACACCGTGGGGACTACTAAGTCAACCCTCCATCCGCTACACACCATCGAAGGCAGTCGCTGCAGTCGACGTGCTCATCGCCCACTTAAGATATTGTGGCATAGCCACCTGATATTTGTGTCATGAGACACCACATTTAGATAATGTAACCGAAGTTACCACATTCACTTAGTGAGACCGAAGTCGTCACATATTCTTAGTGAGACCGAAGTCGTCACATGTTCTTAGTGAGACCGAAGTCGTCACATATTCTTAGTGAGACCGAAGTCATCACATATTCTTAGTGAGACCGAAGTCATCACATATTCTTAGTGAGACCGAAGTCATCACGTTTCACTTAGTGAGACCGAAGTCATCACCTTCACTTCCCCTTTCACAAATAACCCGAATGCCCCATATTATTCATATCATGCATATCATATTTAATTTCACTTTCACATCACTTTTCTCATGCTAAATATAACATATTTCGAAATCCTAGTAGGAGTAGGAAAACGTACCTGAGTACTTTGTACCATAATATGGTACTTTAGCCACATTCTTACACTTTCATATTAACATATATATCATATTTAAGCCATAAATTTATTAAGATTCAGTGTAGGGTACACACGGTACCTTAGCCATAATCTTTCACTATCATATTAACACATATAATGAATTAAAGCCGTAAATCTATCAAGATTTAGTGTAGGGTACACACCTGTTTCGCTTAAGGTTTCCAATCCAAATCCCGAAAAGCTTGATCTAATGCCTTAGATCTTAAATCTCTACATTTAATCAATCATTTAATACTTAGTAAGCCATTCGCCAAAAATCCAAATCCTAGTAGGATTAGTACACTAAAACTTACCTTGGTGCCAAATCTCAAATCTTCACTATACTCTTTCTTGTATTAAGCAAAGCTTTAAATCACTTTAACAAATTAGTTTGACTTTTGAATAAATATGAACTAGATATAAAACACCAAAAATAGGCCTTGGCGAATATTCGCATGTCTTACCTTGTGGATTTTAAATCCCAAATTCACCGAATAACTAGGGAACACGCTGCCTATGGTGTACCTTCGGAAAAGAACTTCTCCTTCCTTGTAGTCGACACTTAGTAAATCCCAAATTCACCTTCCATATTTCGATCAATAAAATATAGGAGGATTAGACTAACTTTTCGCTTAAAAGAAAGGAATACAATTATAACTATAGATCCTTACCCTTTATATTGAAATCGATGGATCCTCCCGACACCACTTCGTAGATTGACTTAGAGACTTGATGAACAATTGGCTATGATCCCTTATGTATTCGGTTTCAAAGATGAAAGAAGAGAGGAATAATAGGCTTAGAGGAATCGGCTAGGAGGCTAAAAGAAAAGAGGAAAAGAATGGATGCTCAAGAAGAATTTCGGAGGAGAGGAGAAAGAATATTGACAAAAGAAAAGAGAGGAGAATGAATAATGAATAGTCCTAGTCTCATCCTTTTATAGCCGAAATTACTAGGCCAAGAATCCTTTACTTGGCCATCACTCTTCCTCATTCTCCTAATTAAAGAATAATTCTTCATTTATCCATCTATTTAGTAGAAATTCTAAAGGAATAAAACTCTTCTCTTGAGAGTCCCTATTGTCAGTCCATTGCTTCCTCTCTAAGTAATTAAATAAAAATCACTTAAAGCTTTAGCTAGGTGCCGCCCACCCCTTCCCTTGATGAGCCGAATTTAAACTTGTTCTTATTGGACTCCTTGTGGCCATACGAGGCCCAATTTATCCACCTAAGTGGCATCACTCCTTGGGCTTTAAGTGGCATCTTCAGGCCACTTTTCCAAGCCTGTTTGTGTGTAAAATTTCACGTTCTTTTTCTTTTAAGGCCTCCTTGCCTTAATTACCTCTTTTAAACATTAAAACTCGACATTTCTAAGTCATTTCTAGGTTTCCAAAAATTTTCACGCGGCTCTGTAAACTTGACATTTCTTAGGTTTCCTAAAATGTTTACTTACCTCTTTTAGCTTAGTTTCCAAAATGTTCACTTTCCTCTTTTAGCTTAGTTTCCAAAATGTTCACTTTCCTATTTTTAATGTAACATTTCCATACATTTCCAAGTTTCCCGAAATGTTTACTTTCCTCTTTTGAATCATTTCCAAATCATTTCCTTATATTTCCTTACATTTCCTTACATTTCCTTTCATTTCATTTCATTTCCTTACATTTCCTTTCATTTCCTTTCATTTCCTTACATTTCCTTACATTTCCTTTTATTTCCTTACATTTCCATACATTTCCATACATTTCCATACATTTCCTTACATTTCCTTACATTTCCATACATTTCCATACATTTCCTTACATTTCCATACATTTCCATACATTTCCTTACATTTCCATACATTTCCATACATTTTCAAGGTTCTAAAAATGCACAAAATGGGATTCGAACCTCTTCCCTCAAAGTACTTCACTTGATGCCATAACCCTTGCACCTTAGGTGGCGTCCCTTGCCACTTTTCCACATCACTTCTTGTTTTTAACTTAAAAACCAATAATTGTCCAAAGCTTTCTCTTCTATCCTAGGATTTTAAAAACCCTTAATTCACTTCCAAACACTGCCAAAACCTACTACTCATGAATTATGCACAAACGCATAACCCCTAATCTAGGATGTTACAGCGTATCGTATTTAACACGAACCGATGATACTCACCCAACATAGCGATGAAATCAACGACTAGTGTAAAACCGATTCGTTGCCTTATTTATTAAAATTATTCGAATAATAATAAAATTAAATTAAATTATTTTTAAATTATAAATACAAATACAAAATAAAAATATGCTTTAAAAATGTCAATAATATTAAAAAATGAAATATCATCAAGATACACAAATTAAACTAAAAGTGAGTAAAAAAAGGAAATTACCGAAAATCCAAAATATGGGCTTGATCGAATGATTTGCGCGTCTCGGTTTTTTTTTCCTTTTCCTTTTTTTTTCTTTCTTTTTCTTATTTCTTTTCTTTCTTTTTTTTTTTTTTTTTTGATGAAATGGGTCGCTAGTGTCTTTCTTTGGATTGGGTCGCTAGTGGGCTTGTCTTTGGCCTGCTTTTTTGGGCCTATTTCCTTCTTCTTTTTTCTTGTCCTATTTCTTTTTTTTCTGATGGGCTTGCTGGAGGCGGGTCGGGTCGGTTGCTGGTACGGGCTGTGGGTCGCAGGTCGGGTCAACCCGGTTGACTTTAATTTATTTTTTTTACTTTTTTCCTTTTTTTTCTTTTTTTCTTTCCTTTTTTCTTTCTTTTTTCTTTTTTCTTTCTTTTTCTTTTTCTTCTTCTTTCTTCTTCTTCTTCCTTCTTCTTCTCCTTTCTTCTTCTCCTCCTCCTGGCCTTGGCAAATCCACTCCTCCGTCTCCTCCGTGATCGCCTTCTCTCTCCCTCTTCTTCTTCTTCTTTCTTCTCTTTCTCCCTTTTCTCTTCTTTTCTTTCTTTTTTCGTGGGTTTTTTTTGTGAATATTGGGGGTTTGATTTTTAGGAAAAATCCCTTTTATAGTGTGTTTGTGCAGTAGTGGTGGCTAGGGAAGGAGGCCATCCCTTAGGGTGGTGGCCAAAAATCGGGGGTGGGTGCGAAATCCGTCGAATTTTGGAGATTTTCCATGAAGGACCAGATTGCAAACGCAGCAAAACTTGTGGGGTCAAAACATAATTTCAAGAAAGTATCAGGGTCAGAATGTAATTTTAAAAAGTTTTGGGGTTAAAACATAATTTAAGAAAAGTTTAGGGGTAAAAATATAATTTTGGAAAAGTTAAGGTGTCAAAATGTAATTTTTAATTTTTAATTAATTTTTTAATTTTTTTTCTTAATTTTGGAAATTAAACACTAAATCGAACCGGATAAAATTTAGTGCTTATAATGCTTCTCTTGCTCATCATTTGTGAAAGCAGGATAGAGCAAAGACTTAAAAGCTTAAATTTTGTTCGATGTCCAATATTTATTCTTTATTGAAAAATGAAATCGAAAATAGCTCGACATGTGACACGAAGCTCAATTCACCTATCAGATTATGAGTTGATCTTTGAAAAACAAAAATTGAAAATACCTCAGCGTGTGACCCGAGGCTCAACTCACCTCTCGCAATATGAGTTGATTTTTGAAAAACAGAAATTGAAAATACCTCAGCGTGTGACCTGAGGCTCAACTCACCTCTCGCAATATGAGTTGATTTTTTGAAAAACAGAAATTGAAAAATACCTCGGCGTGTGACCGAGGCTCAACTCACCTCTCGCATTATGAGTTGATTTTTGAAAACAGAAATTGAAAATACCTCTCGTGTGACTGAGGCTCAACTCACCTCTCGCATTATGAGTTGATTTTGAAAAACGAAAATTGAAAAATACCTCGGTGTGTGACTGAGGCTCAACTCACCTCTCAATATGAGTTGATTTTTTGAAAAATAGAAATTAAAAAATACCTCGACGTGTGACCCGAGGCTCAACTCACCTCTCGCAATATGAGTTAATTTTTTGAAAAACAAAATTGAAAAATACCTCGACGTGTGACCCGAGGCTCAACTCACCTCTCGCATTATGAGTTGATTTTTGAAAAACAGAAATTGAAAATACCTCAGCGTGTGACCTGAGGCTCAACCCACCTCTCGCATTATGAGTTAATTTTAAAAAGCGAATTGAAAATACCTCGGTGTGACTGAGGCTCAACCCACCTCTCGCATTATGAGTTGATTTTTAAAAAACAGAAATTGAAAATACCTCAGCGTGTGACTTGAGGCTCAACTCACCTCTCGCGATATGAGTTGATTTTTTTGAAAAACAGAAATGAAATAATTTTAAAAAGTATCAAAATTTCAAAACATATCATCTGGTGGAACTCGAATGTCTTCCTTTTCCTTGGTTTGATGCCTATCATCAAAACCTTTTGCTTTATTGGAATACCTGTATATGTCATGCATGATGTTAACATGATATGCACATGTTTGGTCTTAAATGCTTTTATGCCTACATGATTATGCCATATGCCTTGGGCTTGTTTGCCATATATCTCTTTTCGTTACGACTCTCATGATGACTGCATTCATTGCCTCGATTCTTGACTTCCCTTTCAGGTTTTGTACCCATCCTCGAGTAATCTGCGTTTCTTGTGTATCACCTTTTTGCCCCTTGTTAAACTTTGTCCTTGCTTTAAGGCTCTTGTACTTACCAAATTCTCATCCAGGTAATACTCAACATTCCTTTTGTTTAGAGTATGTCATTTCACTATTTATCATTTAGACAAACCACACATGAGATGCATGAAAATAGCAAAGTAGGTACGTAAGAAATACCTCACATTCATATTTATTTCAAAAGCAATAAGCAAAGAAAATTGACAAGGAAAAGCTCAATAAAGAAGACATTATAAAGAAAGGAAAGCAAATTCAATTGTCACAAATGCTCTAGATATTCAATGCATGAACTTCTCCACATTCCTTCATCCTGGATCTCTTCGAGCACGGCTTCTTGTGTAGAAGATTTCGAGCTTCCGGGACTGCTTCAAATATTGTAATCTCGCCACATGACTCTCCGTTCAAATCGTCTTGCTCCTTTTGTCTAAACCTCCTTCATTAGGACGCCCTTTCAGGTTTTCATACTAATCTTTTTTTTGTTTATCAAGATGCCCTTTCGAGTTTTCATCTTGATCTTTTTTTTCTTTTTTTTATCAAGATGCCCTTTTCGGGTTTTCATCTTGATCTTTTTTTTTATCAAGACGCCCTTTTCGGGTTTTCATCTTGATCTCTCTTTTTTTTTAGGCATAGTACTTTTTCACGACATCTGAGTTCACTGGATTAGGTAACTCTTTCCCATCCATCTCAGTGAGAATCAAAGCTCCACCAGAGAAAGCCTTCTTTACGACGTACGGCCCTTCCCAATTTGGTGCCCATTTTCCTCGAAAGTCTTTTTGTATTGGGAGAATCTTTCTCAAGTCTGAGTTCCCTCGCGAATTCTCTTGGCCGCACCTTCTTGTCATGAGCCGTGATCATTCTCTTCGGTACATCGTCCATGATGATTGCCTTCAAGCATTTTCTTCGATAAGATTTAGCTGGTCATATCGAGCTTGAACCCATTCTGATTCTTCTAGTTTCGACTCCATTAAGACTCGTAGAGAGGGATCTCAACTTCAATGGGCAAGGCGACTTCCATTCCATAGACCAAAGAGAAAGGAGTTGCTCCAGTAGATGTCCGCACGGATGTGCGATATGCATACAAAGCGAATGGTAGCTTCGTGCGGTCTTTATATGTTTTGGTCATTTTCCCAATAATCCTCTTAATATTTTTGTTAGCCGCTTCTCGCTCCATTCATCTTTGGGCGATAGGGTGAGGAATTATGATGCTTTATTTGAAACCTTTCGAACACTTCTTTCATCATCTTGTTGTTCGATTTAAAGCGTTATCAAATTATTCTCTCGTGCAAAGCGTATCGACATATGATTTCTTTTTTTAAGAACCTGCAAACTGCAGTCTTTGTCACACTAGCAAACGAAGCGGCTTCTACCCATTTTGTGAAGTAATCTATAACCACAAAAAATAAATCGGTGTCCATTTGAAGCTTTTGGGAAAATTGGTCCTATAACATCCATGCCCCACATAGAAAAAGGCCACGGAGAAGTCATAACATGAAGGGACGAAGGGGCTGCATGAATTTTATCGCCGTAAATTTGAAATTTGTGGCACCTTCGTGCGTAACTAATGCGATCGCTTTCATCGTCACCAAGAATAACCGAAGTCTCATAATCTGCTCGCCATAGTGAAACCATTGGCATCGTCCTACAAATTCCTTCATGGACATCTTCAAGTATTTTTTTGGCTTCAACAGAATCCATGCATCTCAGGAGCACTTGATCTTTTCCTCTTTTGTACAGGATATCCCCATCAAGGACAAATCCCACCGTCATTCTTCTGATTGTTCTTTTGTCGTTCTCATTTGCTTGCTCGGGATACCTTTGATTCTTGACATATTCTAAGATATCATGGAACCACGGCCGTCCATCTGTCTCTTTTTCAATGTTAAAACAATGTGCAGGGACCTCATATATGCTCATTTGGAGAGGCATTATTTCTGTTTCTCTGGACGCTTTGAACATTGAGGCCAAAGTGGCCAAGGCATCAGCCAATTGGTTTTCTTCTCGTGAGAAGTAGTTAAAAGTCACTTCTTTGAATTCTTTGACCAGCTCCGCCACGAGATCGTGATATTTGACCAATTTTGAATCTCTCACTTCCCAATCTCCACGGATTTGGTAAATCACCAACGCTGAGTCCCCGTACACTTCTAATATTTTGATGTTTCGTTCAATAGCTGCACGAAGGCCCATGATGCAAGCCTCATATTACGCTACATTATTGGTGCGAGAAGAAATTTAATCTGGCAGTGAGTGGATAATGGTTCCCTTCCGGTGACACTAAGACTGCTCCAATCCCATGCCCCAATGCATTCGATGCACCGTCAAAGCTCATCTTCTATGATTTCTCTTTTGATGACTCACACTCTTTTTCTGCAATGCATATCAAATCCTCATCTGGGAAATCAAATCTCAAAGGCTCATATTCCTCCGTGGCTCGAGTTGCTAAGAAGTCGACTATCGCGCCCCTTTATCGACTTTTGACTCACATATATAATGTCGTACTACGATAGTAGGATCGCCATCGTGCCATTCTTCCCGAAAGTGCGGTGATTCCATCATGTATTTTATTGGGTCCACTTTGAAATTAACCACGTCGTATGATACAACATATATTGTGCGAGCCTTGAACTACCGGACCAAAGCACAATGTAATTTTTCAATTGACGGTACTTTGCTTCATATTCTGTGAATTTCTTGCTGAGGTAGTAGATCGCCCTTTCTCTTTTCCCGACTCATCATGTTGCCCCAGTACGCAACCCATTGAATTTTCGAACACAGTTAGATACAATATTAACGGTCTTCCGGGAGTTGGCGGTACTAGCACCGGAGGGTTAGACAAATACTGTTTTATCTTGTCAAAAGCCACTTGGCACTCATCGTCCCACTCTCCCGGATTATGTTTTCGAAGGAGTCGAAAAATTGGGTCACACTGGTTGGTAAGTTGAGCAATGAATCGAGCGATGTAGTTCAACCTCCCTAAAAATCCTCTGACTTCTTTTTGTGTACGCGGAGGTGGTAATTCTTGTATAGCTTTTATCTTATCTGGATCAACCTCAATACCTCTCTCACTAACAATGAAGCTGAGTAATTTTCCTGAGGTAGCTCCGAAAGTACACTTGGCTGGATTAAGCTTTCAACTGGAACTTTCTTAGTCTTTCGAACAATTTTTTGAGGTTCCCAATATGCTCTCTTTCCCCCCGAGATTTGGCAATCATATCATTAACATAAACTTCTATCTCTTTGTGCATCATGTCATGGAATAGCATCACCATTGCCCTCCGATATGTTGCCCCAAAGATTCTTTAATCCGAACGGCATCACCTTGTAGCAAAATGTTCCCACATTGTTACGAAGGTAGTTTTCTCCATATCCTCGGGAGCCATCTTTATCTGATTATAACCCGAAAATCCATCCATGAAAGAAAATAATGAATATTTTGCTGTGTTATCCACCAATGTATCAATGTGTGGCAAGGGAAAAATTATCTTTAGGACTTGCTCGATTCAGATCGCGATAATCTACGCACATTCATACTTTACTGTCTTTCTTCGGTACTGGGACTATGTTAGCTACCCATTCTGGGTATTTGGAGACTTGTAGGAAGCCAGCATCAAATTATTTCTTGACTTCTTCTTTTATCTTTAATAGCATTTCAGGTCTCATCCGTCTCAGCTTCTATTGAATAGGTTTGCATTCTGGTTTCAGTGGGAGTCTATGGACCACTACATCCTCGTTCAACCCTGGCATGTCTTGATACGACCATGCAAATACATCTTTATACTCACAAAGCAAGGCGATCAAATCATGTTTGGTGTTATCTGAAATGGAGGTCCCAATCTTCACTTTTTACTTCTTTTTTTCATTTCCTAAGTTCAGTGTCTCAACAGATTCTTGATGGGGTAGGATTTGTTTATCTTCTTGTTCTATCATTCTTTATAAGTCAGGAGACGAGACATAATCTTCAACATTTTCCTCAGCTTTGAATTCTCCTCAACAAATAGCTTTCTCGAAATCGATTTCAGGACTTGTAACGGGATTGTTCATGTCGTTGGTATCTGAGCACCTGAAAGATGAATGGAAAAGAAAACTATAGAGGAGCATCAAAGTATTGGAACCAAACAAATATAATATTATGGCATGATATGAGGTACATGTAAGGACAGGCTGTGAGAAGAAGGAATAATTATGAAGTTAACAAGAATGAAAAGACTATGACAAAATGCATCTCCATTGATGTTCATTTAAATGATAAAGAGCAAACATAAGCTGCTACAAAAGAATCCCACTATTACTTAGGGGCACACAAAAAGAGAGTTAACATTGAGCATTACTCTGGAGAGGACTTAGAAACTACAAGAAGATCCACAGCAGTCCAATTGTTCAAAACGAATCCAGGAGGACAAGGGCGTATCATTGAAACATCTTCAATTGCATCATCTCCTTTGTCAATAACATTTATACTGATTTTCTAAAGACCCTTTTCAATCAATAACAGCGTGCTTCGTGAATTATCTCGCCCTGGGTACATCATTCCTGCAGATGTAAATGTTTTTGACAAAGGAGGATACGCTATGGGCTCCCATTCCATTTCTCGACCTGAGGCTTCTGCAAACCTCATTTCTTGATCTTTCTGCAACTGTGGATTGTATGGTTTTAGCCTCAGTGAATGATTAGAGTGATATGCACATGCAATGAATGGATGAATGAATAGATGAAAAATGCATGTTAGTCATGAATAAATATGCAAGAATTTGGTGTTGATTTCAAGATAGCCCCATACTTAGGCATTTCATTAATCAAAAGAGTCCATTACAAAACGTTTTGCCATCTCTGATCTAATAGTTACACAAATTTCCTAGCCACATCGCCTTATTTCTTTACTCGTTCTAGGAATTCTGACATGCTTGATCCTTGTCTCGGAGGGAATTGGTAAGATCTTCTGCTTCATCTGATAATTGCACAATTTGCACAGCCGCCTTGCGAATTTCATTAATCAAACCTCCAAGATACATATCTTTTTCTTGAAGAGCTCTTTCGTAGGCACGAATGTCTCTATCATGCTGGCCATTCTTTTCTTCTAGGGCTTTTAGGAGACTATCCAAGTGTTGCTGATGAGCTTGCATTGTATTTTCTAAATCTTGTATTTTCCTTCTTAGCTCTTGACACTCAGACTGACTAGTCATTAATTCTGCAGACGCAGTTTCGTATTCAACATTCTTCTTTCTTAACTCTATCATAGCACGAGCAGCTTTTTCCTCTTCCTTATTCGCTTTCCCTCTCCAGAATTTCATCCCACCTTTGATGTTGCTTAATTCTTCCTTCCATTCCATCGATGATTTGCCCAGCCCGCTATTCTTTATGGTACCTCTCAATTTCTTATTTTCCAAATAAAGATCCTTTAAGTCATTTCTCATGATCTCAGCTTCTTTCTGGACTTTCTCGTTTCTGGATTTTTCAATTTGAACATCTATCTTCAGCTGGTAATTTTCCTCTTGAAGAGAACTAATATCCCGTAACAGACTGGCCTTTTCACGTTCAAATTCATGTCTTGCTATTTCCAGTTCGGACGACATTTCTTCTGAGAAAGGATTCTGGAAAATATAATCCGTTGGTGAGGTTTGTTGACTATTCACTCGTCTTTGTCTCCATATTTCATAATCTTGAGTGATAGTATCAGCATACAGAGCTAACTCCATTAGGTAGATTTTTTTCCAAGACTTTGCAGTATCTCAGACTTTTTTCATGTAACCTTCACCTGTAAAAGCAAGCTCAGACTGTGCTAATCCTCCGGTAGTTGGTATGAATTGTCGTGAAGCAAACTGCCTTTGAACCATTAACGGTGCATATCCAACTCCTCCCATAATCCGAGTAAAGGTACCCAATCTTGGCTTCGCATTTGTATAGCGAGAATCAAGGACGGATCCATGGTGCTCTCCAAGTTATATCTTGTTGCGGAGGTTAAAGCTGAAACCAGTCTTTGTTGGTGACATCCTTGACCAATCTTTCCCAAGGTAAGCTTCCAATGGAGAGAATGTTTTGAAAACATGTGGAAAGGTGTGCGCTCCACTTTCCGTAAGTGGCTCGAGAATCCAAACATTAAGTAGTGCAAGACATCCGATAAAATGTCCTTCCCCTTTTCTCCTACAATAATTTAGAGATCTAAAAGTCTCAGCTAAGATAGTTGGGACAGAGTTGATTCCTTGCCTCAACTTTTCAAAGAAATCCACTACCGTAACTTCTATATGCCCTAGAACTTTTGGGAAGACAATTAACCCGTAAATGGCTAAAGCAAACAGATCCACTCTCTTTACAATATCTGGATGATTTTGAACTAAGTCTCGTAGAGAAAACCATGGAACACAACTGACTTCGTTCTTTTTCTTTATCTGTTTTTCAGCCCATGTATCGGTCATTCCCGTTAACCTCATTAGCTTTTTCTTGAAGGTCATTAGTTTAGGCTCCTTCACATATATTTTGTTAAATTGTACATTGTCAATGCGAAGCAAGGCGGCATACTCTTCTATGGTCGGAGTCATATCTTCCTGGTTGAAAGTAAAACATTGATAAGCTGGGTCCCAGAATTGAACCATGGCTTGAATCAATTGTTCGCTCACGTTGACGGCGATTAAGTGAGCTATATCCCGTACTTTTCAAAGGAAGATGCCCCTAGTGTCCGAGTCCCACTGCTTCAGATCCTAGTCAAGTCTTCGAGGTTATTCCAACGAACTTTCATGGTCACATGCTCCGGAAGATTGGAGATACATCTTTCTTTTAAACTGTCTCCTTTTGCTTTCTGGGTTTTCAAAGACCGGTCTCGAACCACGGCTTTTTTCTCGGTTACTTGTGTAATTGACTCCTCCATCAGAAACCCGTTTTTGGCAACCAATCTCTAATCAACACCTTCCTAACAAGATGCCTATGATGCATGATAAAAAATAAAAATGAAGACAAATAACATTGGTTAGTAATTACAACAAATATAAACGGAGAAGAACTATGGAAAATCTAACAAATTAAGATATTTAATTTTGCTTTTTGGTGAAACTGACCTACTTTTTTTTTACCCCATCATATTTACAAAATAAACTTACCCCACATGCTCATCAAATAATCTACCCTCTCTAAATTATTAAACGGACCCGATTTGCTTGCATAAAAAGTGTAAATGTAAAAGAAATAAAAGGTAAGAAGCGTTTCTCCCATGTACTTATTTTGGTAACTATTAACGGACGGAGGTTCGGCATGGCTCTAATCGGGTGGCTCATACGGTTCACTATATGCGGTTTCGGTTCTAAAAAGGGTACTCGAATTGTCCGTACTGTCGCCTACTAAGGCTAGAACAGAGCCTCGGTTATCACCCATCATAGGCTCGCAAGCTCAATTCGAGGGATTACATTTACTTATGCCTATGCGGAGGGACGAGTTAACTCACGAAAGCATAAGTCATATGTAACCCTAAGTATTCACTAACCTGCAATGGAGGACGAGTTAACTCACGAAGGCATAGCGTTTACTTCCACTTAAGCGGACGGAGCCGGGTAGAGAGCTCATGTTATGCAAAAATGCAAGTGCACGTGTGTGGGAGAAACTCACAAACCTTTTCGCTTTTATTTTAAAACTAAAAACTAAAACCGTAAAAACTTAGAGCTGAAAAACAAAAAGATAAAACAAGTTGGAAAAATATTTACAACATGATGCAAATGCATGACTTTTCAAAAACAAAATTTAAAGATCACGACTTAATATTAATTTGAACAAGGAGTTTCAAAAATTTTGACAACACACGTTTAATTCGAGACTCGACTCTCAAAAAAAAAAATCCCCAGTGGAGTCGCCAGCTGTAGCGACCTAAAATTTGCTTGGGCGCTAATTGAGGAAATTATTAAAAATTTGAAAACAGAATTTCAATTTTATTTAAAAAGGGAGTCGCCACCGATCTTTTTTCTAGGTGTGATCGGACACCTAATAAATCCTCTTTTTAAAGAAAAATCATTTTTTTTTGAATTTTCTTAAAAAAGGGCTGAGTTTAAGTCTGCGTCAAAATTCCAGAGAAAAAATAGGGTTCGGGAGTCGGTTACGCGCGAGGAAGGTATTAGCATCCTCGCGACGCCCAAAATTGGTATCTCGTTAAACGCGCGTTGTCTTAATTTTTAAAAATACAAGTTTAATTTAATATTTAATCGTGATCCGATTGAGACACGAGAAATTTTTTTAAAAAAAATTAGGACTCGAGAATTTTTTTTTAAAACCCAAGAATTTTTGAAAACACGAAAAAAAATTTTAAACCCAAAAATTTTGAAAACACGAAATTTTAGAAATATGAAAACACGAGAATTTTTTTTGAAACACGAAATTTTTTTGAAAACACGAAATTTTTGAAAACACGGAAATTTTAAAACACAAGAATTTTTTTTTTAAAAACATGAAATTTTTGAAAACCCGAAAATTTTGAAAACACGAAATTTTGGAAATACGGAAACTTTGAAAACACGAGAATTTTTTGAAACATGAATTTTTTTTTGAAAATACAGAATTTTTGAAAACACGAAATTTTTTAAAACATGAAAATTTTGAAAACACGAAAATTTTTGAAACACTAGATTTTTGAAAAACGAAATTTTTAACACTAATTTTTTGAAAACACTAAAATTTTGAAATACAAGAATTTTTGATATCTGAGAATTTTAAAACACGATAATTTTTGAAAACGCGAAAATTTTGAAATACAAGAATTTTTAAAACAATTTTTTGAAACTTGAGAAGTTTTGAAATTAAAAATTTTTGAAAACACGAAAAAAAGAAATTTAAACACGAAACTCTTAAAATCGAGAATTTTTGAAAACACAAAATTTTTAAAACACAAAAATTTTGAAAATCGACAATTTTCTGAAAACACAAAGTTTGGAAACTCGAAATTTTATTTTATTTTTTTGATTTTTTTGATTTTTTTAAAAGGGCGTATCGTATTTAACACGAACCGATGATACTCACCCAACATAGCGATGAAATCAACGACTAGTGTAAAACATATTCGTTGCCTTATTTATTAAAATTATTCAAATAATAATAAAATTAAATTAAATTATTTTTAAATTATAAATACAAATACAAAATAAAAATATGCTTTAAAAATGTCAATAATATTAAAAAACGAAATATCATCAAGATACACAAATTAAACTAAAAGTGAGTAAAAAAAGGAAATTACCGAAAATTTAAAATATGGGCTTGATCGAATGATTTGCGCGTCTCGGTTTTTTTCCTTTTCCTTTTTTTTTTCTTTCTTTTTCTTCTTTCTTTTCTTTCTATTTTTTTTTTTTTTTTTGATGATAATGCTAGTGAAATTTCTTTGGATTGAAATTTGCTAAAGGGCTTGTCTTTGCTTGCTTTTTTGGGCCTATTTCCTTCTTTTTTTTTCTTGGCCTATTTCTTTTTTTTTTTTGATGGGCTTCTTTGGAGGCGTGGTCTGGTCGATTCTTTGATGCACGGTTGCAGGTGTCATGGTCGGGTCGACCCAGTTGACTTTAATTTATTTTTTTTACTTTTTTTCTTTCCTTTTTTCTTTCTTTTTTCTTTTTTCTTTCTTTTTCTTTTTCTTCTTCTTTCTTCTTCTTCTTTCTTCTTCTTCTCCTTTCTTCTTCTCCTCCTCCTAGCGCCGCCGTCCACTCCTCCGTCTCCTTCGGTGATGCGCCCTCTCTCTTCCTCTTCTCTTCTTCTATTCTCTCTTCTCTTTTCTCCCTTTTTCTCTTCTTTTTCTTTCTTTTTTCGTGGGTTTTTTTTTTGTGAATGTTGGGGGTTTGATTTTTGGGGAAAAAATCCCCTTTTATAGTGTGTTTGTGCAGGTAGCAGGTGGCTAGGGAAGGAGGCCATCCCTTAGGTGGTGGGAGGAAAATCGGGGTGGGTCTTGAAATCCACGGATTTTGGAGATTTTTGATGAAGGACCAGATTGCAAACGCAGCAAAACTTGTGGGGTCAAAACATAATTTCAAGAAAGTATCAAGGTCAAAATGTAATTTTAAAAGTTTTGGGGTTAAAACATAATTTAGGAAAAGTTTAGGGGTAAAAATATAATTTTGGAAAAGTTGAGGGGTCAAAATGTAATTTTTAATTTTTAATTAATTTTTTTATTTTTTTCTTAATTTTGGAAATTAAACACGAAATCGAACCGGACAAAATTTAGTGCTTACAGGTTGGGATATGTATGCCTAAGGCAATGCTTGAATAAGAGTTAGCTTTTGTGTAGTCCTAAGACGACACTTTTGTGGCGACACTTTTGTGGCGACACTTTCCTAAGTGTTGGGATAGACTTGCCAACATACGCTTTGGCCAACTCTTTTTATAAGGGTTGGGATATATATGCCTAAGGCAATGCTTGAATAAGAGTTGGCTTTTGTGTAGTCCTAAGACGACAGTTTTGGGGCGACACTTTCCTAAGTGTTGGGATAGACTTGTCAACATACGCTCTAGCCAACTCTTTGTATAAAGGTTGAAATATGCATGCCTAAGGCAACGCTTAAATAAGAGTTGGATTTGTCCAGTCCTAAAACGATATTTTCCTAAGTGTTGGGATAGACTTGCCGACATACACTTTGGTCAACTTTTTGTATAAGGGTTGGGATATGCATGCTTAAGGCAACGCTTAAATAAGAGTCGGCTTTGTCCAACATTATGCCTACACTTTTGAGCCGTCACTTTCTTAAGTGTTATTAAAATACTATTATTTAAAATAATTTTAAAGTTTTTGGGGTATATGACTGATTATTTTTTAATTTATATATTAAATAATTTCTTATATAATCGTAAAAGAGATAGTATTAATTTTAAAATATTGAATTAATTATCATTATAGTTTAGGGTTTAAGGTTTAAGGTTTATAGTTTATGGTTTAGGGTATGTGGTTGAGGAATTACTATTTTAAAGTTTAGGGATTGTGGTTTATGGTTTAAGATTTAGGGGTTAGTAGTTGGGGTTTAAGGATTAAAGGCTATGGGTTGGGGTTTAAGGTTTAGATTAATTAGTGCCTTTTAATTGATATATTAAATAATTTATTATATAGTTGTAAAAGAAATAATATTAATTTTAACATATTAAAAGTATGATTATAGTTTAAATTATTTAAGAGATAATAGATAAACTTTATATATATTAAGCGGTTTAGGATTTAAGGTTTACTTGAGATTTGTTAAATGTTGAAGTTTTATACAATCAATTAATACTTTTATATTTAAAATATTTAATCTAGACCAATTGATATATTTAAATATTAGATTTTAAAAAAAAAACATTGATAAAAAAAAGAGCAACAGAATGATATTGATAGATAACTATCTATGTTGGATAGGACCAAATTATAACAAATAAAATGAAATACAAAAATTAAAATCATTCCACATCGAACATCTAGCAAAATAGTTATATTTTAGTTAGGAAGAAACATCTCTAATGAAATGGAGATTAGATCGGAAAAGAATAATATAAAATCATGATTAACGTCTCAATCTTTAATAGGAATTTGATATGTGAGAGATTGATTGCTTACGTTGGATAATTCTAACTTAATAATTAATTATAGCCATTTAATTATTTGTTTTATTATTAAAATATACGCCATTTATTTTGAGAGTACTTAGTTTTAGGGATTTAGGGGTTAAGGGTGAAACACCCCAAACCCGGCCCACAAGCCCTGACCAGATCTGGCATGCTCCTTGAGTAAAACATAGTTAAGTCTCGTATGACATTTTGAAAATCGTGGGGGTTTCAAAGAAAATAGATTTGGGTTGTTCTCAAGTTAAAAATTGAGTAGTAATTTAATTTTGTACTAAATCGATAATTTCATATTTCAAGAGTTACAAGTTAAAGAAATACAGAATTTTAGAGTTTAATATTATTGTTAACTTGAAAAACTATTGGTGTTTGAGTTTCAAAACGATTGATGTTATTCGTAACATAATAGAAATTTAAAATGCAAAGAAAATAAAACAGTTAAGTAATAATGGCCTTATTACATTAAAATATAACCCAAAATAAATAAATATAAACTTAATAAGAAAACCGAAAATCTGAGCTGTGCATGGCCACCACTAAGTTCCTGGCCGATCCACCACTAAGGCATAATTAATCACATAAAATAATTGTAAACCATGATGCAACCCAAAGCACCTAGATCCAACCTCTACACATCACCCGTACCTACCGATCACACCGTGGGGATAACTAAATCGACCCTCCATCCACTACACACCATCGAAGGCAATCGCTGCAGTCAACTGCACATCGCCCTTATGATTGTGACATAGCCACCAGATAATGTGACAGAGTCACCAGATTCATATTATGTGACATAGTCACCAGATAATGTGACTGAGTCACCAGATATTGTGGTAGGAACCACCAGATCACTTCCCCTTTCACATAATCACCCATATGCCCATGCAACATATAAAACATGCTATTTTTCATGCCATTTACCTTACCCTAAAATCATAACGGGATTCCACATATTTTCACATCAATGTTATTAAACATTATTTACAAGAGTTAAGAAGTAACGTACCTGAATGCACTCGTACCATTGAATGGTACCCTTAGCTATATTTTCATATTTTCATTAGCACATATATAATATTATCAACCTAGGGGGAATTAGTGTAGGGCTACACACCTGATTACTCGTAGATCTAATCGAAATCCCGAAAATCTCGATCTAATGCACTAGATCCCTTTTTCCTACATTCGGCCAACACTAAGCACATTAGCAAGGAGCCATCCGGCTAAACAGTCAAATCCCAAAGGTTTAACGAGACCAAAACCCTTACCTTGCTGCCGATTTGGTTACCAACCAAATCTCGAAACTTCGTGATGATCCCTCCTTGCAATTGGCTAGGCACTAGTACATACAAACGATTAGTTTTCAGCTTTTAAACAAATAAGAAACAGATCTGAAACACTAGAACCCTTACCTAGATTGCTTAGCCAAATCCCGAAGATCTGTCGAAAATCCCCTAAGATACCATAGTTAGAATCGGCACACTTAATAAGTAATATGGCCTTGGCCGAATATTAATATCCCTTACCTTGGTTGCCTAAATCCCGAAAAAATCACTTGTCCTTGGAGATGTCGAAATCCCTACATGGTATATGTTAGATTCGATTCTAACATTTGATGACCAAAGTAAATGGCCTTCGGCCTAAGATCACACTTCACTTACCTTGGATATTCAAATCCCGAATGATCTCCCCTTATAGACGGCTACAAACGAATCCCGAAAAGATCACCCTCCCACTTTCGGCTATAGGAAAATAAGAGGGTTTAGCATCCTTGATTTCGGCACTATACAAAATAGTCAATGAGAGAAGGGAAATAGGAAGTTCACTTACCAGAAGATTCAGCTACTAGAAGCAGAGAGGGAAAAATCGACAGACCTTAAACAAGTGTTTCGGGTTAGATCTTAATGAAGAAAGAAAGAAAGAAAAGAAAATAAAAGGGAATTAGCATAGAATGAAATCCCGAAACTCACCCAATTATTAAAGAGTATGCGGCTTATGGTGCACCTTCGGAAAATAGAAACCTTCCTTGTAGATTCGGTTATAGAGGAGGGATATGAGTAAGAAGAATTCGGCTTTCAGGAGGATATTGGAGAGGAGAAGAAGGCTAGGGAATTTCGGCTAGAAGAGAAAGAAGAGAAAAAGAATTTTGGCTTGAGAGAAAAGATGAGAAAGTGGAAAAAAAAACAAATGAAAAAGATGATAATTCCCTTCCAAAATTCGGCTATACACAGACACACACTCGAGTTGGTGTTTGACCAACTCTTTTCTCTCACCCCAATCCCCTTTTCACTCTAACTTAGCCAATCCTTAAGCTTTTGACTCAATCTACACTTCATCTATGAAGTGTCCTTGTGCCAAATCCAATCATCGCCTCTCCTTGCTGCAAAATAAAACTCCAAAATGCTTCCTTTCGCTCGAACCTAGGCCCTTGTCACTCCCTCGTGGCGTCAACTTACAAGGCCCTAAGTGGCGCCTCTTTGCCACTTTATCAATCGGGTTCCTTGTGTTCTAAACCACACAATAAACTTCTTAAGGCCTAGCTCCTTAGTTCCCTTTTAGACTTAAAATCCAATAACTTCTAAGGCTCCTACCCACAGCCCAAGGTTCTTGAAGCCCCCAAAACACATGCAAATCACACTCAAGCATGCAATCACATTCATTTAAGTGAAAATGCATAACCCCTAAATCCCGGATATTACAGTTCGACCCCCTTAAAATAATTTGGACCTCGAAATTATCTGGCTAAAATAAGTGAGGGTATTGCTGTCGCATTGTTTCCTCTGGCTCCCACGAAGCTTCCTCCGATCCATGGTTACGCCATAACACTTTGACTAGAGGGACCGATTTCCTCTGAAGCACCTTCACATCCCGTTCCAGAATCTGAATTAGCTCTTCCTCATAGGACAGATCTGATCTCAGCTCCACCTCCTCAACCGGTATCACATGAGATGGATCCGATCGGTAACGACGTAGCATCGAAACGTGGAACACATCGTGCATCTGCTTCAACTCCGAAGGCAACTCTAACTGATATGCAACTGGTCCAACTCGCTTCAGAATCTGATAAGGTCCTATAAACCTAGTAACTTTCCCTTGCGACCAAGTCTCATCACCTTCTTCCATGACAAAACTTTGAGAAACACATAATCTCCCACAGCAAACTCAATCTCCTTCCGCTTAAAATCTGCGTATGACTTTTTTCGGTCAGATGCCTCCTTCAACCGTGTCCGAATTACCTTAACCTTTTCTTTCGATTCTACCACAATTTTTGGACCCAAAATCTGACGTTCTCCCAATTCCGTCCAACATGTAGGAGTGCGACACTTACATCCATACTGATAACAGTGCGGTGCCATCCAAATACTTGCCTGATAGCTATTATTGTACGCAAATTCCGCTAAAGGCAAGAACTCCTCCCAACTTCCTCTGAAGTCTATCACGCAACCCCTCAACATATCCTCCAGACTTGAATTACCCGCTTCGATTGACTGTCATTGCGGATGGAATGTCAGATTGAAATCTAACTCGTGCCCAAAGCTTGATGTAGTGCATTCCAAATCGAGACGTAAACCTCGAATCCCTATCCGAGATAATCGACATCGGCACTCATGCAATTTCACCATTTCTGCTACATACAACTTTTCCAATTTCTGTAGAGAATAGTCAACCCGCACTGGTATAAAATGTGCAGACTTCGTCAACCGATCTACTATCACCCATACCGAGTCCTTCTTAGTAGGCGTAAGTGGAAGCCCACTAACGAAGTCCATGGTAATTCTCTCCCACTTCCATTGCGGAATCTTTATCGGCTGAAGCAATCCTGACGGTACTTGGTGTTTAGCTTTGACTTGCTGACACGTTAAGCACTTCCCTGCAAACTCTGTAACTTCCTGCTTAAGACTAGGCCACCAAAACTGTTCCCATAAATCCCTGTACAACTTACTTCCTTCAGGATGCATAGCATAAGGGCTACTATGCGATTTCTGAAGAATTCTTTGCCTTAACTCCTCATCCTTCGGCATACAGACCTTACCCCGAAAACACAGCACTCCATCGCTGTTTATACCAAAATTTTCCAATTCCCCACTTTGTACTTGTAGCAGCTTAGTACTTAGCTCACCGTCTACCAATTGTTTCTCCTTTACCTGACTTAGCCACGTCGGCTTCACTTGCAATTCCACTAGCAAACTTTCATCCTCATAGAGACTCAAATGTGCAAACATTGCCCTTAACTCCGACACTACTTTCCGACTTAAGGCATCCGCCACAACATTTGCCTTGCACGAGTGATACTCATTGAGCAATCATAATCTTTCAACAACTCCACCCACCTACGCTGTCTCAAATTCAGCTCCTTCTGAGTCAGCAAATACTTCAGGCTCTTGTGGTCCGTGTAGATCACCGACCTTTCTCCATACAATTAGTGCCTCCACATTTTAAGAGCGAATACAACCGCCGCCAACTCCAGATCATGCGTCGGATAGTTAACTTCATGTGGCCTCAATTGTCGAGACGCATAAGCGACCACTTTTCCGTCTTGCATAAGGACACATCCTAATCCTGTATGGGAAGGATCACAATATACCACATAGTCCTTCCCTGCTTCAAGCTGAATCAAAATCGGAGCCTCTGTCAATACCTTCTTAAGCTTCTCAAAACTTTCCTGCTGCTTATCCGCCCATACGAAAGGTTCCTCCTTTCTCAACAACTTCGTCAAAGGTGCTGCTATCGACGAGAATCCCTCAACAAATCTCCTATAGTAGCCTGCTAACCCCAAGAAACTACGAATTTTCGCCACAGACTTAGGGGGTTTCCAATCCAATACTGCCTCAATCTTCCGAGGATCCACCCTTATTCCTTCGGCAGACACCACATGCCCTAAGAACGTAACTTCCTTCAGCCAAAATTCGCACTTGCTGAACTTGGCATACAGCTTCTTTTCCCTTAACACTTGTAGCACGACTCGGAGGTGCTCGTCATGTTCTTCCTCAGACTTGGAATACACTAGGATATCATCTATGAACACAACGACGAACCGATCTAGGTAGGGTTGGAAAACCCGGTTCATCATGTCCATGAACGTAGCTGGGGTGTTTGTCAATCCGAACGGTATTACCAAGAACTCATAATGCCCGTACCTTGTCCGGAAAGCTATCATATGGATATCAGCCTCCTTCACCTTAAGCTGATGATATCCTGACCTTAGATCTATCTTCGAAAATACTGCGGCCCCCTTAAGCTGATCGAACAAGTCATCTATCCTTGGCAATGGATACTTGTTCTTGATGGTCAGCTTATTCAACTGCCGGTAATCTATGCACATGCACATAGTCCCATCCTTCTTCCTCACAAATAGAACCGGTGCTCCCCATGGAGACACACTAGGTCGAATAAACCCACGATCGAGTAACTCTTGGATCTGGGCCTTGAGCTCTACTAGCTCCTTTGGTGCCATTCGGTACGGAACAATTGACACAGGAGCTATACTCGATAATAAGTCAATTTCGAACTCTACCTCTCTATCCGGGGGTAACCCAAGCAGCTCCTCCGGAAAGACATCCACAAATTCCCTTACTGTTCTAACTCCTCCTACAGCTGCTTCCTTAGCCTCTAAGGCACTGATCAACATCAGAAAAGCTACACACCCTTTTCTCACCATCTTCTTTGCCTTAAGGGCAGAAACCACATTTGACAAGCAATTCCGTCTCTCGCCTATCACCACAACTTCATTGTCGTCAGAAGTTCTTAACGACATGCGCTTAGCAGCACAATCCACATTTGCATGGTACTTCACTAACCAATCCATGCCTAGGATTAGATCAAACTTCTCAAATGGAAACTCCATTAAATCAGCTGGAAACTACGCCCCTTGAACTTCCAAAGGTACTGCCCTAAAGAGTTTGTCTAACACTACTGATTGCCCTAAAGGACTAAGTACAGTCATCTTCCTAGGTATAGTCTCAGAGTTCACATGCAGAGTTCCAGACACCTTACTAGCAATGTATAAATGAGTTGACCCAATATCTATCAACGCAATAAAGGGTAATCCAGAGATAAGGAACATACCCGTTATGACATCAGGTGTGTCACCATCCTCCCTCCGACGAACTGCATACACTAGACCCGACTGTCTCGCCTCCGTGTTACCAACACCTCTGCCCGGTGTTCCCCGACCTCTTTCAGGACCATTACCCTTGCCAACCAGACCACGACTCTGCGGTGGTTGGTTGTGCCCACCCTTTTTCTACGCTCGACTAGGACCACGACTTCTTGGTCGGCTCCGTGCATTTTTATAGGGATGGTCCCTAATCATGTGATCCTTGGACCCACACTTGAAACATCCTCCCGTCTTCTTCCAACACTCTCCCAAGTGCATCTTTCCACACTGAGCACAAGTACGATACTGTCCTCCTGTAGCAGCTTACTGACTTTGCGACCCATCCATTCTAGGTCTCTTTTGAACATTCCCAGATGACCCTGATGATCAAAAACCTCTCTTTTGCCTATTCTCGTCAGGTGTTCGTCTTACAGACTCCTTAACTCCTTGAAGAACCTTAGCATTTTCTACCAAAGACAAAGAAACTCCCACTCTTCTTTGTGGGGCAATCAACAATCTCGTGTCATCCTCACCGTCCTCAAACTGGACACATCGTTCATGCTCGTAGCCACTATACCTCGAGCATATCGGCTCAACCTTAGAATTCCACCTTGTACTCGCTACGGACTTATTTCCTCGAACCGACCTCAAAACGCCTTCCTGCAAGCATCAATATATTGGTTCCAATATACTTCTTCTGATACGCTACCTTAAAATACTCCCAAGTGAGATCATCAACTGCAGCACCATCCTGAACCGTGAGCCACCATTGATATGACTCATCGCGGAGAAGCGACACCACCCCTTTCAGTTTCTCCTCGGCAGTCAGGTCCAAATCATCCATAATTCGTTCCATCACCTCCAACCAATACTCAGCCGTATTGGGTGCCACACCAGATATACCACGGAAAAACTCAGCTCCATTAGCTCGGAGTCGCTCGGGTACAGATTTTCGAGCTCCCATACCTCCACCTGTTCCAGCCACCCTCTCAAGTACTCGCAGCATCGCTTGCGACACTGCATCATCTCCCGTCTGATCCTAATATTTAACACCAGCAGCTAGTGGTGGTGGCATTTCATTCTCGGACCCTTGACCAGACCTAGCGGGTTTTGACACGGTTATTCGGCCTCTACCACAGCCATGCACATTACGACCATGTCCTCTAGAACTCATCCTTCCGAGTTGCGTTTAACTGATTAAGAATTTTACGAATTAGTTTTTGTTCCACTAATTATCCACGAACAATTTTATGTAAAGAAATTTAGGGGCAGTTCTTTCGATCATTTCAAGGTCTTCATTCTAAGTTTTCTACCCTAATTCAGAGAGAACACACTCATTCAATAGTATTTACGACACACATTCATCTCTCGAACATTTCCGTTCGTTCCAACCTAGGGGTATTTTCGTAATTTGTCTTATAGGTGTATTTTGGTCCAAATCAAGGTATTTAAAAATTTCACAAAATAGAGATTTTTGGTATTTTTGCAAAATAAGAATACTTGGTAAGAAGATTCAAGGGTAATATGGTAATTTTATAAACTGAGGGTATTTTTGTAATTTTACAATCCAGGGGCATTTCGAGAATTTTGCAAAATATGGTTCCAGATGATTTTATGAAATAAGGGTATTTTGGAAATTTTCAATTCGGGGTACTTCGGTAACCTTCCATACTGTGGGTAGCTTGATAATTTTACAAGTTAGGGGTAATTTGGTCAACTTGCAAATCAGGGGTATTTTGGTCATTTTTGAATCAAAGGTACTTTGAAATTTTATAATCAAGGTTTGACTTTAGGATTATACAAAACAAGGTGATTGGTCCCTTTCGGGATTTAATTATTAAATTTAGCCTGTGATTGAGTCCTCTTGGTTAGGGTGAACCATCACTACGCACCAGGTAGGATTCAAGCCAAGAGGAGGTGAGTCACTAGGATCGCTAAATACCAAGCTCCCCGAATCCAATCCTAGACATGCGACAACGGTTGCCACACCCTTAACTCGGCGACTCGATCCATGAGTTTGTTTGGTTAGACCTTAAGTTTTATGTAATTCTTGTTGGAGTAAGCTAATCCTAGGGTTCAATAGTTCCTAATCTACTAATCTACGTCCCCATAATTCCCACATACAAACTACACAATGGTTAGGGGAACTTACCTGGTAGACTTCGGGCCGGAGACTCAGGTGTCATGCCAGAAAACCTGCTCATTCTTTAGTAAAACTCAATTTCAAATAAATAAAATGTTTTGGGCCCAAAAAGCCCTCAAGGCCAAGTTTTAAACCGGGCTCTGATACCAAATTGAAACACCCCAAACCCGGCCCACAAGCCCTAACCGGATCTGGCATGCTCCTTGAGTAAAACGTAGTTAAGTCTCGTATGACATTTTAAAAATCGTGGAGGTTTCGAAGAAAATAGATTTGGGTTGTTCTCAAGTTAAAAATTGAGTAGTAATTTAATTTTGTACTAAATCGATAATTTCATATTTCAAGAGTTACAAGTTAAAGAAATACCGAATTTTAGAGTTTAATATTATCGTTAACTTGAAAAACTATAGGTGTTTGAGTTTCAAAACGATTGATGTTATTCGTAACATAATAGAAATTTAAAATGCAAAGAAAATAAAATAGTTAAGTAATAATGGCCTTATTACATCAAAATATAACCCAAAATAAATAAATATAAACTTAATAAGAAAACTGAAGATCTGAGCTGTGTATGGCCATCACTAAGTTCCTGCCGACCCGGTCCATCTACTGAGTGCCATATGCAAAAAGTTAGCCCACGAAGGGTGAGTCAACAGACTCAGTGTATAACTACCATCACAGATTCCCAAATCATACAAGGCAAAATAAATCACATAAAATAATTGTAAACCATGATGCAACCCAAACCACCTAGATCCAACCTCTACGCATCACCCGTACCTACTGATCACACCGTGGGGATTACTAAATCGACCCTCCATCCGCTACACACCATCGAAGGCAATCGCTGCGATCAGCGCACATCGCCCTTATGATTGTGGCATAGCCACCAGATAATGTGACTGAGTCACCAGATTCATATTATGTGACATAGTCACCAGATAATGTGACATAGTCACCAGCTATTGTGGTAGGAACCACCAGATCACTTCCCCTTTCACATAATCACCCATATGCCCATGCAACATACAAAACATGATATTTTTCATTCCATTTACCTTACCCCAAAATCATAACGGGATTCCACATATTTTCACATCAATGTTATTAAACATTATTTACAAGTGTTAAGAGGTAACGTACCTGAATGCACTCGTACCATTGAATGGTACCCTTAGCTATATTTTCATATTTTCATTAGCACATATCTAATATTATCAACCTAGGGGGAATTAGTGTGGGGCTACACACCTGATTACTCGTAGATCTAATCGAAATCCCGAAAATCTCGATCTAATGCACTAGATCCCTTTTTCCTACATCCGGCCAACACTAAGCATATTAGCAAGGAGCCATTCGGCTAAACAGTCAAATCCCAAAGGTTTAACGAGACCAAAACCCTTACCTTGCTACCGATTTGGTTACCAACCAAATCCCGAAACTTCGTGATGATCCCCCCTTGTAATCGGCTAGGCATTAGTACACGCAAACGGTTAGTTTTTGGCTTTTGAACGAATAAGGAACAAATCTGAAACACTAGAACCCTTACCTAGATTGCTTAGCCAAATCCCGAAGATCTGTCGAAAATCCCCTAAGATACCATAGTTAGAATCGGAACCCTTAATAAGTAATATGGCCTTGGCCGAATATTAATATCCCTTACCTTGGTTGCCTAAATCCCGAAAATATCACTTGTCCTTAGAGATGTCAAAATCCCTACATGGTATATGTTAGATTCGATTCTAACATTTGATGACCAAAGTAAATGGCCTTCGGCCTAAGATCACACTTCACTTACCTTGGATATTCAAATCCCGAATGATCTCCCCTTATAGACGGCTACAAACGAATCCCAAAAAGATCACCCTCCCACTTTCGGCTATAGGAAAATAAGAGGGTTTAGTATCTTTGATTTCGGCACTATACAAAATAGTCAAGGAAAGAAGGGAAATAGGAAGTTCACTTACCAGAAGATTCAGCTACTAGAGGCAGAGAGGGAAAAATCGACAAACCTTAAACAAGTGTTTCAGGTTAGATCTTAATGAAGAAAGAAAGAAAGAAAAGAAAATAAAAGGGAATTCGCATAGAATGAAATCTCGAAACTCACCCAATTATTAAAGAGTCTGCGGCTTATGGTGCACCTTCGGGAAACAGAAACCTTCCTTGTAGATTCGGTTATGGAGGAGGGATATGAGTAAGAAGAATTCGGCTTTCAGGAGGATATTGGAGAGGAGAAGAAGGCTAGGGAATTTCGGCTAGAAGAGAAAAGGAATTTTGGCTTGAGAGAAAAGATGAGAAAGTGAAAAAAAAAACAAATGAAAAAGATGATAATTCCCTTCCAAAATTCGGCTATACACAGGCACACACTCAGAGTTGGTGTTTCGGCCAACTCTTCTTCCGTCACCCCAATCCCCCTTTTCACTCTAACTTAGCCGAATCCTTAAGCTTTTGACTCAATCTACACTTCATCTATGAAGTGTCTTTATGCCGTCCAACACTGCCTCTCCTTGCTGCAAAATAAAACTCCAAAAACGCTTCCCTTGCTGCTTGAACCTAGGCCCTTCTCACTCCCTATGGTGTCACCTTACAAGGCCCTAAGTGGCGCCTCTTTGCCACTTTATCAACTGGGTTCTTTGTGTTCTAAACCACACAATAAACTTCTTAAGGCCTAGCTCCTTAGTTCCCCTTTTAGACTTAAAATCCAATAACTTCTAAGGCTCTTACCCACGTACCCAAGGTTCTTGAAGCCCCCAAAACACATGCAAATCACACTCAAGCATGCAATCACATTCATTTAAGTGAAAATGCATAACCCCTAAATACTGGATATTACAAAGGGTTATATTTTATGGTTTAAGAGATAGGAGTAGGGGTTTAGGGTTTAAATTAATTAGTGTGAAAAATATATGTTAAAAATTTGAAATACTATTATGTAGAATAATTTTAAAGTTTTTTGGGTATATGACTAATTATTTTTTAATTTATATATTAAATAATTTCAAATTTTAAAGATTTCAAATTTTAAATAATTTTCAAGATTTCAAATTTTATCTATCTAATTTTGTTTAAATTAAGCAAAACGTTGTGGTTTTGTTTTGCCCATATTAAAACACAAAAATCGTCCCCAATACCCGAAATCCCTCTCTTTTTTCTTCCATTTTATTTGCCACAAATCCCTAACACAGATCATCCTCACATCTCTTTCAATCCCTAATACACCCTCGTCTTGATTTTTTTCATCAATGGCCAAGTACGGCGAAGGCAACAAGCGCTGGATCTTGGAGGAAAGACCAGACGGTGCTAATGTCCACAACTGGCACTGGGCTGAAATTGAACATAGGGTTTCGCTTCTCTTCTCTTCTCTTCTTTATGCTTCAATTGTTTTTCCAACAGAGATTGCCGTTGAAGACTTTAAAAAAATTCAATAATGGCGAACTCAATAGAAAGGTCGTTCCTTCAGGTTGCGGCAACGGATGAGGTTGCTTACCCTCTCCAAGTTGTTCAAATCGAAGGGCTGGTGCTCTTTCATTCCTTCTTCTAATTTATTTTTAACCTAATTTTCTTTTGATTTCGATTATCTTATCAAGAAATGTTTTTGAAAAACTAGGAGATATTAAAAATAATCAAACATTGCAAGGAGTTTTCACTGCATTGGTTTGTGCCGACTTCTTTGATTAGATGTTGGCGGTGTTCTTGAAGTTACTAACTATTTTACTTTCTCGGTAATTTGGAAAATCTCCTTCTGTTTTTGAGAATTTTTTATTTGAATTAGAAAGTCTCATGTTTTATTCGTTGAGGCAGATCCGCGAGGAAGACGAGGAGATTGAAGCTGATGGAGCTAATTATCAGCTTGAGATGATGAGATGTCTAAGGGAGGTTAATCTTGATAACAAAACTGTTGGATGGTAATGTCTTTCTGCTTTATTTAATTTTTTGGTTGTTTAATTTTTAATTTTGTTAATTGTTTTTACGTGGTACTTAGAATTCAAGTATCAACGTCGTATTTGTACTTTGTCGCGTAAATTTTTAATCATGTTTAATGAGTTCTCTTATTTGATACGTGAATAATTTGTATTATATCGATTTTGAGGCATTTGTGTGTTTCTTGTATTCATGTTATTTTTCATCTCGTTGTTATTTTTTTGCGTGTTATGTTTGAGCGGTGTCTAGTGTTTCCAAGTTTTGTAGCGCGTAAAAGTTAAACTTGAATTTGATTGAATCAATGGTCTATGGTAATGAACATCCAAACATAATCTTTCATGGTATTGCAGCTATTCATTGGAGGTAACTTTTTGTTTTTTGATTTCTTTGAGTACTAGTGTTTGCTTTTCTACAGTTTTTTTTTTTTTTAGAAACAGATAACAAGCACCACATCAAGCTCAGCCTAACATTGTGTAGTATTTAATGGATGGGTTTTTAGATTTATGAAATTGGGCTTGGGTGTGAGTGTTGGATACTGGTATTTCCCAATATGGGGTTATGTTCAATTTTTTAGGTTTTTCCATGTATTTGGAGGGTTCTTGGACGATCATATCTCTATACCCATGTTTGATTATGTATTAGACATGAGTGCATCAAGAAAAATGCTTAAAAAAAATATATATATATATATATATATATTAAATTAGCATTGATGTTTCGGTTTCGATTTAATGGTGAAAATGTTCTTTAAAATATCAAGGCTACTTATCATGTCTGCTTCCACTTGTCGCAGTACCACCTATATATAATTATAATATTGGTGTGCTCTGTTTCATGTTAATTGCTTTATAATTAGTTGTGTACTTCAATTCTATCGTTCGAAAAGAACCCTCAGCTGGTATGCATGTAAATCATGTTGTATACATACAGTTGCTAAAATCATTCATGTTTTTTCGTATGTTGATTTTTTGAATCATTTTCCTTCGCATTGTTTAATTTCGATGTGTTGATTGATGGAGTCGGGTTTTCAAGCAAGTTTGCAAACAACTACATCAATTCCCTTACACCCTATGCAGTTCTATTGCCTCCTAGGCTATCAAGATGACAATGGAAGAATGTCTAAATCAGCTGCATAAAGGAAGCTTAGAAAATTAGGCTATTCTAAGGTTGTATGTATGTATGTATGTATGCATGTATGCATGTATGCATGTATGTATGTATTTTGCTTTATGTAGGAGCAACAACCAAGTAGACCATGGCTTGGAAATACTAGTATGGTACTCAATCAATGAGCCAAATTTGTTTTTTTTTTTTAAGAATTAATTGTTAATATATACATATTCATGCTTTCATTTGGAGGTTTTGAAGGAACAATACCAAAAAAAAATAAGCTGCGAAATCCTACAAAGGTCCATTCCTTACTTCTTTTTTTAACTATCTATATTTAACACATATATCTAATATATATTTAATTATGAAAATAGGGATACGACCCTTTAAATACACGTATTCCTTTTTTTTGTCCCCCTGACTATGCTATTTCTGTTATTTTCAGAAGAAAGGACTGCATCAACCTTGGTTGAAACAAAAGCCATTGGATTATCAGAACAATGCTGATAATTTTCGGTATCCTGAGATTTCATTTGATTCAATGTTTGAATTCAAATTTACATGAAAATTTTCAAAATTTAGTGTATATATATATATATATGATTCCCTTGTTTTGTCAGGTTTGGTAGAACTAAGACAAACATTTAGACTTCAAGCTCATGAAATGGTTTGTGTAAACTTCTGCATGCTCTTATTTATTCTCCTTTTTTTTAAGAAAAGAAAAGAAAAGTGGTTTCTCACTTTCATGTTTTCTTATTTGTTTTCAAGTTAAAATGGATTGTTAGGGTATACGGTATACTTGGATCTGGAGATGTTTCACTACTTGAGGCTACCCTTGTAGAAATAAGAGATTAGGAGAGTTTCTTGGAATTAAAGTTACAATTTCAGACTGTATTAGTTGTTATGTAGTATAACATCAATATCAATGTCCATCGTCTTAGGAACTTTTTTATTTGTTTATTTTTGTACATTGGGTTGAATGTTGGTGGTATACATTTTGGCTAAATGTTAGTGCATTTTGATATTGGATCGATTTTTGTAATGAATATTCAACCTTTATTTTAATTTTAATTTAATATTTTTTAGTTGTATTTAAAGCACAGTTTCTATTAAACGGGTTTATCCCAATCTTTTAAAGGCTTCCTTAGATGGGTTTATCCCAACCTTTTTAAATGTTGTCTTAGACAAGGTATATCCCAACCTTTTTAAGGTTGTATTAGACGGCTTTATCTCAACCTTTTTAAAGGTTGCCTTAGACAAAGTCTATCCCAGCCTTTTTAGGGTTGCTTTAGAAGGGTCTATTCCAACCTTTTTTAAGGGTTGCCTTAAATAAGGTCTATCCCAACCTTTTTAAGGTTGCCTTAAACGAGTTTATCCCAACCTTTTTTAAGAGTTACCTTAGACAAGGTTTATCCCAACCTTTTTAAGATTGCCTTAAACGAGTCTATCCCAACCTTTTCTAAGGATTGCCTTAGACTGGCCTATCCCAACTTTTTTAAGGTTGTCTTAGACGAGCCTATCCTAACATTTTTCAAAGGTTAGCATTGACTAGGTATATCCCAACCTTTTTTAAAGGCCGGCATTAACTAAGCCTTTCACAACCCTTCAATAAGGGTCGGCTTATGTTGACTTATGGCAACGTTTTTTTAAAAGTGTCGCGAAGCCTATGCCAACTGTACTATAGACAACCTTTTTGAAAGCATCGCGAAACCTATGCCAATCTTTTTTGCGTCGTCTTAGATCAAAAAAAGTGTCGTGGTAGGATTATTTTATTGTAGTGGTTTAATTATGATCTTAAATGTTGGTTGGGTAGAAAACAGGTTAGATGGAGTAGAGACGAAAATTAGAGAAAAGATTTCTGTTTTGGTCTAAACTAGGATTTAACGTTTTATTCAACTCTTTGTTTGAAGTTTAAAGGGATAAGTTGATCTGAAGTATTATAAATTCTTTTTACAAAAAGAGTATGAAATAGAAGGGGAGGGGTGACCCACAAAGTTGGTAGGTGGGCTGACACTGCCACATCACTCTTTCGACAGTTGGAATCTTTTTTGAGGGATGACGTCATCCAGGCCACGTGGAAGTATCAAGGTGGCCCCACTGCCTCCTCTTCTTCTTCTTCCCTCCAAAATCTTAGGGCTGATGTCAACAACACTGTGACAATGGAGAAAAGAGAGAAGAAGTTGGGTCACATCATATCATGAATGCCTTTTTAGCCACCGCTCTCTGCTTTTGGGATTTTCGTTATGCTTACTGAAAATGAATGAATGGATTTGTGGGCTACAGCCTTAGCCTTAGGCTTTAGGCTACGCATTCTAGTTAAGTAACCAATTTTGAATTATATTTCTTACTATTAAATTTGATTTTCTTAATCTTTTCCTACTTCATTCATCAAAATCCAATGAAGACAAACACACAACCCAAAAAGCCATTTAACACCAAAACACACTACAGGCATCTCCCATATATCAATATATATACATTAAAATCTGTCTTAATTTCTTATATTCTTTTTTATTTCTAACTAAAAATTTCATTTTCTTATTTTTCAAATTTAAAATATAAATTAAATTATTAACATCATTAAAATTCTATTAAATCCATTAAAGCATGATCACAATTTCAAGAAATTTAATAAAAATTTAACCATCAGATTGACATATTTATATTTTAAGCCACCCCAAATATATATATATATATATATGTGCATTAATAATAACTAAATGGGACCACCTAACCTCTAAATTTCAAACTAGGTGATTGTCACATGATTGACTATGGAATGATTTGGGGAAAAGGGCTTTAATATTTTCCAAACTTTACACTATATACGTCAAGGTACTACTATTATTTTTCTGATCCTTGAAGAACTATTTTGGGGGTAAATTCCAAACAACATTGTCTTAGAGAAAAAGAAAAATTATAGAGCTCTAAATAAATATGGTTGGCCGCCAGTGAATTAGGGAATAATAAGTCATATATACGTAAGTAATAATTAGTTGGAAAGTTCTCAAGAAGGATTGAGGGTAAAACGATTCATTTTAACTCTAGATGGAAATTTTAAAATTATCTTAACTCAAAACTAATTCAAATCTAAATGATTTAATATAACATTTGGTACTTAAATTTTACACGTTCCTAATTTGATATCTAAATTTTTTGACCTAATTTGATACTTGAAAATTCTTTTTATCCAATTTAATACATAAGCTTGACAACTTTTTTCTAATTTAGTATATAAACCTTTTTTAGATTCAATTTGATACCTAAACTTATCAAATATTACACAAATTACACAAAACGCTAACGATGTTTACTTTTTTAAATGAGAGAACAAAATCAACTAATGTATGACCACCATGTGACCGGACATGAAATTTAATGGCAAGAATAATTACATTAAGGCTGAAATTATTGACTATTAATGTCAAGAACAATTCAAGAAAGACCACATACTTAAAGCATAGTCCAATATTCAGAAAACTCTCAATTCCACAAAATTATCATCAATATTAGAGAAAATATGTTAAAATTTTGCATTAAGCCATGCTTAACTAATTAATATTGAATAAGAAAATAGAAGTTTTACAAACCCAAATAAAAAAACCATTATTAAATAAATTAAAATAGAAGTGACTGAACATTTAAAATACAAAAAATCATTCCATTTGTCACATATCAATCATACATTAATTATTTTTGTTACCTAAAAAATAACATTGTTAGTATAATGAAGTAATTTGCATAACTTTCGACAAGTTCAAATACCAAATCGAACCAAAACAAAGATTAGATGACAAATTAGAAAAAAGTCTGAAGTTCAGATGCTAAATTGGACTCAAGAAAAGTTCAAGTACCCAACTAAAAATAAGTATCAAATTTGGATACCAAATTAAGTAAAGGCATCAAATTCAAGTACCAAATTGAAACAAAAAAGTCTATGTACCAAATTAGGAAAAATAATTGAGTTTAGGTACCAAATGTTATATTAAACCAATCTAAAATAACCCAAAAAGATCTAGAACTCAAATTAACCTACCATGACACATTGATCCGACCTGCCTCAATAAGTGGTCTGTTTCACAGTATTAAACCTCTCTTTCTGTAAATGAATCCTTTTGGGTTTTGGACGAAATGCTCTTATTCGGGCTCCTTCAAAATCACCATCGAATGAACACCACAGCCCAAAGATCAACAAAACATAAATACATTATTACATTGTGGTGTGTGTAGTATTACTTTTGACTAAAAGCACTCTTTTTATAGCAAAAGCAATACTAAACAAAGTGCTTTTACCATCAAAAGTCTTTCTAAAAGCACTGTTGAAATTACAAGCTATAACATGATACACATGAATAAATGTTCTACAATTTCTAAAACGTGATCACAAAGGGTTCAGGGACCCTAACATAAATATCAAAAACTGCCGAGGCATATAAAACATCAACATTGTTTCAGGACAAAAAAGACGTTACTTCTTTACCTGCCAAGTAGCAGCCTTTTAGCGCATCTTAAACACTAGGGCTAAAAAGGCCCCAGTCATTTACTTTGAAGTTTGTAACAGCTAGTTTAAAGATTTCAACCATCGGCATGAATCCAGATTGCGTCGCAGGAATAGCTAATCCTGCACCAACTGCACTAGCGCTTTCACTCAATGGACTGCAATCATAATAGATGGTAGCAAAAGTGTTACACATAAATGACTGCATAATTCCAAAGTCGATGGGACAATCAGAACTTTTGGTCACATTACTTCCCAACAAGTTAAAAAAGAAACAGTTACTGAAACAGGTTTTTAATGTCATGTTTTCTATATTAATGTCTTAAATGATAAAATAACAACAAAATGATATGTCATGATATTTCTATACAGAAAAAACAGCGGTGAAGCTTTAACACTTACTTTATCACGATGGGCTCATATGCAGTGATCAGAACATCTGTTCCTACTTCCTTAAGACGTATGTTTGCAAGATAGACCTTCATGGATATTCATCAAGAAACCATTTTTCAGTTTAGAAATGAATAAAAACTGCGAAAGCTGAAAACACAAGAAATGTTACCTTGATAATATTCTGAGCTTCTCTTCCTTGCCGTCCCTTAGAAACAGCCTATACATAGAAGGGATTAAAAGATATGAGAGACAGAAGGGAAGCAATGAAAGTCAAGAACTAATATCCAACCACCAATCTAACTGGTGGTATAGTAACCAGGCATCAAGACATATATTACTGTCCCAGACAGTCTACAATGAACCATTTGACAGTCTTGGCAATACAGACTAACAACAATAAAGCAATAACTTTTGCTTTGCTCTAAGCTTTTACACCCGCATATGCATATATGTAATAGCACACACAATGAAGGAACACATTATCATTTAAGTCAATGAACAACACATAGAGAGTATCCAATCTGACATAGTCAGGTAGAATTTAAAGATTACTGTGCCAAGCATGTAAATTAAGATGATAGAATGTTAAGAGTAAGAAATATCGAGACTCAAGGAAGAGAATAAAGTTTGGCAAGGCAGATATTTGTGGACAGCAGAAAAATGAAAGTTGAAACTAGTAACAATGGAACTCTAAGCACATGTCTGCTAAATGACTCGTACCATTTGGCCAACTGCAGTTGTAACAATGGCTGGAATGTTTTTGTAACACAATCCAGAAGCCTCAACCACTGTTGACTGCTCAAGCAGCTGAAACATATAGCAAGAAAGAAAATGTTAGGCCTACAACCATAGCAAGTCTCAAGCAGTTGCCAAGCAAATAAAAGAACGTGCGGAAACAATGTACCAAATGTCCAAATGTCTTTAACATCAATTGGACCTAAGGAAATATGAAAGACAACCAGACCAATGCATAAAACACAGTATCCTAACTGTCAAAGAACAAGTAGAGCTTATAGTTCTTATTTCATTAACAATGATATAGCCAATTAGCCATACAGGCAAACCAATCATTTTTTGAATTGGGGGTAGGGGCAGAGATGTGCGAAGGATTGAACAAAGCTTTTGTTCCATAGAACACAAGAATCTTTCCCCTAGGCCAAGAGGTTATCGGCCAAAAACCAATCATTCTCTTTTGTGGAGTATACTCCATAATCCAAAAGAAAATAAATTTAAAATAAAGAACCAAGAATTAAAAATGGAGTACAAGGGAAAAGAAAACCATTTAGACCAGATATCCTATAAAAGTTTGAGGGCAGTACTGTTAGCTACATTATAATGCCATAAACCAACAAATCCTATATTAGGTAATGGAACGATGTAAAATTCTCAAATGATAAGCCTAAATCTGTAAAATCAAATTTGCTTTAAATTACACTTTCTTAACTACTATAGAATCGAGAAAATGACATAAGAGAATAAAAGACTACCGTGAATCCTTCACCATCTTGTTCAATGGCAAGATCTTGAATAAACCAGACAGCACTCCCTTCAGCTCCAACATCATGCTTGTAATCTAATAACTCAAATATTAAGCTCTCATCACGTGCAGGGTCCACAAAAACCTCCTTTAATTTCAACACACACACACACACACACGCGCGAAAAGAAAGACGATCAGATAAATAAACAAATTAAAAATAAAGAGTACCAAAAAGGAAAACAGAGAACGATATACTAACCTGATGATCGGGAACTTGCCTGATGTTACTGACATCCTACATTAATGAACAATGTTAAAAACAGAGTTTAGTTATATAATTATTGTAATTATCTAGTTATAATCTCTCTACCATGCTGAAATTTAAGATTTAATCTTCTACTTTAATTGGGCATGATTTGATCTTCTCCAAACTGAAAACACTTATGTATTTGCTGCCGTTAAATTGATCACATGAAATTCTTCTTAAAACAACCTTAAGTGCATTTGACTTACATTCGTTGAATTTGAACATGGTTTAATATTTTCACGTTACTCCGATACTGTGATAAAAAAAATTTTATATGCCATTACTTTTACAGAAATCACTAAAAGTGTCATCAAACGATATAAAAGACAAAATAATACCAAATTAAAATTGAAAAATTAAATTCAACATGGTAGAAGGACTAAAATCAGAATTGAACCTACTACAGAGCATGAAATTGAAGAAAAAAATAAATAAAGTAACCTGAAACCTAAGAGGAAAAGTGGTTGAGATTGCTCCACCGAACAAAGGCCTTTCAGATAATAAATCTGCAGACATTTTTACTGAAAATGTCCACTGAACGGAAAATCAAAAAAGAAAAAAGAAATGGCGAAGACCAGATTTTTACTAAGAGACGACGCGAAGTCGAAAAAGGGTCCGGGATTTTTTTTTTTTTTTTTTTTGAAGAATTTTGTAGAAGACGCGGGTTTTTTTTTTTTTTTTTTTTTTTTGGTAATTTAAAGAACTGTTTGAGGAGAGCGTTTGAATTACGCCATCTCTGTCTAGGAATTGAAGGCTCCGTTTGTTTGGAATGATTTTTGGAAAATAATTTATTTTTTAGAAAATAATTTATAAAAATATTTTTAGTGTTTGAATAAATTTGTATAAAATATTTTTGTTAATTGGTAGTTTTTTGAAAATATTTTTGTAAAATTGTTTTATATATAATATTAATAAATTTTATATACATATTAATAAATTTTTATATTTTAAATTATTTTTATATATATTACAATAATTTATTTATAAATAAATAAATTAAATTAAATATATAATAATACTTAATTATTAAGCTACATTATTAACCGTCATAAAATGAAAACAACCAAAGTCAAGTTTTGTAATTGTGTTAAAAAATAAAAATAAGGATTTAATAATTATAAATAAACTTCCAAACCACAATTAATACTAAAATTAATAATATTATCCAAATGCATAATTAGTAGTACACTCATAATAACAACAACATTGTCTAAGTGCATAACTAATATTACACTACATAAAAGTATCAATATCTTCAACCTTGAGAAAATTTTTGAAGCCAAATTTTTTATGCTTCTTACTTTTAACTAAAAAGCTTTGGCATCGGATTCATGATTCGCTAGATAATCAAACACGTAACATAAGAAGTCATCATCAAATCCTTCTTCCTCCATCGACATCACTTGTTCGTAAAGCTGTGGTGTCTTATCCGCAGTAAATTGTTCCAAAGCATTAGCAATTTTCCCAAGTTGTTCACCCATAAAATTAATTTGTTTATCAACGACACTTTCTTGAACATTTTTTCTTTTACGTTTGGATGTGTCAGATGAAGATACATTTGTTCTTACCTCTTCAGCCTCTTCATTGTCGCAGTCTAGAGGCACTGAATCTTGGATATCATCATCCAAATCTATGTCAGCAAATGTCCTAACAAAACTCCCTGTTGCCATATCTTTGCCAACAACCAAAGCCATTTCATCATAATGATCGATGCTTTTATTCAAAAATGGTTCATACTTCTTGTGTGCATGTTGGATATTATACACAATTAGAATAACAAGTAAAAAACAATTGAAATGTACTTAACATATATATACATATATTACCATCACTGCTACATCATATGTTGCTCTATCACATGTGATCATTTTCATGTTATCATCCCATCCAAAACCACTTTCACCTCGAATTTTGCATATAATCTGCCACTGGTTTTTTACAGTCCTCAAATGATTTTCCACATGCTTCGCATCGCATTGGACTTGGAACATTTCAGAAATTGCTTGGACAACTCGATTAATGGAAACTGCTTTGAAAGTATTAGAAGGCTTATTTCCTTTCTTAGCCTCATCTGCTAGAATTTCAAGAAAAACATCTTCCATCGGTTTTGTCCACTTAAATTGCTTGGAGGTCCCTTCTTTGTTGCCATTACCCATTCTACATTAATAATTGTCATTGTCAATCATTACAATATCCAACAAGCATAAAACATAATAAATTCAATATATAACAAGCTTAAAACATAATCAATATCTAACAAATTCAAGACATAATAATTTCAAAATCCAACAAACTAAAATTTCAATTTCATTATCCAACCAACATTAACAAAAAAAACAATTTTAATACTAAACATACATAACATAGAAACAATAACCCTAAGCCCTAAACCTACCTAATATTTCTAGCCATATAGTCAGTCCACATAGTTTGTGCAATTTCGTCTCTCTTAGCAGACCATTCTCTTGCTTCTTCTCTTTCTTTTCGCTCTGTAAGAGTTGGTATTATCCAATCAGACTCAGACTCCTCGTATAATCCTTGATTAAGTAAATCATTAGGATCAACTCCCATTATATGATTATGAATGATACAACAAACCAAAACTATATCTACTTGAGTTTGAAAATTCCAAAATGGTTCAAGATCTAATACACGAAACCGCTTTCTTCAAAATCCCAAAAACACGTTCAATAGTGATTCGCAATGATGAATGTCGAAGATTAAAGAGTTCTTTTGCATTTTCAGGCCCCTGAGCACTAAACTCTTTTATATGATATCGGACACCACGATATCGGGTAATATATCCATTTCGGATGCCATATCCAGCATCAGCAAGATAATATTTACCTACAATTTTACAAAACATAATTAATACTAATAAATTATCAGCTTACTAAAACTAGTTGGTATTTAATAATAACTATTACCTTTCGGAATCCTTAATCCTCTTGGGCGTGAAAGTGCATCACTTAAAACACGAGAATCATGTGCAATACCTTCCCAACCAGCTAGAATATAGGAAAATTTCAAATCAAATGTAATGGCAGCCAATACATTTTGTGTCGTCCCCTTACTGCCATTTAAATCTTCCTTGAATGCTATGTGGAACAGATGCACGAACATGAGTTCCATCTAATGCTCCAATACAATCTTTAAAATACTGGATAAAACCTTGGATTGTTTCGATTTCACTAGGAGTTGACTCATCAGTGATCTAATAACTAGTTTATACAATTTCAAAATAGCTCTCAATACAACCCTAAAATAACGGTGAAATGTCTCAGTTGATCTATAATATCTAGATCCAATCACTCAAACCTTACATTTTGACCAATTATATGTAAAAATATAACTACCGCTCCCTAATATTCATGATTTAGTTGATTGTAACAAATTATTCCTACTAAGAATATCACACAAACTAAAAAAGGCAATCGGTCTCATCCTTATCAAATTAATACAATGTTGGTCACCACTATATAAAATACTATTAATATAATTTTCTTTCATAATCTCGATTCACACGAGGGTGAGAAGCAATTTCCTTCCTAGTTTTTAATTTTTTAATCCAAAGAGCCCCAAAAGCTAAAACTGAAGCTACGACTCCGACAATTGCATTTTGATCTTGACTACGATCCATCTACACAAAACAATGCCACACAAATATCACATATACTAATAAAGCTATCATGACTAAAGTGCATACATATATAACATAGAAAAATCGGTCTAAACAATAGTGGAGTAGGACATGCCCTTTACTTAATCCTCAATCTTGGAAGAAAACCAATATTAAATTCCATGTAAAAATCGGTCAAGATTAATACTAATACATAAAAAGGTTTTGTAGTATTAGTATGTAAGTAGTTAAACTGAAAAGCCAACAATTTACAAACAACTTAATTTTTTTAAGATTTAATAATCTTGTATTATGTAATATGCGCTATCATTATATCCAATTGTAATGAATTGTTAATTTTTTACAAAATTATAGCAAATTATATTTTAATTTTATATCCAATTGCAATGAATTGTTTTATTCACAATGGGATTATGCAAATACGGTAATAACTTAATACCGTCATAACGTACTGCATCGCATGGCAAGACAAACAAAACACGCATCAAGGAAGAAACCAAACAATATAAGTTCACTAAATAGACATTAATTGCTACAAGGATCAGTCTTAGATAAAAACACAAGTATTACCAGAAACATCCAAAAAAATTTCTGGCATGTTTCAAGAAATTGCTTGACAAAATTGAATCTGTTCTACCCAATTCCCATGGAAAAGTATTACCTAAAATCGCCTATCGCGGCCTTGCTTGACACTGCCACCAGCTGAGTCTCCTTCAACTATGAAAATCTCTGCATAATGTAACCATAAAGATAATTTTTAGACACTCACAAGTAGCAGATGGAATGCATTATCATTTATTTTGAAGCATGTAAAATCCACAAAAATGAAAAAATCTCAACCATTAGTACCATACAAACAAATTTCAATGGCATTAACATTAAAATTTTAAAATATATATTATTTACTATTTAACAAAATTAATATTTTGAAATTTGTCGAGATAGAGGTTTTCAAAATTGGAAGCCATGTGAAATGGTACCATTTTTGTATACGAGGAATGCTTCTATTATCTACTATAAATCAAAATCTTTAATTTGTCACCGTCTGTATCATTTTGGCATTTCATTCAAGAATCCAAGGTATTTTACTTATTGTTTTTATTTTATAATCATAAGAGACCAATCTTGTTGAAGCTGGATAGTATTTAAGTAAAATCTTACTATCAATGAAGGCTTTAAGGTTCAAATTTGGTCTAAATATTTGAGTAAAAAACTCACTTGTCTTTTAAATCTAATTTAATTTATAAGCTTCAACATGTTCTCAATTTATTTTTAAAATACAGAGTTAATTTGATTCATTAAGTAATAATCGATCCTATAATAGATAGAAAGACTTGACAACTCCTTTCACCTAAAATTATTCAACTTCAAGACATCAAATATAAAACAATGGAAGTAAAAAGAGAACTATAAACAAAACCAAAAAAAAATCAACAACAAATATAATGCAACAAAATGCGATTAGAAAGAGCAAAAGATCCATCAAAGTTTTGAAACTAGAGAGAATAATCAAGCACAATAAACTACACATATGGCATGGCATATATATAAAACAAAGAAAATCTCAACCATTAGTACCATACAAACAAATTAACCAACATTTTGAATCTTGCAAGACCTATTGATGCTAAGCATGATGAATGAATCAAGTGGCACTCCCTAATGTTGTCAAGAGTGAAATCTTTGAGAAATGGTGATTTCTATCTAACCATAGGCTATTTGGAAAGAAGCAAAGGAAATTCTCTTTGGTGTGGTAAATCATGCAAATCCTAAGTTCTGAAAGAACACGACAAATCAAAGCTAACTTTTCTTGTACTCAACGGATAGAAGTCTAATGTGGTAATTCTATAAGCTATATTGTATACCACAAATTCACCTCTAAATATTTCTATCTCAAACATATACTAGTTGTTTGACGAGAATGAAGTTTGTACAAGCAAATGATTTGAAACAAAAGCAAGACAGCCAACTTTGACATTTTCAAGTCACAAACATTATCAACTACCTTATCAAACAGGATGATACGGATCCGCTTCAGAGAAAGTTAATTTCCTTCTCTTAAATGAAAGTCATGCATCTAAGTTCTCACGAATACCAATTTCATGTTTTTCATGCCTATGTTCTTCATCCGTATGCATTCAATATTGCTAATTAACTTTATAGGCGAATTCATCAAAGATGCATTCTCGCAACAATTCAGCGATAACAGAGTAGCTAAGAATTGTATCAATGCAATATGGGTGATTAATTACTTACAATTCCAAACACAACACCGTCAAGGCAAGATGATACTCAAAACTTGGAGTTGGAAACTCGGTGTAGGATAAGCAAAAAGTAAAAGGAAGCTCGTATGCACCCAAAATGATGTAACTACAATGTAAAAGTAGTTAATTTGTATATGACCAAAATGGAGAAAAGAAAAATAAAAGATACGACAAGACCAAGAATACAAATAAGGTTTGAACCACTTTCAGATAAAGGCTACCATTTGTCGCAATTTAAAGCATGTTAGTCACTTCGATTCCTATTTCTTTTTCGCTACTTTATAAAGTCAAATTTCAACATGATACTTTTACTCTCTTTTTTTCTTTTTGGTATTAGCAATAAGAAATTACAAATTTATGCAACTTCAATAGAGGATTTCGAAGCTATAGTGTTTCACTATAAGGAAGGGAAGAACAACAATCACAGACTAACTCGGATGTCTAAAATCAGGTAGAGAACGAACTATTCAGTGAATGAAAAATTAGTCGCCTTATTAATACTACTACTCTTGCTATTGCACATTTGACTAGAGGCACACTAACCCTTCAATCACAAAAACACAATCCAACTTTAAAAGTTAATGTTCCATGGAAAACTCACAAGGACCATTCGCGAATGCTAAAGTTCCAACATAAGCCTAGAAATATTATATGAAACTAGATTTGCGAATCAAGTTCCAACAACTAGCACATGTTGCTCAAAATAAAAATCCTAACCAAGCTAAGATATAACATGATAGTTTCAGATATCAAAAGCAAAAGATCTTACATTTTAATCTAGAAATATTATTAAGTAATAACAGTAAAAATTAGGTCATATACAAATTAATTGCAGCAAAAAGTAAGAATTTTTCTAAATGCCCCAGAACTTGCTTCAAACGACTTGTAGTCATTCTCTCTGTTTGCAGCTAAAGAAACACCCATAAAATGCTTAATAAACACCCACAAAATGCTTCATAAAGACAGAAAAAACTTCAGCAGAAAGAAGGAATAGGAAGATCCAAAAATGCAAATTTATCGGTTTTTCGTTTCAACAGAGAGGAACAGGAAGAGCCAAAAATTCAACAGAAAAGGAAGATTACCAGTCTTGCAGTAGAATCTCTGACGCTTTCAGCCGAAGAGGAACGGGAAATTTTCTGAAAAAAAGAGAAAGAAATTGACTGAGAAAGAATGGAGGAAGGAAAAAGAAAGAAGGAAGGAAAAAGGGGATCTGTATGAGAGAGCTTTAGGAAAATGTCTTACAGAAATTGAGACGGTAAGACGTTTTCCCAAATCGTAAGCTATTTTACCCGTGTTTTGGAATTCATTTTCCAAATGGAAAATGTTTTCCAGTAAACAAACACTGGAAAACTGGGAAAACAATTTTCGAAAAATGAAATACAGGCAAACAAACACTCCCTAAGTTAAACAATAAGGGTAAAAGAGTGATTTTGCTTAGTAAGCCCCCTGAATGGAAAACGACGTCGTACTTGATGATAAATTCGTTAACCATGCAAGCCCGTTAGGATAAGAGAAAAACCAAAGTTACTCTAAAATAGTGTTATTTTTATTTTAGTCATTTTAATTAAAATGATTATTAGAATTAGTTACTTTCATTAAAAAATTTATTAATCTAATAATTGATTATTGATATGGTATTTTATTAATTTTTGACTAAAATTAAGAATCTTTATAATCAATTTAAAATATTTATTTATTTATTTATTTATTTACAACATGAAAATTTTACTAGTGATATCATCAACATTTAAATCCTTTTTAAGAAGAAAAATTCGACCACGACCGCGACAAACCCATTACCATGACTCTACCCTTTCCAATAAAAGAAAAATCAGAACAAATAAAAGTTATGTCAAAAAAAATTGCATAGAACCTGCATCATGATGAAGTTTCCATGGCCTCAAGTAATGTTGTAATTTTCGAACCAATATACCAGTAAACTTCCATTATATCTATAGAAATGCAGTCCTAACTGATGGAAATCATTGGATTACCTTATTTGTGAAGCACCGAAAGCATCCGCGAATGATATGAGATCTTTGATATTAACGGGTTCATAAATCATAACCGGCAACCAAAGCACGAGCATGAGCCGTTGCTTGTTCTTTTGAAAGTACTTTCTTCCTAGTTTTGAGAACTTGTTGAAGTCGAACCCTACAGGTTTAACCCCAGGTGAGCAATGGCTGCATAGTAATGACAGAAATGTACTGAGAAATCAAAGCTAATGTGAGTAAATTGCAGGGAACAACGAAAATTACTTTGAATTTTCTTCTTGAACTGCATCCCTAGTTCCATTGAATTTACCATTTGACTGAATGAAGCATTGAAAGTACAAGTGAAATAAGATTGTGAGATATCAAATGAATGAAATCAAACAAATGTTTTAGCAGATCAGACACAACATACCTTTGATGAAGAAAATGTTTTCTGGAAATTCCCTGAAATAACTTATTCAGTTCCTGTCAGTTCCAAATTGCATGTAATCAGACAATGTGCTACATTACCACATATATTTGACACTCAACTCAAAGTCTAACATACCATTTATTCGTGAATCATGACTAACATGATTGATAATACTATAACAAGACTGAATTCTAAAATAAACTGATGTTTATTTTCCTCTTGTTACGGTCGTGGTAGTCGGTGGCAGTAGGGTGGTCAATAGTATTATGTTGACAAGTGTGCTCATCAGAAAAGGTGGGATCATGGTCTTGATTCGGCGTTGTTGTCATCGGATTTTCTCTTCCTTAAAAAGATTAAAATGTTGATGATACACGATTGAAATTTTTATGTTACAAACAAATCAAAAAATATAGCTTTTGGACTAATAATTATAAAGAGGTCCCTATCTTTAGTCAAAAGTCAAAGAAAAATGTCACGTCAGCAATCCGTTAGTGGATTAACATAACGGCATTGACAAATTCGAGTAGTTATTTTAATTAGAGTGATTAAATTGACCCAAAAAATAGAGTGACCAAAAAATATTTCTTGTATTTTAGTTTGATATTTTTTCTTATAGGTTACAGAAGTAATTTTTTATACAATGTGACCCCTATATTTGAAAAAAATTATACATTTTGGCACATGAACAAAATAGTGTTAACTTATTAGTATTTAATTTGGACTTTAGAGTTGATTTGATAAAATTTGTAATTAGCTAATAATATTAAAATTAACATTCATCATATCAATCCTAAAACCGAATTAAATCACATTCATTGGATTGTATTTGACAAATTATACACAAAATTAAACAAATTCACAATTGACACTAAATTTACTATATTAAAATCATGAAAAAATGAAACCTAATAGTATTAACAATGAACTTTCATTAAATTAATCCTAAAACCTAAATTAAAGACTAAAAAGTTATCATCGTTACATTTAGGTGCCAAAATATATATAAACTTTTGTCAAATATAGGTACCAAATTAGACCGAAAATAACACATGTACCATATTAGAAAAAAGTGTCAAACTCGAGTATTATACCAAAAATAAAGGTCACTTTTGCAAAGTAACAAATTATTTGAATTTTTCTTAAAATTTAAGCATAATGATAAGCTCAACCCTTAATGTTTACTCATTTCATCGTATTGGTAATTTTTTTGAATCATTTTGGCCCTCTCTTTTAAACTTTTGACAATTTTCTTTCTATTTGATGGAAAAGTTAATTGAATTGTTAAAATTTGAACAACTTTGATGTAATAATTCAAGTGGCAATTCGCATATTCTTCATAAAAGAATTAAATTCAACAAATTTCTTCAAAATTCATAATTAAAGAAAACAATCATTCGCATTAATAATGAAATACATGTATATTGTCATGTGAGTTATAAAGTCAAAGTCATTAAATTTTAAATTGCTCAATCAACTTTTTTGTACAGCGAGCAATTTGACTAAATTTTGATGGTTGAGGACCAAAATAGACTAGAAAAATTAGGACTAAAATAACAAATTTGATAAACATTATTAAGAGCTAAATTTATCGGGTAAATATCCCATATATACCAAAAAATAAGAAAAATTACGGAAATGTGCCAGTTTGAAGAATATTTACAGGAAAGTACCGTTTCCCCCAAAAACGCGTCCACGTCAGTGCGTTTTTGGGGGATGCAGAGCTAAAGCGCCGACGAGACGCTTTTGTCCACTCAAAAAAAAGCGCACCCACGTGAGCGCGCTTTTTGAGGTGGACAAAAGCGTTCCTCCGGGCGCTTTGTCATTGAATAACCAAGAAACGCTACCGACGTGGACACGTTTTGCCCTCCCTTCCCGTCCACTTGCAGTATGAAAAATTAATTGAATTTTTGGGCCAGTAGTCTCCGGCAAAATAATTTTGAGGAGACGTTTCTGAACAAACAGTGGCCAAAAATGCTTCTAGCAGGGTGCACTGTCAGCAGGAGTACCGAAAAGAGATCCCACGTGGACGCTCTTTTGCTACAGTGGTCTCCAGTAAAGTTAATTTGAAGAGACGTTTCTGAATAAACAGTGGCCAAAAACGCTTCCAGTAGGGTGCACTGTCAGCAGGAGTACCGAAAAGAGCTCCCACGTGGACGCTCTTTTGCTACAGTGGTCTCCGGTAAAATTAATTTGAGGAGACGTTTCTGAACAAACAGTGGCCGAAAACGCTTCCAGTAGGGTGCACTGTCAGCAGGAGTACCGAAAAGAGCTCCCACGTGGATGCTCTTTTGCTACAGTGGTCTCCGACAAACTTAGGCTATAAATCAGCCAAATTTCATTCTCAGGTGGCAGAAGGCAAATTCAGGCAAAAGAAAAAAAAACTGAAAATGAGTGAACGTATTAATGTTGTTATTTACTACGATGGTGAAGTTCGTGACACCGAAAATGGTGTTGTTTTCTTATCAGAGAACACAGCGCGACTGAGTTTTAATCGGAACGTTGATTTGGTAGAACTTCGCAAAAGAATTAGGCGTAAAATATTCGGAACAACGCCAATGAAAGTTCAGTCTATTAAGTATAGATTTTGCGCTTCGGTTGATCCGGTGAGATATGACTCATTCGACATCAAATGTCCTCGAAACCTTGAGGCAATGGTGGAGACTCATCTTGCCAGTGGATCGCCCTATCTCGAGTTATATGTAGAATTTTCATCTCCAAGTGATCTTTTTACGACCTCAACATCTACTGTCGTTCGAGGGGAATACACGACCCCAAGCCGACACTCTGTAAGTGGGAGGCAAAACATAGAAGTCCCCGTGTGCGGTGGTAGTATGGAAAACATAACCCCTGCACGACACTTGGTTGGTGGATGGGACATGCATATCCGTCCTTCGACGTCCGATGATAGAAATACGTATTGGGGGACGTCATCAACTTCTAGTGGTTGGCAATCCATATATGATTGGGATCTTTACGAAAGATATTTAAGGAGGGATGATGTACTCCCAATGACATCCACCGGCGAGGGGCCCTCGTTTGTTGCAGGTTATGGAGGGTCGGATGATGAATCCGATGTGGATCCACCTCGAGAGCCAGGGCCCGACAGTGCAGAAGTTGGATTATTTTCTGAACCAGAGCCCGTTCCAATTGTACCTGAAGATGTTGAGGGCGGTTCAGACGAAGAAGAAGAAGATCCGCTATTCAGTGCGTACTCACCTCCAGCCCACATGCATAATGCCGATCTATCTCAAGATGATGCATTGGAGTTTCCTGAACTACCACACCGGACGCGTGACCATACAAATTTTTCATTGGATTCGGCCAATTAGAAGTTGGTAACCAGTTTTCCAACAAGAATACTTTTCTTGCTGCATTGAAACAATACAACATTAAGAACGGGGTTAACTACAATGTGGTTAAATCCAGGCTTAATAAGTACGAGGTGAAGTGTGCAGTGCAAGACGGCACATGTTCATGGAAAATCATGGTGTCGTTAAGGAAAAGGACAGGGTTGTGGGAGGTCAAAAAGTACAAAGGTCCACATACATGTCTTGCCGGTACAGTACCACTATGTGTTCAATGATTTTGAATAACACTAATATTATGTAATGTTGTATTATTTAACGTACTTCGATGACAGGTGTAACACAAAATCATCCGAGGATGGATTCAGGCATGTTGGCTGACTTAATAATCCCGACGGTGAAGGTCGATCCCAAGACTACGGTGCCGGCCATAATTGGCAATATTCGTAGCCAATTGGGGTACACGCCCTCTTACAAAAAGGCTTGGATAGCGAAGCAGAAGGTGTTAGAAAAGTTGCACGGTCGGTGGGACACTTCATATAAGTGGTGTCAGGTGCTAGAGAGATATGTCCCAGGCAGCACGACAGACCTTGAAACGGAACCGGCGTACTACAACGATCATCTGCTCCGTGGATGCGTAGTGTTCAACCGTCTGTTCAGGACATTTAAGCAATGCCGAGATGCTTTTACATACTGCAAGCCATTGGTACAAATTGACGGTACCTTTATGTATGATAGATATACGCATCGGCTATTGCTAGCTGTGGCACAAGACGGTTGTGGGAGAATCTTTCCGATTGCGTTTGCAATAACACTGGGGGAGTCAGCTAATGACTGGGACTTCTTCCTATCTAGGTTAAGGAGGCATGTCTGTCCCCAGCCTGACATATGCGTTATATCAGATCGGGGCCCTGGAATACTTGCGGTAATAGAACGCTAAGGAAGCATGTGGCATCGCACACACCATCGATATTGCCTGAGGCATGTTTCATCCAACTACTATGGGCAACATCAATCTAAAAGACAGAAACAACAAGTGACCGATATGGGTATGAAATATCTATTAATATAATTTCATTTTTTATATTCAATTTATTCTCAATTGAAGAGTGGTATGTAATATTTGCTATCAACGTATGTTGGCAGGGTACGAGATCAATAAAGACCATTTTCACGAGATGCTGGCCAGTTTGCGCTCAGATAACGCCGAAGGCTCAAACTACCTGTGCAATATTCCTTTCGAACAGTGGACACAAGCATATGACGGTAGCCTACGATATGGTCATATGACCACAAACCTGGCCGAATGCATAAATTCTGTTCTAAAATGAACGCGTCATATGCCGATTACATCAGTTGTACGGGAGACATATTTTCGTTTAGCGGCACTATTTTTGAAGAGAGCGGCGAGTTATAGAGGGCAGATGCAAGGAGGCCATGTATGGAGCCCGAAGGTCTTGCAAGAAATAAACCGTGGGAAGGCACGGGCGAACACCATGCACACAGTACGTCACGACCGCGACAAATTTATGGTTTCATGTCACGGAGTTTGATGACCGAACCAAGGTATTGTTGGCGGGCATTATCGTGTACACTTGACAAATAGGACCTGCGACTGTGGGATATTTGATGCACTTTGTTACCCATGTGCTCATGTACTTGTGGCTTATCAGAATCTCCGTCTTGATCCCATGAGCTATGTCGACGAAGTGTACAAATTAGAAAACATGTACAACGTGTGGAGACACGTATTCCCACCAGTCCCAGATAAACGTAAGTGGCCGTTGGTATCGCTTGCACCGTATAAGCTATTGCCGGATAGACAATTGAGGCGCAAACCAAAAGGTCGACCTTGCTCGACTAGAATACGCAACAATATGGATATCCGAGAAACGAGCAACCAAAGTCGGCTGTGCGGATGGTGTAGGAACCCGGGCCATACATCTCACTCATGTCTAAATCGGAATAGTTGACCGTGTTCTTAGCTTTTTTGTCTCCTGGTAGCTATGTAATTTCTATTTTTTTGGAGGAAAATGGTGAACTTTTGTACAAGAACTTTTATTTTATTCAAGTTATTAAAATTAAATTACAAAATTACAAAAAAAATTAAACCATTTCTATTTTATCAAATATATTAAAATTAAATTAAAAAAATTAAATTACAAAAGAAATAAAATTAAACTCAAATTTTATTAAATATAAAACAATTAAATTACAAAAAAATTAAATCATTTCTATCTTATCAAAGATATTAAAATTAAATTAAAAAATTAAATTACAAAAGAAATAAAATTAAACTCAAATTTTATTAAATATAAAAAATTAAATTACAAAAAAATTAAACCATTTCTATCTTAGCAAAGATATTAAAATTAAATTAAAAAATTAAATTACAAAAGAAATAAAATTCAACTCAAATTTTATTAAATATAAAAAATTAAATTACAAAAAAATTAAACCATTTCTATCTTATCAAAGATATTAAAATTAAATTAAAAAATTAAATTACAAAAGAAATAAAATTAAACTCAAATTTTATTAAATATAAAAAATTGAATTACAAAAAAAATTAAACCATTTCTATCTTATCAAAGATATTAAATTAAATTTAAAAATTAAATTACAAAAAAATAAAATTAAACTCAAATTTTATTAAATATAAAAATTAAATTACAAAAAAATTAAATCATTTCTATCTTATCAAAGATATTAAAATTAAATTAAAAAATTAATTACAAAAGAAATAAAATTAAACTTAAATTTTATTAAATATAAAAAATTAAATTACAAAAAAATTAAACCATTTCTATCTTATCAAAGATATTAAAATTAAATTAAAAAATTAAATTACAAAAGAAATAAAATTAAACTCAAATTTTATTAAATATAAAAAATTAAATTACAAAAAAATTAAACCATTTCTATCTTATCAAAGATATTAAAATTAAATTAAAAAATTAAATTACAAAAATAAAAATTAAACTCAAATTTTATTAAATATATTAAAACTAAATTACAAAAAATAACATTACAAAACTAAATTAGGGTTTAGGGTCGATGCTGGGGTGGGAACCGGTGCCACACGGGCGGATTTGATTCTGCTACTGGATTCCTCCTTCTAGCTTCCTGGGGTTGTGGAACCTCAAGGGAATCGGTTCCTCCCAAGTGGGTCCAGTTCGGTGTTGCGATGATGACCCACCTTGATAAAATAATGACCCCGAAGGTGTTTGCATAAACCACAGCGGGGTGACTGCATCCTGTACGGCAAAGGAGCCTGGAAGAAAGAACTACTCCCCGATGGCGCCTCCTCTAATCCCACATGCGACATCGGCCTCACGATCGGCTGGCCAGTGGGAGTAGTCGGGAACGGACTCGAACCAGGCCATGCATTCCAACCTGGGGTGGGACTGGGAAAAGGAAACATATACGGGTTAGGAGGATACATATAAGGGGTAGGGTACACACCTGGCATAAATGGTGGACACTGTGATGTCGGTGTTGTCGGCTGAACTGATGGGCCGGTGGATCGTGAAGGCGCATTGTTAGGCCCAGAATCGTAGGCGCTGTTGATGGCCCCCTCTCATCACCCCTTCTCCTTGGATTTAAAGGGGCCCGACGTTCCTTTCGCTCGCGAATTTGCCGTCGCCTCTCTTCTTCCGACAACAGATACGGCTTGCCATGGATCCTAAACCATGGCATGTACTCCGGCACGCACGCTAACTCAGGAACGATGATCGGTCCCCAGATAGGTAAAAAGTCATACCGGTTCTCCAACGTCTCGATATGACCTAACCAAAATCTTGGCCAATCTGTGTGCGGCTGCCGTAAGTCCACTTTGTGCTCATCATCAAGCACCTCCAGTGGCACGGGGATCGGTTGCCGGAATCCAAATTGTCGCAAAACCCGATCTGGCTGGTGCATCTCCACGGTCGCGTAGGTGATCAATGGGACCTTAACATGCCAACTGTTCAGATTTTGGGAGAACTCCTCCGGAATTACCGCCCGAATTTCTGGATCCTCGTACGGTGTCCATTGAAACTATATTAACATTACCAAAATATTAGTTATATACATAATATTAGAGACTACATACGAAATACTAAATTATAATAACGAAATTTGAAACTTACTTGTGATTCCGACCGCTGGTCCAATAGGAGCCGTATATCCTCAAGCGAGTTAGGTATTCCAACATGACTCGTCGAATGGTTCCACCTAATTAAATAAACTTTTAGCATGCAATTATACTATAAATCTACGAAATAATTGTAAAATATAATATTAAATTTACCTCGTTATCAGTAGGAATGAATATGGCTGGTCAAGTCGAGGACGTAAAAATGGAAATCGAAACCATGCCCATGACCGCAGAGTGATAGGCAACCTCCGATTTTGGCTTTACTCGCGCGCCGTCAAGACATCTCCCGGTACAACCTCGATAGCACGCAGCAGACCTCAACTCAATTCACCTACCGCTCTCAAATCAACAAGTTTCGAGAGCCATCTCGTGGACGAGGTTTCTAGAGAGGTCCCAGCATCAAATAGCCTCCAATTATCTCAAGAATGTAAGCCCGAGCATACCGTATTCTTTCTACTTTGGCCGAACCTCGCTCACTCCGGAATGCATCTCGTAACTGAGCCATATCGATTCGAGCTCCTTGAATTCTATTCGAATGGCACCCGAAGCTCAGAGCATACGGCCATCCAATCCGTAGATGTTGCGGACCGGTGACTACCGACTGGCCCACCAGTAATCCCAACCGCAATCGCACATCTTCTAGAGTGATGGTACACTCTCGCATGGCAGATGGAAAGTGTGCGTCTCGGGTCTCCACCTCTCTATCAACGCGCTGATCAAAGGCCGCTCCAACTTAAACCCCTGGCCTATCGTGGCCACGTGCCAAAAACCCACTTCTCGTAGGTAAGTCTCGATCAACGACGATGGGGGACCATGCATGTTGCGAATATAACATTCCAACACCCGATCTATGACTGTTTAAAAATTTTATAATTAAAATTAATTAAAATTGCATAATTGAAAAAAAATTAAATAATATTGAAAAATTAAAATTAAAACTTACCATTTTCATTTGCTCGACGGAGATGTGCTTGTTGTCTAGGCGACGTAATTCCCCGGCCATTGTAATCCGATAAAAAATTTTAAAATTTTCCAAAAAAAATATATTAAAAAAATTATAAAGGGCTTTTTCGTAAATAGTAAAGGACTATTTAGAAATTTGAGCGTAAATTTCAAGGACTTTGAGAGAAAATTGAGATAAAATTGAGAGAATATTGAGAAAGGATTGAAGTGTGAAAAAAATAAAGGGTTGGGGGTTTTATACTTTTTTTTGACCGTTGGGGCCCCCAACGGTAAAAAAAAATTGGCCGTTGGGATTTGACCGTTGGAGGGCTAAAGCGTGCCTCGGAGGACGCGCTTTTGTCCACCTCAGCAAAAAAAGCGCGTCCTCGGGGATGCGCTTTAGCTTTGCATCCCCCAAAAACGCGCTAACGTGGACGCGTTTTTGGGGGAAACGGTACTTTCCCGTAAATATTCTTCAAACTAGCACATTTCCGTAATTTTTTTTATTTTTTGGTATATATGGAATATTTACCCAAATTTATCATTATACATATAATTTATTTTGTAAATTACTAAATGCTCACTAATTGTTACAAATTAATAAATATTATTAAGAGTTTTTTTTTTTTTGGTTTTATGTTTTCATATAAAATAGTTTTATAAAAATATCATTGAAATGAAATTTTGACTTAGGATTTTACAATCTTCAAAGCTTTAATTTAACCATTTCAAAAACCTCCTTTTATTTTTATTTAGTTTTTTTATAAATATATTTCTACAGAATAAAATTGTTTTCATAATCAGTGTGTTATAATATAATACCTAATTTGAGTTTCCTCACTAAAACTTGTACAAAATAGCCCTGACCTCAATATGGGTGTTGAGTTCTGAATAAGTTTAACCTATAAATACAACTTGATCCTTTCTTTCAACCTAACTCAATTTCATTATCACTAATTTCATTAAACATAACATACTCTTAAACCTTTAAATTATTTTCCTCAATTTATTTAGGCTAAATTCCCGGAGGATTTTAATCCCACTCAAACTTGATTGGAAAAATATTCAGCTCTCTTGATTTCAATATTTTTTGTGAACTTAATCTCTTGCAAAGTGTTTAAGCTTTTTTAGATAAGGTAATTTTTTTAGATTAACTATAAATATGTTTTATTATAAACCCTAATCCTTAATCAAAGTTAATCTAGATAATTTTTTTCATATCCAAACAATGCTTCAATAGTTGCGCAGTACTATATTTACAATTGTTGAAGCAATTATGGGAACAGAGCCACTCATTGTTAGAATTACACTTGTCATTGCACATATGATATAACATGTCTTATTTAGCATTGACAATATTTTAAAATAAATCATGACCTTTGTTGTTATTTTGGACGTGTTTTGACCTATATTTGAAAACTAGACATTTGGAGCAACAAATACTTACTGATTAGATCAAATCAAAACAAACAATCGAATTCCCTATTTTAAATAAATAGGACATGTTGAAAAAATCAATGTGAATAATTTTTTTTATAAAACAATGCATTTTTTTGTGATATATATAATAATAAATTTGACTAAATAGAATACTTGTGTTTTCAAGCTAAGGAAATAGGTCGAATAATCATCATGCTTTCAACAGAATAATTTTTTTTGCTATTCTCAAACTTTTAAATACTTAAAAAATAAGTTTTTAACTCAAATAACCAAACACGTGATGAAAACTGAGGCTTTCAAAGAATAGTCAACTTTAGGGGTGCCCAAAATTGAAAATTCAATTCATCAAAATTGAATTATATTTGTGAAGGAGAATCAATTATAATCTCACAAATTTATAATAAGAATAACCCACAAATAAAATTTATTTAAGTTTAAGAAAAATAACTCAATAAAATTTATTATAATTCAATAGAGTTTCCCCATTTACTACACAACAATTTTTGGCACCCCTGGTCTTTATATATAAACGAAAATCCACAAGAGTTAGTATTAGAACAGGGATGGGTAGAAAAATAATATTTTAATTGAAAACTGGAGTTATTCTAGAATCCCGCAAGGATAAAATTTCCTTATGTGTCATGACACACTATGTCCAATATGGGTGATTAGATTCTTCATCTATTAGGTGTAGTTGTGTTTTAAATTAAATTTAAACAAGTTCATTTAATTATTCAACCTAATAACTCAATTTTTATTTTAAAATATGTATTTTCACAATTGGTTTAATTAATTAATTAGATAATTTACGCGACCAGTGCTAATTCTATTAAAATCATGACAAATTTACCGTATTAAAATTTAAGGATAAATTAATTTAATCGTCTTATTCAAATATAATTACAATTACTAATTAATTAAATTATTACTTTGGACTCCATTATTTAATTTTATCTAATTAAATATTCTCCAAATAAATTAAATTAATTTCTAAATTATCTATTGCTATCTTTAAAAATTCATTTATTGCAAATAGTAATTCATGCCATCTATTTCTCATCAATCATTTTCATCCAATCATTAAAATAATTTTTATTATGCAATCCGTACAAATTTATATTGAACTAATAGAGAGATCAATTGTAATGAAAATGTTCATTACTTACAAACAATAATAATAATCATTTGTCTTAGACAAATTACATGTGACCACATTTCAGTTTTCATAATCCATAAAATGTAATTGTGAAGATATCATTTATTTATTATTCGAGTTATGAATTCCACTATTGTGAATGAAACTAAGTCACACAGATCACTATTATTTTAAGATGTAAATTTAGTGATATAATGAAAATAAATAATCTTTTCAATGTTTCAAAAGTTATTCCAAACTCATGTTTATATATATATATCTTGTAGATTATAGATAGATTTTAATGGATTAATTAACATGAAAATTAACTATGTTATTTAAGATTTTATTCATTTGAAAATAAAATTTAACATTATTTTATTATTTTTAAAGAGATTATTGTCAACAATAATTCATGAATTAATTTTATTGATGCGTCGTTGAAAGTACCAAAAATATCATATTCCCTACAAAATAACGAAAAAGAACAGTAAAGGGGAAGTAGGGTCGAATCCTCAGGGATCGGATTATACGAATGCTTGTTTCTTGGAATCCTGGGCAGAATCGTGCCCAAGAAAACCTGTGTTTTTGAAAAAATAAAAAAAATAACAGAATTAAAAGTTGGATCTGGTAACGAAAATAAAATAAAAAGAGAATTGAGAAATCGAATTGGAATTGCGAAAATTAAAAATATGAAATAGAGTTGAGATAAGGAAATTCTTATGGAGAGATTCCAGCCTCCAGTTGCCTCGATCCGCCTTGGGTTCAATCCTTGACTTTTAGATGATCCTTATCAAACCGAATAAGCCAGTTATAGTGGAAGAGGACGCCTACGACCACCAGTTCCAAGGATTTAGACTTTGATTTGGTGGAACCTGACTCTAGCCTGCAATCGCTTTTGTGGTATGCTAGATCAACGCTTCTCAATGGCGAATCCCATGCCATTTTGTCTCTTGGGCTTGCCAACCTCTGACGCAGTAAGTTAACGAACCGACTGTGCAATCCTTTCAAAACATACAAAGCGGTCGCCTTTGCATACGTTGAAAAGATTACTTCTTAAGGGACATGGACGGAAGCGTCAGCCCCATAGTGCAGAGAAACGATGAATACCCTGTTGAGAAGGCTAAGTGCAAATTCTAAACCTCAAGAACCCTTTTTGGAGATTTTCGACACCCTTTGGCTAGATGGGTTTTAGTGGCTCATGGTTGTGGTGGAAAAGAAAATAAATATATAATAAAAATGGAGATTTTATTAAAAGAAAATATGGAAAGAACAAAAGATTTTTGGGGAGAGAGTGTTTACAGAAAAAGACCAAGCCTCAATTTGAGTAACCTCAACCCCTATTCATAGTGCTAGGGAAGATAGTCTAATCCTACTTAAACTCCCAAAAGATAAATACATTTAATTGAAAATAAATAAAGATAAAATCCTAAAATTAAATAATCCTTAATAATTATCTTAATATTAATTATCCTAATATAATCAAAATAGAGTCTAATGGAATAAAATCTCTTCTTTTTGCATTTCAACTCTTGTGTCCTCCATGCTTGCACTTTTGGCACCAACTTTTCCCTATGTTGCACATTGACCCATTTTATCTTTAATTTCATGCTTTTGGCCCTTAATTTCACTTTTTCCTCCAATTTAGTCTCTATAAGATAAAATATCATAAATAGCTCAAATTAACAGGATCATACTCAGAATAAATAAATAATTAATACATAAAAAAAACGTTATTCTAGAGTATTATCAAATTCCCCCTACTTAGTCCATGCTTGCCCTCAAGTATGGTTCCTATCCACCGTGAAAATTAGAATTTGCCCTGAAAGAAATACTACTCCAAAAGTTTATAAAAATTAGTCAAAAATTCATATAAAAAATAAAGAAAACTTCTAAGCTTGCTTTAAGTAAAACAGAAAAAGTATTCTAATTAATACACACAAAAATTAAAATCGTCTTGAATTATTTCAAGCTATTTAGGTAAATTGCCAAACCTACCAAGAGACTCTATTTATTTCCTTCTTTAGTCCCCAACTACAATTTTATTAGTACTATTTTTTTTCTTTTCTTTTCTCTCTCTTTTCTTTTTTTCTTTTTTATTATTATTTATTTACTTAGGAATATATTGAACCTTTTGACGCGAAGAGAGATGACAATCCAAGCACCCCACCCTGCTTACTTAGCCCAACATACTCCTAAAAATTATTTATTTTCGGTTAGCGGAGTTTTACCCATCACGTCACACAACCTTTTAACGCGAAGTAGAATGACAACCCAAGCACCCTACCCGGTTATTCGATACCACGCTCGAGCAGACTCATAACCTTGGTTAGCGGAGTTTTACCTATCACGTCACACAACCTTTTGACGCGAAGTAGAACAACAACCCAAGCACCCTACCCCGGTTACTCAGTCAGTCACGTTCTAAGCTGCACTCATAACCTTGGAAACATTTATTGTCATTAAACAAAATTCACACGAAATTTAATTTTGGAGGACCTAAGAGAAATAATCAAGTGTCGAAAATAAGTTTTACTAACCACCTAATAGACATGAACATAATTTAAGCATGCAATTGTATTAAGTGTCCACTTTATATTAAACTTGATCAATTTTACGAAAAGAAAGATAGAGTTAACTTATTAATCATAATTATTTTTAGCCTAATAAAAATAAAACAGTAGAGATAGAATCAAACAGGCAAAATCATAACTAACTCAGTAGCGAAGAATCATGCATGTAGGTCAAATAGTGGCAAGTCGTGGTCAAATTCTTGGGCATGAAAAGCGACAGAATGTTCTTAAATATATATATGGACACAATGGAGCCTCAAGCAGCAAACACAAATCCCATCAAAAGAGGACAGTAATACGAAGAGTACCTTCCCTCTACTTAAAACACATTGTCCTCAATGTGGACATAAAAGAAATAAATAGGTAGAAAAGTTTAGAAAAACTCCCCGTGTAGCTACTGTCGATTACGGAGGATGGCAATGAGTTTAGTTAGTTGCTGGCCGAAAGTGTCAAGTCGAGCCTCAATACGCTCTAAGCATTGCTCAACAGTCGAAGGGGGTTGGGCTTGAGTGGGTGCTAGTACGTCATTTTGATTTCACTGTCGAAAGACTCATTCGAATGGTATGTAACGAACACCAAGAGGGACGAAGCGGAAGGATGACGTAGTGCCAAGAAGTAGCCCTATTGAATCGAGGCATCGAGCATCTAAAGGATTGGCCTGACAAGCAATATGTAAGTTTGAAATAGGAGCGTTAGAACCATGCAGAGAAAACAACAGTTGTGTAATAAGAGAACCTAAAATTAGAGGGCGCTTAGCTTTGATAGCATGCTTAAATTGAAGAGCAAACCAATAACCCAAATTAACCGAACAACCGATATACATACACCATAAAAAGAATAATTCCGTCTTTGAGACGGTGGCCGGAGCATCTCAACGGCCGGAGAAATTGTAAGCTAGATAATAGTGTATGTAACATAAGGCAGGGTCGCAAAACCATAAATCCTTTAATGTTTTTGGGCTATACACAGATTCAGCATTATTAGTTAGCAAAGAAAAGGCCTCAACGACCCTAAACTTAGTGGGAATGTACACAAACTGTTCTGAAAATCTAAAGACATAGCATATTCTTCAGTTACAAAAGATAAGGCAATATTAAATTCAAGAAGAGATAAGCTATGCATGGTACCTAATAGCTTGAATTTGACAACATCTGGTGTATCTAAAGAAATGTAACCGTGCTGATGAAATTGAAAAGTAGAATAAAATTCTAAAACAAGTTCATAATAGGCACAATGAGTTACATCAAAGTTTTCAACCCAGCTAATATTCTTGAAATAATCTGTAACAGCAGTTTCAATATGCAAGGCAGCCAAAACAGGTATCAACAGGCATTTACAAGGTATTATCGTTTTATTTCAAAGTAAATCATACCTGTTCCGATCAGTTTTGAAAGTAAAAGTAAGGTTACCGAGCAAATGGGCTTCCAGGGGTAAGACATTGACGCGAGAACAGTAGGTACGACCACGAGAAGGGATTGGGCAGTGCTCGTTAGTTGGTGTCGAGGAGTCGATAGTGTCGTTAGAGGAAGAACCCGAAGGTGTCTCTGGTGCGAGCTCGGTTTGTCGCCGTGGGTGTTGCCAACATTGTGAAGGCTCAGCGTCAAAGGAAGGGCAGTGGCAGAAGAACGGCGTGCTTATCGTCGCGGTTGATCGGTGATGCGTGGTGGTGCGTGATTATGTGTTGCGCACGTCGGTGGTGGGAGGAGAAGGACAGGTTCGTGCAAAAGGGATGGTGTGGAGGGCTCGGCAGCTTGTGCCGCGGTCGTGAAAGAAGAGGAGGAAGGGGAGGCCGAATGGCGCGAGTTGATTGTGAAGGGAGGCTCAGCGGCGGCACGGCTTCGGGTACGAACCATGGCTGACAACAAAATGGCAGTGGGTGGTGAAGGAGAAAGGAGTCAGCGGCTATGGAGAAGGGAAAAGAAATTTGGGAAAAAATGTAAGGTTTGGGGGTTTTATTTGTTGAAAAGAGGTGTTTGGTTGTAGGTTTTGGGGATTCTAAGGCTGGAATAGGATTGTTTGGCTGCAGGGATATGACATTCTGGGCTCACTTTCTGTCTCTTTTTCTTCGTATTTTCGCTCCGTTTTACCTAGATGGAAGAAGAGAAATTTATTAAAATTTAAATAAAATAAAATAAGAAATAAGAAAAAATAATAAAAATAAAAATAAAAAAATAAGGATTGGGTTACCTCCTAACAAACGCTTGTTTAACGTCATTAGCTCGACGACTTAAATGGTTCTACGGTGGCTCCAAATAAATTTTTTCAATCGTGTGAGCTTGGAAATTCTCATTTTTATCACATCCACCATATTTGGGTTTAATCGTCCTTGCGCCTCTTTTATTGGTTTCATATTTTCCTCTAAGGGGTTAATCCCTTTTAAGTCAAAAACAGTCCCATCATTCTCCAAAAATGTGAATTTGAGATGCTCAAGAAGTGGTTTTAATTTCAAATCTGATTCCTGCACAATAGAAGGTAGAAGTTTAGTATCTATAGGAGACAATAATTTATTAACAGATTCAAAATCATCAAACATCATTTTAGATTTCTCTCCATAAGATGACTCAAAAGTTTTTTCTACTGATGAGTTAATTATGTCGACACAGTTTAAGTCCAAGACTTCACTTGGGTGGCTAATTGTGCCATAAACGTTAAACTTCACGATCTCCCCATCAAACTCCATCGTGAGGGTTTCGCTTCTTACGTCAATCTTAGTATTTGCAGTACTAAGAAAAGGTTGCCCCAACAAGATGTCTGAAGACCCAGGAGCGTTATTCTCCTCCATTTTTATCACATAAAAGTTTACAGGGAAGATAAGTCCATTGACTTTAACTAATACATCCTCAAGGACTCCTACTGGATGCACAATGGACTTGTCTGCTAACTGAATGATAACACATGTTTTTGTCAAAAAACCCGCATTAATTGATTCATAAACAGAAAAATGCATGACATTTGTGGAGGCCCCTAAATCACACATAGCCTTCTTAATTCCTAAATGACCTATTTTGCATTATATTACAAACATGCCCCTATCTTTACATTTTGCCGGCATTTTTCACTATAAAACTGCGGACACATTTTCACCAACATTCACCCTTTCATTACCTGCTAATTTCCGTTTGTTGGTGCAAAGCTCTTTAAGAAATTTAGCATACCGCGGAATTTGCTTGATGGCATCCAAGAGCGAAATGTTGATCTCGATATTCCTAAAAGCTTCGACGATCTCCTTGTCCTCTTTACCTCTTTGACATTGGTTGAAACGTTCTGGAAATGAAGGTTGAATTTTAGGCAATGGAGGTTTCGGTCGGACCTGTTCATCTTTTTCAGGTTTTTCCTGGGCAATTTCTTGGCGAAGATTCCTATCATGAATTGGTTCTAGTACATTTCCACTTTGCAACGTCACTGCATTTGCGTGTTGTCTTAAATTAGGTTCTGTTTGTGACGGTAGCTTCCCTTGAGAGTTAAATTTCTCAATTGACGTGGTCAATTCTCTTATAAATACCTCAGTTTTCTGTTGAAAATCGAGCATATTAGCTGCTAATTTATTGACCAAAGTTTCTAGGAATTACCTGAATCTTGTGGCTGTTGTAGAACTCAGTTCTGGTATGGCTGGTTATATCGTGGGTTGGCCCCATAACTTAAGTTAGGGTGATCCCTCCATCTTGGGTTGTAGGTATTAGCGTAAGGGTTGTATCGCTTTTGTAGTGGCCCAGGAAAATTTCCCACAGCATCTAAATGAGCCATAGTATCATCATTCAAACTGGGATATGTGTCAATTGTATGATCAAGCGTAGCACATATTCCGTACAACTGGACTATCTTTGCTTTTTCTACAATAAGAAAATTCATCATATTAGTAAGTCTATCAACTTTATCCTCTAAGGTTGAATTACTTAGCTGGTGAACCCTTCTAGGGGGGTTCAGGATTAGCTCGGAATTGCTGAGAATTTACAGCCATTGTGGAGATTAAGTCCCTTGCTTGTTGGGGAGTCATGTTGACCAATGCTCCTCCACTAGTGGCGTCTACCATATTCATCTCCACGGGTTTCAAGCCTTCATAAAAGTACTGGAAGAGAGATTGCTCCGTTATACCATGTTGTGGGCAGCTTGCGCACAATTTCTTAAACTGCTCCCAATAGTCGTAAAGAGACTCTGCTTCTTTTTGCCTTATTCCAACGATCTCTCTTCTTTCCTCAGCTGCTCTGGATGCTAGAAAAAACCTGTTGAGAAATAACCATTCTTTAGCAGAATCTGCTAAGGAAAAGGGAAAGCACGCAATTTGATTTGATCCTCGGTTACCCCATTAGGTTTCATGCTAAGACAAACCATATGAAACTCTTTCAAATGCTTGTGGGGATTTTCATTTTATAACCCTCGGAAAGTTGGCAGCAACTGAATTAACCCTGACTTCAGTTCAAAACCGATATCTATAGTAGGATATGCGATGCACAATAGCGATTGTTCTGCCGGAGCTTCAGCCAGTTGCTGAATTGTTTGAGCCATTGGCTGACGTGCTAAATTCGGGTTTTCGTTAACCCTAGTTTCAAGCACTTCCTCGGGTGAATTGATTTCTACTTTTTTGCTTTCAAAAGTCTGAGTAGGGTTTTCGTTAACCCTAGACTCTACTTTGCCGTCAATTTTGATTTCTGGCAGTGGATTGCTTTGAGTCCCAACCACCGCTGACTACTTTTTCCTTAGCTTTGTTTCCTTGCGATTAACTTTTGCATTCTTTTCAATCTCCGAGTCAAACGCAAGAGTGCCTGGAATAGATCTGGTCATAGAAAATAAAAATCGAGATTAGTACGTTACCGATCCCCGGCAACGGCGCCAAAATTTGATGCGTCGTTGAAAGCACTAAAAATATCCTATTCCTTACAAAATAATGAAAAAGAACATTAAAGGGGAAGTAGGGTCGAATCCTCAGGGACCGTATTATACGAATGCTTGTTTCTCAGAATCTTGGGCAAATCGTGCCCAAGAAAACCTGCGTTCCTGAAAAATAAAAAAATAACAGAATTAAAAGTTGGATATCGAAATGAAAATAAAATAAAAACAGAATTGAAAAGTCGAATTGGAATTGCGAAAATTAAAAATAGGAAATAAAGTTGAGATAAGGAAATTCTTATGGAGAGATTCCAGCCTCCAGTTGCCTCGATCCGCCTCGGGTTCAATCCTTGGCTTTTAGATGATCATTCTCAAACTGAATAAGCCAGTTATAGTGGAAGAGGACGCCTACGACCACCAGCTCCAAGGATTTAGACTTTGATTTGGTGGAACCTGACTCTAGCCTGCAATCACTTTTATGGAGTCATCTATGTTAGATCAACGTTTCTCAATGGCGAATCCCACACCATTTTGTCTATTGGGCTCGCCAACCTCTGACGCAGTAAGTTAATGAACCAACTATGCAATCCTTACAAAGCGGCCACCTTTGCATACGTTGAAAAGTTTACTTCTTAAGGGACATGGACGAAAACGTCAGCCCCGTAGTGCGGAGAAACAATAAATACCCTGTTGAGAAGGCTAAGTGCAGATTCTAAACCTTAAGAACCCTTTTTGGGGATTTTTGGCAACCTTTGGCTAGATGGGTTTTAGTTGCTCATGGTTGTGGTGGAAAAGAAAATAAATATATAATAAAAATGAAGATTTTATTAAAAGGAAATATGGAAAGAACAAAAGATTTTTGGGGAGAGACTGTTTACAGAAAAAGATCAAGCCTCAATTTGAGTAACCTCATTCCCTATTTATAGTGCTAGGGGAGATAGTCAATCCTACTTAAACTCCCAAAAGATAAATACATTTAATTGAAAATAAATAAAGATAAAATCCTAAAATTAAATAATCCCTAATAATTATCTTAATATTAATTATCCTAATATAATCAAAATAGAGTCTAATGGAATAAAATCTCTTCTTTTTTGCATTTCAACCCTTGTGTCCTCCATGCTTGCACTTTTGGCACCAACTTTTCCCTATGTCGCACATTGACCCATTTTATCTTTAATTTCATGCTTTTGGCCCTTAATTTCGCTTTTGCCTCTAATTTAGTCTCTATAAGATAAAATATCATAAATAGCTCAAATTAGCAAGATTATACTCAAAATAAATACATAATTAATACATAAAAATATGTTATTCTAGAGTCTTATCATTTATATATGTATTTAGACCTATTAAAAATTTGCTTTTTAAATTTATTGATTGTTTAGATTTTTAAAATTTTCAATGTTATTTTAAAAGATTGATTTATATGATAACTTACAAGTTTATTTAGAATTTATACTTATTCATTTGAAAAATATTATATTAATTATTTTAAAATATTTCTTTGACAAGGGAAGTACTAATAAAGATTATTATTTGGAAATAGTCTATTAGTCGGTGTTCAATTTTTCCAATAATAATTTGGGTTTGAATATTTATTGTATCAAAAAATTGTTATACATGATAATTCACAAATTATCATAACCAAGTGTTATAATCTAATATATAATTTGAATATGTGATAATAAACTTATTAAAATTATTAAACCTAATTTGAGTGTCCTCACTAAATCTTGTACTTAATAGCCCTGACCTCAATATGGGTGTTGAGTTTATGATAAGTTTAACCTATAAATACAACCCAACCCTTTCTTTCAACCTCACCATCCTTAAGCTTAACTCAATTCCATTATCACTAATTTCATTAAACATAACACAATCTTAAAGCCATAAATCATTTTCCTTAATTTATTTAGGCTAATTTCCCATCCAATAGAGGATTTTAACCCAACTCAAATTACCTTATTTGAAAAAAATTCAACTCTCTTGATTTTAATATATTTTTTAAACTTAATCTTTTGCAAGTGTTTAAACTTTTTTAGATAAGGTAAAATTTTTAGATTAACTATAAATATGATTTATTGTAAACACTAACCCTTAATCAAAGTTAATCTAGATAATTTTTTTTTCATATCCAAACAATGCTTCAATAGTTGTGCAGTATCATATTCACAATTGTTGAAGCAATTATGAAAATAGTGCCACTCATCGTTAGAACTATTCTTGTCGCTGCACATATTACATAACTTGTCTTATTTAGAACTGACAATATTTTAAAATAAATCATGACCTTTGTTATTATTTTGGACGTATGTTGACCTATATTTGAAGACCATACATTTGGAGCAACAAATCTTTTCTGATTAGATCAAATCAAATCAGACAATCAATTTCCCTATTTTAAATAGATTGAACATGTGTTGGAAAAATCAATGTGAATAATTTTATTTTTTTCATAAAATATTACTTTTTTTGTGATATATATACTAACAAATTCGACCAAAATAGAATACTTGTGTTTTCAAGGAGATAGGTCGAATGATCTTCAAGTTTCGACCGAATGATCTTCTTTGCTATTCTTGAATTCTTGGATGCTTAGAAAATGAACTTTAACTCAAAGAACCAAACACGTGATAAAAATTGAGACTTCCCAAGTGTAACACCCCTTACCCGTGTTCAATGCCGGAACATGGTACGAGGCGTTACTGGACAATAACACTTGCAACTGAACAAATTCAAGGCATAAATTTTTGTTTAAAATTTAAAACTTTTATCTTATATCATCAAGTCCCTAAAATGGCCTATGAGGCCCAAAACATGCTTTGGGAGCAATTCGAGACTAAACCGATATCTTTTAAAACTATTGGAACATTTAAAAAAATTCCTTGTTTTGGAGAGTCATATGCCCGTGTGCTAGACCGTGTCCTCCACATGGCTGAGACACACGGTCGTACCTCTACCTGTGTGGTCAAGCAATTGGCTATTTTCCAAGCCAATTTCTACCCTATCATGCCCATACTTGAGTATAACTTCAATGACACATTTCATGACATATTAAAGCTACCAAAACATCCACCACACACACGTAACAAGTCATAGCATACAATTAACTCAACCATGGAATGCATCATCATGAGTTTATAGCATAATCAATTTATTGGCCACATTAAATGGCCTTATACAACAATGAACTCCGAATATCATGGGTCATTATCCTAGTACAACTCATAGTAACATATACACATCACCAAGTTCCCTATACATGCCATAACCTTAAGTATAAAATCATCGATACCTAAATTGTAAGCTTGATAGTGTGATAGGTTCTTCGGCGACTTCCAACCCGAGCTAACCTGAGTACATTATAAACACGGAAAAACAACGGAATACGCTATAAAGCTTAGTAAGTACGTATGTAAATAATAAACAATTGATTACCATGCTTTTAACCATCCTCATTATAAGCTCTCAAGATAATACCATCATTATTGCATAAAATTTCACAATTCATTTACACTTTAGTCATTTTCCTGTTGAACACATCGGAATATTAACGGATACTCGGAACACTTGCACATACGTGCCACATATATGTAGCCGAAGCTACCTCTTATCACATTTCACATATATGCTCGTTTTCGAGCTATTCACATTTTCATTATCAGGTCTGCTCACACAAGCTGTCAGGTATCCGCAACATATGCAGGACTACCTAGCCACTGGTAGACGTACAAGACCAGCACCCAAACATCACATAATCACATAACACACATAGGCTCGTTCTCGAGCTATTCACATTTACATTCTTGGGTCTGCTCACACAAGCTATCGGTCAAACGTAGTTACACAATGCTACTCACACAAGCTATCAGGTATCTGCAACATATGCAGGACTACCTAGCCACTGGTAGATGTACAAGACCAGCACCCAGACATCACATAACCACATAACACACATAGGCTTGTTCTCGAGCTATTCACATTTACATTCTCGGGTCTGCTCACACAAGCTTTCGGTCAGACATAACTACTCAGTGCTGCTCACACAAGCTGTCAGGTATCCGCAATATACTGGAATACCAGCCACTGGGAGGACGTACTAGACCAGCATCCAGATTCACTTAGTCACAATTTCACATATTTTTCACACTGTCACACTATGCCATGGTTCGTCCATGGTCTTTTCCGTCAAATTTTCATTTAGCACTGAATAGAATAGTTCAACCCTGCATTTACTTGTTCGAACATTAGCTTCCAATATTCAAAAAATAATACGAGTAATTTCATAAATTATTCATCAATTTAACAAATAAATATTAATGTTTACCATACGAACTTAACTCGACTTAAAATGGCGAAAGGGACCAAATCGTCCAATATTCATCTTTCCCCCGTTCTAAGTCCGAAACTCATTTTTCTTTATCTAAAATATCACATTTGACTTATTAAGTTATTATACTATTCAATTCAGTCCAAAAATCATATTATAGAAAAATTACATTTTTGCCCCTAAACTTTGTCATATTTGCACTTTTGCCCCTAGGCTCGTAAAATGATTTTTATTCAAATTCCTTATATTTTAGGCCTAGACGAACCATTTTCATAACTATAACAACCCAAAATTTCCATTAAAAGACACTTTTATGACATATTTTATAACTTTTACAAATTAGTCCTTTTATGCATTTTTATCGAAAATCACTTAGTAAAAGTCGTTTCTTTAACCATAAACATGCATTTTCTACCATTAAACACAAAAATACACACATATTCATCATGTTTCAAAACCCTATACTTTAATCATATCTCAAATTAGTGGTAGAAATAGATAGATCTTGTTACGAGGATTTCAAAAGCATAAAAATCATTAAAAACGGGGCTAGAACGGACTTATAATCGAGCTTGGAAACTTGAAAAAATCTAGCCATGGTTTCCCCTTGTGAAATTCAGCCATGGAGTTGAAGATGGACAAAAATTGGCTTTTAATTTTGTTTATTTAATCATTTAATCACTAAATGACCAAAATGCCCCTAACTTAAAAATATTCTATTTCACCTATTTCATGTCCATTTTTGTCCAAAAAATTAACCAATGGTCTAATTACCATTTAAGGACCTCCAATTTAAAATTTCATAACAATTGGACACCTCTAACATGTAGAACTCAACTTTTGCAATTTTTACAATTTAGTTCTTTTGACTAAATTGAGTGCCCAAATGTCAAAATTTTCACGAAATCATTTCGTGAAATCGTAGACCATAAAAAAAATAAAAATAAATTTTTTTATATCGAATTTGTGGTCCTAAAACCACTATTCTGACTAGGCTTAAAATTAGGCTGTTACACTGAGGGCAATCAACTTTATCTTTTAAAAGGATGCCCAAAATTAAAAAATTCAATTCATCAAATTTGAATTATATTTGTGAAGGAGAATCAATTATAATCTCTCAAATTTATAACAAGAATAACTCAAGAATAAATTTTACTTGAGTTTAAGAAAAATAACTCAAATAAAATTTTATTATAATTCAATAGAGTTTCCCCACTTGCTACACTATGTTTTTTGGCACCCCTAGTCTTTGTATATAGAAAAATATCCGCAAGAGTTGTATTAGAATAGGAACATGTAGGAAAAATAATATTTTAATAAAAAACTAGATTATTCTAGAACCCCTGCAAAGATAAAATCTCCTTGTTTGTCACGACACACTATTGCCAATATGGGTCATTGGAATATTCATGTATTAAGGTGCAATTACATGCACAATTTTAAATTAAATTTAAAAATTTCATTTAATTATCCAACCCAATAATTAAATTTTCTATTTTTAAAATATGTATTTTATAGTTAATATAATTAATTAATTAGATAGTTTACAATAACCAATGCAAATTCCATTAAAATCACGAAGAATTTACCGTATTAAAATTTAGGGTAAATTAATTTAAGCATCTTATTAAAAATAATTTCAATTACTAATTAATTTAATTCTTACTTTGGACTCAATTATTTAGTTTTATCTAATTAAATATTTCTCCAAATAAATTAAATTAATTTCTTAAATTATTTATTATCATCTCTAAAAATGTATTTATTGTAATAGTATTTCATGCAATCTATTTTTCATCCATCATTTTCATCCAATCATTAAAATAGTTTTATCATGCAATTCACACAAATTTATATTAAACTAATAGAGAGATCAATTTGACACATATGATTGGGCTTAATTAATTTTTAACTATGTTATGACTCTTTGTCTATTTCTATTACTCACAAATTATTTAGTCATTCAGTCAATCTATTAAAATTACCATGATTAATTTCCTTATTATATACCATTATGAAAGCAATATAAATTATGCTTTTGTCCAATGACTTTACTAGATATATGTTACTCTCCTAGGATATCCTCAATCCCTTTGAATTAAATCCATAAACAATTCACCTAATTTTGTTAATTTTATCTCATAGTCATCATTGTATCTTTCGTAATGAAAATGTTCATTACTTGCAAACAATAAATAATACTAGACAAATGACCTATGGTCATGTTTCATTTTCATAATCCATAAAATGTAACCGATAGGATATCTTTACTTATTATCTGATGAGTCGTGAAACTACTAATATTTTGACTAAGGCAAGTGCACCTATCAATTAATAATATAGCTACGGTGAGCAAAGATATTGTTCCCACGAAGACTAAAACTAAAAGTACTAATAATTACCGTCTTTCTATTATTTAACTGAATAATTCTAGTGATTGATTAAAAACTAAGATTAACTAACGAACATGAAAAAGAACAAATAAGGAAAATTATCTATTAACAACCAATAACCAAAACAATACCCAAGCAAGAATCCATCTAGATTTCATCTATCACTATCAATCTAAATTACGCAATTTCATTACTTAGCACCTTGATCCGTAGAAACCCCTAAATTATGCTAATATCGCTTTCAAGCATAAGAGCAACTAACTTTAGGTTGATTAATTAAAATTTCTTTCTAATTACAACACCTATTACCACATTAACTCGTGCTATGGATTCCCCTATTAGATTTGGCTCTAATCTAGTAGATTTATGTCGTCCTATTTTTAGGATTGCATGCAACTTCACTCAATTACGCAAGGTCTACTCTTAAACAGAGTCTATTCAACCACCGATTTAAACACGTCAAACATAAATTAATAATCTAGAAATATCAAACCAATAATTAAGCACACATAATTGAGAATAAGAAACTAAGTATTTATTGCGTAAAATAAAAATCAAATGACAAAATCCATCATAGGATTTATCTCCCCTAGGTATTTAGAAAATTAATTCATGCTTGAAATTAGAAGAATCTAAGATACAATATAACCGAAAGAAATAAAGAAACTCATGATAACTTCCTAAGAAATCAAATGGGAATCTTCAATCTTGACGAAAATCTACTTCATAATTGGCTTCAATGGTGTTTTTCGAGTTGTTTTCTTGAATATTCTCTAACGGCTCATTCCCATCTTCTTATTTTTATCATATATATATATGTCTTAAAATGCCCGAAAAACCTAAAAATCGTAATTTCCCGCAGTTCTGTGCATAATTCCATGAAATTAACACGAACTACCACACGCCCGTGTGGGTCACACGGCTATGTGGAATCATTTAGCCCGTGTGGCTCCTTTAGCTTGCTCCGATGCTCTGATTTTCACTCATTTTGTTCCTAAGTGCTCTATTAAGCATTAAAACATGAATTTAAAAGATTAGGGCATAAATTTCATAGTTAATATCAGATCATCACCCAAAAACATAGTAAGAATGAGGTTAAAACATATTATTTTAGCACTTATCATTATCCGAGTTATGAATTTCACTATTGTGAATGAAACTAGGCCACACACAAGTCACTACTATTTAAAAATGAAAATTTAGCAATATAATGAAAAATAATGAATCTTTTCAAAAGTTTTCCAAACTCATGTCTATATAGATTATAGATTATAGATAGATTTTAATGGATTAATTAACATGAAAATTAGCGGAATTGTTAGAGTTGAGTGACTTGAATCATTATTAAAATAAAATACGTGGTAAAATAAAATAAAAGTAAAATCTATATAGAACAATACTTCTTTTATTTTACATTAATTAGAATAAGATTTTTCAACATTATTACACTTTATCTATTTGACATTGATTAGAATAAGGTTTTTCAACCTATAAATAGATGTAGTCTAAACTCCTCTTGTATCATTCGAATTCGACATTAGTGAATTTTCTTCTCCTCTACCCATGGTTTTTCCTAAAAGAGTTTTCTACATAAAATCTGCATGTTTTATTTTTATTTTTCTTATTACTTTGCAATCGTTCTATATTGACATTATCGACGTTAGTTCTATAAACTGGTATCAGAGCTTTTTGGGTTGCTTGCCTTGATCACGGTAATGGCGATATTAAAGTATGATATTTTGCTATTGGATCGCAACACCAGATTCCCATTGTGGCAGATAAAGATGCAAACAGTTCTTACGCAAATAGATTTGAAGGATGCCCTGCTAGGGATAGATAAGATGTCTTTGACATTGACGGGGGAAGAAAATAAACATAAAGATCGAAAGGTTTTAATGCAATTACATCTGCATTTGTCGAATGAAATTTTACAGGAAGTGATGAAGGAGAAGACCGTCGCTGCGTTATGGGCAAAGCTGCAGTAGCTATGCATGTCAAAAACCCTAACTAGCAAGTTGCATATGAAGCAGTGTTTTTATGCTTATCGTTTGGAGGAAGGTGCGTCTATGCATGAACACTTAACTGTGTTTAAGAAATTCTTTCAGACCTAAAGGCAATGGAGGTTTAGTATGATAAAGAATATTTAGGGTTAATTCTACTTTGTTCGTTGCCCCCATCTTATTCAACCTTTAGAGATACGATTTTGTATAGCCACGAATCTCTCACAGTTGATGAAGTTTATGTTTCCTTAACCTCGTATGACAAGATGAACATCTTGTGGTTGGATCTGACTTTTAGAGAGAGGGTCTCATTGTTCGTGGGAGATGAGAACGAAATCCCAATGATAATCGTGGGAGAATACAGGAATGAAATCCTCGCAGTAAATCTAAGGGTAGATCGAGATATTCAAATAGAGGTAAAACTTGTAACTTCTGTAAGAAGAAAGGGCACATTAATTCTAAGTGCTATAAGTTGCAGAATAAGATCAAAATGGAAAACAACCAGAACAATCCAGTAAAGCTGATGTTGTAAAAGACTACATCGATGGTGAACTCTTAGTTGCTTCTGTCGACAACTCTAAAATGAGTGAGGAGTGGATCCTCTGTAATGACCCGTAAGTCAGGGGTGTCAGGAAACATACTATCGGGACTCCGTTTTCGTGGATCGGGATCATAAAATATTTTAGTATTTAAATTTTTAGAGTCATCTTAGAAGTAAAATTGAATGATAGTTAGATAATTTAAACTATTAGTGTTTAAATTAAAGTATGGAGACTAAATTAAGTATATATAGAAGTAGTGGTTAATATTAAATTACATGGTGAAACTAGGTAAGGGACTTATTAAACAAATATACCATTATTGTTATAAATTGAGTTAGTGGAAAAATATGATTGAAAAATATATTGTATGATAAATATATACTATATTAGTTACTTAATAAGTTATGTTAAAATAAAAGAAAGAAATGATAAAATATAGAAAAATAAATAGATTAGTGGGGGAAAGAAAACAAAAATTGAATGCTTTATTTTTCTTCTTTTTTGCATGCCGATTAGGAGTAGGGTAGCATTTTCGGCCATTGTTGTTGAAGTGTGAGCTTAATTTGGTTGGTAAGTTTTGATTATTTTTTCTTAAATTTTATAGATTTGGAACCTTAAGGTTATGAATTAACTTACCCAAGATGGAATTTTTAGATTTAGTGAAGTTTGTGAAGATTGCCATTGTAGGAAAATTAAGTTCTTGGTGTTATTCTTTTGGATATTAAGTTTGGAAATTAATTAGACATTTTTGTTAAATGATTCTTGATGATTTTAAAGTTTAGGGACTTAATTATGGAAGTGGTAAATTCAAGTATTAAATTAAATTAATTGAAAGTATAAGTTGTTTTGGACCTTGTGGAATAATTGGTTGAAATGAGATTTTCTTGATTTTAATTAAATAATATGATTTAGAATTGAGGATTTAATTGTATTAAGGGTAAATTTTGAGTGCAAATAAGTAAAAATGTAATTAAATGGTAAGATGGTTTGAATTTGAATTTGATATGGTGTTTGAATTAGTTAATAAATTAATTTATTATGTTTAAATCAAGACATGAGTAGATCGATTGCAAATCGGGGAAAAGAGAAAGTTGCAGAATAATTGTCTCGTTTTTAGGTAAGTTCATAGTCCCCGAACTCAAACTTTATAAATTTGTTTGATTAACTTATTTACTACTTGATGTTTTATTATATCCTTAATGTATTAGTTAATCCAATTGAATGCAGGTTTATGGAATGTGGCATTATCGAATGAATTAATGTATGATTAGTAGATAATTGAAGTGGAAGTGTTATTGGATTATGATATGTGATATTATGTCATGAAAAGTAATATTACGGACTTGTAAATGAGTAATTGACATCGTCGATTCGTTCGACTAGCACTGGGCGCAACTTCTGTCAGTTTATCTGACTAGTGCTGGGCACATTATTATAATTGTCGATATATCTGACTAGCGATGTGTGCAACTTCTATCAGTTTATCTGACTAGTGCTGGGCACATTATTATAATCGTCGATATATCTGACTAGCGATGGGTGCATCTTCTGTCAGTTTATCTTACTAAGGTTGGGCACATTATTATAATTGTCAGTATATCCGACTAGTGCTAGGCGTAACTTCTGTCAATTTATCTGACTAGTGTTGGGCACATAATTATAATCGTCGGTATATCCGACTAGTGCTGGGCGCAACTTCTGTCAGTTTGTCTGACTAGTGCTAGGCACACTCTCTATATTTGTCGGTTCATCCAACTAGCGCTGGGCGCAAAGTTTAGTTATGGTTTAACCGCTAAGCACTAGGTGCCATTCAGTGAACATTTTAAATCGACAAGGTATAAGTAGTTCACCATAAAAGGTTGGTGTATGAAAACTATTAAGGAAGATGTATGAAAAATCTAGTTGAATTGAGTGGTAAATTATATAAATATAACTATATATGCTATGGATTATGAAAATGTGGATCATTAAATTTATTTGAGATTACTTAATATAAAATCGTTTCCTCATATGCAGGTTAGGTACTATCTTGTGTTTAACGATTTAGCATCCAATGATCAAATCCTGGACTCAGTGTTGGTGATACTCTCTTTTACATTTTGGCATGTACCTAGGATGATATTTTAGGGTCTTAAACTTTTAGTGTATAGCTATGAATGGGTGTAATATGTCCTTGAAGTTGAGTATTTTAAACATGTGATTAAAGGTAAGTATACATATATAGATATGGTGGATATGTGTTCGGAACATGTTTTGCAATGGTTGAAATTGCTTGTGTATATGTTGAATGCTATAAGTTTCAATGAAATTGGCTTTTGAGAAATGTATGGCATATCTTATTGAGCTAAGTTTTGGTTCATGAATTGTATGGATTAGATGTATAAAAGAGTAAGATTTGTACTAATTGAATGATCATTGAATTATGGTGTCAATGAGAGCACATTATTTAGACACTTGAATTGTAGGTATTTTATAACACCCCTAACCCATATCCGACGTTGAAACAGGGTTACAGAGCATCACCGGACTTATAAATCAATAATTCAAAACATTTCATGTTTAATTCTCATTTAAATCAAAAGCCATTCATATGCATTCATATAGTCCCTAATACGAGCCATCGAGGCCCAAAATACACATTAGAAGTGAATCAGGACTAAACCGAGTACTCAAGAAATCTTCAGAAAAACATGGAAAGTTTCAACGTGCAGGGGTCACACGCCCGTGTGTCCGTGTCGTGTGGCTCACACGACCAAGTGACACGTCCGTGTCCTAGGCCATGTGGGCATTCGATGTAAGGCACATGGCCGTGTCCCAGCCCGTGTCCATACCCGTGTAACTCTCTGACTTGGGTCACACGGCCGAGCCACACGCCCATGTGCTAGGCCTTGTGCCATACACAGCTGAGACACACGCCCGTGTCTCTGCCCGTGTGAACCATTCTGAGCACTCTATTTCTAAATTTTAAAGATATAGGTGACACACGGCCAAACCACACGTCTATGCACATGGCCGTGTGTCACACATAGCTGAGACACCCGCCCATGTCTCTGCCCGTGTAGACATAAATGAGCCATTTTCCAAGCCATATTTCTCATCCAAATTGGAAACAACCTAAATACGACAATTTTCATATAATTTTGACATAATTAGGCATCCAAAGCCAAACAATATCAAGCTTATAACATGTTATAATATCACATACCATCATGATACGTATATCAATATGACAAGACCATTTACGTATATATATACATAACAAAATGTATCAAAACCAGCCAAAGCAAATGACTAAATACTTGACCAAATCATATAAGCTACATTAGCCAAACAACCTATACATGCCACTATTACCAAAATTATAAAACCATAAGTACCAAAATAGCCGATAGATAGTGTGATAAAATCTCTAACAACTTCCAACCCGAACAAGCTTCCGATATCTATAAACCACGGAAAAAAAAAACAAAGTAAGCAATTTAGCTTAGTAAGTTTGCAAACTTAAAAAAATAAAGTTCACCGCTTCAATTTATAAGCGTAATCCATTTAAGTCGATCCGACATGTCTTAGCCTGAGCCTAAACAACAATAACCTATCAAGGTTAAATACCACAACTCAATTTGGCTCAAAAGCCTAACATATAATCATCAATCAAGATAGCCATGTATTCATCTCAATTTGGCTCAAAAGCCTAACATATAATCATCAATCAATATAGCCATGTATTCATATAAAACTGAAAATCCCCTTTTCATGATCACAAGTATATTTCCATTTAGGCAATTATCACTTCAATGCATAACTTATAAGTTTAAAGTGGTATAATCCAACTACAACTTAGCCAAAGCCTAAGCACATATATACCAATCATGTTAGTCATGTAAATCCACCTATGAATCAACAATCATGGATGAACTCAACAATTAATTAAAATTTCATATATTTCCTTTAAATACCTGTACTAATCTTATGATACATACCTCACCCAAAACATGTTAGCTGAATAACAAATGGTTAAAGGATGTTATAGTGTCTTTCAACAATGGTTTTATTCGTCAGATTTGTGATGCCATAGCGTCTTTCAGCTAAGGTTTTACTCGTTAGAATCGTGATGCCATAACGTCTTTCAATTATCGTTTTACTCATTTCCGGTATGATACCATAGTTTCTTTCAACTGTGGTCTTATTCAGTTTCAATATAGTGTCACATAAATAACATATATAAACCAAAACACGAATAAACTCAACCATTATTCAAATTGCTTACACATATATCATCTATTTCATATATCCATATACCATATAATATTATTCTGTAACACCTTTTACCTGTATTCAACGTCGGAACAGGGTACGAGGCATTATTAGACTTATAAGCAAACAATTATGCTATACCGAAACATGACTTTCCACCTCAATTTAAAACTTTTCCTAACACCTCTTAAACAAGCCTACGAGGCCTCAATCACACTTTAGGAATGGTTCGGGATCAACTCGAACTCTTTTAAAGATCACTAGAAAGACTTAGAAAATTTCCACTAAACAGTCTACACGCTCGTGTGGAGGAAGGGACACGCCCGTGTGGCATATCACATGCTTGTGTTCCACACTAGTGTGGATTTATTTTTCAATTCAAACCTATAGGGGTTTTCACACGGCTGGACACACGCCTGTGTCCTTGGCCCGTGTCTCTCACATGGCCTCGACACGCCCGTGTCTTAGCCAGTGTGCCAAAAACCTTGGCATTCTGTTTCTGACGTCATCACCCCATAAATGTCACACGGCCAAGGCACACGCCCATGTCCTTCAGCCGTGTGGCGAATTAAATTCCTAATTTCAGGTGCAGACTTCACACGGCCTGGGCACACGCCCATGTCCATGTTCGTGCCTTCCACACGGCTAAGACACACGGCCGTGTCTTCGCACGTGTGTTTACTAGTGAGCATACTAACTTGCAAACCTAGCATGCAAGGGGAGAAATGGCCTAACCACACGCCTATAAGGCTGACCGTGTGTCACACACGGCCTAGACACACGCCCGTGTGTCTACCCGTGTGGACAAGAACAAGACTATTTGCCAAACTCTTTCTATCACCCTAACTCATACAAACATAAAGCATATTAAACCTTCAACCCATTCATGCGTAAATCAACTAAGTAAACCAATCAAGCAACTTGCACATTCATGAATAACCTCATCTTTTCATAAATTAATAAGAAAGAGCCACCAACTATGGCCTTATACAAAAGAGTTCATCTTTGAATGAGCTAACACCTTTGGCCAAAACAATATGACATTCATTAAGTCTAGTCCCTATACATGCCATACTCAAAATGCTAAGTCTAACTATACCAAGATGTGTTGATAGTGTGGGTGATCTTCTGATTATCTTCGTATCCCAAGCTGGCTCTTCAACACTATAAAACAAGGGAAAAGAGAAGGGAGTAAGATTTAATCTTAGTAAGTCTATATGTAAACAATAAGCATCATACCACAATAATAACCAGTCAAACATTACATGCCATGTTATAACAATTCATATTCTCATAATCATGCTTACTCATTTCAAGTTTTACCACATCCCAAACACATATCATAAACATTGCCCACAATTACTTGCACATTTACCCTGCACTTATCACGACAAAGCCACATGAAATATTTACTTAAACAAATTTCTCGATGAACCCTTCGAAATGGTACAAGATATCCGGTGGTTTCGCACACAACCCACCATTAATCAATAATAGGGTGGTATCGCACATAGTCCACCAACAATGATAATTACGGTTGTATCGCACATAGCCCACCAAAATATTAATAAATATGATGGTGTCACACATATCCCATCGTTAATAAGTAACGAGGTGGTATCGTACACAACCCACCAAAATTTACATATTTACGAATATTCATCCGTACTCATTTTTTTCTTTCGAATGTTCATCCGAGAGTTTCCACATTTTCTACTATTTCATTAATTCTCACCAATAATCAATTACATCCACACAATGCATCAATAGTTAAAACATACGTAATAGGAAAGTTTCGTTTACACATAGACTTACCTCGGTGCAAAATATGTTAATTTACGGCTTAGTCCGTAACCTTGCCTTTTCCCCGGTCAAGGTTGTTTTCGCGTTTTTCTTGATCTAAAATAATGAAATTCACTCATTTAATCACTACATAAATCAAGACACTTCAAAATTTCTATTTTGGCAAAAATGACCATTTTGCCCTTATACTTTGGCAAAATTACAATTTTGCCCCTAGTCTCGTAAATCATTTTTCATCAAATTTTCTCATTAAAAAAGCCTAGCTGAACATTTGTTACTCTTATAAAAATTCACAATACCAATCATTTCATGCATTCACTACTCAATTTACAACCTTTACAAATAGGTCCTATTTAGATGTTTTCATAGAAACACCTTTAACAAATATTGTGTATTTAACACTTAAGATTCATTTTCTTTCATAAAAACTCAACAGAAAACATAAGCACTCACATGGAAACACCCTAAAATTTCAATCATTTTACAAATTAGTCCGCTCTCTACCTAGCTTAAGCTTTAGGGGTTCTAAAAGTACAAAAATCATCAAATAAAACCACCAAAATCACTTACTTGTAAGAAGATAAGTTTTTGAAATTTCTAAGCTTTCAAAACTCCCTTTTTGCTTGTATTTTCGGTAGAAGATGAGGAAGATGATATGTATTATCATCTTTTTTCTTATTTTATTTTATTTTGTCAATTAAGTCTCCAAAACCTCACCTAACCAATTGACCATATCAATTCTTGTCCATATGGCCGGCCACCACACTAAACAAGGCCTAATTTCACATTAGGGATCTCCAATTAAAATTCTATAGCTATTTAACACCTTTAGCTTGTAAAATAGAACTTTCACACTTTATGCGATTTAGTCCTTTTTCGCAATTAAGCATACAATCACTAAAATTAATACACCAAAATTTTCATACGTCCATATAATCATGATATAACACATATAAAATTATTTAAAATAATTTCTTTGACCTCAAATTAGTGGTTCTAAAACCACTATTTTGACTAGCCCTAAAATCAGACTGTTACACATTCTCTATGTAATACATATCTATACCTGTAATAGTTCGTATCGAGCTCATGTCATATCATATTAGAAACTTGCCCGCTGAAACATTTACCAAATTAGCCATATATTCATATATCATATACAAACCATTTCCGTGTAATTGTGTAAATACCTGTGCTAGTTCGTATTGATCTCATATAAACTCATAACAGAATTATGTATGATTTTATCCATTATTACGTTTCATGTACATGTAACATATTTATACCGTGAATCCGTATATTATATATATACCATTTTCATGTAAATACCTGTACTAGTTCGTATCGAACTTGTATAATCTCGTAATAACACTATGCCCATTAAACCACTTAGAATATCATAGGATATGCGTGTAGTACACACGAAGTGTACTGAATGGTAATCCGTCAATTCTTATACATGTATGCTCATACGAGCGGTAAATGGTAAGCTCATCTGAGCTGAATATCGGTAAGCTCTTCCAAGCTGAATATCGATAAGCTCTTCTGAGCTGAATTTCAGTAAGCTCATGCGAGCTGTGGTGAGTCTGCAACAAATGCTAGACCTCAACCAAAATGGTAACCCTAATGACATGTCATTTGTATCCTACGAAATTCTTAAGGTTCACATGGTACTCAGTATTTCTCATTTATCGATGTTTATACACTCGATAATTATACATAATAATTATACCATTCACATACACATAATTCAATTAAAGCATATAAATATTTAATTTAATTGCACAAACTTACATTGACGAGTTTACATAAATTTGAAGGCAATTAATCTGAGATTTTCTCTTTGCCTTGATCTAACTCTGTATGAGGTCTAACCGGATCTAAACAAATGAATTTAACTCAATTCAATACTAAACACATTAATTTAGTCCAACACACATTTTTGGCAAAATTACCATTTTGCCCCTATCTTTTGATTTCTTTACAATTTAGTCTCTAGGCTCAGAAAATGAAATGCATGCAAGTTTCCCCACACCCAAGCCTAGCCAAATATCTTATAAGCCTACAACAGCCTATAAATTTCAAAATTTCACATATTTAACACATAATTTTTATATTTCTCAATTAAATCCCTATTTGACAATTCCATTAAAAATCACTTAACAAAAGTTGTTTAATCAACTACAAGGACTTATTTCCTTCCATTAAAATTAAAAAACAGCCAATATTCTCTAATTTCAAAGCCCTTTACTTTCAATCATATTGCAAATTAGTCCCCTATTTAGCTAACTTAAGCTACAACGGTTTCATCTTTTACCACACCTAATACCAACCTAATATGTCAAATTTCATGATTGAAATCCATGACACCCACTACCTCAATTAATGGTTTAATTACTAAATAAGGACCTCCACATTAAATTTATATAGCTATTTAATACCTTTAGCTAATAGGACACAACTTTCACACTTTACGCGATTTAGTCCTTTTTATCAAATTGAACATGTAAACGGTAAAATTTCTTAACAAAATTTTTATACCATATCACTATCATGCTGTAGATCATATAATAATATAAAAATTAATTTTTATAAGTCAGATTTGTGGTCCTGAAACCACTATTCTGATTTCACTAAAAACAGGCTGTTACATATTTGGTATGTTTGGACTTATATAAAATGGTTTTTGGTCATGAATTTGGTAGTTTTAGACATTGTTTGGTTAACAATTTAGGTGAAAATTTACCTTGTTTTTGAAGCAATTTGTGGAACACACGGCCTAGGACACAAGTTTCCACACGGCTGTGTGACCCACACAGTCTATCCACACGACTATGTGTCTTATTGTCTTTAGGTATAGATTTCACACAGCCTGGCACACGGTCTGTGACACGATTGTGTGTCTTGAAAATAGTTAGTTACATGGTCTAAGGCATGGCCAGCGACACGACCGTGTGACCCAACATCGATTCTCACATGGGCGGACGCACAGGCTGGGACACGGCCGTGTGTCTAGACTTCAAATGTCCACACGGTCGTGTGCCCTCTATTTCCAAAACTTTTAAAATTTTTCTAACTTTTCTATTTTGTTACGATTTGACCCCGAAATGTTTCCAATCTATTCTTAGGGCCTCAGAGACTCGTTTAAGGTCTGTATATGTATTTTAGCTTATGAATGGAATGTGATTGATTAATTATAATCATGATTGAATAATTATCATATGGAACTGTTAAATATTTGGAATGTTATCGTAATACTCTGTGACCCCAATCCGACAACAGAAACGGGTCAGGGGTGTTACATCCTCAATTCTAGTTGCACCTTCCATATGAGTTCCAATCGGGATTGATTTACAACATATGAAATAGTGTTTGAATGTATTATTTTGATAGGAAATAATACTTCATGTAAAATTGCAGGTATTAGCATGATCAAAATTAAGATGTGAGATGGAGTTGTTAGAACACTTAGTGTCATACGACATGTACCAGAATTGAAGAGGAGTTTGATTTCATTGAGTACTCTTGATTCAAAAGGGCACAAGTATACAGCTAAAAGTGGGGTTTTGAAGATTAGCAAGGGTTCCAATAAAACCAGCAACAACAAGTGAAGCTTTAAATTGATCCAGGATCTGTAACAGAGTCTACTTCTCAGGCTAAAACAAGAAATTAGAGTATAGTTGCTTCTTCACCATAGTCAACACCATGATATTTTATTGCCAAGAATTGACCTATAAGAGAAATTAAACCTTATCTTACCCATAAAATAAACTAACTTTTATCCCTTATCTTCCCACAAATAAATAAATAAATAAAGCCATATGTTCATTTATCTCCTCCAAATTAATTTTAAAACAAAAAAAATAGCTTGATCCTTATCCCCATTGAAGATCCCATGTGCCTAATTACTCTCCAAGTCTGCTGCAAAATAAAATAAAACACCCTTATGTCGCCATTAAGCTTGAACTGCGACCTCTCGAAACCATAAAGCTGCATTAACGTCCCACCAATTTGCCAAGGCGCTATTTGTGATATAAACCCCTACAATTTCTTTTAACGGCTCCCTCGTTGGTTCTCCTTTCTCTTAACACCAAACGCCAAAATAAAAATGTACCTTGCTCCCATCGTGACTCGAACTTGAGTCCATCCACCAAGGCCCTTAAGTGGCGCCTGGCAGCCACTTTACCAGGGTGATTCTTATGTCCAGAAACGCCTAAAATTATTCTTAAGGCCTCCTTAGCCCAACTCCCCCTAATTAACACTTAATAATAAAATTTCTCTTAAAGCTCGGGCCTTCCCTTAGCTTATCACTAGCACTTAAAATACCTCAATTAACACCATGATGACCACACTTATACGAAATAATTTAATAAAATTTTACCCCTATTTCAGGATATTACAATTCTACCCCCTTAAAATAATTTCGTCCTCAAAATTACTTACTATCGTTCAATCGTGCATTCTTAACTCATCATACAATGCTACCGCTGCGTACTCTGATCTTAAAGAATTATCATGCTTTCTAGACACGTTCTCTAAGTTCATAATCAAAGTTTCATACACTTTACTAGCAACATAAGAACGAGCTAACTTAACCACAAACAAGACAATTGAGGGTATTCCAAAAATAAGAAACTTACCCGCTGTCACCTCCGGCACATCTTCTTCCTCGCGACGGCCGACTGCATAAGCCAACCTTGGTTGCCTTGCATCTGCACCTTCAGCCTCTCTGTTTGGTGCTCCATGACCTCGGCCTGAACCATTTACTCCATGATTCGGACCACGACCCCTTATCGCTTGTTGACCTTCTCTACCCGACTGCACATAACCTTGGCCTATTGTCCGAGCCCTATTCAGATCTTGAGGACAGTCTTTAATCAGGTGAGACTTAGACTTACACCTAAAACATTCCCGTTCCCGATTCCAGCACTTGCCAACATGATACCTTCCACACTGAGCACACGGACGATCCGAATTTTCTGTAGCTAGCTTAGCAACACGAACAGAATTTTTAACCCTCGATCTTTTCTGAAGACCCTCAGATGATTCAGATGTGTTCCTATCCTTATCTCTGTTCTGCCTCACAGAGTTCTTAATTCCCTCAGCTACCTTAGCTTTTTCGACTAACACAGCGAACTCCCGTTCCTGCTGAAGAGCTATCAACAGTCTCAGGTCGTCCCTTAATCCGTCCTCGAACCGGACACATCGTTCATGCTCCGTAGCAACTACTCCTCAAGCATATCGGCTTAACCTTAGAAATTCAGCCTCGTATTCTGCTACAGACTTGCTCCCTTGAACTAGCCCCAGAACGCCTTCCTCTGCGCATCAATGTAGTGAGTACCGACATACCTCTTCTGGTACGCCGCCTTAACGTACTCCCAGGTGAGATCTTCCACCGTAACACTATCCCGAATGGTGAGCACCATTGATACGCCTCGTCGTGAAGTAGCGCCACCATTCCTTTCACTTTCTCCTCAGGGCTCAGATCGAGCTCATCCATAATTCGCTCGGTTGCTTCCAACCAATATTCAGCCGTACTGGGTGCCACACCTGACACGCCCCGAAATACCTCAGCTCCATTAGCTCGGAGTCGCTCGGGTACAGACTTCCTAGCTCTCATATTTCCACCTACTCCAGCCACTAACTCAAGAACCCTCAGTACCGCCTGCGATACTACATCATCCCCCGTCTGGTCTTGCTGCTCAACACCAAAAGCTGGTGGTAGTGGCGGTGGTACCCCATTCTCGGATCCTTGACCTGACCTAACGGGTTCCGATATAGCCATTCTGCCTCGACCACGTCCACGACGACCACGTCCTCTAGAACTCATTGCTAGTGCCCCGATTTAGTCTGATTTAAGAAATTTTATGCATTAGAAATTTTGTTCCACTATTTATCCACGAGCAAATTTTATGAAATGAAGTTTTCAGAAGTTGTTATTTCGATCAAACAAAGTTTTAGTTCGAGTTCACTACTCTAATTCAAAGAATCACATTCACATTCACATTCACACCATCCAACATACTATTATGGGCATTCTTATCCATTCCCCACCCAGGGGTAATTTCGTCATTTTTCCTACAAGGGTATTTTGGTAATAAATTGGGGTCAATTAAAAATCTTAATAAATCAAGATATTTTGAAATTTCAAAACTCCAGGGTATTTTTGGAAAACTTTTTTTCAAATCAAAGGTATGACAAAAAAAAAATTTGGAATTCAGGGTTATTTTGGTAATTTTGTTCATCAGGGGTAATTTTGTAAATTTTCAAATCAGGGTATCTTGAATTTTCGCAAAATAGCATTTTTGTATACTTCTGCAAAGTGGGGAAATTTTATTAAAATTGGGGTTAAACAGGAAATTTTAAAAGTCAGGGGCATTTTGGTAATTTTTAACACGTGGGTATTTTCAGTAAATTTCCCAAATCGAGTATCTTGATATTTTGAAAACTAGAGATTTTGGCATTTTGCAAAGTAAGATTATTTTAACAAAAGTTGAGGTAGTATGGTAATTTTTTAATCAAGGGTTTTTAGTACTTTTTACAATACTGAGGTATTTTTGTAATTTTGTAAATCGGAGATACTTTGGAAAAATTCTCACAATAATCTTTTACTACGATTAAAAGGGTAATTTAGGAACTTTAAAACTAGGAATTTTATAAAAGCGCATGGCTAGTCCCTTTCGGGTTTTAATTATCGGGTTTAGCTTTATGAACAAGTCCTCTTGGTTAAGGTGAACCAGTAGCTACGCACTGTAGGATTCGAGTGGAGAGGAGGTGAGTCACGAATCGCTTAAATACCAAGCTCCCACCGAATACCAATCCTAGACATGCGCACCATGGTTGCCACACCTTAACTCGACAACTTACTTCATGTGTTTGTTTGATTGTCCTTAAGTCTTATGTATGTGTTTGAGTGCACTAGCCCTAGGGTTCAATAGCCCTAATATTCTAATCTACGAGCCCACATAAGCCCATAATATTCACATATAAATCACTTCATCAATTAGAGGTACTTACGATGGATCATGCCTGGAGATACAAAGGTGCCATGCCGAATAACCTAAAAAAATTTTATGAAAGCCCAAATCTTTGAAAAGCCCATAAAATGTTTTTGGGCCCAAAACCCTCAAAGCCGAGTTTTGAACCGGCTCGATACCAATTTGTAACACCCCAAACCCGCCTACGAGCCCCGACCGGATCTGGTTATGTCATCTGCGAAAGAGGGTTAAAATCTTTTGACTTTAGAATAAAACATGAAAATTTGGTTAACTTTTGAAAACCATGTCCGCTTAAAATTATAAGTAAAACTTTGTTATTATAAAATGTCCATATTAAAACTTTAGTATATAAATATATATCTTGAATAAATAGATTGCTAAAAATAAAATAAAATCATCTTTATATAGTAATTTAATTTTAATCTAACCACAATTAAAATAATACCAAAAATAATAATAAGGCCCTTATTACAACCGTTATTTAAACAAAATACTTAATATAAAAAATGCATAAAATAATCAAAATCTCTTCTTCTGCATGGCCACCTCGTATCCACTCCAACCCGGTCCAAGCTCATGAATTACCTGAAATGGTTAAGAAAAATTGGGTGAGCCCACAGGCTCAGTGCATAATCATCACACATGCCTCCACATATAGGCTTGGCCCATATCCACACAAATCATACAAATAAATATGCAATTACGAAACCCAACCCAACCTAAGTCCATCTATTACACCTACCTTAGCAGACTCCCTGCCCAAGGCCGTGGCTAATCCACCACCGATCACATAAGTGATCCACATATCTTACCTTGGCAGACTTGCTGCTCAAGGCCGTGGCTGAGCCACCGATCACATAAGTGATCCCAACATTAATCCGTCTACGGTGACGCACACAGCCATCAACCGCCGAGATGGGCACCTAGCCAACACCTCCCTTGATGTAGCACACAGCTAACCATCAAGCGCTAATGTGGCACGAGGCTAACATTAGACCACGTACATAAATATGTACACCCCGTCCTTCCTTGATCACATCCAATCCCCCATACATATATGTAAATGTATCATGTCAAATCACATATATAACAAGTATACATCACATGCTCATTACCATATCACACATGTATCATAATAATTTAATATCACAATCTACTAACCTGTTAACCGATTACCCCCAACATGGGTATCCACCACTTTAGCCATTATTGTCGGCTAGCACACATCATACACAAGTATATACATCAATACACAAATAACAGGAGAAACAGTGCGATAATTACGCACCTGTTTGGTACAATCGATCAAATCTCGAAACTCTATGTCTAAACGATTCTCACCCAACCTTGTCGAATCCTCCTACACAACCTTTTGTCAGAATCGACTAACACTAAAACCAATTATGGCCTATGGCCGAATATTACTATTACCTTACCTTACGGATCTAAATCCCGAAAACCACTCCTTGCTCTTGAAACTGTCAAAACCCCTATACCACATGTTAGATTCGGCTTTAAACAATAATCTAAGAAAATGGCCTTTGGCCGAATACCACTTTGACTTACCTTGATTCCTACAAATCCCGAAGGCTTCTCCTTAATGCTCCTTAATGTCGGCTACAAACAAAAAGGCACACATACATGGCTTATGAATATTCGGCTAACCCAAAACCAAGTCCTTAACATTTGATTCGGCACTCCCATGAAAAAGGAATCAAAATCGATTACTAGGATAGAAATTACTTACCACCACGTTGCTTGAAGAGACTAGAAAAGAAGAAGGTTTCGCTTCAGAGCTTATGCAAAGAAGAGAATATGCACCCTTAAAGATTCGGCTATGGCTTAAAAAATACAATTGAAATATTCGCTATGGTGTATAACGATGGAGAGGTTTCGCTACAAATGAGAGGGGAGTTCGGTTTTAAGGAAGTGAGTGAGGAGAAATAAAATAAGAAAAGAAACGGAGAAGATGTACAAATACTTACTCAACTTTCGGCTTTTGGCTTCAAAGAAAAGAAAGGAAAAGAGAGCTTTCTTTGATGAAATTTTCGGCAAGCACCACTAAAGAATGAAAAATAATTTTGGCACTTAACCTTAACACATTACAAAGCTGAAACTACCCCCCTAGAAGTCCTATATTCGGCCACTTCTCATCTTCCTCTCAAATCCCATTATTTTCTCCTATTTTATCCCTTTAACACCCATTCAAACTACATAAAATAATTTAGCAATTATCCTTATCTTACCCATAAAATAAACCAACTTTTATCCCTTATCTTCCCACAAATAAATAAATAAATAAAGCCATATGTTCATTTATCTCCTCCAGCAAATTTAAAAAAAAAAACAGCTTGATCCTTATCCCCATTGAAGATCCCATGTGCCGCCCAATTACTCTCCAAGCTGCTGCAAAATAAAAATAAAACACCCCTTATGCTGCCATTAAGCTTCGAACCTACGACCTCCTGAAACCATAAACTGCAGCTAACGTCCCAGCCAATTTGCCAAAGTATTTGTTTGTGATATAAACCCCTACAATTTCTTTTAAAGGCTCCTCGTTGGTTCCCTTTCTCTTAACGCCAAACGCCAAAATAAAAACGTACCTTGCTCCCATCGTGACTCGAACTCGAGTTCATCCACCAAGGCCCTTAAGTGGCACCTGGCAGCCACTTTACCAGGGTGATTCTTATGTCCAGAAACGCCTAAAATTATTCTTAAGGCCTCCTTAGCCCAACTCTCCCTAATTAACACTTAATAATAAAATTTCTCCTAAAGCTCAGGCATTCCCTTAGCTCATCACTAGCACTTAAAATACCTCAATTAACACCATGATGACCACACTTATGCGAAATAATTTAATAAAATTTTACCCCTATTTCAGGATATTACACTACTCCTTTAATATGATTACATGTTGATAGCAACTAAAGATAAATGAGAGATAAGAAAGGTCAAAACCTAGCTTAGTAAAAATTTGAGATGAAGGATTTGGGAACATCAAAGAGGATACTTGGAATGGAGATTCTTAGAGATAGAAAAACATGTAAAATGTACCTAAGTAAAAAATGGTACATTGAGAAAGTTCTTTGCAGATTTAATATGCAGAATGACAAGCCTGTTAGTACTCCATTAGTAGCCCACTTCAGGCTTTCATTAGCTTTGTCTCCACAATCAGATGATGAGATTGTCTACATGGCATGTGTTCCATATTCTAGTGCAATGGGATCTCTCATGTATGATATGGTTTGCTCACGTCTAGATCTATCATATGCAGTCAGTGCAGTTAGTAGATACATGGCGAATCTCGGTAAAGAACACTAGAAAGCAGTTCAGTGGATTTTTATATACTTATGAGGTACTACTGATGTTTGCTTAAAGTTTGGAAGAACTAGATATGGTGTCATTGGGTATGTTGATTCTAATTTTGCTGGAGACCTTGATAAAACAAGATCTTTCACATGGTATGTCTTTACTATTGGGGGTTGTGTAATCAGTTGTAAAGCCACTTTGCAAACTACTGTTCATTTATCTACTACTGAAGTTGAGTACGTGGCGATTACTGAGGCTTGTAAAGAAGTTATTTGCTTAAATGGACTCTTTGGTGAACTCAATAAAACCTTCAGATTAGTACAGTGTTTTGTGATAGTCAGAGTGCCATCTTCCTTATGAAAGATCAAATGTTACATGAGAGAAGAAAGCACACTGATGTTCGGTATCATTTTATGTGTGATATTATTGCTCGTGATTTATTATTGTGAGCAAAGTTAGTACTCATGAAGATCCTACAGATATGATGACTAAGTCACTTCCTATAACCAAGTTTGAGCATTGCTTGGACTTGGTTGGTGTTCATTGTTGAAGAACACCCCTTAAAGGGGTTTCATGGAAGAGGTGGAGAACTTGTTCATTAAGAGTTCGTGGTGAAAAACTTGTTCATTGAGAATTCGTGTCAAGGTGGAGATTGTTAGAGTTTAGTGATTCGAATCCTTGTTAAAATAAAATACTGTGGTAAAATAAAATACTGTAGTAAAATAAAATAAAAGTAAAATCCATATAGAACTATACTTCTTTTATTTTACATTGATTAGAATAAAATTTTTCAACCTTACTACACTTCATCTATTCAACATTGATTTGAATAAGGTTTTTCAACTTATAAATAGATGTAGCCTAAACTCTTCTTGTATCATTCGAATTCGATATTAGTGAATTTTCTTCTCCTCTGCCCCTAGTTTTTCCCGAAAGAGTTTTCCATTTAAAACTGTTTGTTTTATTTTTCTTTTTCTTATTACTTTGCGATTGTTCTATATTGTCATTATCGACGTTAGTTATACAAAAATTATTTAATATTTTGATTCATTTGAAAACAAATTTGAAAATTATTTTTATTATTTTTAAACAATGTCTTTAAAAAGATTATTGTCAATAATAATTCACGAATTAATTTAATATATATATTTGATCTATTAAAAATTAGCTTTTTAAAATAAATATATTTAATAATAAAAAAACCCTAGGAGCCAAGAGTGTTTTGCTTAGTATCTTAGCGAAACCAGCCTCTGCTGCGGCTTGAGATGGAGAGAAGTGGTGGCAACAACGGGTTAAAAGAGGATAAGATCTCCTTATTGGTAGAGAAACTCATCCAGCTATCGGTAAAAAGCTCGGTAGTGGAACCAAATGGAAAACCAACGCTGATCTGCACGGTATGGACGGTAAATCTTATAACCCGGATAGCTTCAGAGCACAGATGAGGAGTATCTAGAAAACAGAAGGGAAATTTGAGATTCAGCTAGTAGGTCAAAATCTTTTTATGATTATTTTTGAGTCTGAGGACGATTTAGAGTTAATTCTAGAATGATAGCCATGGCTTTTTAGAAAACAGTTAGTAATATTTGATAGATTGAGTGGACCGTTGGAAAGGAACAAAATCAAACTTGTTACGTTTTATTCTGGATTAAGGTAGGACCATGTCCCCCAAAATTTGATAAGAAAGATCTAATGCATGCTATTAGGGATACGTTTGGAGGGATTGTCAGATCTGAAATAAAAGGTGCTTTTTGTCGTATTCGTATCAAGTTAGACGTGCAGAAACCACTTCGAAGGGGTATCTTTGTTTCCACAGGTCGTCATGATAATTGCTGGATCTCTTTTAAATATGAGAATCTACCGTCCTTTTGCTTTGGTTGTGGTAGAATGGGTCATGCCCTCCCAAGTTGTGAGGTAATCAATATTGCAGATAGGGACAGAATCAAGGAAGACCCCCTTTCTCACTAGCATTAAAGGCTGAATGTAGTTTTTTTGGTAGAGAAAGTGTAAAGTTGAATGCTAGCACAAAGAAGATAAAGCACCAGAGCTTATATACGGGCTAGATGGAGGATAGCAGGGAGCTAAACCTGAACAAGCGGGATAACTACAATAGGGGACAACTTGTGGATTTACAGCCATCGGTTGTGGAAAAAGTATTATTTTCGAAAGAGGACGGGATGATAGTTAATGAGGAAGTTTTTTTACGGAAAGACATTCAAGATGGAAGCCTTGGAACAAACAGGAAAATCAGTTGGAAAAAAGCTAATCCAATGAGAGAAGTGGGCCAGGCCAAGGTAGAAAGGATAGTGCGCAAGAGGAAAGTGACGGAATCTGACAATGGGGGTTTTGAAAGGGATCAATCAGTGGAAGATGATGCTAAAAGATTGAAATCTAATGACCAAGCTTCAGAACGTAAGGAGAACCTAGAGCTATTCATAGAAAATTTGGGGTCTGATGTCTCTCTTTTCCAATATAGATCGGTGGCTGCCAGAGGGCAAGCCGGCCGGACGCAATGAAAATTATAAGTTGGAATGTTCGTGGTTCAGGGAATCCACGGACAGTGAGAAGGCTTCGGTATTTGCTGAAGCAACATAACCCCGATCTGGTTTTCTTTATGGAGACCAAAATTAACGATAAGCGTATGGAAAAGATAAGGAAGAGGAGTGGTTTTGTGAACGAAATTGATGTGGGAGCAGAAGGTTCGAAATGGGGACTCTGCCTAGCATGGAGAGAAGAAGTTCACGTAAGTCTCAAAACTTTCTCAAAAAGCCATATTGATGTACTGATCGAAGATAACAATATTCAAGCAGAATAGAGATTCACAGGTTTCTACGGGTCGCCTTATGCAACTGATCAACATGCTTCATGGCGCTTGTTAAGGGAGCTGGGACAGGAGCAAATTTTTTCGTGGCTAGTTAGTGGTGATTTTAATGAAATTCTCTACTCATTTGAAAAGAGTGGAGGGCAATCGAGGGAAGAAAGGAGAATGGCAGCTTTTCGTGAGACTTTGGATGTGTGCCATCTAATAGATTTGGGATTTCAAGGCACATGGTTTACATGGGAGAGAGGGAATCTTTCGGAAACAAATATAAAAAAAAGACTTGATAGGGGGTGGAAAACAAAAAGTGGATGAATCTTTTCTCGAAGAGGAGTGTTCGTCATCTAACTTATTCGATTTCAGATCATTGCCCTTTGCTTTTTCATATCGGCAACGAGAAAAATTATAATAGAAGCCCATATTTCAAATTTGAGGCTTGGTGGACATTAGAGGAGTCTTTTGAACTTGAAGTCAAAAAGTCTTGGGAGTCATCAAATGGTTCGATTTCTGAAAAGCTAGAACGACTATAGAATAGTCTAACAAGTTGGGCAAGCTCAATTAAGAAAGAAACAGAGGGGTTGAAAAAGAAGCTCACTAAGGAATTGGAGACTCTGTTGAATAGTGAGAGAAACGATGAAACAATGACAAGATTATTGACACCAGAATTCATTTGAATATGGAGATTGATAAAGACGAAATGTATTGGGAGCAGAGAGCAAGAGCAAACTGGTTACAATTAGGAGACAAGAATTCAGCTTTCTTTCACAAATATGCTTCAGCCCGATGAAGGGTTAACACAATCAATAGGCTAGAGGCGTGGATGGGCGGTGAAGTTCTTTGAATCAGAATAAACGAAGTAGCTTCAAAGTACTTTCAAGATTTATTATCATCTAAGGGAGTGGGTGATTCATCATACATTCTTGAAGGTATTGGTACTAATATTTCCTCTGAAGTTAATGAAATTTTATTGTCATCATATTCGGTGGAAGAAATCCAGAGAGCGTTGAAAGGGATGGGTCCTACCAAGGCACCAGGTTGTGATGGCTTTCCAGCTCTTTTCTTTCAAAAGTACTGGCACATTGTGGGAAGCGATGTTGAGGCTTTTTGTCTTGGAGTTCAGAATGAGGATAAAGATTTTGAAGGTACAAATAGAACAGATATAGTGCTTATTCCAAAATCCCCAAATCCCATGAATCTTACTAATTTTAGACCTATTAGTCTCTGCACGATTTTGTATAAGATAGTAGCAAAAATAATAGCAAATAGGCTTCAAGATTATATTGGAAGATGCATTGATAGTGCTCAAAGTGCATTTGTTCCAAGACGTTTAATTTCAGATAACGTGCTAATTGCCTATGAGATCCTCCATACATTACGTCAGAAGCAATATGGGAGGAAAGGGTTTATGGCAGTTAAACTCGACATGAGCAAAGCCTATGATAGAGTCGAATGGAGTTTTCTAAAGAAAGTGATGCTTCAAATGGGATTTGCTAAGAAATGTGTGTCATTAATCATGAAATGTGTTTCAACAGTCTCCTATACAGTAAATGTAAATGGGAATAGAGGGAGGATCTTCCAACCTACTAGAGGATTACGACAAGGAGACCCGCTTAGTCTCTATCTTTTTCTGATTTGTAGCGAGGGTCTTTCAGTTCTAATTTGACAGTTAGTTGGGAAGGGGTTTCTTAAAGGTGTTAAAGCAAGTAGAAGGGGACCAGCAGTATCTCATCTTTTGTTTGCGGATGATTGTTTACTGTTCGGGGAAGCCACAAAGGAACGAGCTTTATTTTTGAAAGACATTTTAAAAAAGTATGAGAGATGCTCAGGTCAATGTGTGAACTTTAATAAATCAATAATTTTTTTCAGCTCTAACATAGCAGAATGGGCCAGAAGTTCTGGGGGTTAGATGCTCAACAAATATTGAAAAATATCTGGGTCTTCCGAACTTGGTGGGCAGAAAGAAGAAAGAGTCATTCTAGAATTTAAAGGACAAGATCAACCAGAGAATCTACCATTGGAGTTCAAGATGTCTATCACAAGGAGGGAAAGAGGTTTTTATCAAGTCAGTACTGCAAGCAATACCAACTTATGCTATGACTTGTTTCCTTCTACCAAAGACCTTATGTGGGGATATAGAAAGCATTTTCGCAAAATACTGCATGGGAAGAAGAAGAGAGGGATACATTGGTGTCAATGGAAACTCATGTGTAGGCCTAAAGAGGAGGGAGGTATGGGATTTAAGAACATGTCTCATTTTAATATTTCTCTCCTAGCGAAGCAAGGTTGGCGGCTTATGAATAATGCAAATTCTTTAGTTACTAAAGTTCTTAAAGCTAGATATTTCCCGAATGATCAATTTTTAAATTCCAGATTGGGAAATTCGTGTTCTTACACTTGGAAAAGCATATGGGCGGCAAAAGATGTTTTGAGGAAGGGTTTAGTTTGGCGAGTTGGCACAGGTGAAAATATCTCTATCAATAATGACGCATGGATTCTAGAAGCATTGAATTTCAAATTATCGTTAGAGATTGATTCGTTGCGTGATTGTTATGTTCATTCGTTGATTGATAATAATGCGAGAAAGTGAAAAGAGGAGATGATTAAGTTTACCTTTGCAGAAGAAGATGCTGCCCAAATTCTCCATATCCCGTTGGCAGATGACCCACATGATGACTTCTTGGCATGGGAGGTGAAGCGTCGGGGGAATTCTCGGTCTGTAGTGCTTACAAACTATTACAAAATACTAAGGAATACCCTAGAGCTTATGCTTTACAAACCAGCTACAGAAAATTATACAAAAAACTATGGCTACTGGATCTACCAACAAAAATAAAGATTACAATATGGAGGGTCACATGGAACTTTTTGCCTACGAAAGTCAATCTGCAACATAAGAAGCTGGTTACTGATGCGAGTTGCCCGCGGTGTGGGGAACGAGCTGAAACACTTGACCATCTATTCCGTGAATGTCCCTGTAATAAGAGATATGTGGTCGACATTGCAATTCTGTAATGTACTATTAGGTGAGAATAGGGTTTTGAGCAGTGGCTTATCTGGGTTTTTGAGCATTTCAATTTGCAAATCTGCCATCTTTTCTGTTGTGCTCTCTAGGCAACATGGGGTGACAGAAACTCAAAAATACAGGACAATAAGGTTAGTACTGGAAATGAAATAAGAAACTTCACAAACAGTTATATTGCAGAACTTGATGGGTTAGAAAAAATGAAAACATCGAATGTAGAAGAGATGAAGTGTTGGAGTTACCCGCCTCGAGATTTTGTTAAGGTCAATTTTGGTGGAGCCTTTGATGGGAAAATAAATGTTTCAGCCTCCGGAGTTGTTGTAAGGGATAATTTAGGGATCATTCTTTTCTCACGTTCTGAAGTTCATAAAGGGGTTCTCTCGGCTTTTCTTCTTTCAAGCTCTAACTCGCGAGCAATGGTTAAAAGCAATGATGGAGACAACATGGTCAAATATTATCATTGAAGGAGATTCCTTAACAACAATCAGAAAATGTAACAGCAGACATCAAGACAAATCTATGATAGGAGTCTATATTCGGGACATTCAACGGATGGCTACCATATCTAAACATTTTGTCTTCAAGCACACACCAAGAACTGCAAATATCCTAGCTCACAGAATTGCGACAAAGACTTTAAGGAGTAAAGAGGAGCTTTACCTGGAAGGGGGAGTTCCGTCCTTTGCTGAGATCCAACAGTGGCGGGAATCGGTGCGTGAACCAGACTGAAGAAGGAACCCAGATGAAGGTTGCTGAGAAGGAAAGTCAAAAAAATGAAAAAATTTGAGAGGAAATGGCTTTTCAGGGAAGGGAACCGTCATTTAAGGAAAGCATTAATGAAGGCAGAGGGTATTGATAGGTTCCAGCGTTCTGATTGGGCAGAGTGTTGGTGGCTTTCTCTTTTTTCAAAATTTGTCTGTTGCGTTTCCAAAAATATCTAGACTCTTCTTTTCTGTTCTATTTTTCTATGTCCGGGCCTTTAATTTTGGGCTCTTTTTTCCTGCTTTGTTATCTCTGCTTTAGGTTTTAGTCTTGTAATTTGTTTTTTTCTATTTATATGAAGCCCAATCACTATGTTATATAAAAAAAAAAGCTTTTTAAATTGATTGAATGATTAGATTTTTAAATTTATTTAATGTTATTATAAAGAGATTGATTTATACGATAACTTACAAGTTTATATAGATTTTATAGTTATTCATTCATAAATAAATTTAAAAATATTATATTAAATATTTAAATAATGAATTAAAATATTTTTATGAGGAAAATATTAATAAATATTATTATATAAAAATAGTTTATTAGTTAAGTGTTCATCTTTTCTAAAAATATATTGGATTTAAATATTTATTGCATAAAAAATTATTGTACATGATAATTCACAAATTAATTTAATATATCTACCCAACCTTCTAAATTAAATTAAAATAGGGTTCATGTGCACATTAACTTGCAAGTCAATTAAAACTTGAATTAGATTCATTGAGAAATTTTGAAATGTATTTTTTTATTTATGGGGAGTTGGTTTTCGAACTCTTAACGGAAGGTGTTGTCTTACTTGAGAGAGCGCTTTAATTAATGGTTGGTGTAAATATGACTTACAAGTTCTCGAGAGGAAAAATATCAATATTATTAAAAATTAATTATGAAAAGTGTACTTGTGCAAGATTAAACCATCAATCAAGACTTTATATGTCTTACCTTAGTATATTTGGTACCACTTGACTATCGACTGAGATGCTTCCATAAGTGGGAGATAAAACTTTCGAGTGAAACAAAACCTTCCATTGAAGGTCCACAAAATAACTCCCTTCAAGAATTTTATTAATAAATGATTTTATTTGTATGACATGTAATAGACAAATATTTAAAGTAGTTGATCCACATTACGTTACTTTAAAACAAAATTTAAAAGAATGAAATTAATTTTGAATGAGTATTTAAATAAATTGTACGTTTTAAATTTTTTTATTCTATTTAATTGATAACGAATGTTTAAAATTGTGCATTTTATTTGTTGATTAAGTCTTAGTTCGATTGGCATGAGTATTGTATCCAATATGACATGGGTTCGAATATGCTTTATCATATTTATAGGTTGGGCAGGAATGGATAGTTTTAGGTATTATGTTAAAAAGAATAAGGATAATAAAAATTTATAATAAGATTATTAAAAAAAAGTTATATGTTTTATTTTAAAAAATCATTATAAATTAATTTTAATAATTATATTATTATCTAAAAAATAATCCTAGGGAAATAATTCTACTTAATGAATGATTTCAAAAGCCAAGCTGTAAAAAAAAAGGTCGCACAATTAAAGAATTATATATTTGGCGCCAAAGAATTCCCGGGAAAACGCCGGCGCGCTCAAAATTTTAAAAAAAAAAAGGCCTAAATTCAGCTTTCTCCCGCCAACTTCGTCATTTATCATTTTCATCGTGCATTTCTCATTTTATTTTTCCATTAAAAAATATATGATTAGCAGCACTTAGTTCTCCATTTTTCCACAGCATTAGAAATCAAGTAAAGGAAATCCAATAATCCGTTAAGCAACCCAGTTTTGGTGCCAATATGGACCTATCGGATATAGCGAGAAAGCTTGGTCTCTCAGAGCACAAGTTGCTGGTCCGAAAAGCAGCAGAGCTCCGCCGCCTCTGCGATGTCCAGTTCGATTCTTCCATTATCGGTGTCGTAAGTGCTTCATCATATAATCATTTATTACTTTAACCCCAATATAGTTCAAATGTGAATCGTTGATCTATTATTCCCCCTTATGTTTCTGTTTGTAGGGAGAGGTTTGTAAAGCTGTAATATGCTTAGAAATTGCTGCTACAAGGTATGATGTGTTATCTATTTCTTTGAGTGTATCTTAAAATTTTGGATTTGGGTTCCTTTTTAAAATTGGAATTATTATGAAATTTGTAGGTTTGGGGAGGTTATATTTGATCGGCAGAAAGCTGTCAAGTTAAGTGGAATGTCAGAAAAGGCTTACAATAGATCTTTCAATTCCTTGCAGAATGGTCTAAATATCAAGTTGGTTTCTCATATTTTTCTTTATTTATTTTCTTTGAATTGTATAAAACTGGTCTATTTTTTTTACTCAGATTTTCACTAACTTGGGGAAAAAATGGTGCTTCAGAACAAAGCTGGATATTAGGGAATTGGGGATTCAATTTGGATGTGTTAGGCTCATACCTTTTGTGAAGAAGGGCTTATCTCTGTAAGATCCTCTTCCATTTCATATATTATGTTTGTTTATCTGATTACGTTTCCATATCATTTATGTGTTTGGAAAAATGCCTGAATGGGCAAGTCCCAATAGATGATCTTTAATTGCTAGGATTGTTACAATCGACCACTCTTCATTTGTTCTTTAGATGATATGTTATCTTATGCTTTTCCTTTACCATCCTTTGAACTGTTTGAGTGACTTAATTTATGTTTATGTCAGCTACAAGGATCGGTTTTTGGCATCACTGCCTTCTTCCAGGCAGGCCAGTGCAGACTTCACCAGGCCAGTGTTTACTGCTGTGGCATTTTACTTGTGCGCTAAAAAACACAAGGTAATGTGCACTTAATTCATCCTATTAAATGTTTTTATTCCTCTATTTGCCTGTTTTTGACATAAATTATCTACTTCACAGCTTAAGATTGACAAGGTTAGGTTGATTGAGGTTTGTGGCACCTCTGAATCTGAGTTTTCTTGTGTAAGTAACATGTTCTTTTATTCTACTTCCCTACGTGTAATCCTTTTATTGTTAACTTGTAAATGTTTAATGCACCGAACATTTGCTTGCAACTTTCAATGCAGGTCTCCACCTCCATGAAAGATCTGTGTCATGATGTTTTTGGGATCTCAAGTGAGAAAAAAGATCCCAAGGAAGTGAAAGGAAACCGAGGTAGGTGTTCATTTTGACTTACCCTAGAATTGGCTGTATATAACCATGTGTATGTAAGCATTTGATGGTATCATTTGCAGTACAATTTTAGTACCATATATTGGCTTTCAATACTAGGGAATTTATTTTCTCTAAACTTTGTTTTGATGTGTCTGCAGAACTGCTAGACGTGTTACCTGAAAAAAGAAAATTTGATGATGGTGGTTATTTATCTGATGAAGGACCAGAGGTAACACTACATTATCCGTAGTATTAGTTTACTAAATGTCGGATGAAGTAGGATTAATTGTTTTCTATATATGAATCGTTGTGTTTTGGCTTTTGTAACAATTTCTGCAACATAATCTGTCTATGTAATTGGTTGTACTGAACAAATGCTTGGAATAATTGTATGAAATTATTGTTTCATGATCTGAATCAATGATGAGGCTTCTATTATATCATTCAAGAGATTAAAATCTCTAATGTCTAAGCTCTGCATGGGTTTTTCATTGGTCTTGCAGCAGCCTTTCTTGGTGATTCTAAGTCTTTGATGCTTAGTAAGGCTGGCAGTTATAATTTCCAAGAGAATTTAAACCATTTGAGATTTAATCTCAGCACTAAAAGCTATCAGAAGTTTGTGATATTGTTCTTGAAAACAACATTTGTTTATTTTATTGTGCATCAAAATACCGTAGGGCTAACCCGAACCTCTTGCAGCTTTCAAGTTACAAGCGAGCAAAGAAAATTGAGAAAGCGGGTTATGAAGAGTGGAAATCATCTGTTCTATCATCTAACAAAAAAAGCACAAAAGGTAATGGAAGAATTTCATTTACACTGCAAATGAACTCAAAAGAAAACCAGCATAACTGATCTTTTATACATATCTCCGGGTATTTTTCTTCAGCTCTTTGCAAGCGCACCACTCAAACCAGTCTTGACTTTCTCAAGGAAGTGTCAGAGGCCAAGGAGTTAAAAGCTGCATAGAAGAATAGAATACATGTAGTTATAAGTTTGAAAAGGAAAAGAAAAATCTAGGAAAGGACTAAAGATATTAGCCATGCAAGTTTTGTACATGACATTGAAATGTTTATATCTTGAATTGTCTAATGACTAGCCTTATTATCGTTAGTATTAGTTCTAAAATTGTGTTTTGTAGTAGCTATGACCAACAATTTCGTATCTTTATCGCACCAAATCTATTGCAATTGGTATGCTCATAATGACATATATTGGCTAACATCGGGTATCTGGTTATTAAGTCATTTTGATGATGATGCCGGAGCCGGAGTGTTGGTGATGTTCTCCAGTAATCTGATTGAAGGGTTTCTCTTTAATATTAATATATTTTATAATTGAATTTAAATAAAAAGTATCCTATGAACAAAGACATTATAATAAAAAAAAAAATACACTAACCAATAATTATAGGAACTGAGGCAAATTGAAGAAAAATTTAAATGATCAATGCAATTCACAAGCTTTTCTTTCATCACTTTTGCTCATATAATTTGTAGCTGGTTTAACTATTTCTTTGTTGTTAATGGATTCAAATATTTCATGCCTTAGCTAAGCAAATATTAAGCAATTTCAGCTATGAAATTATTTGTGTTGTAGATTTGAAGTACACATACTATGTGTAGGCAACTCGGCTGCAACACTGCAGCCATCACGTTCCTTTTGCTCTAGCTAGACAGTTTTGTTTTGGCAAGGGTGGTTTTGGGTACTAGGCAATATTTTTCTGAATAAGACTTTCACGGGAACAAGTTATCCTTGTCGCACATGTTCGGAGCTTTGTACAATCATCGGCTGGAAGTGCTTCTCCTTGACATGGTCGACGGCGGTTTATCATATATCCTCTCCAGCACGTCGGCTCGAACTTCCATATTTCACTCCACGTTCGCCACTGTCAAAACGGTTGATGATCATTTCCATCAGTGGAACATTCCATTAAGTTTTGGATCTAATTAAAATTCAGATTTTTAAAAATTTTTGGAAGTCTAATTGAAAATTTTAAAAAATAGGAAGAATTAATAAAATTTCCAAAAAATAAAATAAAATGTAAGGTCTAATACTCAAAACTGTCTCCCTCTGGCACAGGTTAAATAAAGAAATTACACTTTAAACCCTTTAAAATTTATAAAATTATAAATTAATACATATAATTACAATTTGACTTATAAAAATTATAAAAATATCGATTTAGTTCTAAAAGCTAAAAAGATAAGTAAATACAATGTTAAAATTATAATTTTAGCTCTTATAAAAATATATAACTTAATTTTAAGCCCTCAAAAAATTTTAACTTTTCCCCCTACGTTTGATGATGTTGACCGTCAACTCCATGGTACCGACTACAACTTTGTGCAACTGATATGATTAGAACCTAAAATGATTATACTTATAATATCTTAATCCAAAAAGAAAAAGAGTAAAATTCAAGTCTTAAACTTGAAAGATCTAAATTAAAATGAGCCAAACTTGAAATTGGCCCAAACTTAATTTCATGTAAAGCTTTAATGAATTTTGAGATTCATTTCATGTCTTGAACAAATATGTACCATATTGATACCAATCATAGCTGACTCAATTTTAGTCAGACTTAAATATTAAAATAAAACCCAAAATCTATCATGTATAAAACAATATTAAATGATCAAGTTAACTTCCTCGTAAATTCGCAATGAAGATGGTAATAATGATCCAAAATAATTGTATTATTTCACTTAAAAATACCCAAAGGAATGTACATTAACATCATAACATGATCACCAGGTGGATCCGAGAACTCCTTTATTTCAATGATTTTTTTTCCAAAGCGTTTTTGGGCTACCGTCGGTCATAATGTGAGGCAAAAATGAGGGACCTATCTATCATTAAGAGCCAACCATTTTCCCTATATTTGGACTAATAATTCTGTCTTCCTCTCTTCTTTAAAAGGACGTTCCTATACGTGTTTTTCAATTTCATAAAAAAATATTTTGGATGACAAAGATATATATATATATATATATATATATATACATGATTGTGCATTCATTTGTTCCATTTCTATCATTAAAAAAGAAAATCCTTTTTGTTCCATTTACCATTACATCTTCTTCCCCACATAAAGAAAGCTAATTTTAGTTTTAAATGTCATTCCTTTTCGAGTGGTCCAATTGCAAAGCACAGCTTTTATCCCCTATGTTTTTGTTGTAAAAAGATGCCTCAATTTCGCTTCAAATTTAAAAATTCAATCTGATTTAATAAATTAGACTCAATTTAATTTGACAAAAAATATAAATAATTCAAATCTCACCCATATCTTGAAATAATGAAAGTTTTAGTGCCAAGCTCAAATGACAAGATCTGAAACAACTCGAGACAAAAATGACTTTAATCAAAATTGATTACGAACTCAAATTATTTAAATTCTGATTGATTTGATCTAAATTAACAGACTCAAAATCAATCCAACTCGTCAGATCGGTTTATCTATACCTAAGCAACATCATAGGGATTCCCCTAGCCCATATAATCTAACAGCAGACTTTTGCTTGCTGGTTTTGTCTGTGAAATTGTGACCACAGAATATGTTGTTTTCATCATTATGTTCTTCATAGTCGTATTCATGATCTGTTGCATTTATGTTATACATCTACCTTTGCCTTCCCAATTCATTTCTTGATCTCCTTATGCACATGGCTGCCTTTTGCTGTTATTTCCCTAATGGTCCCGAGGGGCAAAGGACAGTTTAAATTTGGTTAATTTTAGATTGAGTCAATATGAATTGGATAATTTTAGTTCGAATTTGAGTTAATTTTGAGTTTAGATTTTTTTTATGTTTGGGTAGTTTTGGGTTTGGGTCATTAAAGTTTAAAATTCACTTTTTCGGTCATCTCATTATGGGTTTGGATAATTTCAGATTTTAGTAATTTTAAGTTTAAGTTAGTTTAAGGTTTGAGTGAGTCTCGGGCTTGAATCAATTTATTTTGAGAATGAACATATTTAAATTATTGATTTATTATTATTACTTTGGGTTTAAATATAAATTAATCACTTCAAAATATTCGAATTTGGATAAAAATTGATGTTAATTTGATTATGGTTAAGCACAACAAGAATCTTATGTGAAGTTGTAGAAAAAATGGATGTAAAATGTGGGGAACGGTGGCTAACATGCTATGGACCAATTTATTAATGAGTTGGTTGCCCAATTAATAACATTCCTCTTGCACAGTTAGGAGTCAGGATGGTGATTTTAATATGTCTGTTCTTGCTTTGAAAGTTCACCGTTTTCATAGCTTTCTCCATTGAACCATATGTATGAATACAATAGCACTATCCTAATTTAAAATTATCAATTTGTTTATGTATGAATACATGTCAGCTCGAGGTCAGATATCATTCTGAACAGTGGCTACAGAGTATTTGTTCCCAGGGGAAGGCCATGCACATCTACTCTTAACTTGTGCAATTAAACCCTGTGCTTTTTGCTTGAGATTTAGAGTTTTTCTCCAGTTCTAACTATTGGTTGAAGTAATAGGAAGCTGATATGGATATTATCCTTTAACCATATACTGCTGCACCCATGCTATCCATAGCGAACCTGCATTGATGAAAAACGACGCAAAGGTTTCTCAGTTACATGCCATATTCCATAATAAAATGTTCTTAGTAATTTCTGGCTTGCAAACTTCTAATAAGTGGCTCACAGTATTTCATTGTTAGCTGTCTTGTAACCAAGGGTACTCTCAATACTGCGTTGGCAGGGAGCCCCAGTTAAAATCTAGTCACGATATGAATTTTAGATGAAAATAGATCACTTTTTGAGTTATTGAGTTGAAGATCTGACAACAAATAAAATTGATGCAAAGTAGCTTGGATACCTTCCACTAAGTTGAGTTCGCCTTTAGCAATGATCAACAAGTCATTAATAAAACTCAAATTTGTGAGGTTGGTTTTTTTACATTTGGGACGGTAAGAGAAAACTTTTATCTTAGTAGCATGATCAAGAAGAGAAGATAGAACTTCCATTACTAGTGCAAAAAAAGGGAAAGGGATAGTGGATCCCCTTGTCTCACTCCCTTAGCCCATTTAAGCTACCCCACTAAACCACCATTGATAGAGATGGAAAACCTAGATGTTTGTCAGTGACCACAAATCCGTGTTATGAATTACTTGAGAGCATGAATAACCTACAATATAACCAAGATAAAGTCCCAATAAACAATTGTTAGGCTTTTGTGCCTCGCAATTTCATCATATTTGATGTAAATTACTTTCAACATTTGAGTTAATTACTAATGAAAATACACACGTGTTATTTAATTATCTTTATGTTAGTGTATCGTCAATAGTTTGCATATAAAGCAAACGGTATAAAGCAAATGGTATAGGCAAACATCGCTCACTAGTTACCCATGTTGAATTACGAGAAAATAGCATAACAAGGAGTTTTTCTATGTAAAAGACAACTTGGTAATCTAAATGTGTTAGTATTTCATGTGGTTACGAGGAGCAACTAACTTATTGTGAATAAAGTCCACATAGGGAGATAGTTTTTCTTGGCTATCACAATGGAAATGACTCCCAAGTAGCTAGAGGCATAGATGTATTAATCTAAACTAGTAATGCATTGTACTAAACTTAAGTTGAATGATCCTAAATCTGTTTATATATCAATTCACTTGTGATGCTCATTGTGCGTATAACCTGAATAAATATATGACTACACATATACTTATATACTTTGATATTTTGTAGGCCAAAACGTACTTAACGTAGTAAGCGAGTAAGTCTGTACATTGGGTATGCAACTTACGCATAGTGTGACTTTACTTATAGATATAGAATCATAACTCTTATCAATTGTCAAGGGTATCCTCTTAAAGACATTACATGGTTGATGTAAATGAAACTCAAATGAAGGTCTTGCCAAAGTGACTTAAATCACTTAATGAGTTAATGATCATTTACATCATGGTCTATATAATGAAACATTGAGAAAAAAATTATCAAAATTGGTGAATGGATAAAACCTAAGGGGATCACGAGTGCTTTATGAGGATCATGTATTGAAAAAATAGGTTTAGAAAATAATTTGTTTGCATAGCGGAAATTTTGAAAATTTCTTAAAATTGAATCATTGTGTTACCTATGATTATAAAATTTTATAAAAAAATTAATACTTGTGCTATTCGCTTAGCATGACCTTTCGATTCTTAGCTTTCAACCAAAATGATTTTTTTTGCTATTTCAAGCTCTAGGTTATTTAGAGGGTAGGCTATAAATTCCTGAATCAATTACACAATTACAATTTTAACTTTCTAGTAAGGAAAATTAATTCTCTCCATGGGTAAACAAACCAAAGTAAAAACTAAATTGTTTTTTCTTTTTCGGAGAAATAATTTCTTTGCCTCAAAATAGGTCGTCGACTCTTCTTGGGCAAAGATTTCATAAAGTTGCATCACTTCTTCATAGGATTCGAGTTTTTGTCTTCCTTTGTATCTCAGGGTAAGAGGGTCCGACAGGTTTATTAGTCTACTGCAGGACTTGACGCTTGGGACTATTTGATCTATACGTGGACACCATTCAATATAGACTTTAATATTCTGAAGGCTTTTATAATTCTCCTTTCTCTCTATTTATTCAGTATAGTCAAACTTTTGGTTAGAGGATGATACCAAATTTCTATGATATGCTTAGCTTTGGACTTTCTTTTTGGTGAATAAAAAACAAACAAACTATATTAATCTAACATAAATGAATAATTTGTTACTCTAGCAATCTCAACAACAGCTGCTAGCTCCTCTGGGCTCTCTTCGAACACTTGGATAGTTGAGTTCCTCTCTGATGCCATCTTGGCTAATCGATCTACAACTTGATTTCTCTTTCTTGGAATATACTTGATTTCCCATTGCTCGATGGTCTGTAAAATCATATGTATCCTTCTAACCAAGGCTGGAGTTAATTCAGTCAGATGAATACCTTGAAGACCTTTGACCACCTTTAAGTTATCTGTATGGATCAAAACCTTCTTGTGCCCCACTTTTTGGATGAGAGTTAGACCATCTAAAATTCCTTAGAGTTCAAAAAAAAAAAAAATGAGCAAAATCCCAAATACCGATTGTATCTAGCAATCCACTGACCATTTTGCTTGTATACCACACCTCGACAACAACTCGTCCTGCATTCAACTAAATAGCTTCATCAGTATATAAATGAATCCAGTTACCTGTCTGTACAAGCCTATAAGCAGATTTAAGGTGTCCAAACGAATCCTGCTTAAGTGCTCCAATATATTGTTTTGCCCAGCTCATTAAAGACTTAATAATTTTAGCAGAATTCCAAGTTATTCCTTGAAAAATAAAGAGATTTCTATTTTTCCATATGCACCATGTGATTAAAAAGAAAAGATTGGACTAGAGAACCCCCACATTCGGCAACCATATTGAAGAACAAAAATTGGTCTACATCCACTCGAACAGATTACTAGAAAAAAACCTGTTCTGGAGTCTAACAGGTAACGCCACTTAGCCACACTTCTTTAGTAGTTGGACAATCCCTAGAATATAGATTAAGTCTTCATTCCCATGTCGACACAACGAATAAGAGTCATTTTTCCCAATGGCCCTTCATAACCTTTCCACATTAGTTAGGAGGCATTGCTTGAGCACAAGCCATAAAAAAGGCGAACACGTTGAGGTCCTTGAAACTTCCAAATAGTCTTCCACCATCTATCCTTCGTGTTCCATGTATTTTCACAGAGTGACATGTATGCACTTTTAATAAAAAAAGGAACCTGTCGAGGTTCCAAGCCAATTAATTCTGTCATCCCTTGCTGAAGGATAGGAGGGAGGAATGCTTACAATTCTCTTAACAACATCTTTAAACAACCAGACCCTAAACAAGTCTAAATTCCATGAACCATCATTAGTAACCATATCACACAATAAGCAGTCCAACACAAGATTATTTTGAGAACACAAATAATTTATCAGGGGTCCTAAGTTTGGGATCCAAGAATCTTTTCAGCATCTAATAGAATAACCAACCCCTACAGACCAACATAAGTTTTCACGTAACAAAGGCCATAACTTAGCACTGGCTCTTTATACGGCTGAAGATCTTCTTCGTGCTATGCTTTTAGGCATCTTTTCCTTCATCCCATACTTCAATCTAAGAATTCAAACCTAAAAAGCATCATCCTTGAAAACTAAATTGAATCTCAACTTTAATAAGGAGGAATTTTGGTCTTCTAGATGCCTAAATCCTAATCTTCCACATGCACGAGGTTGACAGATAAAATCCCAATTAACCAATGATATTTTCCTCCCTCCATTAGAAAATCCTTAAATAAACTGTCTTGCCAATTTTGTTCAATTTCCTCACAAACACCTTTAGGGATCCACATAGACTGCATAAAATAATTCAATATAGAAAGAAGGGATTGAGCAAGGGTAACTCTACTCGCAATCGAAAGTTTCTTAGCATCCATGTTATTTAGTTTGTTGCGCACCTTTTCCACCACAAACCTCAATGTAGAGCAAGTAATCCTGTTATGAAATACTGTCACGCCCAAGTAAGTACCAAGGTTATGAACCTTTTGAAAACCAAGAATACTACTCAATCTATCATTGAGATCGTCCTCCATGCCACTAGAAAAATAAATAATGCTTTTTCGAGCATTGATCCAATGTCCTTAGAGATTGCAGAAACTATCAATAATTTCTTTGAGGACCATAACATGCTTCAAATATACCTTAGCGAAAAGTACCAAATCATACGTAAAAAAAACATGTGCAATAAATATGGCCCCGAACAAGATAATCTGATAGGGCTCCAATTACTGCTAGAAATTGTCGATTGAATGCTATGTCCTAGCAATTCCATACATAACACAAACAAATATAAAGATAACAGACAACCCTGTCTAACCCCTCTAGAAGGCTTAAACTTAGCGTTGGTACACCATTCTACAAAATTTACATGGTAGAGTTTAAAATGACTAATATGATTACTTTCCTGAAAAAATTCAGTATACCAGCTACTTGAAGAGATCCATCAATGAAGTCCCAATGCAATCTATCATAGGCTTTTTCTAGATCGATCTTAACTACCATCCATATTTTATTTTTTTGCATTTATATAATGTATGACCTTCGGATCTATAAAAATGTTGTTGGAGATGTTTCTTTCTGCAATAAATCCAGCCTATTCTTGACCATAATTTTAGGGAAAGCCTAATTGAACCTATTAGTTATAATTTTCATGACCAATTTATATAAGACTGAGTAAAGGCTAATAGGTCTAAATTGAGAAATATCCTTAGAATTAGAAACCTTAGGGATGAGAACAAGGAGTGTATTATTAAATCCCTGATCAATAGAACCACCATTAAACACACCTTTAACCCAATCATAGATTGATCCACCAATAGTTTCTCATTGGTTTTGGAAGAAGAAAGTGTGGAAATCATCGCTACTTGGGGCCTTTAAAGGAGCCATATCACACAACGCAGACTTAATTTCATCACTAGAAATGGCTTTCCCCAAGAATTTCCTATCACATTGGTTGATTTGGGGAAAAGAACTTGGAGACAAAAATCCCTCGAAAGTCGACCTCTCCCCATATAAATTCTAAAAGAAACAAACCGCCTCAACTTGAATATTATTTGGATCATACATCCATTCCCCTGCCTAGTTATACAAAGTGGTAATACTATTAGCCTTCCTCCTTTGTAAGGTGCGTCTATGGAAGAATCTGGTATTTCGATCCCCTAAGTTAAGCCAATGAGATTTTTGTTTCTACAATAATTCCTCATGAAACAGAATAGATTCTAACTACTCGCTAATCTACATCTCCTTCTGAGCCAAAAAAATGAATCCAAAAGTTCCAACACCTTTTGAATCCCAGATAAAGAATTAGTCAATTTCTTTTTGCACACCCCAATATCAAACTGACAGTTAAATTAGAAAGGGATTCAAGCATATCACCATCATACTTCCAAGATTTTTGAAGTAGATTAGAAAAGCTTGAATGCTTAACCGATCCCGCCAAGAACCAAAAATGCCTCCCTCTAAGAAAGGAAAACTCTGAATTAAATTTAAAGAGAAGGGGTCTATGATCCGACTTGATTCTCACCATATGAGTAACCATGCAATTAAGAAAATTCTAAACCCACACATCATTTCCTAAAGCTCGATCAAGCCTCTCAAAAATCATGCAGACTATTAGACTCCATAAACTCACCAAAAGAAAGACACCTTTTCCGACAAGAAACCCCTCCTTTTTTCTCATAAGACGATAAAATAACATTGAAGTCTCTAATTACCATCCAAGGAGTTGAATTAGAAGGAATAAAAGACTTTAGCTCATCACGAAGCATTTTCCTTTTCTGTTTATTTGGGCTACCATATACAAAGGCGAGGAAGACATAAAGATGAGAATTACAACTACAAATTCTAACCAAAATGAACTAAGGATGATTAAAGACCACCTCTAACATAATCGTGCTTTTCCAGCCAATCCAAACCCCTCCTAAAAAACTCGTCACTTCAACCCGATGAGAGCACTGAAAACCCAACTTAGCTATAATACCATTAACTTTACCTCCACTAACCATTGGTTCCACCAAACTTGTAACACCCCAAACACGGTCAATACACCATGACCGAATCTGGCATGCCACGGAGGAAAACATTTTGAGAAAATCGAGATAACAATTAATTTTAGAAAAATAAGTGCATGATTAGTTAAAAATCGATAAATTACTTTGAAATTCCATAAATAAATCTTTTAAAACTTAGTTACAAACAATCAATTAGAAAACATTTATATCATTTTAAGAAAACCCGAATTGATACTTTAAAATCCATTTGCATTTGAGTATAAAAACTTTAATTTAGAAATCATTTAAGTTGTCGAAAACATATAAGTTGAAATTTGATTATCATACGATTTATATTACCCGATGGTAAGATTTTGAAAATTATTGCGTTTTTATAGCTTAGAAAACTTTGGGCTCAATTATTAGATCAACCATGATGATTATTTAGCCATGTTTAAAACAAGTTCAAAGCAAATAAATAATCCAAATGAAAACATAATTAAAGAGGCCTTATTACAAATCCAAATAAAGATATTAACCAAATTAAAATAAAATAAAGTACCCAAAATGAAGTTCATGAAAAATCAAATTTTATTGCATGGCCTCCTCGAGTTCATCCGGCTCCTCATCCGCGATCTCACGAATCACCTGAAATGATAAAGGAGAAGGTGAGTCACCAAGACTCAGTGTATAAATCCTTCCCCCGATTAATACAATATTCTTACACAATTTATAATCAAGCAATATATATATAAAATGCACCCAACCTAGCCATCCATAACTCCTTTTCTACCCCGTGTGGTACCAAACCACTGGTGGTGCCAAACCACTGGTGACCCAAAGTCACGATATCCAATAATGTGATGCCAAATCACTGGTGACCCAAAGTCACAAATAATCAAGTTGTGGGGCCAACCCACGTGTGATACCAAATCACTGGCGACGATCCCAATATATCGAAAGTGGGGCCAACCCACGGTGGTACTAAGCCACTGGGACGAGTCGCTATGAGGTGCCAAACCTCTGGTGTCCCAAAGACACAAATGTGATACCAAATCACTGGAGGTGCCAAACCTCTGGTGTCCAAAGACACGGATATCAATCCTTCCCCCTCCACTCATATTCCCAAACCAATGTATTAAGAGTATCAATCATGCCATCATACTTTGATATGATCATATAACATATTTAAATAATAGATCATGATATCAATCAACATATATTAACATCATATTGAAACGGACTTACCGAATCCTTGCACATACCCATCAAGGTATCTTATCAAAATCTCATAGATTCCCACTTTAATAACATGTTTAGTTAATATGTATATAAAAATATAACCTGAATTATAAAGTGTGTAAGATACACACTGTCACAAATGCAAGTACTAGATTTGGAGACCCGATCTACAGACTAGATCACCTTGTCCTATATTCGCCAAACCACAAGATTATGAACAAGACCATTCGCCATACCAACAAATCTCGAAGGTTATCATTTAAAATACCAAGTCTTACCTATTGGCTTACCCCAAAACGATTGTCAAAGAATTGAGGCTTAGAACGATTGCTTCCAAAGTCCCGAAGAGTCTATCTTCCAAAACCGTTTGAAGAATACCAAATGAAGTCCTACCCTTGAAGAAATTCGGCCAAGACAAATCAAAAGGATATGAGAAGTTTCGGCTATGGTTTTAGAATGAAGAAAGCAATTAATATTCGGCTCAAAAGAGATGAAGAATTAATATGGCAAAGAAAAATGAAAAGGGAAGAAAGATGATTCAGCTTTAGCAACCAATGAAAGAAAAATCAAGAGGAATGGAGAAGAAAGAGATTCGGCCAAGAAGAAAGTAAAAGAAATGTTGTGATTTTGAACAATATTCAAAAGAAAGAAAAGAGAGAAAATGGTATTAAGAGATTCGGCCAACACCTATTTCACCAAAGAAGAAAAGTGCAAAAAAATGCACAAAGTTCAAAAGTAGTTTCGGTTTCAAGAGAAAATGAAAGAGGAATTGCAAAAGGTGCACAAAAGAGAAGAATTGGTAAGGTTCAAAGGAGTTTCGGTTTTGACACAAAGCAAAGGTTGAATGCTTACCAAGCTAGCCGAAAATGACTACTAATCAAAGAGAAATTTGGCACTAACTAGCTACCAACCAACCAAAAATTCGGCCACTCTCCCCCTAGCCACGCATGCCGTCCACATACAAGGACTCCCAAGTCAAAACTTACCACCCAATTCTTTCCATAACAAGACACCCTACGTCATGCCTTATGTTCTTCCATTAGCCTTAAAACCATTGATTTCTTTCCCAAACCTCAAGCTTACCTTAAACTAATATTCAACTTGCCATAAAGAAAAATTTGAAAGTCCAACCTTCCATATGCAAAGCTTGACCGTCCATTAATGCTAGGATACACAAAAAATAAAGTCTTCAAAATGTTAATCATGCTACTCGGACCTCTAACCTCAAGCTACCCTTCATGCATCCTAACCACCTTGCCACTAACTCCACATGTGCTTAATTTAACACTTAAATTAACTTAAGTGTCAAGTTTACCTAATCCACTTCATTAAATTTTTAATACTAAAAAAAAATTATTCTAGCTTCATAAATAAAATCAAGCCTTCACTAGGCCATGCTAAGCACACAAACAATACTACCCGAGCTAACACAAGCTACCAACTGATACACAAATTTTAGGATGTTACAATTCTACCCCCTTAAAATAATTTCGTCCTCGAAATTACCCGATCAAAAGAGTTGAGGGTACGCCGCCTCATAACATCCTCCGGCTCCCACGTAGCTTCTTCTATGCCATGGTTCCGCCATAAGACCTTCACTAAAGGAACCGACTTTTACGCAAAACTTTTACATCTTGATCTAGAATCAGACCGTTCCTCTTCCATCACAACTGACTCACCTCTATTTCCTCCATCGCCACGACATGGGATGAATCGAACGATATCGTCTAAGCATGGAGACATGGAACACATCGTGAATCGACTCACTCGATGGCAACTCGAGTGATAAGCCATCGTCCCACACGCCTCAACACCTTATACTACCCAATGAACCTTGGACTCAACTTGCCTTTTCTCCCAAATCTTAACACTTTCTTCCATGGCGAGACCTTCAAAAAGACCTGGTCACCCACGGTAAACTCTATATCCCTCCGCTTGAGATCGGCATAAGACTTCTGTCTGTCTGAAGCTTCCTTCAAATGAGCCTGAATCATCTTAACTTTATCCTCAGTCTCTACAACCAACTCTGGTCCTAACATTTGATGCTCACTCAACTCTGTCCAGCATGAAAGTGTGCGACACCTTCTACCATACAACGCCTCATATGGTGCCATCTTAATGCTTGCCTGATAACTATTGTTGTATGCGAACTCAGCTAATGGTAAAAACTCTTCCCAGTTACCTCTGAAGTCCAAAACACATCCTCTAAGATCTGAATAACTCTTTCCGACTGTTCGTCAGACTGTGGATGAAATTCGGTACTGAAATCCAATCGCGTACCCAAAGCTTGATGTAACGCTCTCCAAAACCTCAACGTAAATCTAGGATCTCTGTTTGAGATGATCGACACTGGTACACCGTGCAACCTTACTATCTCCGCCACATACAACTTAGCTAACTTATGAAGCGAGTAATCCACCCTTACCGGAATGAAATGAGCTGACTTAGTCAGACGATCCATAATCACCCAAACTGAATCTTTCTTACTAGGTGTAAGAGGTAATCCGCTGACAAAGTCCATAGTGATCCCCTCCCACTTCCACTGTGGAATCTTCACCGATCAAGTAATCCAGACAGAATCGATGCTCGCTTTGACTGCCGACACGCCGACATTTACCCACAAACTCGATTATCTCCCGCTTGCACTGCCACTAAAATTGCTCTCTTAAATCCCGATACATCTTGCTACCTCGGGATGCATAGCTTATGGGTCATATATATGCGTCCGAAGAATCCTTTGCCTCAACTCAACATCTTTCGGCATACAAGCTCTCCCTTGAAAACACAACACTCCATCACTGGACAAACTATAATTCACTAAACCACCATTCTGAACCTGCAATCTCCGATCATTCAAACTATCATCCTCTAACTATTTCTCCTTGATTTGATCTAACCAAGTCGGCTTAACTTGCAGTTCTGCCAAAAGACTCCCATCATCGTATAAACTAAGACGAGCAAACATTGATCTTAAGTCTGATACAACCTTTCGGCTCAACGCGTCTGCCACCACGTTAGCCTTGCCCGGATGATACTCAATCGAATAGTCGTAGTCCTTTAACAATTCAATCCATCTGCGCTGCCTCAAATTCAAATCCTTTTGAGTCAAAAGATACTTTAGACTCTTGTGATCTGTGTAGACTATCGACTTCTCTCCGTACAAATAGTGTCTCCAAATCTTCAAGGCGAAAACCACTGCAGCTAATTCCAAGTCATGCGTCGGATAATAAACTTCATGTGGTCTCAACTGTCGAGATGCATAAGCCACTACCTTTCCTTCCTGCATCAGCACACATCCCAAACCAGTATGTGATGCATCACAATAAACCGTGAATTCCTTGTCTGCCTCAGATTGATTCAAAATCGGAGCTTCAGTCAGAATCTTTTTCAACTTGTCGAAGCTTTCTTGCGCTTCACCCACACAAATGGAACTCCTTTCCTCAATAACTTGGTCATAGGTGTCGCTATCAAAGAAAATCCTTGACAAATCTTGGTAATACCCCGCCGCACCTAGGAAACTCGAATCTCACCATCGACTTAGGCGGCTTCCAATCCAACATCGCTCGATCTTTCGAGGATCCACTCTAATCCCTCACCGATACTACGTGACCTAAGAAAGTCACCTCCTAAGCCGTAATTCGACTTACTAAATTTGGCATATAGTCGCTTTTCCTCGAATCGCAACACTACTCGCAAATGTGCATCATGCTCCTCCTCTGACTTGGAGTATACCAAAATATCGTCTATAAATACTACAACAAACTGATCCAAAAACTGCTGAAATACTCGATTCATCATGTCCATGAAAGCTGCCGGGGCATTAGTCAATCCAAAAGGCATTACCAGAAACTCGTAGTGCCCATACCGAGTGCAAAATGCCGTCTTATGGATATCAGCCTCTTTCACCTTTAGCTGGTGATATCCAGACCTTAAATCAATTTTGGAGAAAATCGCTGCCCCTTTAAGCTGATCAAACAAGTCATCTATCCTCGGCAAAGGATACTTGTTTTTTATCGTCAGCTTATTCAACTAGCGGTAGTCAATACACATCCGCATCGTACCATCTTTCTTCTTGACGAAAAGAACCGGCGCTTTCCAAGGTGAAACACTTGGTCGAATGAAACCTCGATCCAACAACTCTTGAATCTGAGCCTTCAATTCCATCAATTCCTTCGGTGCCATCCTATACGGAGCTATAGACACTGGCACCGTTTCGGGTAACAGATCTATACCGAATTCAACTTCACGATCCGGAGGCAATCCCAGAAGTTCTTCTGGAAATACGTCAGCATATTCCTTTACAGTTCGGACATTCCCCACAGTAGATTCCTTAGCTTCCAATGAACACACATGGACTACATATGCCTCACAGCCCTTCCTGACCATCTTCACAGCTTTCAACGCAGATACCACGTTGGATAGGTAATCTCTTCTATTACCTATCATAACTACCTCTTCGCCTCGCTTGTCTTCAAAACCATGCGCTTAGCAACAAGAATCCAAACTTGCTCGGTACTTAACCAACCGGTCCATCCCAAGAATCGATCGAACTCCCAAACGGCAGCTCCATCAGATCAGCTACAAATATTACCCCTTGGAGTTCTAGGGGTACATCTCTATAGAGCTTATTTACTTCTACAGAGTGACCTAGAGGGCTAAGTACTGTCATCCTCCTAGAAGTAGTCTCAGAATCTAAGTTCAAGGTCTCTACTATGCTACTAGCAACATACAAATGCATCGAACCCATATCTATCAAAGCAGTATATGGAACACCAAAAATTAAGAACGCATCGGTTATGACGCCCCAAGGTCGCCTCCTCTCGACGCCTCACAAAGATACACTAAACCAAAGTTATCTTGCCTCAAGTGTTACTTGCACCTCTCGCCGATGCTCATGGCCTCGACCGTAACCATTACTTCTCTACCATTACCACAACCTCTCGTGGTGACGGTCCCTCCTTTTGAACCGAGCACGACCTTGACCTCGACCGATTCTCGGCTTACTTACGGCGGCATCCCTCACACGATGATCCAATGAGCCACACTCGAAACATCCTTTCCTCCGGTCCAACATTCGCCCCAATGATATTTTCCACATCGATTACACTGTGCTGGTCCTTGATTAGTAGTAACAGGCCTCCCAGATTGATTCGACCCATTCTGCCTAGCCCTCTTCTGAGAATTATGGTCAATTCGAATGATCCAAAACTTCTCTTATGTTTGTTCTGTCGTGATTACGCTTTATGATTCCTTTATTCCTTCAAAGAATCTTAGTCTTTTCAACCAACGCAGCAAACTCTCGCCTCGATGTGGAGCAATCAAGAACCTCACTGTCTTTCAATCTATCCTCGAACCAAACACATCGTCAGGTTCAAGCCACGATACCTCCAAAGATATCGGCTCGATCTTAAAAATTTCGCTTCATATTCGATACGGACTTACTCCTTGGACCAAACTTAAAATGCCTTTACGTCTGCGCATCAACGAATCGACCCAATATATTTCTTTTGATACGCCTTGAAATAGTCCCAAGTAAGATCTTCGCAAGACTGTTCCTCACCGTGAGCCACCATCGATATAACTCATCTCAAGAAGTGACATTATCCTTTCACTTTTCTTCAACATACGTGTCCAAGTCATCCATGATTCGCTCCGTCGCCTCTAGCTAATATTCGCCCAGATCGAGCTACACCAAACACCTCGAAATACCTCGGCTCCATTGGCTCGGAGTCGCTCAGGTTCAGATTTTCGAGCTTCAGCGCCTCCTCTTATTCCAGCTACTCTCTCAAGAACTCACAGCATTGCTTGAAACACTGCGTCGTCCCCCGTTTGCTCTTGAAACCCAACTCCAAACGCTGGTGGTGGGGGTGGTGGTACCTCATTCTCGGATCCTTGACCCGACCTTCTGGCTCGCATACGTACCATCCTACCCCTACTGGCGTCCACGCATAACACGACCCGACCTCGAAAGTGCTCATGTCTAAAGTCTTGACTTAATGATTTAAAAGTTTTATGCATTAGTCATTATTCCACTATCTTTATAACACAGTTTTATGAATAGTTTTAATAAGAGGTTGCTTCGCGAGTACATCCAACCTATAGTTTTGGGTCTCTAGAGTAGTTCCTACTACATACAGTCATACCATCATCATCATATCATCAAAATCAACAGTTTGAAGTACTTACCAGGGCGGATCGGTGTCGAAAACTCGGTGCCATGCCTTTCAAACCATAATTTTCAACAAAAACATTTTAAGACCATACTTTGAATCATTTTAGGCCTTGGGCCTACAGTCGAGCTTTTGAACTTAGCTCTGATACCAATTTGTAACACCCCAAACCCGGTCAATACGCCATGACCGAATCTGACATGCCACGGAGGAAAACATTTTGAGAAAATCAAGATAACAATTAATTTTAGAAAAATAAGTGCATGATTAGTTAAAAATTGATAAATTACTTTGAAATTTCGTAAATAAATCTTTTAAAACTTAGTTACAAACAATCGATTAGAAAACATTTATATCATTTTAAGAAAACACGAATTGATACTTTGAAATCCGTTTGCATTTGAGTGTAAAACCTTTAATTTAGAAATCATTTAAGTTGTCGAAAACATATAAGTTGAAATTTGATTATCATACGATTTATATTACCCGATGGGAAGATTTTGAAAATTATTGCGTTTTTATAGCTTAGAAAACTTTGGGCTCAATTATTAGATCAACCATGATGATTATTTAGCCATGTTTAAAACAAGTTCAAAGCAAATAAATAATCCAAATGAAAACATAATTAAAGAGGCCTTATTACAAATCCAAATAAAGATATTAACCAAATTAAAATAAAATAAAGTACCCAAAACGAAGTTCATGAAAAATCAAATTTTATTGCATGGCCTCCTTGAGTTCATCCGGCTCCTCATCCGCGATCTCACGAATCAACTGAAATGATAAAGGAGAAGGTGAGTCACCAAGACTCAGTGTATAAATCCTTCCCCCGATTAATACAATATTCTTACACAATTCATAATCAAGCAATATATATAAAATGCACCCAACCTAGCCATCCATAACTCCTTTTCTACCTCGTGTGGTACCAAACCACTGGTGGTGCCAAACCACTGGTGACCCAAAGTCACGATATCCAATAATGTGATGCCAAATCACTTTGGTGACACAAAGTCACAAATAATCAAGTTGTGGGCCAACCCACGTGTGATACCAAATCACGGCGACGATCCCAATATATCGAAGTGGGGCCATTACGGTGGTACTAAGCCACTGGACGAGTCGCTATGAGGTGCCAAACCTCCGGTGTCCAAAGACACGGATATCAAATCCTTCCCTCCACTCATATTCCCAAACCAATGTATTAAGAGTATCAATCATGCCATCATACTTTGATATGATCATATAACATATTTAAATAATAGATCATGATATCAATCAACATATATTAACATCATATTGAAACGGACTTACCGAATCCTTGCACATACCCATCAAGGTATCTTATCAAAATCTCATAGATTCCCACTTTAATAACATGTTTAGTTAATATGTATATAAAAATATAACCCGAATTATAAATTGTGTAAGATACACACATCACAAATGCAAGTACTAGATTTTGGAGACCCGATCTATCAGACTAGATCACCTTGTCCTATATTCGCCAAACCACAAGATTATGAACAAGACCATTCGCCATACCAACAAATCTCGAAAGGTTATCGTTTAAAATACCAAGTCTTACCTATTGGCTTACCCCAAAATGATTGTCAAAGAATTGAGGCTTAGAATGATTGCTTCCAAAGTCTCGAAGAGTCTATCTTCCAAAACCGTTTGAAGAATACCAAATGAAGTCCTACCTTGAAGAAATTCGCCAAGGCAAATAAAAAGGATATGAGAAGTTTCGCTATGGTTTTAGAATGAAGAAAGCAATTGATATTCTACTCAAAAGAGATGAAGAATTAGTATGGCAAAGAAAATGAAAAGGAAGAAAGATGATTGACTTTAGCAACCAATGAAAGAAAAATCAAGAGGAATGGAGAAGAAAGAGATTTGGCCAAGAAGAAAGTAAAAGAAATGTTGTGATTTTGAACAATATTCAAAAGAAAGAAAGAGAGAAAATGGTATTAAGAGATTCGCCAACACTGCTTTCATTAAAGAAGAAAAGTGCACAAAATGCACAAAGTTCAAAAGTAGTTTTGGTTTCAAGAGAAAATGAAAGCGGAATTGCAAAAAGGTGCACAAAAGAGAAGAATTGGTAAGGTTCAAAGGAGTTTCGGTTTTGACACAAAGCAAAGGTTGAATGCTTACCAAGCTAGCCGAAAATGACTACTAATCAAAGAGAAATTTGGCACTAACTAGCTACCAACCAACCAAAAATTCGGCCACTCTCCCCCTAGCCACACATGCCGTCCACATACAAGGACTCCCAAGTCAAAACTTACCACCCAATTCTTTCCATAACAAGACACCCTACATCATGCCTTATGTTCTTCCATTAGCCTTAAAACCATTGATTTCTTTCCCAAACCTCAAGCTTACCTTAAACTAATATTCAACTTGCCATAAAGAAAAATTTGAAAGTCCAACCTTCCATATGCAAAGCTTGACCGTCCATTAATGCTAGGATACACAAAAAATAAAGTCTTCAAAATGTTAATCATGCTACTCGAACCTCTAACCTCAAGCTACCCTTCATGCATCCTAACCACCTTACCACTAACTCCACATGTGCTTAATTTAACACTTAAATTAACTTAAGTGTCAAGTTTACCTAATCCACTTCATTAAATTTTTAATACTAAAAAAAAAAATTATTCTAGCTTCATAAATAAAATCAAGCCTTCACTAGGCCATGCTAAGCACACAAACAATACTACCCGAGCTAACACAAGCTACCAACTGATACACAAATTTTAGGATGTTACAAAACTAACAATTTTTGGTTTATTCTCTAAGAAATATTCACTAAAAATACGAGAAAATTTCATATTTGTGTACCCTTGATAGTTCCATGAAAACACAGAAAAATTCAAACCCATTATTAAAGATTAAACAAAGTAAACCTCACTTACTGTCTAGGAGTCTCTTTGTCCTTTAATTACTATTCAGCCTCCATAAGGCCATCAACTTCAACTCCCTATTTAATCTGAGAACTTAACAGCTCAACCAAACTACTTGCTGGTTTAGAAAAAGGAACTCGATTATCTGTAGTTTTAAAAAGATTCCCTTTACAACGAATAGTTTTGTTGAGTTTTTTACTTTTTCGTCCACCACCCATCTTCCCTCTAGCAAAGCGTACACCAGCGGATCCATGCCTACCCCCATATCTTCTCTTTGACCATCGCCCAAAGTAGCCATCGATTTAAGGAGAATATTTTCTTTAAATACGATTGCCAAATGCTTAGAGGAGTTAAAAACTCCATTTTTTAACATCACGAACAACTCCAATACTTTCTCAAAAGTCAGGTTGTAATGGGAGGAAACAAAAGAGTTAGTTCTAGCATTAAAGACAAGAATCATCGTTTTTCCACCGTCAACGTGTTTCACATCAGTCTTAATATTTCTTGCAGAAGCAGCCCAATTCGAAACAGACAACAAACAACCCACTGCACCTGTTTCATCTAACCTAGTTAGAAAATTTGGGCCTCCCTATTTTCCAACCTTTTTAACTAAATTAGTGAAGCCCAATTCATTAACAAGCTTTGGTTTTCTTCCTTGGGTTTTCATGCCTTTCTCAACCAAAACCTCAATCTTTTGGCCAACCTTTACTTTCCATTTTGGCCTAATTAAGCTATGACCAAGAATTAACTCGCTTGTTAGATGAAGAAACAGAAGCCTTATTACTGTCGAAATATTTTAACGCTTTTGAAGTCCCTGTTCCATTTCCCCCTCTTTCCTTATGTTTCCCACAACTAACCTCCTAAATTTTCTCCTTCCCATTAAGGGTTTCTAAGGAATCAAATTTGAATTTAGCAGATAATCTCATTGGTTTTCGGCTTATATCCTCTTGGAATCCCTATAATTGCACCTATTTTTTTCCTCTCGACCAAAATCCATGGGCCATAAACCCTGAAATCATTAGTGTTATCGTTGCCAACCACTACTGTAGCATATGGCTAATCTCCTCCACCAACTGAATTCTCCCCAACCACCGGATCTGAGCGTTTCTCCTTAACCACCAGATCTGGACGTTTCTCTTTCATTAAGCACATCTCCTTCACATGCTCGTAACATCCACATGAAAAGCATACTATAGGTAAATACTCATTTTCGATTCTTTGCAAAATTTCATTAATTAGAACTTGCGAAACCAAAGGTTTATCTAAATTGACATAAACAACCATTCGCGTAAATTTGCCCTTTCCTTTGTTATTAGTGTTAAAATCCAACTTAGCGACCTTTCCAACCTACCTTCTAATATTCCAAAGAATTTTCTTTTTGTACATGTATCCTGGAAGCCCTGGAAACTCTATCCACGACATAACCACACTTGGAAAAGGCTGAGAAAGGTCAAACTCAATGGACCACGATTGTACTATCAGATATTGGCCATAGATAATCCAAGGACCCTGAGAGAACACTCTTTCAAAGTCCTCCAAATTCTGGAATTTGGCCAAAAAAATAACCATTAGCAATATTCTTCAACTTAAATGGCTGAACCGGCTTCCATAAAGCTAGACTCTATTTTGAAGAGTGACAAACCCGACGTTTCTGCCTAAAAGCTTAATAATCATAGTGTAAGCCATTTTCTTAATTAAAAATTGATTAATTGAATTCCATTGACAAAAGATCTCACGATATCTCCTTCCTCAAGGACAAATTCATCATTTTCCTTAAAGGTAATAGAGTCTTTCTTTTGTCCCAACTCTCTAGAATTTCTCCCAATCAGCCTCTCCTTTCAAGATAACGGTGGATTTGGATCCATATCCACTGCCATTATCACGTTCGAATCCACAGCATCGGTCTTACATCTTTCATCCAGACCATCTTCATTGAGAGAAACTAATAGAGACGCCATGTATCATACGATTTTGATCTCATATTTTCAACTGATTTTTTTTTACAAAATTGTCGTTTTATCTTTGGACTTTTCATTTCTAAGTAGGGGTGAGTGTTCGATTGAATTGAATGAAAAAATTTCGAGTTAATCGAGTTGACGAATCCTATTTTATCATCCTAACTTGACTTAAATTTTTCTCAAATCGATTCAAGTGAGATGGAATTCGAATCGAATTGAATTCGAATCAAATTGAATCAAATATATTTGTTCGAGTTAAACTAAAAAAAATTGACTTTGGATCCTTGTAACTACTGTCACCCACAGTAATCAAATTTGTTATTAAATTTCATCTCCTTATAATTTATTTATTAATCTTTTATATACGAGTTAGCTTCTTTGCTTGCTTAGTTGCTTCAATTATCTTCTAATTTTTGTCACTATGTATTTGAAATTAAAAAATATATCAAATGTCGAAAACATTTTTTTATTTTTTTGGAAAAACAGTGATCGACTTAAAAAATATAGAGTAGAGTCGCCACCAACCTTTTTTGTTTAGGTGTGATTGGATTACCTTGTAAAAAATTTGGTCTACGAAGTCGGTTACGCGCGAGGAAGGGTTAGCACCCTCATACGCCCCAGAACGGGTACAAATCGATTAACTAGTGTCCTTGCATTGAAAACTTGAAAATATTTAAGGTATGATTCTTTTTAAAGAATGTTAATTAATTTTGAATTGAATCTCAAGATTCATTCGTTACAAAGGAATAAAAACATCACATCCCACATGTTAGGATATGACATATTTATACCTCGATACCAAGATCATCTTTAATTTTCAAAACATGCAATTAAAAGGATATTTGGTTATTTAGGTCAAACGGAAAATTGACACCCAGCACGTTAGGGCGCAATTCTTCGAATTTTCAAACACACAAATATTGCCTTATTTTGAAGAATTTTCAAATACGCAATTTTAAAATTGGCTCAAAATGCATTTTATTTGATATACACGTAATAAAAATTAAACATTTAGTAAAGGCTTGAATACATTAGAATTGGAGACATAAAACAATAACGACTAGTACAAGCTTAGCATTAAGCATGAAGTAATATACAAACTCAACATTATAAGAATGAACACAATTATAGATATAATTTAACACAAAAATATACAATAACGATAACCGCATGGTTAAAACGTATTAACAATCAATAATAATTCTACAAGATTTATGATGGCAAACTAATATAAAACAAAATTTTGAATGCTAACAAATGTGTTTACAATATATAAAGAAAGTGGATGTTGAAATCAACAATTTATGAAATTATTTAAAATGGAATAATTTATAAATGAACTTGTGAAATGTATATTTTAAAATTTTGAAAAAAACATAATATATGCATTTAAATGTATACAAAAACATATATAAGTAATAATATATAAAAATGTATAAAATAAATTAAAATATATAATAAAATACAGTCTTTCAAATTAATAAATTATATACATTAAATTTAAAATAGAAAAAATATATATATATATATATATATATATAAGCAATTTTAAATGAAACTAAATGTACATATAGATAGGTTTAAGAGGAAATATATACATAAAATAATGTGAGAACCAATAATTTGTACAAAATAATAACATGTAATTGTATTTAAATTAAATATTATACATATTATTAAAAAAAAGAGACATCTAAAAGAATATTTTGAAATCAAATATTTATACAATAAAATAAAATATACAAATGAAAGTTTTAAAACAAATTAAGACATCGTAAAATCAAGAGAATAGTTCAAAATAATTTATTAAAAAAACTTCTAAAAATAAATAATGAATAAATTTTATAGACTACAAAAACTTAATTGAAATAAGCATAAAATTGATAAAGCTATATTATAAAAAATTTAAACAGAGTTAAGGACTGAATTAAAGTGCGCATAAATGATCAAGGACTGAACCAGTAAATATTTTTAAAGCCCAAAACGCAGTGTGCAAGTTGGACCAAAATAAAATGACGCACAAATTACAGAGATCGATTAAAAATAATGAAAATATATAATGGATCTAATCAGATAGCGACACGAAAAAGAGGGACTAATCGCGAAATATCCTTCACCACAGAAACGCGCGGATCCTGAGGATAATCGGGTCACACCACACGGCGTCGTTTTGAGGCTATTGAAATGAAAACGACAACGTTTCTTTAACGAATTAAAACCAGATAAAAAACAAATCAGTCGTCATCTTTAACTAAACCCTAGCCCCTTTCGTTTCTGTTCTCAGCCGCACTTAGAGACCTTTCCTTTCAAACACTAAAAACACCATCATAATCAGCGAGTGGTGGTACACGAAGATCTGATCTACTTTTATAGGCGACGATCTTAAAGTCTTGCTCTATGACCTACATCTTGATCTAAAGTGACGGAGAAGATGGGGACATACGACGGTAAAATCCCCTCTTTTTCTTTTTATTTCAAATGTATATAAAAAAATCAAAAATGGAAGTAAAAAGCCAGAACTCGGACAAAAAAAGGGAATAATCACCTTTCAATTTTTCTGTATTTCTTTGTATTCAATATGCGTTCGTAAAAAAAAAAAGAATCCCCTGAATACAACTTCTGTTGGCTTTTTAATAGCCGAAAATAAAAAGAAAAATACAATATAAATTTGTTTTTTTCTCTATTATTTTTGCTTGCTGTTTATTTGTCATTTTTTGCAGGTACGGAGGAAGCGTACGGAGGCGTGGACGTGGCGCGTATAGAGGTTGTACGCTAGAGGTCATGCGGCGTGTGGGGAGTGGTCATGCACATGAAGCTTATGAAGGTAATGAAACCCTAGGGTTTCATTTAATGAGCATTTTGGGTCATTTGGGCTGACTAGGCATTGGGCTAGTGTGGGCTAAAGTTTGGGCCGATTGGGTTTGTAATAAAAACTGTTATTATTGGACTTATTATTGTGGGTTTTTTTTATTTCTTTTTCCCCTTGGTTCGGTTTGGTTTGGTTCAAATGGGCCCGGGCATAAATTGGGTCTTACAGCTGCCTCTCTTTGCTCATTGTAGTGTGACGGGAATGAAACAAAGACTTTAAAAGGGCCAATTTTGCCCGCTCTTACCGATTCTTGACTTTATTCGGTGCTTTTGTTCTTCGAGTAGCTTCATTCCATCCCACTGCATCTTCAGAGGCCCAGGAACTAGCGCTTCAATCCAACTCAAGGAAATTAGCCTTGTAGCCTCAATCTGCTCCACCGCAACTTCGAGAAGATAAGATTTTCTATCTTCAGTCTGCTTCACTGCAAACTCAGGGATGCCAAACTGGTATCCTCGATCTGCTTCACTGTAATCTCAGGAAGACAAGATCTGCTATCTTCGATTTGCTCCACTGCAAACTCAGGGAGACAAGATCTGATGTCTTCGATCTGCTCCTGCAACTTTAGGAATGCCAGATCCGCTATCTTCAATCTGCTCCACTGCCAACTCAGGAAAACAAGATCTGATGTCTTCGATTTGCTCCTGCAACTTTAGGAATGCCAGATCTGCTATCTTCAATCTGCTCCACTACAAACTCGTGGAGACAAGATCGATGTCTTCGATCTACTCCCGCAACTTCGTGGAATGCCGGATCTACTATATTCAACTGCTCCATCGCAAACTCGTGGAGACAAGATCGATGTCTTCGATCCGCTCCCGCAACTTCGAGAATGCCCGATCCGCTATCTTCAATCTGCTCCATCGCAAACTCGGGAGACAAGATCTAATGTCTTCGATCCGCCTCAGTAACTCGGGAATGCCGGATCCGCTATCTTCAATATGCTCCATCAGAAAATCGGGGAGACAAGATTGATGTCTTCGATCCGCTCTCGCAACTTCAGAATGCCGATCCGCTATCTTCAATCGCTTCTACTACAAACTCGGGAGACAAGATCTAATGTCTTCGATCTGCTTCCTGCAACTTCAGGAATGCCAGATCTGCTATCTTCAATCTGCTCCACTGCAAACTCAGGGAGACAAGATCTGATGTCTTTGATCTGCTCCTGCAACTTCAAGAATACCAGATCTACTATCTTCAATCTACTCCACTACAGACTCAGGGAGACAAGATCTGATATCTTCGATCTACTCTTGCAACTTCAGGAATGCCAGATCTACTATTTTTAGTCTACTCCACTGCAAACTCAGGGAGACCAGACTAATATCTTCAATCTTCCTTACTACACTGTCCTCTTGAGGACATAACCTGTAGAATGGGTACATGCTTATGCCTAATAATTAGGATGCCATGATCGAAATGAGTCAAATGCTCCTATTTAGACATGCTATGATATATAAATACGAAAATATTATGAGAATGATTCCTATTTCAGGTATCATCACTCATTGTTTATCAGGGCTTTATCACAAACGTATTGTGCTGTCATCTTGTTCGGCTGGTATTCTCAACAGAAAACTCGAGAAAATAATTATATTTTGTTGAACAGATTTGCCCCACTTTAACTTCAAGGTTCATCTCATTGTGATTTAGGGGTACAAGATCTAAATTTTTTCCCATCCATCCCATTGCGACTTCAAAATATAGGATTTGTTTCTTCTTCAATCCATCCCATTGCTATTCAAAGATATAATATCTGTATCAACTTTAATCCACCCCATTGTAATTCAGGAATATAGGATTTGTTTCATCTTTAATCTATCCTACTGCAACTCAATGGTAGAGAAATGTAACTTGTTCAAATCAACTGATCGCTCCCCAAGTGACCTAATCAAATGTGTATGCATGATATTTGCATGGATGCAGAATATCATTTTTTCTCGCGAATGATTCCTCTTTTACACTTGGGTTAACATTGCCCAGTTTTCGTCAAGATTGTATCACTGACGCAATATCTTGTCATTTTGTTCAACCACCATTTTTGACAAAAATCTGAAGAGATAGTCTCATTTTAGACTCTTTCTTAAAATTGGTGAGTTTTAAACAAAAGTCCTATTTCAGATTCTTGTATTATTCAGAAGCTTCCAGAGTAATATGCAAAACTCCTTTTATGAAAGTGTTATTAGTCCACTAATCATTATTTCAATGTAAAATTCCTAAAAAAGATCATAACCATGGACGAGAAGGAAACTAATTAAGAGCATAGCTCGAAACAAATAAGTTAATCAAGGATAGCAAATGTAATTAAGCAAGAAATTTATTGGAGGCATATCTTGAAAAGAATAAAATAATTAAATATAGCAAATTCAAAAATGGAATAGAAACTAGGTGCCCTAGATCTCGCAACCTGAGCTTCTTTGTTCAAACTTCTTGAGGACCATTCTGAGTCAATATGTGGTTAGGGGATCCGGAGTACTTTGTCGATGCCCCAAGACGTGGCATACATCTTCATTGTTAATTCAAGCATAGCAAGACCGTTGTATGCCCCACTTTTGATCAAAAATTGAGTCGCCCTTTTCGGGTTTTCAACTTAAATCCCTTTTGGTCTCAAAGCGCCCTTTACGGGTTTTCGCCTTGGCCTCTCCTTTTTCTTTCTTCTTTTGATTGGATTTTTATTTCAATTTTTTTAAGGTCTCAAGGCGCCCTTTGCAGGTTTTCACATTGGCTTTTCCATGTCCTTGTCATCCCTCTTAGTCAAGGTTAATGATCTTCCAGAACAAGCCTTCTTCACCACATAAGATTTTTCCAAATTTGGCATTTACTTTCCTCTGAAGTCCTTTTGTAAGAGAAGAATTAATGCCAGGTCCTCATCATGAAATTTTTTTGGCGAACCTTTTTCCATAAGCCTGTATTGATATATTCGACCATGATGAATACTTTCAATCAAGCTTATTGGAGACATTCTACTTCATCCAATTCAATCAAAGCTTGGAGAGAAGGAATCTTAACTTCCAACAAATGTTTCCCTTTCATAAACCAATGAGAAAGATGTTGCCCCGGTGAAGGTCCTGACCAACGTTCAAGAAGCAAGGAGGGCAAATGATAACTTCTCTATACCAACTTTTACAAATCTCAGTCATTTTTGAAAGTTTTTTTTTTTGCATTGAGAGTGAGATTTGATAACTGTAGACTTTGTAAGATTGGCATAGGAAGAGAGCTTCATCCTCTTAGTGAAGTAACCAACAACCATGAATATGAATCGATATTGGCTAAAACCTTTTGAAGAGATCAACCCCATAACATCTATGCCCCACATATAGAAAGAATGGAGGAGGCACATAAGTCTTGTTTTCCTCAATTTGGCATTTACGGCATAACTGATGCAACCTCTCTTTTTTGGTGGACCAGCAGTACCTAAACCTCATAATTAGCCTGACTATTGTAGAATCATTAACATGTGATCTTCAAATACCCTTATGGAACTCTTCCAAGATTTTTTTAACAGCATACTTGCGTCTTAGTAGCCCAGGCGTGTCTTGATGTGATCATGCAAAAACATCTTTGAATTCTTGGAGATAACTCAATGATGCCTTGCCTTATTTCTATGGTAAGCTAGGCTTCGATCTTCACTCCTTTCCTAGACTCGCAATATCCGCTGACCCTTTTACAAAGTAGAGTCTATTCTCATCTTGTTCTACCATTCTTAACAAATTAAAAGATATACTACAATCTCTGTCATCTTCACAATCCTTAGATCCTTTAGACCCATATCTCATTCAAAAAGGGAGTCAGTAACAACGTCGCTCATGTCATTGATATCTGGGTACCTAAGTGCGAAGACAAAAGATTCAAAGAATAAATGATTCTAAGGATGATTATTTGTATGGTATGATCATGAATGAAGAATGAAAGAATATTCTAAAAACTAAAGAATGTATAGTATGAAATGTAAAGAATAAAAAAAATATTTGCTTAAAAAGATGCATCTTATTGAAATAAAAATTTTGGACACAAGCCTATTTCACAAAAAAAGATTCTTGTTGCTCCTAGGCTTAAAGCAACAAGCAAGTTTTGGATATTGCTCTAGACTAGCTCTAAAAATACAGGGATTTCTTTTACAGTTCCATTGTTCAAAACATCCCAAGTACGTAAAGGCAGAAGCTTGGAAAAGTCTATTCCCCGGGTCACTCTTCAGATAAGTTATTAATGTTCAAAATCGCCAGTATCAGGTTTTGCACTAGAGCCCTGAACTTGATGTACTCCTGATCTCATGCCCCCATTCATCATGGTACTTACAATAGTTATCCTTTTAACAGCATGGTTGAGTAACGGATTTTTGTATCAGAGGGATTATCGAATCTTATAACTTCTATTTTGATGAATCTTTCAACCAGTTTCTTGAAAGCAAGGCAATGTCCTATAATCCCAGCATGGTACTCACATTGAGCATTCGAATCATACCATTTAGGGTATGAGGGTTGCATTGGTTTCAGGTAATGAGGAGCTACAACATGCATATCAAATAAGCTTGGTATAACTCCCTATACGTTGTTGGAATAGGTGTGAACTGGGGTTTTTTTGAATTCGATTTTGGATTGGGCTTTTGCTTTGGGGAGACCTAATGTTGGTAGTCACCGTCCTTGGCTGGCTTACTGTAATCAATTCTGAATGGCCCTTGTTATACCTTCTCGTACTATTCTCTTTATTTTTATTTTTCTTCGGGGCTTTTAAATTCCACTCTCCTTTTTCTTTTTTTTCTGCTAGTACAACTGGTTTGACTCGATCATCCTTCGGGTTAAAACTTAAGCTCATCGGGAAATTCAACAGGGCCGAGGTATCAGTCTGACATTAGGGTTCGATAATGATGGGTATCCCATGTGAATACGCGCCTGCTTAAGTCAGGGCACTTATTGGGGTATAACCGGAGGGATAAATGAAGTCTTCCTTATCATCCTCACTGTTGACTATTGGGCCTTTCCTTGTTTCAAGCCCTTTAGCTGATAATTGGGTTAATTGGCCCATCACATTCCTTTGAAATTCTAGCATTTGTTCCCGCATCTCTTATTGAATTTTGGTCAATTACTACTACATCTGTATTTGCCTTTTCTCTATTCTTTCCAACCTTTGGTCCATGACTTCTATGTTAACTGAAATAATTTTTAATTAATCAGAGCCTTTCTACAAATTTTAATGCATATGATGCGATGTAATGCAAATGCATGGAGTGCAATGCAAATACAAGGAATGAATGCATAGAAGGTGTCGGTTCTGATTCAATTCCATATAGAAAACTTTATTAGAAAACAAAATTCTTTACATAAAACAGATTACATATATGGCTTTGCCTTAACCCCCAAAGCTTTAATTTTCCTAAGTAGTGAAGCTAATTCTTGTCCATGATCTGACTGCGACTCATATTGCACACTCAGTATATCCGCTTGTACCGCCAAAGTCTGCAAGTAGTCAGCTATCTCTCGAATTTGGGTTATGGCTTCTCCCATGATGTAATCCCTATTTCTAACTTGATTCTGAGAGTAGTGAAGCTTCTCTTTCCATCACTCCTCATTCACCTCTAGGGACTCAATACGGTTTTGATAATTCTGCAATGCCATCTCTAATTCTTCAATTTTCTTTTTCATTTCCTCGATTTTGCTCAAACTTGCTTTTAGTTCCATCAAAGAATTATGGTTTTGATAATAACAGAGAGATCTCTCCAACTCAGCCACCTTATACTTTAGTTCATTTCTTCTATTTTGGCTTTCTAACATTTGCCTTTCTAAAATCTCATTTCGGGCCTACATTTTTTAAAATTTCTCTTTCCATTGTTTAGCCTTAGCTCTTTCCTCTTGAACCTCTTGTCGCCATTGACCTGAAGTTTTTCCCAGCCCAGCAGTTCTCATTGATAGCCGCATCTTCTTATAGTCTGTCTTTAGACTATCCAGATCCTCTTCAGCTTTATTTTTTCCCTTTCTTAACTTCTCAGCTTCTGACTTTTGTACTTCCACATCTAATCTCAGGTGCATTTTTTCTTCCTCCAGCTGCTCAATCTTCTTTCCAAGCTCTAAACTATGTTTTTCAAAGTCCTGCTTTATAATTTCTAATTCTGACGGGACTACTTGCAAGCATTCCTCCACTGATCGAGCACCGTCTAAATTTGGTACGGGAATATGATCATTAACCCTTTTGCTTAACCATATATTATACTCAAGCGTCACCATTTCGCCTATAGTCACTCTCTTCATCCGACGAGTTTGCTTCTAAGCGTCAGTAATTTCTCGAATCCTTTTCTTATAATTTTCTCCTCTATAAGAGAATTCACTTTGAGCTAACCCGTGTGTCGCCAGCACAAACTGTCTAGACTTATACTGTCTTGCTGCAAGCAAATGACCATATCCAATGGCTCCCCAAATTCCAGGTAAAGGGCCCTAATCAAATCTTTCACATCTATAAAGTATCTCATCAGGCACCATCCATGGGGCTCTCCACTCGATATCCTCTTCTTGGAGATTCTAAAAAATTACCATCCACTTTTCTTCTGATACATCTTCGCGCCTTGACATAGCTACTTCTTTTTTTAAAGGTGAATAATTCTCACAGAAAGGTCGGTAAGAGACTTTATCTACCTTCTAGAAGTGGCCGTGAAACCATACCATCAACAATTGTGCACATCCAACAAACCTACCTTCTCCTGCTCTTCGACACGCATTTAAGGATATGAAGGTCTCAGCGAGAATTGGAGCGACAGGTGTAACTTGCTTATCCAACCGATCAAATAAGTCCATAACTGCTTCATCTATATGCCTTAGAGCTTTAGGGAAAATGACTAATCCGTAAATGATCAAAGCAAATATATCAATTTTCCTCTTTACATCAGGGTGCATCAAGATCAAACCTCTCAAGTTTACCCAAGGAATACATTTTCCTTTGCCCTTTTGCTGAATTCGAGCTGAAACCAACTGCTCACTCATTTTCATAATTTTCATCAACTTCTTCATGAAAGAAGGAACATTAGTAGCCCTAATATAAACTTTATCGGCTTGGACCCCTGAATAGTGAAGTAAAGTGGTGTATTCCTCTATAGTAGGCACCAAATCCACCTTCCCAAAAGTGAAACAATGCAAAATTCTAGAATTAAACCATAGCCCAAAACAAGTGCTTATCTATCTTGACATCAAGTAAATAAGAAATATCACCATAGCTGCGGTAGAACGTCTGTTTAGTCTCATACTCCCAATGAGTCCAAATATCCCTCAATTCTTGAAGCTCATTTTGATCACACTAATGCGGGTGAAGTCCCACAGCTCTGACGAGTATCCTTCAACTAAACTATCCCCTTTTTCAAATTGCAACTCTTCTGACCACGTGTGAACAACCGCATTGTCCTCCACTTTATCGAGAAATTCATTTTCCATGGCAAACTTTCTATCTTAGCAACTGAACAGGAATTGACACCTCTTTAATATGAAATGACATGTAAATAAGAAAACAAATCAAAATACAACAAGTCAGTATCACATAATAAAAATCCAAACAAGTAAAATATTATCAAATCTCCATCTGGGTAACCACTATAATTTGGAATAGCTCTACCTAGGGTGGGCTCTTAGGGTTCACTATATGTGGTTTGGTTCTAAAGAGAGGGTACCTGAACCAACAGATTCCTCAATCCTCACCCATCATAGGCTCATATGGATCGAGTTTGGTTCAGGGGAATACATTTTCTTATGGCCATACAGAGATGAAAATCTCACGAAGCACATAGGTACAGATGTATTCCGGAAGCAGTCCACTAGCCCATGCGGAGGTGAAAACCTCACAAAGGCATAGTTTCTCACTCCCATTTACAGGTGTAACCATAACGGTTATGCAATGCAATGCAAGAGTATTCTATGAGATTTTAATCATAACATCAATAAATGTATTAAAAAAACGTGATTTTTCAAAACAATTTTCTAAGTTTTCAATCAAAAGGACAAAACTTAATCAATCTATGGCCTGACTCTCAACCAATCCCCGGTGGAGTCGCCAAGCTGTCGAAACCATTTTTTTATTTTTTTGGAAAAACGGTGATCGACTTAAAAAATATAGAGTAGAGTCGCCACCAACCTTTTTTGTTTAGGTGTGATTGGATCACCTTGTAAAAAATTTGGTCCATGAAATTAAATAACAAAAGGGTTCGGGAGTCGGTTACGCGCGAGGAAGGGTTAGGACCTTCGTACGCCCCAGAACGGGTACCAAATCGATTAACTAGTGTACTTGAGTTGAAAATTTGAAAATATTTAAGGTATGATTCTTTTTAAAGAATTTTAATTAATTTTGAATTGAATCTCAAGATTCATTCGTTCAAAAGGAATAAAAACATCACACCAACACTTTAGGATATGGCATATTTATACCTCGATACCGAGATCATCTTTGATTTTCAAAACATGCAATTAAAAGGATATTTGGTTTTTTGGGTCAAACGAAAAATTGACACCCAGCACGTTAGAGCGCAATTCTTCAAATTTCCAAACACACAAATATTGCCTTATTTTGAAGAATTTTCAAATATGCAATTTTAAAATTGGCTCAAAATGCATTTTATTTGGTATACACGTAATAAAAATGAAACATTTAGTAAATGCTCGAATACATTAGAATTGGAGATATAAAACAATAACGACTAGCACAAGCATAGCATTAAGCATGAAGTAATATACAAACTCAACATTATAAGAATGAACGCAATTATAGATATAATTTAACGCAGAAATATACAATAACGATAACCGCATGGTTAAAACGTATTAACAATCAATAATAATTCTACAAGATTTATGATGGCAAACTAATATAAAACAAAATTTTGAATGCTAATAAATGTGTTTACAATAAATAAAGAAAGTGGATGTTGAAATTAACAATTAATGAAATTATTTAAAATAGAATAATTTATAAATGAACTTATGAAATGTATATTTTAAAATTTTTGAAAAAAACATAATATATGCATTTAAATGTATACAAAAACATAAATAAGTAATAATATATAAAATGTATGAAATAAATTAAAATATACAATAAAATATGATCTTTCAAATTAATAAATTATATACATTAAATTTAAAATAGAAAAACATATATGTGTATATATATATATATATATATATATATATATAAGTAATTTTAAATGAAACTAAATGTACATATAAATAGGTTTAAGAGGAAATATATACATAAAATAATGTAAGAACCAATAATTTGTACAAAATAATAATATGTAATTGTATTTAAATTAAATATTATACAAATTAAAACAAAGAGACATATAAAAGAATATTTTGAAATCAAATATTTATACAATAAAATAAAATATACAAATGAAAGTTTTAAAACAAATTAAGACATTGTAAAATCAAGAAAATAATTCAAAATAATTTATTAAAATAGCTTCTAAAAATAAATAATGAATAAATTTTATAGAGTAAAAAAAAACGCAATTGAAATAAGCATAAAATTGACAGGCTATATTATAAAAAATTTAAACAGAGTTAAGGACTGAATTAAAATGCGCATAAATGATCAAGGACTGAATTAGTAAATATTTTTGAAGCCCAAAACGCAGCTTGCAAGTTGGACCAAAATAAAATGACGCACAAATTACAGAGATCGATTAAAAATAATGAAAATATATAATGGATCTAATCAGATAGCGGCACGAAAAAGAGGGACTAATCGCGAAATATCCCTTCACCGCAGAAACGCGCGGATCCTGAGGATAATCGGGTCGGGTGAATCGGATTGCACCATACGGCGTCGTTTTGAGGCTATTGAAATGAGCCCAAACGGCGACGTTTCTTTAACGAATTAAAACCAAATAAAAAACAAATTAGTCGTCATCTTTAACTAAATCCTAGCCCCTTTCGTTTCTGTTCTCAGCCGCACTTAGAGACCTCTCTATTCAAACACTAAAAACGCCATCATAATTGGCGAGTGGTGGTACACGAAGTTCTGATCTACTTTTATAGGCGACGATCTTAAAGTCTTGCTCTATGACCTACATCCTCATCTAACTCCGATTGCGATGGAGAAGACGGGGACATATGACGGTAAAATCCCCTCTTTTTCTTTTTATTTCAAATGTATATAAAAAAATAAAAAATGGAAGTAAAAAGCCAAAACTCGGACAAAAAAAAGTATTAATCACCTTTCAATTTTTTCTATATTTCTTTGTATTCAATATGCGTTAAAAAAAAAAAGAATCCCCTGAATACAACTTCTGTTGGCTTTTTAATAGCTGAAAATAAAAAGAAAAATACAATATAAATTTGTTTTTTTTTCTCTGTTATTTTTGATTGCTGTCTATTTGTCGTTTTTTGCAGGTACGGAAGAGGCGTACGGAGGCGTGGACGTGGCGCTTATGGAGGCTGTACGCTGGAGGCTACGGCGTGCGTGGGGAGTGTCATGGCGCATGAAGCTTCAGAAGGTAATGTAAACCCTAGGGTTTCGCTCATTGAGCATTTTGGGTCATTTAATGACCGGGCATTGGGCTAGTGTAGGCTAAAGTTTGGACCGACTGGGCTTTAGATTATTGGGTTTGTAATAAAAACTGTTATTATTGGACTTATTATTATGGGTTTTTTTTATTATTTCTTTTTCCCCTTGATTTGGTTTGGTTCAAATGGGCCCGAGCATAAATTAGGTCGTACATTAAATATAAAAAAATCTAATTTTTTTAATAAAATTATCTTAAAGATAAAATGTGAAATCGATACCAACATAAAATTTTAACATGAATATTTTATGGCATCATCAATAATTTAATTTTAATAAAATTTATAAAATTTAATATGATTAAACAATTCAATAATATAAATAGTATAAAATGTGAAATTTAATTTAATAATATAAATATTAGATATAAATAAAATTATTACTATTTAAGTTTAGAGATTTTTTGGATGATTTTTTATTTTGGGGTAAAGGAGAAAGTAAATGGGGGGAAAATATTCAAAAAAAAAATTAGGGGGGGATTAGGTTTGGGGTAGATAGGGGTGGGATGGGAGGGGAGTAAGAATATTGGGGAAAAGTAAAAAGATTTGGTGGTTTAGGGTAAAAATGTAAAATATTATAATTTAGCATTCAATTTATTTGACTGGTTCTAATTCGAAAGTTAAACTCAATTCGAACTCAAAATTCGAAAAAAAATTCAAGTTAACTCGAGTAACTCGATTAATTTAACTTGAAATTTGATTTTTTTTAATTTGTTTGAGTCAAATCAAATTTTTCTAAATCGAGTTTTGCTCAACACTATTTCTAAGTATTAGAGATTTTTTGGATTCATAAGGTTATTTATATCAATGAATTTTTTTTTTTTAAACTACTCCATTTGGTTTAACTTTACTAGTAATTAGCTTGATTTTATGGAATTCAATACAACTACTATAGATTCAAAGTAGTAAACTTCCTGATAATAAGTTATGCAAAATTTACATGTACTAAGATAAACTCCAGCGCCAAGGTATTCCAGGCTACTGAATATACAGCAGATGTGAAGCTTGCTGTGGCGAATGTGAATGGGGAACAGGAAGGGAGCGAGTGGGGAGAATCTGCGGCGTTCGTGTAGGTTCAAAAGCACCGGCCTCGAGTTTAGTTTCCGCTTTAAATCTCGTGACAGGCATGTAGGAGTCCAACACACGGCGCATCCTCGAGTCTAAACCTGCCTTCTGATTTGTTTTGTGTGCATCTCTGGCGATTTTAACTGTTTTCGAGCTGTTACACCCCAATAGACCACCCGAACGTGGCCTCTCTTTGTTGATTTTCGTAGTGTTGGTGTAAAATGTTTTTATTGGGCTCGGTAAAGTCATCGACGGCCTTCCCTCTTCATAGTCCGACATGGCCGAGAAATCAGCTGCACTTGCAGTGACCACACTCCACTCTATACTGGCCTCGCTCGGTGCGTAGTTGGGTTTTCCCGTTATGCTCTCGATCTCAAACAAATCCGAACTAGCATCACTTTCGGTATCATTACAATTAGCTTTAGAGTTCTCAGTTTCTTCAACTTTTGGAATAGCATGATGATCCCAAGACAACATTTTGAGCCTCCTCTCAAGGTTCAAAGACTTGTTTCCCCTTCCAATTCCAAGAACAGGGGACCCGAAAACCTCCAACGATTTCCTCCCGATTTCATCCACATCTCCTTGTAGTGGCACTCTAACAGGCCGAATACCCACAGCGGGATTCATTGTTGGGAAAGTGAAAAGGTCTTCTTTAATGCCTGCAGCTGTTTTTTTTTGCTTGCTTTGAAGTATTACCTCACCATTAGGTCTCTTGAAACTTATTTCACCAACCTCGATATCAATGGAGCTTCTATCGAAACAGTAGCATTTACAGGCAGGAAGGCAAGAAAGAAAGCTCTTTGCAGTTATGGACTTACTGGGTTTTTGCTGAGGAGGGTTTTGGATAACAGTATGGAGTAAAGGGTTTTGGCTGCTCCAGCTTGATTCAGATCGAATGCTTGGAGCGTGGATCAATGGCTTCATCGGCTCTGGGTTGGTGATCACTTCTTGATTCGTACAATATTCCAAGTTCTTTGGGATCAATTTTGTTGGTCTTGGACCACCACCGGCAGCAGCATCTATTGCTCCATTGAAGTATTTTTCAGCTCCGAATACTCCAATTTCTCCGTCTTCTTCTTTCTTCTTCACTGGATAGCCATTGGTTTTATCAAAGGGCAATGTTTTTGAGAGGTTGGTGTTGTGATTGGATGTAAATGTAACCATAGCCGTGAACCGAAGCCTGAACCTCAAGCTTATCTGATGGTAGAAGAAGAAGAGAGTATGGAGTTGAGAGACTTCTTCCACGCTGCTAGGCTTAAAAAGTAGCCTTAAAAAACATCCGCTGGCTGTTAAATTACGTAGGACCCCATGCTTGCTTGGGGCTTCACCAAAACTTGGTTTTTCCTTTTTCCCAAATTTGGGGCTACAACCTACAAATTTCCCATTATATTTTGCTATGAATTATGTTTCAAACCTTCCTATAAATAGGATTTCTAAAAAAAAAAAATTTATTATTTTAAGTAACCTTGTGCTCATTTAAAGTATCAACCTATCTTGATTTTCATTAAAGTTAAATAATTTTAAAGAAATTTCACATATATATTTTAATATTGATTCTTTTAATATTTTATTATACATATTTGTCAATTTCTAATTTTATTTATAGAGTCTAAAAACTTTATTGACATTGTATCAAATATATATATATATATATATATGTATAAAAGAAAATATTTTGTATACGGTCAATGAAATTTTAGACTCCCAACAAAATTAGTAATTGACAAGTATGTTATAAAATATAATAAAATATTTAAAATCGATATTTAAAAAAATGACATACCTATTTATTTAAAGTTTTTTTAGAGGGACACCTATTTTTAAAGTTATTTATATATATAAAAGGATAAATCTCAAAATTATACATAAACTTTGATTTAATGTGTAATTGTATACATGAATTTTAATTTAGTGCAATTATACACATAAAACTCTAATTGTGGTTCAAATGTATACTTGAAACTTTAATTTTGATTTAATCATACACATTTAAAGAAATAAATACATCAATTTATTTTCATATTGGATAAGTATAATTATTTATGTATACAATTTATAAATATAAAATGATGTTATATCAATAGTTATGCTAATAATTTACAAGAATTAGATCAAATCAAAATTTATGTATAAAATTGTACAAAATTAAAATTTATATATACAATTGCACATTAAACCATAATTCATGTATAATTTTAAGATTTATCCCTATAAAAAACACACTTACTAATATACTAAATACTAAGAATTGAAATTTGCCTTATTCTTGGGGAATTTGGCAAGTTGGAGCATCAAACCAAATGTCTAATATCCTTTCATTTTAGGAAAATTTATTGGGTTAATTGTTGTTACCTATGCAATCATTTTCAAAGTTGATTATTTTAGCTTAATGACTCAAATTAGAGTTGAACTATGTTAGATTAAGAAATTATAAAAGTTAAGTTTTAGAAAATCATTAAAAAAATGAGAAATCATATATATATTTTAAAAAAAAGTTATAGTAAATATAATACACGGTTAACACCAAATCATTTTGTAGAATATTTGTAATGATAATAGTTATACAGAATTTTTAATTGAGAAAAGAGCAACACAAGATTTTTCTTGAAACTACTTTTAAGTAATTAATTATTTAATTATTAAAATGAAATTTTCATATCCAAATCAAACTACAAAATCATAATTGATTCAAAATTAACATGTTTTTAATATCGTCAAATTAAACCGATGATCACTTAAAAATTCAACTTTATCAAGCATAAAATTAATATGAAAAAATTCTGATTTGTAAGATGGTTGTTGAGTTTTTTAACCAATGCATTGAGGATGATTGAGTTTTTCAAATTTTTTAAGTTTTGAATTGATATTTTCACAATATTTTTAGGATAAATCTTAAAATTATATATGAATTTTAATTTAATATGTAAATTTATACATAAAGTAAAAATTTATCCGATTCTTATAAACTATTAACACAATTATTGATATATTACATATATAAATAATTATATTGATCCAATATAAAAATAAATTAATATATTTATTTCTTTAAATGCATGTAATTGAATTAAAATTAAAGTTTCATATACACACTTGAACCACAATAAAAATTTTATATGTATAATTACATTAAATTAAAATTCATATATCAAATTACACATTAAATTAAAATTAATATATAAATTTGAAATTTATCCCTATTTTTTTAAAATGTGAACTTCGTAGTTTCATTATGATTGCTTAAATTAAAAAAACTTACAATTTATCACTACCCTTACAATAATATCTCATTTTGGACTCCAATTGTAACAGCCCGATTTTGGGGCTAGTCGGGACAGTGGTTTCGGAACCACTAATCCGAGACCAAAGAAATTATTTTTAATATTATTATATGTGTTATATCATGGTTATATGAGTGGATAAAAATTTTGGTGCATTAATTTTGGTGATTGCATGCTTAATTGCGAAAAAGGACTAAATCGCATAAAGTGTAAAAGTTTTATTTTACAAGCTAGAGGTGTCAAATAGCTATAGAATTTTAATTGGAGGTTCTAAATGTGAAATAGGCTTTTTTAAAGGCAATAGCTGGCCATAGGGGGGACAAGAGCCTTAATTTAGTCAATGTTTGGTGGATTAGGTGACTTAATTGAATAAAATAAGAGAAAAAAAAGAAAGCTATCATCTTTTTCATTCTCCTTCATCCTCCACCGAAATTTTCAGTAAGAAATAGGGGTTTTTGAAGCTCAAACTTTCAGCAAAGCTATCCTCTTGCAAGTAAGTGATTATGATGGTTATTTTTGATGATTTTTGTATTTTTGGAACCCCTAAAGCTTAATCTAGCTAATGAGAGGACTATTTTGCAAAATGGTTGAGAGTCTAGGGATTTTCCATGTGAGCATTTGTGTTGATTGCTGAAATTTTATGGAAGAAAATGAATCTTAGTGGGTTAAAGAACAACTTTTGTGAAAGGATTTTGCATGAAAACTCTTAATAGGACTACTTTGTAAAAGTTATAAAATAAATAATAAGTGTGTGGAATAATTGAAATTGTGAGTTTCTATAAGAGATAAAATGAATTAGCTAGGCTTGGATCTGTGAAAAATGAACACATTTCATTTTACGAGCCTAGGGGTAAAAGTGTAATTTTGTAAAAGTATAGGGGCAAAGTAGTAATTTTGAAAAAAGAAATTTTGAAATGTTTAGAATAATGTGGTGATTTAATAAGTTAAATATGTCATTATAGATCAAGAAGAACATGGGATCAACCTTGACCGGGAAAAAGGCAAGGTTACGGACTAAATTACAAACTGACATATTTTGTATCGAGGTAAGTTTATGTGTAAATGATACATCCTTATTACGTATATTTTTACCTATTAATGCATTGTGTGAATGTAAATGCTTATTGTGAGATTTATTGAAATGATAGAGAGTGAGGAAATTCTTGGATGAACCTTCGGAATAGGAAAATGGGTATGGATAAATATCTGTGAACATGTGATTATTGGTGGGTTGTGTGCAATACCATAGTATTTATTTATTATTAGTGGGTTGTGTGCGATACCACCTTCTTATTTATTAATGATGGGCTGTGTGCGATACCACAATAAACATGTAATTATTGGTGTGCTACCTGCGATACCACCTTGTTAATTATTAAATGGTGGGCTGTGTGCGAAACCACCAAGTATCTAACATTATTCCAAAGTATTCATCGAGAAACTTGTCTAATGAAATTGCATGTGGCTTTGTGGTGATAAGTGCAGGGTATAAAAACAGGTAAAAGTGAACAATGTTTTATGATATGTGTTGGGATGTGGTGAGGTGTGAAATGAGTAAGTATGGTTAAGAGGATCTGAATTTTTCTTATTTAGTATGTAATGTTCTCGATCGATAAGTATGTGTTATGATGTTTATTGTTTACATATAGACTTACTAAGCTTAAAGCTTACTCCCTTCTCGTTTCCCTTATTTTATAGTGTTGAAGAATCAGCTCGGGATATGGAGAAAGTCGGAGGATCACCCACACAATCCACCCATTTTGGTATAGTTAGATTTAGTATTTTGTGTATGGCATGTATAGGGACTTAGATTTAGTTGAATTGTCATATTGTTTTGGCCAAATGTGTTGGCTCATTTGAGGATGAATTCTTTTGTAGAAGGCCATAGTTGATGGCTCTTTATTATTAATCTATAAAATTATGAGGTTACTCATGAAGCTGCAAGTTGCATGGTTGTTTAATTGGGGTATTTATGCATAAATAGGTTGGTTGCTTGATATAGTTTATGTGGTGTAAGTTGGAGTGGCAAAAAGTGCTTGGCAAATAGCTTTGTTATTGTCCACATGGGTAGGCACACGGGTGTGTGTCTAGGCCGTGTGAGACACACGGTCTGCCCCATGGGCGTGTAGTTAGGCTGTGTGCCCCCTGCATGCTAAGTTGGCAAGTCAGTATGCTCAGTAGTAACCACAAGGATAGAGACACGGCCGTGTGTCTCCACCGTGTGGGAGGTACGGCCTAAGACATGGGCGTGTGCCCGGAAAGTGTGAAGTCTGCACCTGAATTTAGGAATTTAATTCTCCACACGGTCTAAGGACACGGGTGTGTGCCTTGGCCGTGTGACATATATGGGGTGATGACGTCAGAAATAGAATGTCAAGATTTTTTCACATGGGCTAAGACACGGGCGTGTTTAGGCCATGTGAGGGACACTGGCCATGGACACGGGTGTGTGTCTGACCGTGTGAAAACCCTTGTAGGTTCGAATTGAAAAATAAATCTACACGGGTGTGGAACACGGGTATGTGATATGCCACAAGGGCGTGTCCCTTCCTCCACATGGGCGTGTGGATTGTATGATGAGAATTTTTCTAAGTATTTCCAGAGATCTTCTAAAGTGTTCGATTTGATTCCAAACCATTTCTAAAATGTGTTTTGGGTCTCGTAGGCCTATATTAAGGATATTAGGATGAAGTTTGAAAAATTTTAAATTTGAAAGGATTTTTATGATTCAGAATTGAATGAATACATGAGCTTAAGTTAGGTAATGCCTCGTACCCTATCCCGGTGTCGAACATGGGTAAGGGGTGTTACACTAATCTTGTGCACACCATGTCTGTCAAAATTTACTACAACTTATTGCTACTTGAATTGGTCAAGATATTTATTTCAGTTAGCAATTTTGGTCCTTTATTTGTGCAAATAGAATTGGAGTATGTTAGCTACCCTAAATCAAATTCGTTGAGATATTTTAGGAGGTATTTTGTTTATATAGATGTCTTACTCTTAGTCAAGTTGCAACGCTTTAGATTTCTATTTTCTTGTATTATCTTGATTGAGTAATAACAATTTCTTTCTTATTTCCACTTCTACTGTGTACATTTGTGTCAACTATTATCAGAGCTAGGTTGTTACAAAGTGTTTAATATTATTTCGCAACCAACATGAATAATGGAAGTGCTTCTTTGGGAACTGCTGTAGAAAAGCTTGTTGGTAATAATTACAATTACTAGAAGTTATGTATGGAAGTTTTTCTACAAGGACAGGATTTGTGGAATCTTATTGAAGGTGATGAAACATCGATCCCAATAGATGTAATATCTTAATTTAGGGCCTAGTCGAAATAGTGGTGCGAGACCACAAATTTGAGGTATATGTATGAGTTTTTAAAGTTTATGCCATGTTTGCATGTTAGTGTGAAAGTTTTATGAAGCAATTTTATTAAATTGCGGTTGAATTTTCTAAAAGGACTAAATTGTAAAAGTTGCAAAATGTGATATTCTAGAAGCTATTTGTGTGAAATAGTTTTGAATTATCAATTAGAGGTCCTTAAATAGTAATTTTCCCAAATTCTAATTTTTGGACAAAATTGGGCATTAATGGGTTAAAATTTGAAAGTTTGACAAAAAGGGCATTTTGGTCATTTTTCAATTAAATGATTAAAATCGGAAGAGATGATAGAATTTCATCCATCTTTTACTCCAAGCTGCCGAAAATTGAGAGAAGCCATTGTTAGGGCTCTTCAACTTTTCAAGCTAGCTAGTAAGTGTATTCTAGCTCCGTTTTTTATATTCTTCGTATTTTTGAAGTCCTAGTAGCATGAATAAGCTATTTTTAGCTGTATGTTGAGCTAAGATGGATGTTCAAAAATATACCCATGTATGACATGCATGTATTTTGATGTTTTATGGAAGAATATGAAAGCTTGATGTAGTAGAAACATTTTTTGCTAAGTGAATTTCATAAAAAAATGCATGTAGGGACTAGTTTGTGAAAGTATTGAGATTGGTCATACATGTGTGATTTAGTGAGAATTGATGATTGCTTTAGTTGAGTAAATGGTTCAGCTATGCATGAAAGGCTAGAAAGTTGAATGAAAATCACTTTACGAGCCTTGGGCTAAAATTATAAATATGAGAAAGTTTTGGAGCAAAAAGGTAATTTTGCTAAAGTATGAGATAAGGGCCAATTTAGTCAATGTGTGTATTGAATAAGTTGATTTATTCATTATAGATCAAGAAAGACGAAGCCCGGATCAAAACCGAGGCAAGAGCAATGTGGTGGACTAAATTACACATCTCTATACTTTTGAGTGCCGAGGTAAGTTTATACGTAAATAATGCATTCATACTTACAATTTATTGATGCTCGTTAGTGTATAGCATGACTGAGAATGATTGAGAACCGATGTGGTTCAAGTGGAATGGATGTAGTAGATATTGTGAATGGATGAATGAATTGTAAGATAGACAAGTGAATGTGTAGTGATAATACTTGATGGTGGGCTAAGTGCGATACCACCCTAATACTTAAGGACAATGAGCTGGGCTATGTGCGATGCTAACGTTAAATATATTATCTAGTGGCTAAGTGTGGAACCACTATGATTACTTTGTTGGTAGGCTAAGTGTGATACTACTCTATAATTTGATTGTGGTGGACTAAGTGCGAAACCACTGAGAATTTAGCGGTGTGGTTTAGTTGTGTGGATGTATTATTGAGTAAATTAGCTGCGTGGATGTATTATTGAGAAATAACAATGTAAAGTATTACGAGTAAATGTGATATTGAATGCAGGGGTTCATGTCAATAATTATAGGTATGCGACTCATGATGTGTTGGAAATGTGGTAAGGGATAGAAAGAATAAGCATAGTTGTGATGTGAATTTGTTTGATAGTGCAATGCTAATTGTTGTTTATCTTATACTAGAATGCTTAAATTGTTGTGTGAACTTACTAAGCTCAAAGCTTACTCCCTTTCTTTTCCCTTGTCTTGTAGAGAAAAAGGGTTGATTTGTAATATGTGGATCAAACAGAAGATCGTCCACACTATCAACACACTCCGGTACATTAGACTCAATGTTTTGTATATGGCATGTATAAGGGCTAGACAAGTTAGTGAGTTTTGTTGTAATGGCTAAGATGTGTTGGCCTTTAGATGGATAATCTATTTTGTATAATGCCATGGTTATTGGCTATCTTATTATATGAAAAGATGTAGATAACCATGTGAGATTATGTTTTAATATGAATTATTTATGGATGAGCTGAATGAGTACATGTTGTATGAACTTGAAGGGTGAGAAGAGCTTAGCACATAGCTTGGTTCTTGTTCATGTAGATAGACACACGGGTATGTGTCTAGGCCATGTGTGATACACGGCCAGACCACGGGCGTGTACCTTGGCCGTGTCTCTTTGACTGTTTTAAGTAGTATAGGCCACGTGCTAGCCACACAGGTGTGTGTCTAGACTCTAGGCCGTGTAAAGTAGTCAGTGTTCACCAGGGGTGGTTAGCACGGGCGTGTGCCCTAATCGTGGGGCATTGGTAGTATGCTTGAGTTTTCATGCACAGGTTGAGGGCATGGGCGTGGGTGACCTCCACGGGCGTGTCTCACCTTACACGGGTGTGTAGTCCCTGTTTAGGTGGAGAAATTTTAAAATCGTAGAAATTTTTGATAAGGCCTCGAGAGCCCTCGTGAGTTTGAATGAGGCCTCTTAAGTAGAGAATGAGGTTGTTGAGGTGACTTAAGAGAGTAGTCACGATGAGCCTAAGTGGCGACCATGTGGTTTTATTATAGTAATACCTCGGGCCCGATTCTGGTAGGAATTATGGGTAAGGGGTGTTACATTTAGTGGTATCAGAGCTATGGTTTAGTCGGTTCTAGGACTGCCATAGCGGGTGTAAGAGTCTAGCTATACATACCATAAGTGTATAATGATAGTGTGGTGGCTTCTGATGATTTTAAACTTGTTTTTATATAGTGTATGGATCCCGATTAATCGGCTGTTGATGACGTAGCTAGTAATGCATCGGCTCCCGTGCAAGGGACCGCGCTTGTGCAGAGTGAACCCGAGAATGAGGGTCAAAGAGACGAAGCTCGGAAGGCCTTTCTCCAAATGATGAGTAACTAGTACTCGGAGTATGTTCGAGCAAACCCTAATGCTCAACCTCCTCTACCTCCTCCTATACCTCAGCCAGTTCTAGTGGCTCCTCAAGGTATAGAAGTAGTGAAAGTAACGAAGCCCCCGGTGGATAAGATTAGGAAACACAGGGCTGAGGAGTTTAGAGCTAAGGTAGATAATGACCCTGGGAGGGCAGAGTTCTAGCTAGAGAACTCAATGAGGGTGTTCGATGAACTTTCATGTACACTCGAAGAGAGCTTGAAGTGTGTCGTATATTTGCTGAGGGACTCGGCATACCATTGGTGGAAAATGTTGACGTCAGTGGTCCCGAGAGAGCGGGTGATGTGGGACTTCTTTCTGGAAGAGTTTCGAAAAAAAGTATATAAGCCAACGATGCACTGATCGGAAAAGGAAGGAATTCCTTGAGTTGAAGCAAGGAAGAATGTCAGTAGCAGAATATGAGCGCGAGTTTGTTAGGCTTAGCAAATACGCTCAAGAATGTGTGTCGACGGAGACCGTTTTATGTAAAAGGTTCGAAGATGGACTGAATGAGGATATCAAACTCCTGGTTGGTATTGTGGAATTGAAAGAGTTCGTAGTGTTAGTTGATAGGGCAAGTAAGGCCAAAGAACTGAGTAAGGAAAAGAGGAGAGAGGTGAATGAGGCCCGAGATGTAAGAAAATGGCCTATGGGAAAATCACACCAAGCTCAATCAAAAAGATCCAAGGAGGTGAATCCTCAGACCACTACATCAGTGGGATATTCACCTCGAGATCAAGGCAACACTCGTTCAGGTTCAAGAGTCCAAGCCACCTCGATGGAAAGTGTGGGCAATTCGAAGAACAAACCAGAGTGTCCAAGTTGTGGTAGATATCACACTGGAGAGTGTTGGGGTAACAGTCAAAACTATTATTAGTGTGGTTCCCCCGACCATTTTATCTAAAATTGCCCCGAGAGGGATGACAAGGAAGAGAAGCAAGAGATAAGATCTAGCAATGTACCTATGAGGGGTAGGCCACCAAAGAACCCGGGAGGGAGAAATAGTGGTAAAGGTGCGTCATGAGATTCTGCTATGAGACCGGAGGGTCGGACATCTGCAAGGATGTATGCCATTCACGCTCGCGAAGAGGCATCCTCCCCAGATGTGATAACGGGTACTTTTTCTTTCTATGATACTTTTGTTATTGCTTTAATTGACCCAGGGTCTACCCATTCCTATATTTGCATGAGACCGGCATCTAGTTTGAGTATGACCGTTGAGTCTACGGACATTATGGTTAAGGTGTCAAACCTGTTAGTTAAGCATGTATTTGTGGACAAGGTGTGTAAGAATTGTCCTTTGATGATTAAGACTCATTATTTTCTGGCAAACCTGATGTTGTTGCCGTTTGATGAGTTTGAGTTAATCCTTGCTATGGATTGGTTGACTACACATAGTGTCTTAGTGAATTGTGGTAGTAATTTTATTGAGCTAAAATGTGAGGCTGGAGATGTTATTCGGGTTGAATCAAGTGGATCGGATAGTCTACCAATGATGATTTCTTCCTTAGTGGCCGAGAAATGCTTGAGAAAGGGATGTGAGTCCTATCTCGCATTTGTATTGAATACTTAAGAGTCTGAGGTGAAGATTGAATTAGTGTTGGTGGTATGTGAGTATCTGGATGTATTTTCGGAAGAGTTACCCGGATTACCTCCAGTGAGAGAGATCGAGTTTGGAATTGAGTTAATTCCAGGAATGGCATCTATTTCAATTGCTCCGCATAGGATGGCACCTATAGAGTTGAAAGAACTGAAGGTTCAGTTGCAAGAGTTGACAGATAAAGGTTTTGTGAGACCGAGCTACTCACCGTGGGGTGCTCCAGTATTATTTGTGAAGAAGAAAGATGGGTCGATGAGATTGTGCATAGATTACAGACAACTCAACAAGGTGACGGTGAACAATAAGTATCCTTTACCAAGGATTGATGATCTTTTTGATCAACTGAAAGGAGCTTCAGTGTTCTCCAAGATAGACCTAAGGTCTGGTTATTATCAGTTGAGAGTAAGAGAGCAAGATGTGTTGAAAACTGCATTTTGAACAAGGTATGGCCATTACGAGTTTCTAGTCATGCCGTTTGGTTTAATGAATGCACCTGTAATTTTTATTGATCTGATGAACCGTGTCTTCAGATGGTATGTGGACAAGTTTGTGGTTGTCTTTATTGATGTCATATTGATCTATTCTCGGAATGAGAATGATCATGAATCACATTTGATAATTGTCTTGCAAACTTTGAGAGATAAGCAGTTGTATACTAAGTTTAGCAAGAGTGAGTTTTGGCTTCGAGAGGTCAGATTCCTAGGACACATTGTGTCAGGTGATGGTATTCGAGTTGATCCAAGCAAGATTTTGACTATTGTGGATTGGAAATTGTCGAGGAACGTGTCAGAAGTCAGAAGCTTTTTGGGACTAGTAGGTTACTACTAACGTTTTGTAAAGGGATTTTCTGTGATTGCTACCCCGATGACGAAACTATTACATAAAGATGTAAAGTTTGATTTGTCTGAGATTTGTCAATAGAGTTTCAAGAGGTTGAAAACATTGTTGACTGAGGCACCGATTTTGGTTCAACCAGAATCGGGAAAAGAGTTCGTGGTTTACAGTGATGCGTCGTTTAATGGTCTTGGTTGCATGATGATGCAAGAGGGTAAGGTAGTCGCTTAAGCCTCGAGGCAATTAAAACCACACGAGAAAAATTATCCAACTCACGATTTAGAGTTGGCTGCGATTGTTTTTGCGTTAAAGATTTGGCAACATTACTTGTATGGGGAAAAGTGCCGAATCTTTACAGATCACAAGAGTTTAAAGTATTTGATGGATCAAAAGGATCTAAATTTACGACAGAGGTGGTGGCTTGAGTTGTTGAAAGACTATGAGTTAGTCATTGATTACCACCTGGGAAAAGCGAATGTGGTTGCGGATGCCTTGAGTAGGAAATCCTTGTGTACTCTAAGAGTTATGAACACGATTTTGGCATTATCATCGATGATGTGACTATTTTGGCCAAGTTGAGAGCTAGACCACTATTCGTCCAACAGATCAGTGAGGCTCAGAGAAATGGCAGTGAGATACAAGCTAAGAGAGTTAAGTGTGGATCGGGAAGTGATTCTGATTTTTGAGTGGGTTAGGATAATTTTTTGATGTACCATGACAGAATTTGTGTACCAAGAGATGAAGAGTGAATCCAAAAAGTTTTGCATGAGGCGCATAGTGGTTATTTGTTAGTACACCCGGGCAATACAAAAATGTACAACGATTTGAAAAAGTTTTATTGGTGACTGAGTATGAAAAAAGACATTTCAGAGTTTGTGGCAAAATGTCTGATTTGTCAGCAGGTAAAAGCTGAGCATCAAGTGCCTTCAGGATTGCTTCAGCCAGTGATGGTTCTCGAATGGAAATGGGATCGGGTTACCATGGATTTTGTGACGGGGTTGCCGATGACTCTAAAAAGGAAAGATGCCGTGTGGGTTGTTGTGGATAGGTTGACGAAATCAGCTCACTTTATTCCAGTATGTGTTGATTATTCACCGGATAAGTTAGTTGAGTTGTATGTAACAGAAATAGTGAGATTACATGGTGTGCCCGTGTCTATAATATCGGATAGAGATCCGAGGTTTACTTTGAGGCTCTGGAAGAAGTTATAAGAAGCCATGGGTATGAGGCTAAATTTTAGTACTGCGTTCCATCTGCAAACTGATGGTCAGTCTGAAAGAGTAATTCAAGTTCTTGAAGACATGTTTCGACGCTGTGTGTTAGAATTCGAAGGTAGTTGGGAAAGATATCTACCTTTGGTCGAATTCACTTACAATAACTGTTACCAGTCGAGTATACGGATGGTTTCGTATGAGGCCTTGTATGGTCGTAAGTGTCAGACTCCTTTGTATTGGACCGAGCTTGGTAAGAAGCGAATCTACGGGGTCGATCTAGTGAAAGAAACTGAAGAGAAAGTGAAAGTGATTCGTGATGGTCTGAAAGTTGCTTCAGACCGAAAGAAGTCGTATGCAAATTTGAAAAGAAAAGAAATTGAGTTTGATGTGGTTGACAAAGTGTTTTTGAAAGTATCCCCATAGAAAAAGATCATGAGATTGGGACGAAAAGGGAAATTGAGCCCAAGATTCATATGGCTGTATGAAATTACTGACAGAATTAGACCAGTAGCTTACCGTTTGGCCTTGCCGGTGGAATTAGAAAAGATTCATAATGTGTTCCATGTGTCGATGTTGCGATGATATTGCTCCGATCCTTCGCATGTGATTCTTTCAACGAAAATTGAAATAAGACCGGATATGTCTTATGAAGAGAAGCCGATTAAAATCTTGGCTCGAGAAGTGAAACAGTTGAGGAATAAGAACATAACCCTAGTGAAAGTGTTGTGGTAAAAACACAGTGTGGAAGAGGCTACATGGGAGACAGAAGAAGCTATGAAAGAGCAACAACTAAACCTCTTTACTGGTAAAATTTTTGGGGGCGAAAATCTCTAAGGGGGGAGAGTTGTAACATCCCGATTTAGGGCCTAGTCAGAATAGTGGTGCGAGACCACAAATTTGAGGTATATGTATAAGTTTTTAAGGTTTATGCCATGTTTGCATGTTAGTGTGAAAGTTTCATGAAGCAATTTTACTAAATTGCGGTTGAATTTTCCAAAAGGACTAAATTGTAAAAGTTGGAAAATGTGAGATTCTAGAAGCTATTTGTGTGAAATAGTTTTGAATTATCAATTAGAGGTCCTTAAATAGTAATTTTTCCAAATTCTAATTTTTGGACAAAATTGGGTATGAATGGGGTAAAATTTGAAAGTTTGACAAAAAAGGTATTTTGGTCATTTGCCAATTAAATGATTAAAATGGGAAAAGATGATAGAATTTCATCCATCTTCTTCTCCAAGCTGCCGAAAATTGAGAGAAGCCATTGTTAGGGCTCTTCAACTTTTCAAGCTAGCTAGTAAGTGTATTCTAGCTCTGTTTTTTTATATTCTTCGTATTTTTGAAGTCCTAGTAGCATGAGTAAGCTATTTTTAGCTATATGTTGAAAGTTGAATGAAAATCACTTTACGAGCCTTGGGCCAAAAGTGTAAATAGAGAAAGTTTTAGAGCAAAATGGTAATTTTGCTAAAGTATGAGATAAGGGCCAATTTAGTCAATGTGTATATTGAATAAGTTGATTTATTCCTTATAGATCAAGAAAGACGAAGCCCAGATCGAAACCGTGGTAAGAGCAAGGTGGTGGACTAAATTACACATCTCTATACTTTTGAGTGCTGAGGTAAGTTTATACGTTAATAATGCATTCATACTTACAATTTATTGATGCCAGTTAGTGTATAGCATGATTGAGAATGATTGAGAACCGATGTGGTTCAAGTGGAATGGATGTAGTAGATATTGTGAATGGATGAATGAATTGTAAAATAGACAAGTGAATGGTGTAGTGATAATACTTGATGGTGGGCTAAGTGCGATACCACCCTAATACTTAAAGACAATGAGCTGGGCTATGTGCGATGCTAACGTTAAGTATATTATCTAGTGGCTAAGTGTGGAACCACTATGATTACTTTGTTGGTAGGCTAAGTGTGATACTACCCTATAATTTGATTGTGGTGGACTAAGTGCAAAACCACCGAGAATTTAGCGGTGTGGTTTAGCTGTGTGGATGTATTATTGAGTAAATTAGCTGTGTGGATATATTATTGAGAAATAACGATGTAATGTATTACGAGTAAATGTGATATTGAATGCAGGGATGCATGTCAATAATTATGAGTATGCGACTCATGATGTGTTGGAAATGTGGTAAGGGATAGAAAGAATAAGCATAGTGTGATGTGAATTTATTTGATAGTACAATGCTAATTGTTGTTTAGCTTATACTAGAATGCTTAAATTGTTGTGTAAACTTACTAAGCTCAAAACTTACTCCCTTTCTTTTCCCTTATCTTATAGAGAAAAAGGGTTGATTCGAAATACGTGGATCAAATGGAAGATCGTCCACACTATCAACATACTCCGGTACATTAGACTCAATGTTTTGTATATGGCATGTATAAGGGCTCGACAAGTTAGTGAATTTTGGTGTAATGGCTAAGATGTGTTGGCCTTTAGATGGATAATCTATTTTGTATAATGCCATGGTTATTGGCTATCTTATTAAATGAAAGATGTAGATAACCATGTGAGATTATGTTTTAATATGAATTGTTTATGGATGAGTTGAATGAGTAAATGCTGTATGAACTTGAGGGTTGAGAAGAGCTTAGCACATAACTTTGTTCTTGTTCATGTAGATAGACACACGGGCATGTGTCTAGGCCATGTGTGACACACGGCCGGACCACGGGGGTGTGCCTTGGCCGTGTCTCTTTGACAGTTTCAAGTAGTATAGGCCACGGGCTAGCCACACGGGCGTGTGTTGAGACTCTAGGCTGTGTAAGGTAGTCAGTGTTCACCATGGGTGGTGAGCACAGGCGTGTGCCTTAGCCTGGGGCATTGGCAGTATGCTTGGGTTTTCATGCACGGGTTGAGGGCATGGGCGTGGGTGACCTCCACTGGCGGTTCTCACCTTACACGGGCGTGTAGTCCCTATTTAGGTGGAGAAATTTTAAAATCATAGAAGTTTCTGAGAAGGCCTCGAGAGCCCTCGTGAGTTTAAGTGAGGCCTCGTAAGTAGCGAATGAGGTTGTTAAGGTGACTTAAGAGAGTAGTCACGATGAGCCTATGTGGCGACCTTATGGTTTTCTTATAGTAACGCCTCGGGTCCAGTTCTGGCAGGAATTACGGGTAAGGGGTGTTTCAACAGATACTTCGTAGAATGTTGAATTATGGAGAAAATGGAAGATCAAGTGTGGGAAAGCCTTTTTTGCTTTGCGGACGTCGATCAATAAGGAATACATTGACCATGTTCGTGATTTGAAGTCACCAAAGCAAGTGTGGGAGACTTTTCAAAAGCTACTTACTAAGAAAAATACAGCTTGGTTACAATTTCTTGAGAATGAACTAGCTGCGACAACTTAAGGTAATTTGTCCATTAAAGAATATTTCTTAAAAGTGAAGAACTTGTGTTATGAAATTTTAGAATTGGATACAGAAGAGCTATTGAGTGATGCACGTTTGCATTGCTATCTTATTCGTGGATTGGAAAAAGACCTTATGCCCTTTGTTTCTTCAATTCAACGGTGGGCAAGTCAACCTTCAATTATTGAATTAGAAAATTTACTTTCTAATCAAGAAGCTTTGATAAAGAAAATGACAAGTAATAACAAGCTTTCTCCCAAATTAGAAGATGTGTTGTTTGTCAAAGATCAAAGGAGAGAGAATTTTTACTCGAAGTCTTCATTGAGTGATAGAAACCGAGCAGTCCAAGAGATCTTCCAAAGCTTGTTATAGGTGTGGAAAACTTGGACATCTCAAACGAGATTGTTGGATGAAAGTAGTGTGTGATCGATGTGAGAAGTCAAGCCATATTAAGGCAAATTGCTGAGTTAAAATACAAGAAATAGAAACAAATTGTACATGACAACACTGAGTTCCAACAACCAACTTAGGAGCAATGTTTGTCCATTGAGGTTCTTGACCAGCTAATGAATGTGACTTAAGCTGTGTACCAAGATGATGTGTCTATAGATGTTTTTAACTACAACAATGAATGGATTGTTGATTCTAGTTGTTCTCATCATGCTACTAGGAATGACGCTCTTTTATCGGATGTTCGCCCACATTGTAAGAAGAAGGCTATTATGACAGTTGATAATTTACTACATTCTGTGATGAAAGAAGGAGATTTGAATGAAGAAGATGTTCTTCTCAAGGATGTCTATCATGTTCCTAGCTTAAAGAAAAATCTTGCTTCTATCTCACAAATAACAAATTCAGGAAGGTATGTTATTTTTGTTTCTAATGACGTTCAAATTCTCTCAAATGTGAAACATATTTTTGTTGATGTTCTGTTTTGTGGAAAAAGAAAAGAATCATTGTATGTTCTATCTGCAAGTGATGAATATGTAAAAAAGGCTAGTCACAATGCAAGCTTAACGCTTTGGCATGCTCGCTTGGGTTGTCTGGGTTTTCAGTTGCTTTAGAAGATATCCACAAACCAACTTCTTGATGGTATCCCTGTTTTTAAAGGTATTCATCATGATGAGATTTGTCCAGGTTGACAATATGGAAAATCTCATCGCCTTCCTTTCTCAAGTTCAAAGAGTAAAGTATCAGTGCCATTGCAACTGGTTCATTCAGATATCTTAGGACCAACGAGAACGCCAAGCTACACTAGCCTTCGTTATGTGATGGTAATTTTGGATGATTTCTCTTATTTCACTTGGGTCTACTTTTTAGAACACAAAAGTGAGGCTTTCTCTAGATTTATTCAGTTCAAGCATGATGTAGAAAAAGAATTTGGGTTGCCAATAAAGTGCCTACACATGGATAATGGATGGGGATTTTTATGAAATGATTTTATAGATTATTGTAGAGAGTATGGAATTCAATGTCAAATGACTTGTCCAGAAACCCCACAACAAAATGGGTTTGCTGAGTGCAAATTAGCTCATCTTACATCAGTTTGTTTGTCTTGGCTACACACGAAGATTCTTCTAAGAGAACTATGGGCAGCAACTTTTCAAACTGCTTTTCATGTCGTAAATTGACTGCCTCCATAGCCAGGGACAGAACCATCACCTTTTGAGGTTCTATATCATCATAAACCTAATGTGAGTTATTTTCGTATTTTTGGGTCTATTTGTTATGTTCATGCATTGAAACGAAATAGAACTAAGCTTGACCCAAAGGTCAAGAAATGCATTTTTGTTGGCTATGATATTCACAGGAAGGATTGGAGATGTATGGATTCGAAAATAAAAAGGGTTATTGTTTCTTGTGATATGGTGTTCAATGAAGTGTCATGTTACAAAGATGATGCAAATGGCAGTAAAATTACAGCAAGTCTTGCACTTTTTCCTGATGATTTTTTATTAGGAAGAAATATTTCTTTAATTGAGGGATGCATTCAATCTGAAAAAAATACAGAGGCCACCACAAGTAGTGAGACTGTTACAAGTAGAAATCCTTTGAGACAGGAAAGGTTCCTTAGCCATTTTCCTGATTATGTAGTTGAAATAAATCATTTTTTTTATTTTATCTTGCTTTTTCATGGAGGAGTCTTGTGAAAATGAACCTAAGGAGTTCCAAAATGGGAAAATGCAATTGTAGAAGAGATTTCAGCATTCAACAAGAATGGCACGTGGGAGCTTGTACCAAATCCATTTGATGCTCGATTTAATTACTTGTACAAAGCCATTTGATGTCGATTTAATTACTTTTAAGTGGGTTTACAGGTTGAACAAAAAGGCTAATGGTACGATTAATATATACAAAGCTCGTCTTGTTGCTCATGGGTTCTCTCAACAATACGGTTGAGATTATGAAGTGACTTTTAGTCCTATTGCAAGGATGACAACGGTTCAAGCAATCATTCCTCAGCTGTTAGTAAAGGCTGGAAATTATGGCAACTAGATGTGAAAAATACTTTCCTTTATGGAGAATTGGATCACGATCTTTTTATGAAACAACCGCAAGTGTTTGTATCTAATCAGTATGTTGATGATGTATGCATACTTAAGAAGGCGTTATATGGTCTCAAGCAAGCTCCTCGTGTTTGGTTCGATAAGATTGCTCTACTTGATTTTTGTGGTCTTAAATCTTCAAGTGCTGATCCAAGCTTATTATTAAGAAAAAACCCACTATATGCACTTTGCTCTTGCTTTATGTGGATGATTTGATTATTACGGGTGATGATAATGCTGAAATTGACAGTCTTCAAGATGCTTTGATGGTTCATTTTGAAATGAAAAGTTTCAGTGAAGCTGGTTGTTTACTTGGTTTGGAAATTAAAAAATGTGATGGTTATTTTGTCTCTCAAAAAGGATATGTAGCAATTCTATTGCAAAGGTTTTGCATGGAGGATTCAAAAGAAAAAAAACTACTCATATAGAACCTAATCTCAAGTTAGCTAGAAATGAAGAAAAGCCATTGGAAAATGCAACACTTTTTCGTCAACTTGTTGGTAGTTTTCTTTATTTAACTATCACAAGACTTGATATTGCATTTTTCGTGGGAGTTATTTCTCAGTTTATGTAACACCCTTAACCTGTAACGCCCTAAATTTGGGCCTAGAAGGAATGGGCCTTGAGTGTGGGATTAGCTAGGAGATTGCACATAAAAGTTTATGTGTGCAAGAAAATGACACAAGTTGCTTGTTTGCTTTAATGGCTAAGTGCATTTGGGTGTGTTTAGGAGTGTCTGAGAAGTCTTGGGATCAAACCTAGGCTCTAGCAAAATGTTAGTTTTTTCACTTAAGTGAACCTTGATTCTGGCCAGGAGGCTTTAAGAATAATTATGGTGAATTTATGACACAAGAGGAGCTTGTGGCCTAGTGGCAAGTGGCGTGTGGTGTAACTGTGAGGTCTGAGGTTCAAATCCTGGGATAAGCAATGGAGTGTTTATTTTGCTGCCTGAGCTGGGAAGGTAGAAGAGTTGGACTGAAACTCTGTAAGATGAAATTTGAATTGGTCTTGGAAGGAATTGTGGAGCAAATTAAGGAGGAGATTGGGGAGAAAATCAAGGATTTTGAAAGTGGGAGGTTGGTAGAGTGTGTAGCCGATTGGGACTCTGTGACTTAGTGGATTTCGGCTAAGGGGGAAATAGGGAGCATTTTCGACACTAAGCACTTATTTGTTTTAGTTTTATGGGATTTGAGAGTTGAATTTTCGATTTCTCTTGCTGACTGCTTAGTCTCCCATTTGTTTTTTTTTTTTAAATTTTGGGTTTTACGTTTGAGCTATTTAAGTGACGAAAATTGCTTCTACTCTCTTTCTTTTTCCATAGACTGTCGGATAGGTATCTTTCATTGTGGTTTCTAATTCCTTTCTTTGCCGATCCTTTACTCTCCTACCAGTGCACTTCTCTTCTTTTCCCGTCTACTCTTCTATTTTTCTCTAAAGGCTGAACCTTCCCTTTACATTCTTTAATTTCTGCTCATCCCTTAATCTAGGCTGGCAGAATATTGTAGTTGTTAACCCCTCTCTACATTGATTTATTGCAACGGCTCTAACAATTGGTAAGTGATCAAAGGCTACTCTCTGCTTTTTTTTTTAAAAAACTGAATGCACCTGTATTCTTCTTTTCTTTTCCAAAATCGAATAACCCCATTAATCGATTGTTATTTCATTCTTCTCGTACTGCACTCTTTGTGATTCTAGGGTCTTCCTCGAGGAGTGGTGAAGTGTGAACGGTTTGGAGGAGTCACACTTTCGTCTTCAAACGTCTGGTAAGGTAATAAGTTTACCTCTTATTTTTGGGGATGGCTGAATATTCCCTACCACTTTCTAATTGGTTCTTGACCGTACTTTAGGAAAGCAGCAAAGGCATGTGATCATTTCTGAACCACGAGCGTTGAGGGATTTAGGTCACCCTCATTCAAACAAGGTAAGAAAGATATTCTGGATTAAGTGTTATTAAGAGGGTTTACCCTAACAATTAAGGACTAACATCGGATCTCGATGATTCTAGGTTGGGTGCTCGTAGATCTTGGAACGAATCCGTAAACAGGTGTGTAATCACACTATCTCTACTGTGAATCTACAAAAGCTGAAAAATCAAAACTTCGACAATTGAGGCCTCATGAGCATGCGGTCGCTCGTGTGGTAAACTGAGCCAACAATCATGGGCAGTAGACTATTGAGGCCACCACGAGCGTCCTCGTGCTCTTGGGCCGTTATGGGCCTCGTTTGGCTAAAATGGGCCGTGTGAGCCCAATGGGCTCGTGGGTCCCACACGGAATAAATCTATGATAAGTGGAAATTACTGAACTAGGCTATAACGTTCACATAGCCGTGACTAAATTTGGGCTAAATGGGCTACACAAGCATATGGGCCCACTTGGGCTGAATATGGGGCTTTGGGCCCATTTACGCCGTTTTGACCATTTAGGTTATTTGTGTTGCTCGAGGTGACTGTAGACCTTCGGAGAGGTCGTTATCTGCACCGAGACCCCAAAATAAGTAAAATGATTGTAATACCCCTATAGAGTAAAATGATCGTAATACCCTTGTAGGGTAAAATGATCGTAATACCCTTATAGGGTAAAATGATCGTAATACCTTGTAGGGTAAAATGACTGTAATACCCCTGTAGGGTAAAATAACCGTGATTCCCTTATAGGTAAAATGACTGTAATACCTCTGTTAGGTGAATTGACTGATATACCCCCAAAGGGTAAAATGTCTATTTTTCCCATTGAGGGTAAATGATTGATTTATCTGCGATGTAAATGATTGATTTGTCTATGACATAAACGACTGATCTGTCTGTGATTTAAATGACTGATTTGTCTGTGATTTGTATGACTGATTCTGAGCATGGCATTTTGCATACACGACATACCGCATGGGGTTGGGATATCGTTATGGAGGAAATAAAGATCGTGGCTCGCCACAATCATCATCTTGGTGGCTTTGCAACATATCTTTATCTTGGTGGCTTTGCCACATACACTGTTATTGGCAACTTTGCTGCGATACTGTTACTGAAAGCTTTGCTGCGATATTATTGTTGGCAGCTTTGCTGTGACGTACTGATGGCTGTGTATCGATCATATCACTAATACTGATGGCTCTGTGTCAATCATATTACCGTTACTAAATGGCTGTGTGCCGATCATATCACTGCTACTGATGGCTCTATGCCGATCATATTACCGTTACTGATGGCTATGTGTCGGTCATATTACTACTACTGATGGCTTTGTGCCAATCATATTACTGTACTCATGGCGTTGTGCCATTCTGTTTATTACTAGCAGCTTTGCTGTGATATTGATTAGTGCCACAACCGGTGTTGATATTGGTGTGTTGGCTGGGTAGGTCAATTTTATCCCTACATGGTGTTTTGGTTGATACGGGTGGTGTGTTGGCTAGATTGGGTTGGGTTGCATGATTGCATTATTGCATTTCTGTTACTGATGTTGTCACTGTATTGGGCTTAGGCCCACATGTATTTTGTTTTTGATTCTGATACTGTCACACTACACTCTTACTGTTTTGGGTTAAAGCCCACAGTGTTTTGTTACTGAAAAGGGCTCAGGCCCAGACTATTACTGCATATATTGCTAACTGAATGATAGGGGATTACACACTGAGTTTTCATAAACTCACCCTTTCTTTTAACTGTACAGGTAATCCCAAGCCTTAGATGATTTGGAGCCGCGAGGGACTTGGAGGTGGCCATGTAACATCCTAGATTAGGGGTTATGCGTTTGTGCATAATTCATGAGTAGTAGGTTTTGGCAGTGTTTGGAAATGAATTAAGGGTTTTTAAAATCCTAGGATGGAAGAGAAAGCTTTGGACAATTATTGGTTTTTAAGTTAAAAACAAGAAGTGATGTGGAAAAGTGGCAAGGGATGCCACCTAAGGTGCAAGGTTATGGCAACAAGTGAAGTACTTTGAGGAAGAGGTTCAATCCCATTGTGTGCATTTTGCTTAATAGCATGTTTACTGTGATATGTGGTGTGCATTTTTAGAACCTTGGAAATGTAAGGAAATGTATGGAAATGCATGGAAATGTATGGAAATGTATGGAAATGTATGGAAATGTAAGGAAATGTATGGAAATGTAAGAAAATGTATGGAAATGTATGGAAATGTATGGAAATGTAAGGAAATGTATGGAAATGCATGGAAATGTATGGAAATGTAAGGAAATGTATGGAAATGTAAGGAAATGCAGGGAAATGTAAGGAAATGTAGGGAAATGTCTTGGAAATGTAAGAAATGATTTAGAAATGTTAAGTTTCAAAAGAGGAAAGTAAATATTTTGGAAACTTGGAAATGATTAGCTAAAGAGGAAAGTAAACATTTTGGAAACTTAAGTTAAAAGAGGAAAGTGAACATTTTGGAAACTTAAGTTAAAAGAGGAAAGTGAACATTTTGGAAACCTAGGAAATGTCAAGTTCTGAGTCATGAAAATTTTTGGAAACTTAAAATGACCCCAAATGTCGAATTTTAAAGTTCAAAGGGAACTTAGGGCAGTGACCCTAAAATAAAAAGTATGTGAAATTTGACCCATAAACGGAGTTGGAAAAGTGGCTCAAGATGCCACTTAAGGCCTCGTGAAATGGCCGCATACAAGGGTGTTGGGCCTGAGTTCAAGTCACATGGGAAGCAAATAAAATAAGCTTTATTTTTTCTTCTAGAAGCCCAAGAGGTGGACGGCACAAGGCTTGCAAAAGAGGAGTTTCACTCTCTTTTAAATTCGGCTAATTAGAAGATAATAAGGATTATACTTTATTTTTATTTTAAATTTAAAGAGATAAAGTTATCACATAAGGAAGAGTAGTGGCCAAGCAAAGGATTCTTGGCCTAATTTTGGCTATAAAAGGATGAGACTAGGGCTATTCATTATTCATTCTCCTCTCTTTCTTTTGCCAAATATTCTTTCTCCTCTCCCTTTGCCGAAATTCTTCTTGAGCATCCATTCTTTTTCCTCTTCTCTTTTAGCATCCTAGCCGATTCCTTCTAAGCCTATTATTCCTCTCTTCTTTCATAATTGAAACCAAATACATAAGGGGATCATAGCCGATTGTTCATCAAGTCTTTAAGCAGAATCTCAAGTGGTGTCGGGAGGATCATCGATTTCAATATAAAGGGTAAGGATCTATAGTTATAATTGTATTCCTTTCTTTTAAGCGAAAGTTAGTCTAATCCTCCTATATCTTATTGATCAAAATATGGAAGGTGAATTTAGGGATTTCGGATCTAAGGTATTTTGGCATCTCCATTAATCAAGAAGAGAGTTTTGGATTTAAAAGATTTAAGGTAAGATATATGTATATTTGGCCAAAGGCCATGTTTATGTTTTAATGTTAGATTAAATCTAACATATGGTTATAGGAATTTCGACATCCTTAAAGAAAGCAAGAGATCAATTTCGGGATTTGAATAATAGGGAAATCGGCAACAAGGTAAGCCTTAGTGTACTAATCCTACTAGGATTTGGATTTATGGCCGAATGGCTTTTTATTAAAGTAATAAGTGATAAAACAAATGTAGGGATTAAGGATCTAAGCATTAGATCAAGCTTTTCGGAATCTCAAGGAATCGCTAAGTGAATCAGGTGTGTACCCTACACTAAATATTAATAGATTTATGGCTTAAACTTGGTATATGTGTTAATATGAAAGTGTAAGAATATGGCTAAGGTACCGTGTGTACCCCACACTAAATCTTGATAGATTTACGGCTTTAATTTTATTATATGTGCTAATATAAAAGTGTAAGAATATGGCTAAGGTATCGTGTGTACCCCACTAAATCTTGATAGATTTACGGCTTTAATTTTATTATATGTGCTAATATAAAAGTGTAAGAATATGGCTAAGGTATCGTGTGTACCCTACACTAAATCTTGATAGATTCTGGCTTTAATTCAATATATGTGTTAATATGAAAGTGTAAGAATATGGCTAAGGTAATCGTGTGTACTCCACACTAATTTTAATAGTTTTATGGCTTAATTATGATATATATGTTAATATGAAAGTGTAAGAATGTGGCTAAAGTACCATGTTATGGTACAAAGTACTCAGGTACGTTTTCCTACTTCTACTAGGATTATGAAATATGTTATACTTAACATGTGAAAAGTGATATGAAAGTGAATTTAAATATGATATGCATGATATGAATAATATGGGGCATTCGGGTTATTTGTGAAAGAGGAAGTGAAGGTGATGACTTTGGTCTCACAAAGTGAAACGTGATGACTTCGGTCTCACTAAGAATATGTGATGACTTGGTCTCACTAAGAATATGTGATGACTTGGTCTCACTAAGAATATGTGGTGACTTCGGTCTCACTAAGAATATGTGGTGACTTCGGTCTCACTAAGAATATGTGATTACTTTGGTCTCACTAAGAATATGTGATGACTTCGGTCTCACTAAGTGAAACGTGTTGACTTCGGTCTCACTAAGAATATGTGACGACTTCGGTCTCACTAAGAATATGTGACGACTTCGGTCTCACTAAGAATATGTGACGACTTCGGTCTCACTAAGAATATGTGATGACTTCGGTCTCACTAAGTGAATGTGGTAACTCGGTTACATTATCTAAATGTGGTGTCTCATGACACAAATATCGTGGCTATGCCACAATATCTTAAGTGGGCGATGAGCACGTCGATTGCAATGAACGCCTTCGATGGTGTGTAGCGGATGGAGGTCGACTTAGTAGTCCCCACGATGTGCGAGTTGGTACGGTGGAGTGTAGCGGATGGCATATAGGTTTGGGTTCGGGTTTGCATCATTATCTTGAATTTTATATGAATATGATATGTATGGTGTGCCTATTTCTATTATGTTTTGGTGTTGGTTACACATTGAGTCTATCGACTCACCCTGCTAGGGAACATGTTTGGTGATGAGCAAGAATGGACCGAGACGGCAGAACTTGTGGTGGCCATGTTCAGTTTGAAGTTTAATTTAATTTGAATCTTTATTTTATTTTAAGTACTGTACAATTTCATTTTGGGTTTCGTTTTATGTAATAAGGCCATCGTGACGATTTTTATTTCTGCTTTAATTACTATGTTATGAATTTAGGGCTTTATAAAGAATAAGCCCATTTAATTTAAAATAAGTTTAAACATTTTGTCACCTGAAACAAATGGGTTTTTGGTATAAAATAAATTTGTTTTCAACTCGAGCCCAACCCACAACAAACTATCTTCAAAACACACATTTTCAAAGTATTGAATGAATTTGAACAGGTTACTTGAGGAACATACCAGATCCGGTCCATTCTCGTGGGTAGGGTGTGGGTGTTTCAATTTGGCATCGAGCCTGTTTTAAACTCTCGACCTTGGGTTTAAGGCCCAAAATGTTTTCCAAAGTAAGCCCAAAAGGAATTTTCTAAAAAATTTTCAGGTTTTTCTGGCATGGCCCACTAAGTCTCCGACCCGAAGTCCACCAGGTAAGTACTCCGATCTTTTGTGTGATTTATATTATGATTTGTAGAAGGGTAGAAATGGAACGAGAATAGAGATTAAGTATTGGAACCCTAGGGCTAGTGTACCCCAACAAATACATAAGACTTAAATATCTAATTAAACAAACACGTGGTTGAGTCGCCGAGTTAGGGTGTGGCAACCATGGTACACATGTCTAGGATTGGTTTCAGGTGGGAGCTTGGTATTTAAGCGGTCCGAGTGACTCACCCCTCTCCACTGACTCCTACTTGGTGCGTAGCTACGGTTCACTCTAACCAAGAGGACTTATACACGGGCTAAACCCCTAACTAAAACCCGAAAGGGACTAGCCGTATTTTTATGGAAACCCTAGTTTTAAAATTTCTAAATTACCCTCTTGATTTGAAAAAGATTATTTTTATAAATTTTCCTGAAATATTTTTGATTTACAAATTTACTAAAATACCCCTAGTGGTAAAATTACAAAATGCCCTTGGTTTATGAAATTTCCAAATACCCACAGTTCTTATCAAAATTTCACTACTTTACTTAAAGGAACCCTAAATTTACAAAATAACAACATACATTGATTATGGAAAGAAATTTACGAAAATATCCTTGATTTGCAAAATGACCAAAATACCTCGTAAGGAAAATCAACAAGTACCTCAAATTAAAATCTTCAAAAATGCCCTTAGTTTTAAATTTACCTTATTACCCTTGATTTCAATAAAATTTCCTCACTTTGTAAAAGTATTTAAAAACCCTATTTTGCGAAAGTCCAAAATACCCCGATTTGAAAATTTACGGAATTACCCCCGATTGACAAAATTACCAAAATGACCCTGATTTTCAAAATTTTTGCAACATCACCGATTTGGAAAATAAATTCTCAAAAGAACCTCAAGTTTTGCAAATTTTGAATTACCCTTGATTTATTGAGATTTACAAATTTACCTAGTTAATTATCGAAATACCTCGTAATTTCAAAATTTTGAAAAGCCGAGATTTCAAAATTACCAAAATACCCTTATTGACAACATCACCAAGGAACCTTATTTTGACAAATTATGAAAATACCTCGTAGGCAAATTACGAAAATACCACCGGTAGTGGAAAAACAACAACAATGAAAACTACAACATTTCTCTAAATGAACGAAAGTTCATAATTGATTGATGAATGTATGAATGTAAAGGCGTGTGCATGTATGAATACGAAAGAACCACTTCTAAAAATTCTTTCCATAAAACTTCTTCGCAGTTAATCGGTGAAACAAAATTTTTTAATACATAAAACTTCTTAATCAGATTAAATGGTGACGTTAGAAATAAGTTCTAAGGGACGTGAACTTAGAGATTGTGCCTGGAAAGTATGATGGTTCTATTAAGATCGAGTCTGCAGCAGTAAGCATAGTGCGTGAGAAGGATTGTATGATCATAGTAAGTAATTTCGAGGACGAAATTATTTTTAGGAGGGTAGAACCTGTAACATCCTAGATTAGGGGTTATGCGTTTGTGCATAATTCATGAGTAGTAGGTTTTGGCAGTGTTTGGAAATGAATTAAGGGTTTTTAAAATCCTAGGATGGAAGAGAAAGCTTTGGACAATTATTGGTTTTTAAGTTAAAAACAAGAAGTGATGTGGAAAAGTGGCAAGGAACGCCACCTAAGGTGCAAGGGTTATGGCAACAAGTGAAGTACTTTGAGGGAAGAGGTTCGAATCCCATTGTGTGCATTTTTGCTTAATAGCATGTTTACTGTGATATGTGGTGTGCATTTTTAGAACCTTGGAAATGTAAGGAAATGTATGGAAATGCATGGAAATGTATGGAAATGTATGAAAATGTATGGAAATGTAAGGAAATGTATGGAAATGTAAGAAAATGTATGGAAATGTATGGAAATGTATGGAAATGTAAGGAAATGTATGGAAATGCATGGAAATGTATGGAAATGTAAGGAAATGTATGGAAATGTAAGGAAATGCAGGGAAATGTAAGGAAATGTAGGGAAATGTCTTGGAAATGTAAGAAATGATTTAGAAATGTTAAGTTTCAAAAAGAGGAAAGTAAATATTTTGGAAACTTGGAAATGATTAGCTAAAAGAGGAAAGTAAACATTTTGGAAACTTAAGTTAAAAGAGGAAAGTGAACATTTTGGAAACTTAAGTTAAAAGAGGAAAGTGAACATTTTGGAAACCTAGGAAATGTCAAGTTACTGAGTCAGCATGAAATTTTTGGAAACTTAAAATGACCTCAAATGTCGAATTTTAAAGTTCAAAGGGAACTTAGGGCAGTGACCCTAAAATAAAAAGTATGTGAAATTTGACCCACAAACGGAGTTGGAAAAGTGGCTCAAGATGCCACTTAAGGCCTCGTGAAATGGCCCGCATACAAGGGTGTTGGGCCCGAGTTCAAGTCACATGGGAAGCAAATAAAATAAGTTTTATTTTTCTTCTAGAAGCCCAAGAGGTGGACGGCACAAGGCTTGCAAAGAGGAGTTTCACTCTCTTTTAAATTGACTAATTAGAAGATAATAAGGATTATACTTTATTTTTATTTTAAAATTAAAGAGATAAAGTTATCACATAAGGAAGAGTAGTGGCCAAGCAAAGGATTCTTGGCCTAATTTTGACTATAAAAGGATGAGACTAGGGCTATTCATTATTCATTCTCCTCTCTTTTCTTTTGCCAAATATTCTTTCTCCTCTCCCTTTCGAAATTCTTCTTGAGCATCCATTCTTTTCCTCTTCTCTTTTAGCATCCTAGCCGATTCCTTCTAAGCCTATTATTCCTCTCTTCTTTCATAATTGAAACCAAATACATAAGGGATCATAGCCGATTGTTCATCAAGTCTCTAAGTAGAATCTCAAGTGGTGTCGGGAGGATCATCGATTTCAATATAAAGGGTAAGGATCTATAGTTATAATTGTATTCCTTTCTTTTAAGCCAAAAGTTAGTCTAATCCCTCCTATATCTTATTGATCAAAATATGGAAGGTGAATTTAGGGATTTCAGATCTAAGGTATTTTGGCATCTCCATTAATCAAGAAGAGAGTTTCGGGATTTAAAAGATTTAAGGTAAGATATATGTATATTTGGCCAAAGGCCATGTTTATGTTTTAATGTTAGATTAAATCTAACATATGGTTATAGGAATTTCGACATCCTTAAAGAAAGCAAGAGATCAATTTCGGGATTTGAATAATAGGGAAATCGGCAACAAGGTAAGCCTTAGTGTACTAATCCTACTAGGATTTGGATTTATGGCCGAATGGCTTTTTATTAAAGTAATAAGTGATAAAACAAATGTAGGGATTAAGGATCTAAGCATTAGATCAAGCTTTTCGGAATCTCAAGGAATCGCTAAGTGAATCAGGTGTGTACCCTACACTAAATATTAATAGATTTATGGCTTAAACTTGGTATATGTGTTAATATGAAAGTGTAAGAATATGGCTAAGGTACCGTGTGTACCCCACACTAAATCTTGATAGATTTACGGCTTTAATTTTATTATATGTGCTAATATAAAAGTGTAAGAATATGGCTAAGGTATCGTGTGTACCCCACTAAATCTTGATAGATTTACGGCTTTAATTTTATTATATGTGCTAATATAAAAGTGTAAGAATATGGCTAAGGTATCGTGTGTACCCTACACTAAATCTTGATAGATTTACGGCTTTAATTCAATATATGTGTTAATATGAAAGTGTAAGAATATGGCTAAGGTACTGTGTGTACTCCACACTAATTTTAATAGTTTTATGGCTTAATTATGATATATATGTTAATATGAAAGTGTAAGAATTGGCTAAAGTACCATGTTATGGTACAAAGTACTCAGGTACGTTTTCCTACTTCTACTAGGATTATGAAATATGTTATACTTAACATGTGAAAAGTGATATGAAAGTGAATTTAAATATGATATGCATGATATGAATAATATGGGGCATTCGGGTTATTTGTGAAAGAGGAAGTGAAGGTGATGACTTCGGTCTCACAAAGTGAAACGTGATGACTTCGGTCTCACTAAGAATATGTGATGACTTCGGTCTCACTAAGAATATGTGATGACTTCGGTCTCACTAAGAATATGTGGTGACTTGGTCTCACTAAGAATATGTGGTGACTTGGTCTCACTAAGAATATGAGATTACTTGGTCTCACTAAGAATATGTGATGACTTCGGTCTCACTAAGTGAAACGTGTTGACTTGGTCTCACTAAGAATATGTGACGACTTGGTCTCACTAAGAATATGTGATTATAAGTAAATGGATTCAAGTTAAGAAAGAGTAATTGAATTTTTTGGGAACTGGTGATGTTTTTTGAAATAGTTTAAACGGAAATGATTGTTTATAAAAGAAAGAGACCAGAGGTGAAATGAGTACCTTTTTATTGTTTATAAAGAAAGAAAGAAGAAGAAAGAAGAAAAAGAAAGAAGATGAAGAAGAAAGAAAGAAGAAAGAAAATGAAGAATAATTAATATTAAGAAAATTTGAATGAATAAAGAAAATTTGAATATAGAAATTTGAATATAAAGAAATTTGAACGAAATACAATTTGAATAAACAAATTTAATAGATGCCCAAAAAAAATTAAAGAAAGGCCTAGCAAGCCAGTGGCTACAAAAAAATTTTTTTTTACCAGGAGTAAGTTTTTAATATAAAGTTTTTTTTTTAAATAAAATAAGCAAGTGCATTCAAAGGTTTTCTTTTTTCAATTCCCTTAATTCTTTTCCTTTCCTCTACTTTTATAACAAAGGCTTCGGTCTCACTAAGAATATGTCTTTTACAAAACCTTAAAGAGATTGGTCTCTAAGAATATGTGCAAGCTTTTATTAAAGTGATTCTAAAAAATTGTTAAGAAGAAGATACGTTGTTAGTTTTAATAAAAAAGGTAGATATTAAGACAAGTATAATATTTAATGTAAAAAGAGGCATTTTATTTTAAAAAAGAGAAAATTTCTTATTTTAAAAAAGAGGCCAATTTCTTATATAAAAATAGACATTTATTTTATTAAAAATGAACTGAACCCTGTAATTAAAAAAATTAAAAGGGTGTTTAAGAAGCTGTAAAAGTGAATGAATGAAGTTAAGTTGAATTCAATGAAAGTTGAATCGAATGAATGCAATGAAGATAAGAGCATTAGCCCACGGGGTCCCAGGGGGGTTGGTGTTTTATTTATGTTTTTTTGTGTTCCGATTAAGCGATGTTATTATTATTATTTTTTTTAATTTTTTGGTTTTTTAAGATGACTTGGTCTCACTAAGAATATGTGACGACTTGGTCTCACTAAGAATATGTGATGACTTGGTCTCACTAAGTGAATGTGGTAACCGGTTACATTATCTAAATGTGGTGTCTCATGACACAAATATCGTGTGGCTATGCCACAATATCTTAAGTGGGCGATGAGCACGCCGACCGCAATGACGCCTCGATGGTGTGTAGCGGATGGAGGGTCGACTTAGTAGTCCCCACTGTGCAGTGCAGTTGGTACGGGTGGAGTGTAGCGGATGGCATATAGGTTTGGGTTCGGGTTTGCATCATTATCTTGAATTTTTATATGAATATGATATGTATGGTGTGCCTATTTCTATTATGTTTTGGTGTTGGTTACACATTGAGTCTATCGACTCACCCTGCCAGGGAACATGTTTCGTGATGAGCAGTAATGGACCGGGACGGCAGAACTTGTGGTGGCCATGTTCAGTTTGAAGTTTAATTTAATTTGAATCTTTATTTTATTTTAAGTACTGTACAATTTTATTTTGGGTTTCGTTTTATGTAATAAGGCCATCGTGACGATTTTTATTTCTGCTTTAATTACTATGTTATGAATTTAGGGCTTTATAAAGAATAAGCCCATTTAATTTAAAATAAGTTTAAACATTTTGTCACCTGAAACAAATGGGTTTTTGGTATAAAATAAATTTGTTTTCAACTCGAGCCCAACCCACAACAAACTATCTTCCAAAACACACAGTTTTCAAAGTATTCGAATGAATTTGAACCGGGTTACTTCGAGGAACATACCAGATCCGGTCCATTCTCGTGGGCCGGGTGTGGGGTGTTTCAATTTGGCATCAGAGCCCTGTTTTAAACTCTCGACCTTGGGTTTAAGGCCCAAAATGTTTTCCAAAGTAAGCCCAAAAGGAATTTTCTAAAAAAATTTTCAGGTTTTTCTGGCATGGCCCACTAAGTCTCCGACCCGAAGTCCACCAGGTAAGTACTCCGATCTTTTGTGTGATTTATATTATGATTTGTAGAAGGGTAGAAATGGAACGTAGAATAGAGATTAAGTATTGGAACCCTAGGGCTAGTGTACCCCAACAAATACATAAGACTTAAATATCTAATTAAACAAACCTGTGGTTGAGTCGCCGAGTTAGGGTGTGGCAACCATGGTACACATGTCTAGGATTGGTTTCAGTGGGAGCTTGGTATTTAAGCAGTCCGAGTGACTCACCCCCTCTCCACTCGACTCCTACTTGGTGCGTAGCTACGGTTCACTCTAACCAAGAGGACTTATACACGGGCTAAACCCCTAACTAAAACCCGAAAGGGACTAGCCGTATTTTTATGGAAACCCTAGTTTTAAAATTTCTAAATTACCCTCTTGATTTGAAAAAGATTATTTTTATAAATTTTCCTGAAATATTTTTGATTTACAAATTTACTAAAATACCCCTAGTGGTAAAATTACAAAATGCCCTTGGTTTATGAAATTTCCAAATACCCACAGTTCTTATCAAAATTTCACTACTTTACTTAAAGGAACCCTAAATTTACAAAATAACAACATACATTGATTATGGAAAGAAATTTACGAAAATATCCTTGATTTGCAAAATGACCAAAATACCCTCAGAAGGGAAAATCAACGAAGTACCCTCAAATTAAAAATCTTCAAAAATGCCCTTAGTTTTAAATTTACCTTATTACCCTTGATTTCAATAAAATTTCCTCACTTTGTAAAAGTATTTAAAACCCTATTTTATGAAAAGTCCAAAATACCCCGATTTGAAAATTTACTAATTACCCCGATTGACAAAATTACCAAAATGACCTCGATTTTCAAAATTTTTGCAACATCACCGATTTGGAAAATAAATTCTCAAAAAGAACCTCAAGTTTTGCAAATTTTGAATTACCCTTGATTTATTGAGATTTACAAATTTACCCTAGTTAATTATCGAAATACCCCTGTAATTTCAAAATTTTTGAAAAGCCCCGAGATTTCAAAAATTACCAAAATACCCTTATTGACAACATCACCAAGGAACCTTATTTTGACAAATTATGAAAATACCCCTGTAGGGCAAATTACGAAAATACCCCTGGGTAGTGGAAAAACAACAACAATGAAAACTACAACATTTCTCTGAATGAACGAAAGTTCATAATTGATTGATGAATGTATGAATGTAAAGACTGTGTGCATGTATGAATACGAAAGAACCACTTCTAAAAATTCTTTCCATAAAACTTCTTCGCGGTTAATCAGTGAAACAAAATTTTTTAATACATAAAACTTCTTAATCAGATTAAATGGTGACGTTAGAAATAAGTTCTAAGGGACGTGAACTTAGAGATTGTGCTGGAAAGTATGATGGTTCTATTAAGATCGAAAGCAAGCGTAAGCATAGTCTTGTGAGAAGGATTGTATGACTGTTAGTAAGTAATTTCGAGGATGAAATTATTTTTTAGGAGGGTAGAACTGTAACATCCTAGATTAGGGGTTATGCGTTTGTGCATAATTCATGAGTAGTAGGTTTTGGCAGTGTTTGGAAATGAATTAAGGGTTTTTAAAATCCTAGGATGGAAGAGAAAGCTTTGGACAATTATTGGTTTTTAAGTTAAAAACAAGAAGTGATGTGGAAAAGTGGCAAGGAACGCCACCTAAGGTGCAAGGGTTATGGCAACAAGTGAAGTACTTTGAGGGAAGAGGTTCGAATCCCATTGTGTGCATTTTTGCTTAATAGCATGTTTACTGTGATATGTGGTGTGCATTTTAGAACCTTGAAATGTAAGGAAATGTATGGAAATGTATGGAAATGTATGGAAATGTATGGAAATGTATGGAAATGTAAGGAAATGTATGGAAATGTAAGAAAATGTATGGAAATGTATGGAAATGTATGGAAATGTATGGAAATGCATGGAAATGTATGGAAATGTAAGGAAATGTATGGAAATGTAAGGAAATGCAGGGAAATGTAAGGAAATGTAGGGAAATGTCTTGGAAATGTAAGAAATGATTTAGAAATGTTAAGTTTCAAAAAGAGGAAAGTAAATATTTTGGAAACTTGGAAATGATTAGCTAAAAGAGGAAAGTAAACATTTTGGAAACTTAAGTTAAAAGAGGAAAGTGAACATTTTGGAAACTTAAGTTAAAAGAGGAAAGTGAACATTTTGGAAACCTAGGAAATGTCAAGTTACAGAGCCGCGCGAAAATTTTTGGAAACTTAAAAATGACCTTGAAATGTCGAATTTTAAAGTTCAAAGGGGAACTTAGGGCCAGGTGACCCTAAAATAAAAAGTATGTGAAATTTGACCCACAAACGGAGTTGGAAAAGTGGCCTGAAGATGCCACTTAAGGCCTCAGGAAATGGCCCGCATACAAGGGTGTTGGGCCTGAGTTCAAGTCACATGGGAAGCAAATAAAATAAGTTTTATTTTTTCTTCTAGAAGCCCAAGAGGTGGATTTGCACAAGGCTTGCAAAAGAGGAGTTTCACTCTCTTTTAAATTCGCTAATTAGAAGATAATAAGGATTATACTTTATTTTTATTTTAAAATTAAAGAGATAAAGTTATCACATAAGGAAGAGTAGTGGCCAAGCAAAGGATTCTTGGCCTAATTTCTACTATAAAAGGATGAGACTAGGGCTATTCATTATTCATTCTCCTCTCTTTCTTTTGCCAAATATTCTTTCTCCTCTCCCTTTGTCAAATTCTTCTTGAGCATCCATTCTTTTCCTCTTCTCTTTTAGCATCCTAGCCGATTCCTTCTAAGCCTATTATTCCTCTCTTCTTCATAATTGAAACCAAATACATAAGGGATCATAGCCGATTGTTCATCAAGTCTCTAAGTCAATCTCAAGTGGTGTCGGGAGGATCCATCGATTTCAATATAAAGGGTAAGGATCTATAGTTATAATTGTATTCCTTTCTTTTAAGCCAAAGTTAGTCTAATCCTCCTATATCTTATTGATCAAAATATGGAAGGTGAATTTTGGATTTCGGATCTAAGGTATTTCGACATCTCCATTAATCAAGAAGAGAGTTTTGGATTTAAAAGATTTAAGGTAAGATATATGTATATTTGGCCAAAGGCCATGTTTATGTTTTAATGTTAGATTAAATCTAACATATGGTTATAGGAATTTCGACATCCTTAAAGAAAGCAAGAGATCAATTTCGGGATTTGAATAATAGGGAAATCGGCAACAAGGTAAGCCTTAGTGTACTAATCCTACTAGGATTTGGATTTATGGCCGAATGGCTTTTTATTAAAGTAATAAGTGATAAAACAAATGTAGGGATTAAGGATCTAAGCATTAGATCAAGCTTTTTGAATCTCAAGGAATCGCTAAGTGAATCAGGTGTGTACCCTACACTAAATATTAATAGATTTATAGCTTAAACTTGGTATATGTGTTAATATGAAAGTGTAAGAATATGGCTAAGGTACTGTAGGTACCCTACACTAAATCTTGATAGATTTACGGCTTTAATTTTATTATATGTGCTAATATAAAAGTGTAAGAATATGGCTAAGGTATCGTAGGTACCCACTAAATCTTGATAGATTTACTACTTTAATTTTATTATATGTGCTAATATAAAAGTGTAAGAATATGGCTAAGGTATCGTAGGTACCCTACACTAAATCTTGATAGATTTACTACTTTAATTCAATATATGTGTTAATATGAAAGTGTAAGAATATGGCTAAGGTACTGTGTGTACTCCACACTAATTTTAATAGTTTTATGGCTTAATTATGATATATATGTTAATATGAAAGTGTAAGAATTGGCTAAAGTACCATGTTATGGTACAAAGTACTCAGGTACGTTTTCCTACTTCTACTAGGATTATGAAATATGTTATACTTAACATGTGAAAAGTGATATGAAAGTGAATTTAAATATGATATGCATGATATGAATAATATGGGGCATTCGGGTTATTTGTGAAAGAGGAAGTGAAGGTGATGACTTCGGTCTCACAAAGTGAAACGTGATGACTTCGGTCTCACTAAGAATATGTGATGACTTCGGTCTCACTAAGAATATGTGATGACTTCAGTCTCACTAAGAATATGTGATGACTTCGGTCTCACTAAGAATATGTGATGACTTCGGTCTCACTAAGAATATGTGGTGACTTGGTCTCACTAAGAATATGTGGTGACTTTGGTCTCACTAAGAATATGAGATTACTTGGTCTCACTAAGAATATGTGATGACTTGGTCTCACTAAGTGAAACGTGTTGACTTGGTCTCACTAAGAATATGTGACGACTTGGTCTCACTAAGAATATGTGACGACTTGGTCTCACTAAGAATATGTGACGACTTGGTCTCACTAAGAATATGTGATGACTTGGTCTCACTAAGTGAATGTGGTAACTCGGTTACATTATCTAAATGTGGTGTCTCATGACACAAATATCGTGTGGCTATGCCACAATATCTTAAGTGGGCAATGAGCACGCCGACCGCAATGATGACGCCTTCGATGGTGTGTAGCGGATGGAGGGTCGACTTAGTAGTCCCTACTTGTGCGAGTTGGTACGGTGGAGTGTAGCGGATGGCATATAGGTTTGGGTTCGGGTTTGCATCATTATCTTGAATTTTTATATGAATATGATATGTATGGTGTGCCTATTTCTATTATGTTTTGGTGTTGGTTACACATTGAGTCTATCGACTCACCCGCTAGGGAACATGTTTCGTGATGAGCAAGAATGGGACGGGACGGCAGAACTTGTGGTGGCCATGTTCAGTTTGAAGTTTAATTTAATTTGAATCTTTATTTTATTTTAAGTACTGTATAATTTTATTTTGGGTTTCGTTTTATGTAATAAGGCCATCGTGACGATTTTTATTTCTGCTTTAATTACTATGTTATGAATTTAGGACTTTATAAAGAATAAGCCCATTTAATTTAAAATAAGTTTAAACATTTTGTCACCAAACAAATGGGTTTTTGGTATAAAATAAATTTGTTTTCAACTCGAGCCCAACCCACAACAAACTATCTTCCAAACACACATTTTCAAAGTATTCGAATGAATTTGAACCGGGTTACTTCGAGGAACATACCAGATCCGGTCCATTCTCGTGGGCCGGGTGTGGGGTGTTTCAATTTGGTATCAGAGCCCAGTTTTAAACTCTCGGCCTTGGGTTTAAGGCCCAAAACGTTTTCCAAAGTAAGCCCAAAAGGAATTCTCTAAAAAATTTTTAGGTTTTTCCGCATGGCCCACTAAGTCTCCAACCAAGTCCACCTGTAAGTATCTCGATCTTTTGTGTGATTTATATTATGATTTGTAGAAGGGTAGAAATGGAACGAGAATAGAGATTAAGTATTGGAACCCTAGGGCTAGTGTACCCAACAAATACATAAGACTTAAATATCTAATTAAACAAACCTGTGGTTGAGTCGCCGAAGTTAGGTGTGGCAACCATGGTACACATGTCTAGGATTGGTTTCAGTGGGAGCTTGGTATTTAAGCAATCCGAGTGACTCACCCCTCTCCACTCGACTCCTACTTGGTGCGTAGCTACGGCTCACTCTAACCAAGAGGACTTATACACTGCTAAACCCTTAACTAAAACCCGAAAGGGACTAGCCAGATTTTTATGGAAACCCTAGTTTTAAAATTTCTAAATTACCCTCTTAATTTGAAAAAGATTATTTTTATAATTTTCCTAAAATATTTTTGATTTACAAATTTACTAAAATACCCCTAGTGGTAAAATTACAAAATGCCCTTCGTTTATGAAATTTCCAAATACCCACGCTCTTATCAAAATTTCACTACTTTACTTAAAGGAACCCTAAATTTAAAAAATAACAACATACATTGATTATGGAAAGAAATTTACGAAAATATCCTTGATTTGCAAAATGACCAAAATACCCTCAGAAGGGAAAATCAACGAAGTACCCTCAAATTAAAAATCTTCAAAAATGCCCTTAGTTTTAAATTTACCTTATTACCCTTGATTTCAATAAAATTTCCTCACTTTGTAAAAGTATTTAAAAACCCTATTTTGCGAAAGTCCAAAATACCCCAATTTGAAAATTTACGGAATTACCCCCGATTGACAAAATTACCAAAATGACCCTGATTTTCAAAATTTTTGCAACATCACCGATTTGGAAAATAAATTCTCAAAAAGAACCTCAAGTTTTGCAAATTTTGAATTACCCTTGATTTATTGAGATTTACAAATTTACCCTAGTTAATTACCGAAATACCCCTGTAATTTTAAAATTTTTGAAAAGCCCCGAGATTTCAAAAATTACCAAAATACCCTTATTGACAACATCACCAAGGAACTTTATTTTGACAAATTATGAAAATACCCCTGTAGGGCAAATTACGAAAATACCCCTGGGTAGTGGAAAAACAACAACAATGAAAACTACAACATTTCTCTGAATGAACGAAAGTTCATAATTGATTGATGAATGTATGAATGTAAAGACTGTGTACATGTATGAATACGAAAGAACCACTTCTAAAAATTCTTTCCATAAAACTTCTTCGCGGTTAATCAGTGAAACAAAATTTTTTAATACATAAAACTTCTTAATCAGATTAAATGGTGACGTTAGAAATAAGTTCTAAGGGACGTGAACTTAGAGATTGTGCCTGGAAAGTATGATGGTTCTATTAAGATCGAAGCGCAGAAGTAAGCATAGTGCGGTGAGAAGGATTGTATGATCATAGTAAGTAATTTCGAGGACGAAATTATTTTTAGGAGGGTAGAACTGTAACATCCTAGATTAGGGGTTATCGCTTGTGCATAATTCATGAGTAGTAGGTTTTGGCGGTGTTTGGAAATGAATTAAGGGTTTTAAAATCCTAGGATGGAAGAGAAAGCTTTGGACAATTATTGGTTTTTAAGTTAAAAACAAGAAGTGATGTGGAAAAGTGGCAAGGGACGCCACCTAAGGTGCAAGGGTTATGGCAACAAGTGAAGTACTTTGAGGGAAGAGGTTCGAATCCCATTGTGTGCATTTTTGCTTAATAGCATGTTTACTGTGATATGTGGTGTGCATTTTTAGAACCTTGGAAATGTAAGGAAATGTATGGAAATGCATGGAAATGTATGGAAATGTATGGAAATGCATGGAAATGTAAGGAAATGTATGGAAATGTAAGAAAATGTATGGAAATGTATGGAAATGTATGGAAATGTAAGGAAATGTATGGAAATGCATGGAAATGTATGGAAATGTAAGGAAATGTATGGAAATGTAAGGAAATGCAGGGAAATGTAAGGAAATGTAGGGAAATGTCTTGGAAATGTAAGAAATGATTTAGAAATGTTAAGTTTCAAAAAGAGGAAAGTAAATATTTTGGAAACTTGGAAATGATTAGCTAAAAGAGGAAAGTAAACATTTTGGAAACTTAAGTTAAAAGAGGAAAGTGAACATTTTGGAAACTTAAGTTAAAAGAGGAAAGTGAACATTTTGGAAACCTAGGAAATGTCAAGTTACAGAGCCGCGCGAAAATTTTTGGAAACTTAAAAATGACCCCGAAATGTCGAATTTTAAAGTTCAAAGGGGAACTTAGGGCCAGGTGACCCTAAAATAAAAAGTATGTGAAATTTGACCCACAAACGGAGTTGGAAAAGTGGCCTGAAGATGCCACTTAAGGCCTCAGGAAATGGCCCGCATACAAGGGTGTTGGGCCTGAGTTCAAGTCACATGGGAAGCAAATAAAATAAGTTTTATTTTTTCTTCTAGAAGCCCAAGAGGTGGACGGCACAAGGCTTGCAAAAGAGGAGTTTCACTCTCTTTTAAATTCGGCTAATTAGAAGATAATAAGGATTATACTTTATTTTTATTTTAAAATTAAAGAGATAAAGTTATCACATAAGGAAGAGTAGTGGCCAAGCAAAGGATTCTTGGCCTAATTTTGGCTATAAAAGGATGAGACTAGGGCTATTCATTATTCATTCTTCCTCTCTTTTCTTTTGCCAAATATTCTTTCTCCTCTCCCTTTGCCGAAATTCTTCTTGAGCATCCATTCTTTTTCCTCTTCTCTTTTAGCATCCTAGCCGATTCCTTCTAAGCCTATTATTCCTCTCTTCTTTCATAATTGAAACCAAATACATAAGGGGATCATAGCCGATTGTTCATCAAGTCTCTAAGCCGAATCTTTGAAGTGGTGTCAGGAGGGATCTGTCGATTTCAATATAAAGGGTAAGGATCTATAGTTATAATTGTATTCCTTTCTTTTAAGCCGAAAGTTAGTCTAATCCCTCCTATATCTTATTGATCAAAATATGGAAGGTGAATTTTGGGATTTCAGATCTAAGGTATTTCGGCATCTCCATTAATCAAGAAGAGAGTTTCGGGATTTAAAAGATTTAAGGTAAGATATATGTATATTTGGCCAAAGGCCATGTTTATGTTTTAATGTTAGATTAAATCTAACATATGGTTATAGGAATTTCGACATCCTTAAAGAAAGCAAGAGATCAATTTTGGGATTTGAATAATAGGGAAATCGGCAACAAGGTAAGCCTTAGTGTACTAATCCTACTAGGATTTGGATTTATGGCCGAATGGCTTTTTATTAAAGTAATAAGTGATAAAATAAATGTAGGGATTAAGGATCTAACATTAGATCAAGCTTTTCGGAATCTCAAAGAATCGCTAAGTGAATCAGGTGTGTACCCTACACTAAATATTAATAGATTTATGGCTTAAACTTGATATATGTGTTAATATGAAAGTGTAAGAATATGGCTAAGGTACCGTGTGTACCCCACACTAAATCTTGATTGATTTACGGCTTTAATTTTATTATATGTGCTAATATAAAAGTGTAAGAATATGGCTAAGGTATCGTGTGTACCCCACTAAATCTTGATAGATTTACGGCTTTAATTTTATTATATGTGCTAATATAAAAGTGTAAGAATATGGCTAAGGTATCGTGTGTACCCTACACTAAATCTTGATAGATTTACGGTTTTAATTCAATATATGTGTTAATATGAAAGTGTAAGAATATGGCTAAGGTACTGTGTGTACTCCACACTAATTTTAATAGTTTTATGGCTTAATTATGATATATATGTTAATATGAAAGTGTAAGAATGTGGCTAAAGTACCATGTTATGGTACAAAGTACTCAGGTACGTTTTCCTACTTCTACTAGGATTATGAAATATGTTATACTTAACATGTGAAAAGTGATATGAAAGTGAATTTAAATATGATATGCATGATATGAATAATATGGGGCATTCGGGTTATTTGTGAAAGAGGAAGTGAAGGTGATGACTTCGGTCTCACAAAGTGAAACGTGATGACTTCGGTCTCACTAAGAATATGTGATGACTTCGGTCTCACTAAGAATATGTGATGACTTCGGTCTCACTAAGAATATGTGATGACTTCGGTCTCACTAAGAATATGTGGTGACTTCGGTCTCACTAAGAATATGTGGTGACTTCGGTCTCACTAAGAATATGTGATTACTTCGGTCTCACTAAGAATATGTGATGACTTCGGTCTCACTAAGTGAAACGTGTTGACTTCGGTCTCACTAAGAATATGTGACGACTTCGGTCTCACTAAGAATATGTGACGACTTCGGTCTCACTAAGAATATGTGATGACTTCGGTCTCACTAAGTGAATGTGGTAACTTCGGTTACATTATCTAAATGTGGTGTCTCATGACACAAATATCAGGTGGCTATGCCACAATATCTTAAGTGTAGCGGATGGAGGGTTGACATAGTAGTCCCCACGGTGTGCAGGTTGGTACGGGTGGAGTGTAGCAGATGGCATATAGGTTTGGGTTCGGGTTTGCATCATTATCTTGAATTTTTATATTAATATGATATGTATGGTGTGCCTATTTCTATTATGTTTTGGTGTTGGTTACACATTGAGTCTATCGACTCACCCTGCTAGGGAACATGTTTGTGTGATGAGCAAGAATGGACCGGACGACGAGAACTTGTGGTGGCCATGTTCAGTTTGAAGTTTAATTTAATTTGAATCTTTATTTTATTTTAAGTATCTGTATAATTTTATTTTGGGTTTCGTTTTATGTAATAAGGCCATCGTGACGATTTTTATTTCATTTTAATTACTATGTTATGAATTTAGGCTTTATAAAGAATAAGCCCATTTAATTTAAAATAAGTTTAAACATTTTGTCACCTGAAACAAATGAGTTTTTGGTATAAAATAAATTTGTTTTCAACTCGAGCCCAACCCACAACAAACTATCTTCCAAAACACACAGTTTTCAAAGTATTCGAATGAATTTGAATCGGGTTACTTCGAGGAACATACCAGATCCGGTCCATTCTCGTGGGCCGGGTGTGGGGTGTTTCAGGCCACATATTCGTTGATGGTTGTTTTAGACTTATATATTTCTTTTATATTGGGCTATTGATTTTGATAGTAATGTAACATCCTGAATTTTTGGGCCTAAGCGTTTAGTGTGTGTATATGTTTAAAGTGTTAATTTAACTGTTAAGGGTCTAAATTGGGCTCAGGCTTAGGCAGAGGCCTTGATTAAAATTTTCTGTTTGGGCATTATAGGACTTAAAACGTAGTACCCGTGTTTAAAATATCAAAATGGGCTTGTGGCCCAGTGGCTAGTAGCGCCACTTAGGGAACAAGAAGGTGACGCCACACCAGGGAGTTAGGGGCCCAAATTTAAGTTTCAAGGAGCCCAAATCCTTGGAATCAAGTTAGCTAATTTTTGGCATTAGGGTTAGGTGGAGTGGACGGGTACAAGGCTCAAAAATAGGAGGATTTATGTGAATGGAATAATGTAGATAATATAGTTGATAATATGGTAGATAAAAGGAGAAAAAAATTAGGAGCTATCTGCTGAGAGCAGAGTTGGCCGAAATTCCATCACCTAGAGGAGTAAAGAAATCGGTTTCTAATAGCCATAGGGGGTGCCAAATTCTCTATAAATCGGGGGAATAGCTCATCAATTCTGGCATTTGAACCCTACTTTTTCCTTATTCTTTGTGCCGAAATTCTCAGTCTCTCCCTCCACAATTTCTGTCAACTTTCTTTCAAAAAGCCAAAAATCACCACCTCCTTCACCTTTTCTTCTTTCTTTGAAATTTCCTGTTTGCCGAATCCTCTGATCTCCATTGTTATTCTTCTTCCATTCACTAAAAGCCGAAACTACACTCTTGTTTGTTCTTGTAGCTGAAATCTTCCTCTTGTTCATCTTTTTTGGGATTTTCTTAAAAGTCGAAATTCTTAGATCTCTAATCTTGTAAGCTTCGATCTTCTACTATGATTGCCGAATCTTCCTACAAGGGGTAGCCGAAACCATAAATGTCGATTCGTGAGATTTCAATCTTTTTTTGACCTTTAAAGATCTTAGCCGAATGGCTATATAGTTAACTAATCGGGTGTTTTCTCTCATTTGCGGCAATCTGGGATTTGAAAGGGGTCTAATCGCTTAGATTTCTAAGCCAGAGTTCAGTAACACTCGAATCGAATTACTTTCGAGATTTTAAGGTAAGGAGATCTGTTAATTTAAATGTATAAATCGGGTAAAGCACTAACCTTGGCCGACTATAGGAGAGGCCTTATCCTTGCATTCTTGCAGCTTTTGAGCAAGGTTGTAGACAAAAGGGCAGTAGATCATATTAGCGAGGGTATCAACATAGAAAGTAGTACTACGCGTTATCAGGTGTGTAACTTTTCACACCATTAGATTGTCTGTTAATATGTGTTAATAAATCTGTTTACATTCTGTTAAATGCCGAAATCCCGGCATAACGTTCGAAACCTGAGGAGGGTAAAAGCGAATCACCAGGTTAGTAATCTCTGTCATTCTTTAGTGAATGTTCCTGTTAAGATGATATATTTTATAAGTATGCTAATTTCTATGATTGCACGGGGTTGGGTTTGATGAAAGGGGAAGTGTTCTGTGTAGTGGCTTTTGCCATGATCTGTTGTAGTTGCTTTTGCCATGATCTGTTGTAGTGGCTATTGCCATGATCTCGACGATGAGCAAGATGATCGCCATCAATTGCGTAGCGGTGTGGGTTGATTGTAGAAATCCCCAATGGTGTGACTGGCGAGGTAAGGGTGGCGCGAGCGGATGGAAACCTAGGATTTGGGTTGGGCTTTGCATATTTTCATATATAATATGTTCGTTATTCGCTCGTGGGGCTAAGGCCCAAATCTAAAGGTGCATGATTTGTTTACATCGAGTTTCGCAACTCAACCTATTATTTAACATTTTTTCAGGTAGCACCTAGTGCTTCGGACCGGGCTGGAAAGGAGCGCAAGGTGGCCATGCAAAAGAACATTATGATTCAGAAAAGAAAAGACTTTAGTTTAATATTTTATATTTTTATTTAATGGGTTTTAAATTTCAATGTAATAAGGTCATGGGCCAGTAGACTTTATCATTTGGGGTTTTATGTTGGGTTTTATTGTTAGTAAACATTTAAATTTTTTTTGTTTAAATTAAGTTAAGGCATGTGACAAATTATTAAATTTTTGGCATAAATGTTTGACCTGATAATTGTTTTTCCAAAGTGCCACAAGTTTCATAAAATCTCCTTAATGACATACCAGATCCAATTGTAGTGTTTGGGCTGGGTCTGGGGTGTTACAAATTGGTATCAAAGCCCGGTTCAAAACTCAATTTTGGGGTTTTTAGGCTCAAAACATTTTCTAGAAATGGGCTTTTGAAACATGCATATTTATGAATGATAACAGGTTTGTTAGCAGCATGGCACCTGCGTCTCTGGCCCAAGTCCGCCAGGTAAGTACTCTAAACCATTGTGTGATATATATATGTGGGTTTGATGGGCTTTATGGGATGTAGGCTAGTTTAATTAGACTTTGATGGACTATAGGCTTAGCTTAAACAACTTCCTAAATTCCATAAGACTTAATTTATCCAAACAAATCTTGTGAACCAGCCGCCGAGTTAGGTGTGGCAACAAGCATACGCATGTCTAGGATTGGATTCAGGGAGAGCTTGGTATTTAAGCAGTCCTAGTGACTCACCTCTTCTTAACTGGAATCTTACCTGGTGTGTAGTGACTGTTCACCCTAACTATGAGGACGTGTTGACAGGCCAAAACTTATAATTAAAACCCGAAAGGGACCAGCCACCCTATTTTGTAAAATCCTAAAGTAAACCCTAGTTTACAAAATTACCGAATTACCCCTAGTTTACAAAATTACCAAATTACCCCTAGTTTGTAAAATTACTGAATTACCCCTAGTTTACAGAATTACCAAATTACCCTTACTTTTTAAAATTACCGAAATACCCCTGAGTTGAAAATTACCAAAATACCCTTATTTTGCAAAACCACTTGAAACCTTATTTTGGAAAATTACGAAAATACCCCTATAGGTTAAAATTACCAAAATACCCCTGGGTAGTAAAATGATGAAAATACCCCTACACGTTGAATGTGGGTCCGTGGATGCTGTTTGTATGATTGAATGTGAACTTTAGAACTAGGAAAGACTGATTTGAGAACTGAATCGATGGATAGAATCCGAGATCGAAAGAACCACTATCAACCTGCTTTTTCATAAAATTATTCGTGGATAATCAGTTGAAAGAGTTAATAATTCATAAAATTTTTAATCAGGTAAATCACGAACGATAGCATGAGTACAAGAGGTCGTAGACGTCCACCGCATGGTCGTGGTAGGGGTAGGATGGCCGTGTTAGAGCCAGTAGGGTCTGGTCACGGGTCAGGAAATGAGATGCCAGAACTGTCAGCTGTGGAGGGAGAATTTCAGGACCAAACGGGTGGAGATGATGTAGTGTCTCAGGCGATGCTGCGGGTCCTTGAAAGAGTGGCTGGAGTAGGCACGGGTTTAGGAGCTCGGAAGTCTGTGTCTAAACGATTCCGAGCCAATGGAGCGGAGATGTTTAGGGGAGTTTCTGGCGTAGCCCCTAACATAGCTGAGTATTGGTTGAAGGCAACTAAGCGCATAATGGATGATCTTGACTTCACTGTGGAGGAGAAGTTGAAGGGGGTCGTGTCTCTTCTTTGAGACGAGGCCTACCAGTGGTGGCTCACAGTTAAGGAGGGTACTTTCGTAGATCGTATTGATTGGGACTTCTTTAAAGAGTCGTTTTAAGGAAAGTACATCAGGGCCAGCTATGTGGATGCGCAGAGGAAGGCATTCCTGAACTTGGTACATGGAAGTAAGTCCATGTCTGAATACGAGGCAGAGTTTCTGCGGTTGAGTCGTTACAATCGAGGGATTGTGACGACTAACTATGAGCGTTCGTACGGTCCGAGGATGGACTAAGGGATGAGTTGAGGGTATTAGTAGCACCGCAGCGAGAAAGGGACTTTGCGATTTTGGTTGAGAAAGCTAAGATATTTGAGGAGGTTAAGCGGACTGAGAAGCAGAATAAGGATAAGGATAGGAATAGGAATAAGAGGAATTTTGAGTTTTCGGAATCATCTGGAAATTTTCAGAAAAGGCCTAGGTCTGATGGGCTAGCTCGTGCTCCGACGGGTCAGAATTGGTCATGTCCTTCGTATGGGAAGGTGCATTATGGGGAGTGTAGATGGAGAACCGGTGGATGCTTTAGGTGTGGATCTATGGAACATATGATTAAGGACTGCCCATAGGTGGAGCAAGCACAGCCCGTGGGACGAGGTTCTGATCAGGTTAGGAGAGGTGGTCAGCAACCACCAAGGGGCCGTGGATAAGCCAGGGGTGATATTGGCGATGAACGCGGTCGTGGAGCATCAGGTAGAGGTGCAGGTTATGCTGAGGCGAGGTAGCTAGCTTTGGTTTATGCCGTACATCACCAAGGGGACGAAGACGCTCCAGATGCGAATAATGGTGCGTATCTTACCATAGTATACTAAGTGTTTATTTTGGCTTTAGAATTAGAGTCTTGCAATAAAGCATAGTGGTGAGAATTAGGTAGTATGATTACTAGTTAATTGGAAATTTCGAGGATGAAATTTCTTTAAGGAGGGTAGAACTGTAACATCCTGAAGTTTTGGGCCTAAGCGTTCAGTATGTGTATATGTTTAAAGTGTTAATTTAACTGTTAAGGGTCTAAATTGGGCTCAAGCTTAGGCAGAGGCCTTGATTAAAATTTTCTATTTGGGCATTATAGGACTTAAAAGGTAGTACCCATGTTTAAAATATCAAAATGGGCTTATGGCCCAGTGGTCAGTAGCGCCACTTAGGGATCAAGGAGGTGACGCCACACCAGGGAGTTAGGGGCCCAAATTTAAGTTTCAAGGAGCCCAATTCCTTGGATTCAAGTTAGCTAATTTTTGGCATTAGGGTTAGGTGGAGTGGACGGGTACAAGGCTCAAAAATAGGAGGATTTATGTGAATGGGATAATGTAGATAATATAGTTGATAATATGGTACATAAAAGGAGAAAAAATTAGGAGCTATCTGCTGAGAGCAGAGTTGGCCGAAATTCTATCACCTAGAGGAGTAAAGAAATCGGTTTCTAATAGCCATAGGGGGTGCCGAATTCTCTATAAATAGGAGGAATAGCTCATCAATTCCGACATTTGAACACTACTTTTTCTTAATTCTTTGTGCCAAAATTCTCAGTCTCTCCCTCCACAATTTCTGACAACTTTCTTTCAAAAAGTCAAAAATCACCACCTCTTTCACCCTTTCTTCTTTCTTTGAAATTTCTTGTTAGCCGAATCTTCTGATCTCCGTTGTTATTCTTCTTCCATTCACTAAAAGCCAAAACTACACTCTTGTTTGTTCTTGTAGCTGAAATCTTCCTCTTGTTCATCTTTTTCGGGATTTTCTTAAAAGCTGAAATTCTTAGATCTCTAGTCTTCTACGCTTCGATCTTCTGCTGTGATTGCCGAATCTTTCTGTAATGGGTAGCCGAAACCTTTTGTATAGGTAAGTGTCGATTCGTGATATTTTAATCTTTTTTCGACCTTTAGAGATCTTAGCCGAATGGCTATATGGTTAACTAATCGGGTGTTTTCTCTCATTTGTGGCATTCCGGGATTTGAAGGGGGTCCAATCGCTTAGATTTCTAAGCCAGAGTTTAGTAGCACTCTGGTCGAATTACTTTCGGGATTTTAAGGTAAGGAGATCTGTTAATTTAAATGTATAAATCGGGTAAAGCATTAACCTTGGCCGAATATAGAAGAGGCCTTATCCTTGCGTTCTTCTGGCTTTTGAGCAAGGTTGTAGACAAAGGGCAATAGATCAGATTAGCGAGGGTATCAACATAGAAAGTAGTACTACGCGTTATCAGGTGTGTAACTTTTCACACCATTAGATTGTCTGTTAATATGTATCAATAAATCTGCTTACATTCTGTTAAATGCTGAAATCCCGACATAACGTTCGAAACCCGAGGAGGGTAAAAACAAATCACCAGGTTAGTGATCTCTGTCATTCTTCAGTGAATGTTCCTATTAAGATGATATGTTTTATAAGTATGCTAATTTCTATGATTGCACGGGGTTGGGTTTGATGAAAGGGGAAGTGTTCTCTGTAGTGGCTTTTGCCATGATCTGTTGTAGTGGCTTTTGCCATGATCTATTGTAGTGGCTTTTGCCATGATCTGTTGTAGTGGCTTTTGCCATGATCTGTTGTAGTGGCTTTTGCCATGATCATTGTAGTGGCTATTGCCATGATCCGACGATGAGCAAGATGACCGCCATCAATGGCGGTAGCGGTGTGGGTTGATTGTAGAAATCCCTAATGGTGTGTTGGCGGTAAGGGTGGCGTGTAGTGGATGGAAACCTAGGATTTGGGTTGGGCTTTGCATATTTTCATATATAATATGTTCTGTTATTCTGTTCTGTGGGGCTAAGGCCTAAATCTAAAGGTGCATGAGGGTTGCACACTGAGTCTCGCGACTCAACCTATTATTTAACATTTTTTTCAGGTAGCGCCTAGTGCTTCGGACCGGGCTATAGAGGAGCGCAAGGTGGCCATGCAAAAGAACAATTTGATTCAGAAAAGAAAAGACTTTAGTTTAATATTTTATATTTTTATTTAATGGGTTTTAAATTTCAATGTAATAAGGCCATGGGCCAATAGACTTTATCATTTTGGGTTTTATGTTGGGTTTTATTGTTAGTAAACATTTAAATTTTTTTTGTTTAAATTAAGTTAAGGCATGTGACAAATTATTAAATTTTCGGCATAAATGTTTAGACCTGATAATTGTTTTTCCAAAGTGCCACAAGTTTTATAAAATCTCTTTAACGACATACCAGATCCGGTTGTAGTGTTTGGGCCGGGTTTGGGGTGTTACAAATAAGGTCTTTAGTGGATTAAATTTTCTTTTTGATTGGGTTTTTAATTTGTTATTTTGAACCGCCCACCTGATACAAACAAGTTTTAAAAATAAAAATAAGTAATAACTATTTTGAAGACAAACACCCATCTTCAAACTTCAAGGTTTTTAATTAGAGTAGCTTCCGCGGGTTTTTAAACTAAGAAACAAATAGTAACAAACATGATGATCATTTAAAAATGATTTTCTCTCAACAAGCCTGATTTCAAAAAATACTTCGATGTGACACGTCAGATTCGGCTGCAGCATCTAGGTCGGGTTTAGGGTGTTACATTTAGTGGTATCACAGTCAAGTTACAAAACTCGACTGTGGAATGGGTTTTCAAATTTTGGATTTCAATAAGTTGTTATATTTCTTCTGTAAAGTGTAGCACACCGAGTCTCCAGCGTCGAATCCGTAAGTTTTCTGAATAATTTTGTCTATTTAGAAATTAAAATGCAGTAAGTTAGGAAGTACTGTGGCTACTTTAGAAATTAGACCATACCACTCTAGATAGAGCAAAATGAAACTATAGGGGACTGAAACTGTAGTGAAACTTCAATCTATATTAAAATATTAGTTCTGATAAAACACGAAGAGACAATGGGCACAAGAGATACACGTGAATGTGGTTCAAGAGGCTATAATAATGTTTTGAAATCAGAGTGCATAGCGGGAGCGTGGTGGTGAAGTCTATGTTGTGCGACTATTCTGACTGTTGGAAATTTCGAGGACAAAATTTCTTTAAGGAGGGGTGAATTGTAACGCCCCGAATTTGGGCCTAGAAGGAATGGGCCTTGAGTGTGGGATCAGCTAGGAGACTGCACATAAAAGTTTATGTGTGCAAGAAGATGACACAAGTTGCTTATTTGCTTTAATGGCTAAGTGCATTTGGGTGTGTTTAGGAGTGTCTGAGAAATCCTGGGATCAAACCTAGGCTCTAGCAAAATTTTAGTTTTTTCTCTTAAGTGAACCTTGATTCAGGCCTGGAGGCCTTAAGAATAATTATGGTGAATTTATGACACAAGAGGAGCTTGTGGCCTAGCGGCAAGTGGCGGGTGGTGTAGCTGTGAGGTCTGAGGTTCAAATCTTGGGATGAGCAATGGAGTGTTTATTTTGCTGACTGAGCTGGGAAGGTAGAAGAGTTGGACTAAAACTCTGTAAGATGAAATTTGAATTGGTCTTGGAAGGAATTGCGGAGCAAATCAAGGAGGAGATTGGGGAGAAAATCAAGGATTTTCGAAAGTGGGAGGTTGGTTTGGGGTGTTACATAATTCGTATCCATCGTCAGAACAGGGTTACAGAGTGTTAATGGCACTTTTCATAACATTTTTAGATAAATCATGTAAATCACTATTCATTAACCAAGATTGTTTAGGACGTCCCTTAAATGGACCCTTGAGGCCCAATACGAACAGAAGAATCGAGTCGGGACTTAATTTGAAACTCTAAGAATTTTTCGTGACATTTTAAAAATTTTTCAAGGTACAGGGCTCACACGCCCGTGTGGTCCAATGGACACGCCCGTGTGACCTTTAGACATACCTGTGCTTCAGGCTGTGTCCAATTTGTGTTGCTCTTTGACTTACGCCACATGGCCATGCCACATGCCCGTGTGCTAGACCATGTGGTTAATTAATTTAATTCGAATTAGGTGCAGGTTTCACATGGTCATGACACACGCCCGTGTCCAAGGCCGTGTCACCTACACGGCTGAGACACACGCCCGTGTCTCTACTCGTGTGCTCAATCTGAGCATTCTGTTTGTCAAAAGTGCAGGGTTCACACAGCTAGACAACATGCCCATGTACCAGGCCATGTGTCACACCCATGTGGACAAAATAAGGCCATTTTCTAGCATAATTTCTCACCCAAATTTTCTATCTTCCTGCACCAACACTTACAAGTATAATCCAACCAATTACAAGTATAATTCAAGCCAATTTCTATCCTCCAAATTGATACATTTCATCATATATTTGTGTTTAATGAGTTACCTTTATGTAACTTACATTATTTGCAAAATTAGATTTTCATACTTATCATTTTAGTTAATGTAATGACTCTACCATAACATATATCAAAACATAAGTATATTAGCCATTCCAATGGCTAAGTTTCATTCATCATTTACATATTATCATTTGATTTATTTAACCTATACATGCCATTAACAAAATAAGATTTTCATTTATACCAAAACGATAACTTGATAGTGTGATGATTTGCTCTGACCAATCTCCAACCTTCACGAGCTTTGAGCACTATAAAATAGGGAAAATAAAACCTAATAAGCATATTATGCTTAGTAAGCTCGTATAACAGAAATTAAACTTACCCATTACATTCAATATATTAATCATATATTACATGCTTTTCATCAATTTGACAATTTGCCTACTCAGATACATTCAACCAACATGTTAGCCACAAATATACCAATATGCATAGATGAACTCATCATGCCATATGCGTATTTTATTCGTTGAATCATTGAGTTTTCGATGGATATTTCAAGTAGTACACTCGAGGTGCACAATTCCATTACCCATCATTTCATGTCCAGTAGTACCTTATAGGTACACTGTCGAGCCACATATTACACAGTAGAATTACCAGTCCAAGCTAAATTCTAGCTGTAACATATACTCTAAAGGCTTTGTCGGATTACTAGTCCAGGCTAAATCCTTTATATGACAAAGAATTCCTATAGAGTTCATTATGGATTACCAGTCCAGGCTAAATCCAGTCAATTAGGATTACCGATCCAGGCTAAATCCTAATTGAAATATATACTCGAGAGCTCATTTCAGATTACCCGTCTGGGTTAAATCGATTCTGCAACACATGCAGTTTTATCAGGGAAATCACCTTTATCCATCGGAATTCAATATTCACATGGAATTTAACCATTTTCAATAAATTTCCAACATATACCATTTCTTCCATAGCAATTTCCATACATTTCATATATACAATCTCATATAACATATTCAATGTAAAATAGCATTCAAAACAACACATTTCTATGCTCATTTAAGTTATAGAACTTACCTTGATATTCGTTCGTAACTAAAATCTACTAATCCAAAATCTTTTCCTTTCCTTGATCTAGCTCTTTGTATGGTACTTCCGGATCTATATAAATGAATTTAATCATCAATTCAATCCATTTCATATTCTATTGAACTCAATTTACAATCTAGGCAAAAGTACCATTTTACCCCTATACTTTTGATTAATTCCAATTTTGTCCCTAGGCTCGGAAATTGAAATTCGTGCAATTTAATCCTTATTCAAAGCTTAATCAAAATTTTAGTATAACTTTTACAGCACATGTATTCTAAAAATTTTAGAATTTTTCATGGGTTTTACCATTTTTCAAATTTAGTCCCTAAATCAAGTTTCCATCAAGTTTCCCTTTGTAAAAGTTGTATATCTATCTACAACTTTTCATTTTCTACCATAAAATTTTAAATTTCAGTATGTTCATCCATGGAAAATTTTCTATACATTGGTATCTATTCAAATTAACCCCCCAAATTGAGAAATTAAGCTTTCCCGATCTCAAAAATATAAAAAATACTAAAAACGAGAAATAGAAACTTGCCAATTTATGCTTGGAAAGATTTTTTTCTCTCTCTCCTAGGGTTTCCATGGATTTTTGGTTGAAGAAGATGATATAAAATGATGATATTTCATTTTTATTTAATTATCATCTTTATAATTTTTCCATTTCCAATTTAGTCCTTAACCTTCTCAAATTTTTCCATGGATGATTCACCAAAAATATCTACATATTTTTCATCAATGGTCTAATTACCATTTAAGGACCTCAAGTTTTGAATTCCATAGTTATTTAATCCTTACAGTTGCTAGAATTCAAATTTGACATTTTATGCAATTTAGTCCTTTCTACAATTAAGCAGCTAATTGATAAAATTTTCTTATCAAAATTCTCATGCAATCTTTCTATTAGATTACTAACCATTTCATAATATTAAAATATTTTATCTTTTCGGCTCGAATTTGTCGTTAGGAAACCACTATTCTGACTTCACTGAAATTGGGCTGTTACAGTTTATGGATCAACCATGTGAGATTCATCTAATTGTAGCAGAGAGGATTTTTCATTACATCAAGGGTATTTTAAGTTATGGATTAATGTATGAGCAATCTAAGCCATTTTCTTTGAGTGGCTTTGTATATGCAATTTGGGTTGGTAATGTGGCGCTTTACAATAGGTTTTTATTTTTATAATAGGTTCCGCTACGATTTCGTGGTGTAGTAAAAAAGAAACTAATGTCGCTCTCTCAAGTTGTGAAACAGAATATGTAGTAGCTACAATGGCTACTCAAGAATGTTTGTGGCTAAGGAGACTTATTGAACAAATGGTGACTACTCTCAATCATCCAATTCAGATTTATTATGATAATGAGACTACTATAAAGCTTGTTGGGAATCCGTTGTTTCATGCTCTTTCGAAACAAATTGAAACTGATTATCATTTTGTTCGAGAGAAAGTGTTATCTCAGGATATTGAGTTGCAGAAAGTACGATCTGATGAACAAGTTGCAAACATATTTACTAAGCCACTTGCAAAAGCCAAGTTTGAAGGCTTTTCTGAAGCTCTTGGTGTTATTGATAGCAAGTTTGCACTAAAGGGGCTATTGAAATTTAGTGCAACTTAATACTACTTGAATTGGTCAAGATATTTATTTTTATAGGAGTCAGTTAACAATTTTGGTCCTTTATTTGTGCAAATAAAATTGGAGTACGTTAGCTACTCTAAATCAAATTAGTTAAAATATTTTAGGAGGTATTTTTGTTTAAATAGATGTCTTACTCTTAATCAAGTTACAACACTTCAGATTTCTATTTTCTTCTATTATCTTGATTGAGTAATAATAATTTTCTTCTTATTTCCATTTCTATTGTGTGTATTTGTGTCACATGTCATCATTTTTATTTTTATTGTTCATCTTCTTCCTCCAATTTTTGTAATTGAAATAAGCAAGTGCAAATCCTCAGTTCTGTCCATCTAAAATCATTTCCTAATATTGACACTCTTGACTGCAAAATGCTTTATAAAAAATGATCACATGGCATCAATTGTCGCCTGATGTTCAACCCACCCCCTTGATTTAATTAAAGTTCGAATGCAACTCCAAGGTGAAGCCCGAGGCCTTAACTCGGTTGTTCAAAATCTCTGCCCTTCTTTAGCTTTTTAGACTAATAACACCACCTCCTCTGCTGTCCACCTCAAACTAACCACAGTGGCACATATTGGACTTGTGGCTACCGAGATTCAGATATTTAAAACTGAAGGCTTCAGAGCTCTTTTCTTAGGTGTTTCCACTACTGTACTCTGCCAGACCCTTTATTCTACCACGTGGATGGCAATCTACGACATCCTGAAATCGAGAAGGAGACGAATACCATGCGTCTTGCCAGAAAAATCCTCATTGGGTTAATAGCTGGTGTTATTAGTGTTGCCGCCAGGAACCCAGCCAATGTTGCAATGGTTCATTTGCAGGCTGATGATCTCCTCCCTTTATCTCAACCCCATAACTACACCAGCTAATCGATGATGGTGAATCGAGCCATGCTGGTGACGACACCGCAGTTAGCATCCTACAATTAGATCAAGGAAACAATTTTGGCAAAAGGGTAGACGAAAGATGGGCTCGATACACAGTGGTGGTGAGTTTCTTGACTGGATTTGTGGCGACAGTGGTGTTGAATCCTGGTGACATGATCAAGACAAGAGTAACGGCTTTGTATAAAGGCCACCATATACTAGGGCTTTGGATTTTTCTATAAAAATAGTGAAGGCCAAAGGGCCCATGGCTTTGTATAAAAGCTTTATACCTGCCATCTCCAGATAGGGACCGTTCACGGTGGTGATTTTCGTTACGTTGGAACAGGTTCGGAAGTTGCTTACGAATTTCTAAAATATTTTTACGATGAAAAAGATGATGATGACGACAACAAATCTTAGGATTTCAATGTTTTAAGTTATTTCTTTTTCAATTTTATAAATGTCATGGGAATGAAAATAATGAAATTTGGAAATATGGATGATGAATAGTAATCGGGTAAAAATAAAAATATTACCATATTTAATTACCGATTTAAGATCAAAACGATAAATTATTCTAACAATATAAATTAAATAATCAAAATGAAACAACCAAAAGTTGAATGACAAAACTTACCTTTTCCTTTTTAAATAAAATGCAAGAATAATTAATTCATTGTAAATGTCATATAACGAATAGTAATTGCACATTTAAAAATAAATTAATTCATTGTTATAGAATGAATAATTCAATGACATATTTCAAATGAAATCATAAAATTGTCTAATATTTATAAATATATGGAAAACAATAAAAACTAAAAAATAGGTTGAAAATTTTTAAATTTATCAATCTATGTTGTTTTTGGAAAGTGAAAGGAAAACATGTCCTATAGGAAATATAAAGTTTGTAGATTTATTTTTGTTCGTGTTTGAGATAAACATGGTTATAATTTCAAAGAATGTTTGAATTTACGGTGGTGCCATGAAGCTAAGTGACCTACAAATTTCATTTTCCATACGAGTATGGAGCCATCACTCGGGAAGCTGGATCGCGTTGCAACTCAAGGTCGTAGTTGATGGTGATTATACAGTATCAGGTTGAATTGTAACTAGGGTTTCAAGTTTACAAAGGTTATACTATCAAGGGATAAAGCAGAAATGGGGTCGTAGTTAGTACTGGTTATGCGGGCACAACAACCAGTTCTTCTCATCAGAAGAGGATGCTTTATAAAACTCATACACAAATACGAGGAAGAAAAACACAGTGGTGTTTCAGTAGAATAAGTAATGCATCTTATCCATCACCACCGAAAGTGGTGACCCCGTTATTATAACCCGTGATAGAATTAGGGTGTAACGGGTTATACTAACAAGGTCACCGGCTTCAGTGGAGATGGACAACATGAATTACTTTATTATATTGGAAGGCCCCTTGTGTTTTCCTTCCTCACACTTGTGTATGGGTTTTATGAAACATGCTTCTCTAACGAGGAGAAACTCGTTTTCGTGCCCGCATTAGCACCGTCAACTACGACTTTGGTTATACTCCATCCTTTGATAGCATAACCTTTGTAAACTTGAAGCCTTAGTTACTGTAACACCCCTAATCCGTATCCGTCGTCGGAATAAGGTTTCGGAGCATTACCAAAACTTTTAGAACATTTTTCGGATAATTCTCATAAATTACTATTCATTAACCAAGATCATTTAAAACATCCCTTAATTGGTCCCTCGAGGCCCAATATGAGTATTAGGATCGAGTCGAGACTTAATCGGAAACTCTAAGAATTTTTCGCGAACTTTTAAAATTTTCCCAAGGTGCAGGGCTCACATGCTCTTGTGGTCCAAGGGACATGCCCGTGTTGGAGGCCGTGTTCGACCCCGTTTAACTCTCTGACTTATGCACACTGCCATGCCACACGCCCGTGTGCTAGGCCATATGGTTAATCTATTCCTTTCGAAATTAGGTACAGGTTTCACACAGCCAAGACACACGCTCGTGTGCAAGGCCGTGTCTACCACACGGCTGAGACACATGCCCGTGTCTCTGCCCGTGTGCTCAATTCTGAGCATTCTATTTTTCTCAAGTTTAAGGTGCAGCGACACACGGTCTAACCACACGCCCATGTACCAGCCATGTGTCACACACAGTCTAGACACATGCCCGTGTGTCTACCCGTGCGGACAAAATAAACTATTTCTAGCTTCATTTCTCACCCAAAATCAAACCAATGACCTGCAGTTAAACTCACATCCAAACGCTAACCATTTCAAGCATTCAAGTTAAGCAAACTCTTTAACAGCCCGATTTAGGGGCTAGTCAGAATAGTGATCTTGGGATCACTAATTTGGGGTCGAAGAAAATTTATTTTAATGTTATTTTATGAATTAGAGCATGATTGTATAACTGCATGAAAATTTTGGTGCTTTAATTTTAGCGATTTCAAGCTTAATCGCAAAAAAAGACTAAATCGCATAAAGTGCGAAAGTTCTATTTTATAAGCTAAAGGTGCCTAATAGCCATAGAATATTAACTGGAGGTCTTTAATGTGCAAATAGACCCTTAGACATAAGGTGTCCGACCAGAGGAGACAAAAATTGACAAATTGGTCAAAGTTGGTAAAAGTTGGTGACTAAATTGACTTGTATTAATAAAATAAAGAAAGAAAAGATATCATCTTTTCTCTCCATCTTCCTCCATCGAAAATAACAAGAAAAATAGGGGTTTTGAAAGCTCAAAATTTTAGCAAGCTCACCTCCATTCAAGTAAATGATTTTAATGGTTTTTCTTGAAGATAGTTGTACTTTTAGAACCCCTAGAGCTTAAGCTTTCTAATGAGGGGACTATCTTACAATATGGTGAAAAGATTAGAGTTTTGCCATGAGACCTTGTTGAGTTATCTGTAGTCTATGCACAATCTCATCGACCCATCTTTCTTCTTCACAAATAGTACCAGAGCACCCCACGGCGAATAGCTCGGTCTTGCAAAACCATTATCCGTCAACTCTTGCAACTGAACCTTTAGTTCTTTCAACTCTAATGGTGCCATCCTATATGGAGCAACCAAAATAGGTGCCGTTCCCAGAACTAACTCAATCCCAAACTCGACCTCTCTAACTAGAGGTAATCCGGGTAATTCTTTCGGGAATACATCGGGATATTCACTTACCACTGACACTGTCTCCATCTTTACTTTAGGCTCTTGAGTATTAAACACAAAGGCGAGATAAGAATCGTACCCTTTCCTCAAATATTTTTTAGCCACCATGGAAGAAATCATCATCGGTAAACTATCTGACCCACCTGATTCAACTCGAATGACATCTCTATTTTCACATTTCAATTCAATAAATTTACTACCACAATTCACTAATACACTATCAGTAGTCAACCAATCTATACCAAGAATCAAATCAAATTCATCAAACGGCAACAACATGAGGTTTGCCGAAAAAAATGACCTCTAATTGTCAAAGGACAATTCCTACACACCTTGTCAACTAACACATGTTTACCTAACGAGTTTGACACCTTAACCACAAATTCTCTAGACTCAACAATCATGCTCATACTAGATGCCAATCTTATGCAAATGTAAGAATGGGTAGACACTGGATCAATCAAAGCAATAACAGAGGTGTCATGAAGAGAAAAAGTACCCGTAATCACATCTGGAGATAATGCCTCTTTACGAGCGCAAATGGTATAAGTCCTTGTAGGTGCCCGACCCTCCGGTCCCACAGAAGAGTCTCGTGATGCACCTTTACCACTAGTCCCACCTCCTGGGTTCTTTTGTGGCCTACCCCTAGAAGATACATTGCTTGATCTCATCTCTTGCTTCCTCTCCTTGTCATCCCTCTTAGGGAAATTTTGGATAAAATGGTCGGGGGAGCCACACTTATAACAATTTTGGTTGTTTCCTCAACACTCCACTGTGTGACGTCTGCCACAACTTGGGCACTCCAGTTTGGACTTTGGATTGCCCACACTTGCCATCGAGGTGGCTTGAACTCTTGAACTCGAGTACGTGTTACCTCGTTCTCTTTGCAAAAATCCCACTGATGCAGTCGTCCGGCAGTTTGCTTCCTTGGACTTCTTCGATTGAACTTGATAGGATTTATTCATCAGCCTTTTTCTTACATCTCGGGCCTCACTCACGGCCTTCCTCTTTTCCTTAATTTTTCGGCCTTACTGGCCCTATCCACCAATACCACAAATTCTTTTAGTTCTAAAATCTCAACTAAAAGTCTGACATCTTCATTCAGCCCATCTTCAAATCTCTTGCATAAGGTAGCTTCTGTTGACACACATGCTTGCTCGTACTTACTGAGCCTAACAAATTTGCGCTCATATTCCGCCACTATAATTTTTCCCTGCTTTAACTCAAGGAATTCCTTTCGCTTCTGGTCAACAAATAGCTGACTTATATACTTCTTTCGAAACTCTTTCAAGAAGAAGTCCCACGTCGCTCTCTCCCTTGGGACCACCGACGTCAATGTTTTCCACCAATGGTATGCTGAGTCCCTCAACAAGGACATGGCGCATTTTAAGCTCTCCTCAGCTGTGTAGGAGAGTTCATCAAACACCCTTATCGAGTTCTCAAGCCAGAACTCCGCCCTCTCAGGGTCATTGTCTATATTAGCTCTAAACTCCTCAACCCTTTGCTTCTGAATCTGTCTACCGGGGGCTTGGTTATTCTCACTACATCTACACCTTGAGGAGCCACAGGAACTAGCTGAGGTATAGGAGGGGGTGGAGGAGGTTGAGCATTAGGGTTTGCTTGTACATACTCCGTGTACCAGTTACTCATCATTTGGAGGAAGGCTTCTCGAGCCTCTTCTCCTTGTCCCCTAGTCTCAGGTCCACTTTCTACAGGCGCGGTCCCTTGCATGGGAGCCGGCGCATTACTAGCTGCGTCATCAGTAGCCAATTGATCGAGATCCATTTACTATATAAAAACAAAGTTTAGAATTATCAGAAGCCACCACACTATCAATATACACTTATGGCATGTATAGTTAGACTCTTATACACGCTACGGTAGTCCAAGAACCGACTAAACCATAGCTCTGATACCAATAAATGTAACACCCCTTACCCGTGTCCAAAGCTGGAACCAGGTTTAAGGCATTACCTAACTTATCTCACTTAACATCTTGAAACGTGCTATAAAATTTCATTTTAAACCTATCACTTACTCAATCTCGGCCTACGAGGCTCTAGACATACCTCCGAGAGGCTTCAAAACTAACCCCAGAACATTTACAAACCTGAGAAACTTCTCATCAAAATAGGGCCACACGCCAGTGTGCCCCTAAGACATGTTCGTGTTTTCCACCCGTGGTCGATCCTGACCAATTTCACACGGCCAGACACACGCCCGTGTCCCTCACACGGCCTTGACACGCCCGTGTCTTAGCCTGTGTGCCAAACCTTGGCATTCTAACTATGACATCATCAACTCACTATGGTCATACGGCTAAGGCACACGCTCGTGTGTTGAATTAAATTCTACAATTAATGTACAGACTTCATACTACCTGGGCACACGCCCATGTCCTAGGCCGTGTCTCTGCCCATGGAGCATACTGACTTGCAAACCTAGCATGTAATGGGACACAAGGTCGATCCACACGCCCATAGGGCTGACCGTGTGTCACACACGGCCTAGACACACGCCCATGTGCCTACTCGTGTGGACAGGAATAAGGCTATTTTCCAAGCTCTTTACATCCCTCTAGTTCACACAACATGAATTCATTCATCATATCACTAAAAAAATTTATATTTTGCAATATAAACTTCTATGAATAACTACATCTTTTCATATATAACAAGGTGGCCATCAACCGTGGCAATATACAAAATAGTTTATCTTTCAAAGGGGGCCAACACACTTTTGGCCAGAATAACAAAATAATCTAATTAGTCTAGCCCCTATACATGCCATACACAAAATGTACCAAGTTTAGATATACCGAAGTGAGCTGATAGTGTGGGCGATCTTCCAATTATCTTCGTATCCTGACCCAGCTTTTTAAATCTATAATACAAGGGAAAATAAAAGGGGAGTAAGCTTTAAGCTTAGTAAGTTAATATGTAAACAAATAACATCATAGTATGTGCTAAACAACAAATAGCATTATACTAAACAAAAATAATCCACATTCACAATTATACTTACTCATTTCATCCCTTACCACATCCCAACTACACCACAAGCTTAACGCTTGCATTTATTCACTTGCAACCCTGCACTTAACACCCCAAATTCTCATGACACAACACACCATAATTTCTCACTAATCCAACCACAATGTCAAATCACTTGGTAGTTTCGTACTTAGCCCACCATTAATCGTTAATAGGGTGGTATCGTACAAAGCCCACCAAAAAGGATAATTATAGTGGTATCGCACATAGCCCACTAAATAATGTAATTAAACGATGGTATCGCACACAGCCCATCGTAGTTAAGTAATAAGGTGGTATCCCACTTAGCCCACCGTTAAGTGTTATTATTACACATTTACATAACTATTTCGTCACTCATACGAAATTATACAATAACTATCAAATCCAATCCACCTGAATCATACATGTTCTCAATCATGCCATGCACCTAACAACAACAATGTGTATATAACATGCATTGTTTACACATAAACTTACCTCGATGCAAAATGTTTCGATTTGCGATTTAATCTGTAACCTTGCCTTTTCCACGGTCAAGATTAATCTCGTGCTCTTCTTGATCTATAACAATAGAATTCACTCATTTAGATCATTCTATGATCATAATGCATCAAAATCTACACTTAGGCAGAAATGACCATTTTGCCATTATAATATGGTAAAATTACAATTTGGCCCCTAGGCTCGTAAATCATTTTTCAACACATTTTCTCATTAGATAAGCCTAGCTAAACATTTGTTTCTCTTACAACTACTCAAAATTCCACCTATTTCATGCATTTGTGACACAAATTCATTCTTTGCATTCAAGCCTTAATTAGGTGTTTTCATGCTAACACCTTTCACAAAAGTTGTTTTTCATCTCTCTAACATTCATTTTATTCCATAAAAACTCAGCTAATAACATAACCATTCTCATGGCAAGTCCCTAGACTTTCAACCATATCACAAATTAGTCCTATCATTAGCTAGATTAAGCTTTAAGGACTCCAAAAGTACAAAAATTATCAAATAAAACCACCAAAATCACTTACTTGTAGAGAAGATGAGTTGCTAAAATTTTCAAGCTTTCAAAACCCCTCTAAGCATGAAATTTTCGGTGGAGAGAGTGAATAGTAAAATTAGAAAGTTTTTCTTTTTACCATATTTTATTCATCTTTTCTCACCTAATTCACCCAATTTTGACCAAAAATTAAATGCTCTTGTCTCCCTATACCATATGACCGGCCAACTCCTCTATTGGCCTAATTTCACTTTAAATACCTCCATTTTTACATTCTATAGCTATTAGGTACCTCTACCTTGTAAAATAGAATTTTCGCACCTTATGCGATTTAGTCCTTTTTTCACAATTACACATACAATTGTTAAAATTAAAGCACCAAAATTTTCATGCATCTATATAATCATGCTACAACACATGAAATAATATGAAAATAATTTTCCTCAACCTCGGGTTAATGGTCTCGAAACCACTATTTCGATTAGCCCTAAAATCGAGCTGTTACAATTATAGAGCAAGAAGAACCAAGAATCAACCTTGATTGGGGCAAGAATAAAGTCTCAGATTAGATTGAAAATCTAGCTCATTTCGAAATCGAGGTAAGTTTGTATGTGATAAATTCAATATTTATGCTAGCATGTTTGAGAATGTTTGATGTTATAATGATACATGATGCTCTATGAGATTAAGTATTTGGTATTGAATGAGAAAGTTGAGATGGATGAGGTCCCGTGTAAGACCATTTTGGGGACATGGCCTCGGTATCGAATTGAGATCCCGTATAAGACCATGTCTGGGATATAGCTTCGGCATTGAATATTAAAAATCGTATAAGACCATATCCGGGATATGACATCCATATTGATGTGAGGTTTCGTATAAGACCATATCTGGGATATGGCATCGGTACTCAGAGATGATCCATGTAAGACCACATCCGAGATGTGGCATTGGCTTCTGTTTATGCTAATGATAATGAATATGCATCTATGAGTATCCTTAGTGATTTATTGGGATAAATAGATTTGCTTGGAAATAGAAATGAGAATTGTATTAAAGTCATGTGAATAAGTGAATACAGGTACCTGTGAGAAATTCACGAGGAATGTTTACGATATGTGGTGTCGTATGTTCTAGATAAGAACAAGTACGAGTAAGTATGGGAAAGTGCTTATGACTTTGTATGGTTATCTAATGCTATGGATTGATGTCAATATGAGCTTATTGTTGCTATTTATTTTCATGCAAACTTACTAAGCTTTGTGCTTACCCCTCTCATTTCCTTTTTCCTTGTAGTATTGTCGAGATAACTTGGGGATCGTGGGACGCAGGAGTTCAGAAATCACACTATTAACGTCACTTTGGTATAACAATTTAGACTTATTTTGAGTATGGCATGTATAGGACTTGGTATTTTGTTAGGTCGTAACAGTTAGCCAAAGTGTTGGTGTAACACCCCAAACCTGGCCTAGACGTTACGACCGGATCTAGCATGTCACATGGTTGGGTTGTTTAAAAGCTGTGTTCTCGTTAAAAACTTCGTATATTTTTATTTTAAGACTGGCTTTGTTGTGTGTGAAAATCAGTTTCGCTTTTATGGTGTTGTTGTAAAAACGTTGTTTTTTATAACTATTGAAACCCTTGTTTATAATATAAATCAGGTTTAGTTATTTGGAAATATGCGATATTTTGAAAACGGTTATCATTGTTTAAGAAAACCACGTTTCAATAAATTTAGCAGTTATTAAATAAAACTTAAAGAAAATAAACCAAAGGGCCTTATTACAAAAATATTAACCCCAAAATAAAAATAAGACTAAAGTAAATCAAAACAAAAATTTACTAAGTTCACGATAATAAATCGTGATGTATGGCCACCACGAAGTCCTCCACAGCTCCAAATCCACTAACGCTGGAGATTACCTGCAAGGTTAAAACGGAGGGGTGAGTTACGAGAACTCAGTGTGTAACCCTGATTTCAGTCACAGTCATGGTCTTAGTCTGGGCCTAAGCCCCATACAGTATCAATTTGGGCCCACGGCCCAAAAGTCATGGTAATGCAAACAGAAAATGCAACCTAGCCTAATAGTCCATCTGCTACACTCTACCCATACCAGCCCTACACTCCATGTGGGGACCAAGTCAAACCACGCAACCCTACACTCCAAGAATGCAGTCGAGGTGCCAGTATAAACATATGCGGCTCTTAAGCCTTCAATAGCAGTATTATAATTGGCCCAGAGCCATCAGTAACTGTATTATGTTTGGCACATAGCCATCAACGATGGTAATATAATCGGCACACAGCCTTGGGTAAATATGATTGAAACAGAGTTATCGATATTTGTTAGGCACATAGCCCTCAGCGACATTAATATAATTGGCACACAGCCTTAATCAAGATGGCACAGAGCCAAGCTCTCCAATAATGCAGCCAAGCTACTAATAACGGTATATGTGGTTGAGCCACTGAATCAGTATACGTGGCAAAGCCACTAAATCAGTAAAACGTGGTATAGCCACCACTACAGTACTTCCTCCATAAGCATAACCCACCCCAATACAGTATGTTGTGTATGTCATGCTCAATCATTACACGTGTATGCAAAATGGCCATGCTTAATAACCGTCATTTCAACACACATTAACAGCAAATCAGTCACATGCCTACAGTCAAGTCGGTTAAACCACAGTCATACAATCACAGTCAAATCATGGCACCAAAATCAGTTTTTTACCCTCAGGGGAAAAATAGTCAATTTACCCTATAAGGGTATTCCAGTAATCCTACCCTACAGGGTAATTTGGCAATTCTACTCATAGCTAATCCATGTATGTAGTGCATCTCAAACATAATCAATCATACAATTAACACATACAACACTAGTACTACTACGAGGGTACAACAGTCATTTAATTGGTTAGGGGTAAAACGATCATTTCACCACTTAAGGGCATCTCAATAATTTTACCCATTGAGGGTATTTCAGTAACTTTACCCACAGAGGGTATTTCGATAATTTTGCAAACCAAGGGTATTTTGGTAATTTTACAAACTGGGGGTATTTCGATAATTTCGTAAACCAAGGGTATTTCGATAATTTCACAAACTAGGGGTATTTTGATAATTTTGCAAACCAAGGGTATTTCAGTAATTTTACAAATCAGGGGTATTTCGGTATTTTTGTATACCAGGGGTATTTCGGTAATTTCATAAACTGAGATATTCTAAATAGAGATAACGATGTGAATGGGCCTAGGGCCTATTCTCGGCCCAAATGGACCCACACGTTCGTGTGGCCCATTTAGCCCAAATCTAGCCACAAATATGCGATTCACATAGACCAGTTCACTATCTACTACATAATCATACAATTTATTCATATAGGCCCACTTGGCCCCCCTCGGCCCAAACAACGTCAACCCACAAGAATACTCATGGTGGCCTCGACTATCGTGTCGAAGCTCCCACATGTGCGCCCGCACGCTCGTGTGGCTACCATCGTCGTGTGACCGACATTTCAGTATTTGCCGCTCTGACTAGAGAAAAGTGAGATACACACCGATAGAGTCAAGCTAATCCAGACCAATGCTCCTATGCCCAAACGCCCACCAAGGTATGCTTCCTCTCCTCATAGATAGGTCCATATATAGTCAGCTTCTCACCTTCCCTCTTGCTAGCTTTCCGATGTGGGATCCCTTCTTCAGTAGAGTTTAAATCCAACACCAACTCTGGCCGTCCAAATCCGTAAAATAAATACTCCCCTGCTTGTCATGAGATTCGAACCCAGGCTCCCTTGCACCCTTAATGACACCGTGCCACTAGACCACTCGCTTCCTTGTGTCTAACATCATGTTCAACTAAATATAAATCTATGGGCCAAAGTCCAAGTTCACTTAAAAATAAATCAAAATGAAATGCCAGCGCCAAGGCTTGAACCTTGGACCCCTTGCTTCCTTGTGGCGTCACCTCCTTGTCTCTTATGTGGCGTCACTTTTCCACTACACCACAAGCTCTTTTTGTTTCATTTTTCTCTACATTTTATTCTTAAAGCTTACTTACTAACTCCCAAGGTTTTATTCACCTAAAACCAAAATTTTCTTAAAGCCCAAGTTTGATCTCGGGACTTCATAGAAGCCCCCTAACCTTTCAAAATCACTCACCTAATAGGTCCAACTTGCAGTAATGCCGTTCTCTCATTCTCAAAAAAATTTTAAACGCTCCCATGGCCAAGGCCCAATGGGCCTAATTCTACTAGGCCCAAATTCGGGTCGTTACAGTTGGCTATGTATGTTATCAAAATCATTTTGTAAATGGTCATCGAAAATGGGCCATCACTTGTTAAGTTTTTATATATTCAATGATAATGAAACTATGAAGTTTATGCTTGTGTGAATGCTTTGAATTGAGTTCTTGGATGTGCCTTTTGGTCATGATGTTTATATGAGTTGGAGGTAGTATGTTTACTATATAGGGTGGCACTTGGCTTGGAATATAGTCTTTTTATGTCCACACGAGTAGACACACGGGCGTGTGTCTAGGCCGTGTGGGACACACGATCAGCCCCGTAAGTGTGTCGATCGATCGTGCGTCCAAAGTCAGTATGCTCAGTAGTAAACACATGGGTAGAGACACGACCGTGTGTCTCATCCATGTGGGCGGCACGACCAGGAACTTGGGCATGTGCCCAGGTCATGTGAAGTCTGCACCTGAAGTTAGGAATTTAATTTGACACACGGTCTAAGGAAACGGGCGTGTGCCTTGGATGTGTGACCATAGTGAGATGATGACATCATTAACAGAATGCCGAGGTTTTGGCTCACGGGCTCAGACACGGGCGTGTCGAGGCTATGTAAGGGACACAGACCAGGGACACGAACGTGTATCCGGCCGTGTGTATTAAGTCAGTGTCGACCACGGGTGAGGAGCACGGGCATATCTCAAGGGCACACGGGCGTGTCCCTTGAACAACACGAGCGTGTGGCCTCTGTTTATGAAAAAGTTTTCTAAGTGCGTAAAAGTTTTCGATTAGTTCCCGAAACCTTTCGAAAGTATGTTTAAGGCTTCATAGGCTTAGGATGAGTATGTTATAGGTTTGAATGGAAAGTTTTTAAGACAAAATGAAATTTTATAGCCCGAAAGTCATGTTTAAGTAAGTTGTGTTAGGTAATGCCTCGTATTCAGTTCCAGCTTCGAACACGGGTAAGGGTTGTTACAAACTCTATCATTCAATATAGCATACCATTGCATGCATACATGTTCATAATCTTGCCTTGGTTTAGTCCATATGTTAGGCATAATTTGATCAACTACTTAACACATATGTAGCTACCATAGTTTGACATTACAAGTATATTAGAACAAACCATTACTAGCTATTCCAATGGTTAGATTAAAAGCATCATTTACATTTACATGCCTATAGGGCCAATGTAACCTATACATGCCATTACAACCATAATTGATTTACCATATTGTACCGACATGGGCTGATGGATAGTGTAAGTGATCTCTGCCGAGCTTCCAATCCAACGAGCTTTCGATTTACTATAAAATAGGAAAATAAAACTAAGTACTATAAAAAAGGGAAATAAAACTAAGTAAGTATAAAATGCTTAGTAAGTTTGTATAACATGGTACTTAACTTACCATTCATTCTATTTTGAGGTAACTATGTAAGGCACATTCAATCAATTTGACCTCAAGCCCTACACATATCCTCATTTCCCTTGTTAGTCATATACTTCATAATAACATCAAAACATATATGGGCTCAACAACAATCAAGTTTCCATGCACATATGCTTTACACAACAGGTATTCATTTGACATGTATAAATCATCTCTTTATATTACAAGTATAATTTCATAATATTTCATCTCAAGTTCATATTATTTCATATCATAACTTTACCCATATTACTCGGAATATCAAGATCACGATTAATACACTCAAGGTATACAAGTCTATAATCAAGGATGTACATACTCATCAAATAAATTCCATGTACAATATTACCATTTCATATTTCCATATATCAGTTATCACGTATCGTCAATCTCATATATTTCAGGCCGATATGTGTAATAACTCATTTCTTATTCATATCATCTCCTGTCAAGAACTTTTACCCGTTGAATTTATCTGAAATATCAATGGATACACGGGTAGTGCACTCGAGGTGTACAAATCAGAATCTGTCAATTCATGTCCAATAGTACCCATAAGGTACAATTTCAGAGAGTACACTATCGAGCCACACATGTATACAACAGGATTACTAGTCCAGGCTAAATCTTTTTTATGACATATGCTCTAGAGAGCTTGACCTGGATTACCAGTCCGTACTAGATCCAATCCATAACATATACTCGAGAGAACTTATATCAGGACCACCCGTCTGGGCTAAATCCTTTCTATAATGAAGTCATTAGGATTGCTCGTCCGAGCCTAATCCATTCTGCAACAAATGCAAGACCTCACTCATTTCAGCAATTACATTTATCCATCGATTTTCATTTATTCAAACGGGATTTAACATTTTCAAGCATTTTTTGATATGTGATTATTTCATACATCTATAACATCCATATAATTCAAATGATCACATTCCAAGCATAAAATTAACATTTTCATCGTTTATCCTTTATTATCTATCGGGCATTATAATTAAATTTAAAAATTTTTATTTATCAGGCTTGATCGGATATGTAATAATTTCACATATTCATGACATTTATACAATTTACATAAACACAATCAATGCAATCATGTAAATAAACACAATTCAGTTACACGAACTTACCTCGACAAAGGTTCGTGTACAAACATCTACTAATCTGACATTTTCCCCTTTTTCTCGTTCTAACTCAGAATTTGGTCTATTCAGATCTATACGAGTAAATTTAACATCAAATTCAAACCATTTGGACTCAATTTACATCCTAGGCAAAATTACCATTTTACCCCTATCTTTTCCATAAATTCCTATTTCGTCTTTAGGCTCGAAAAATGAAACTTGTGCAATTTACTCCCTATTCCAAGCCTAACCAAAATCCCATGACAAAATTTACAGCACATGTATTCATAAAAATTTAGCATTTTTCTTCAATTTTACAACTTTACATTTTAGTCCCTAAATCATGTTTTCATCAAAAATCACTTTGTAAAAGTTGTTTATCTATCATCAACATTTCATTTTCTACCATAAATTTCTAATTTTCAGCATATACATCCATGGCCCATTTTCCATGCTTTGATAACTTTACAAATTGATCCCCCAAATAGATAGATTAAACTATCTCGGTTTCTAAAATATCAAAATTATTAAAAATGGGGCTTGATTACTTACCCAAATAAGCTTGATAAGTATTCTTCCTCACTCGTAGGGTTTCTATAGAAATATTTAGGGAAGATGATATAAATTTTTTTCTTTTTCATTTAATTAAATTGTCATTTAATAACTTTTCATCTTTCTAATTTAGTCCTTAACATTTTTTTATTTTTCCATGGATGAGCCATACCAAAATATCTACATACTTCTATTTAATGGCCTAATTACTGTAGAAGGACCTCTAGTTTTGAATTCCATAGCTATTTAATCCTTATAGCTACTAGAATTCAACTTTTTCATTTTATACGATTTAGTCCTTCCTGTAATTAAACACATAATCGACAAAATTTTCGTATCAAAATTTTCACATGACTTTTCTAACATAATATTGTCCATATAATAAAATATAAATAAATTTGTTTTTGGCTCGGATTTGTAGTCCCGAAACCACTGTTCCGATTTCACCGAAATAGGGATGTTACAGTTACAGTTCAACTCGAGAAAATATAATCACCGTAAACTTAGACCTCGAGTTTCAAGGCAATCCTGGCTTATCAGGTGATTGCTCCATGCTCACACAACAAGTGAAATTTGTAGGTTATCAAACTCCACGACATCATCGTGAACCCAAACACAACTTAAAAATATGACTATATTTCATTCAAAGCGAGAGAGAAATAAATATTTAATCATGAAAATTTCAACATGCAAGAAAAAAAGAAAAAAAACAATTTAAAGGATATTGAGATATGGGTGAGTAGGGGATGAGAATGTGTATTTATATAAGGGATAGGGCAAGGTAAAAAGGAAAAAAATCTTTTTATCTCGGGTTGCAGGGGCTCAGAAGAAATTAAGTTTGGTGGTTGAAACCCCTAGAGAGAAAACTCCCCTTTCGAGTTGGTACCGAACAAGAACTCACGGCGTAAGCTGAAAAGTCAGCCGAACTCAACTCGGTTATAAGGCAATATGGATATTCAGGAGTGGGGACACACACCAAGGTTATGTGGTTACTGTAGGAAACTACGACATGCGAAGCCAATATGTCCACACAACCTGGGAATATCGAAGAGAAGAACTAATTAAAACACTCACTCATGCAGTGAAAACATTAACTTATTCATTTATTCATTAACTTTTCTGTAAAGTGTAAGATAATATTAATTATTGAGGTAATATATATTACAGTACGCAAGTCAAAGTTTTAATCCTTTCCCGAACCTTTTGAGAAATGCTTTACTTTCTCAAAATATTGTACTTAACAAATGGACGGAGAAAAACTTAATGAAAAAGTAACAGAAATAATTGTAAATTTTAAACTCTCAATATGATATGATACAAAGCAAACCAATTTAATAAAATTTTTTCGTATGTTTCTAATAAGTGTACAATTGGGATGAAAAACAAAATATACAATTTGGAAAAAAAAATAAAAATAGCATAATCATCAACGTCCCGAATGTATGCCACAATCGGGTGGGCATTGGGCATATTGGAAACACAAAAAGATATAGACTTTTTCAGCACCTTTTGAGCTCTAATTCATGCACTTACATAGTAATTTTTTCGAAATTCATAATTTAATTATAAAATAATTAATTTGCACTTAAATTATTAACATATTTAATTTTAATTATTTTTATAATTTTTTTTCACAAATTTGGTTTATTTTCGATAGTTTTGTACAAGAGGTGAAAATTAGCTCGGTGTCACCTCGAAATGCTTGAACCATTGGAGCAATTTTTGCATCAAGTGAATCAAGAGCAAGGCTAATTATTTTTCCAGCCAAGTACAGTCCAATAATGATTATTATACATATTTTATAATCAAATTTGATCTAAAATTAATTGGGTTAAAAATTAATTATAAGCCTAAAGAAGAAAGTGACCTAATTGTGCTAAGAGGACTGATCCAACAAGAAGGGGTTAGCCCAAACTGTCCATATAACTGAACCAGTCAGCTATTTTTCACACTTGCAAAATAGCCCTCGAACTTATCCTGAAAGCCATTCAACCCCCTCCACGTTTCATGCCTTTTACTTTTTGCCCCAAGCTAAAAATAGCAAGTTTGAATCACTCAAACTTGCTCAATGCATGGCTAGCCAAGGGAGAGGGAGTGTAACATCCAGTTTTTAGTCAAATCAGAAAAGTAGTTTCAAGACCATAAATATAAGGTCAAAATATTTATTTTATTATTAATTTAATGTTTACAACATGATTGAATAATTGTGTGAAAGTTTCGTTAAGAAATTTCATCGTTTGGTTGGTTAATTCGATAAAAAGGACTAAATTGCGTAAAGTGAAAAAACTTGAGTTCTAATAGCTAAAGGTTTCTAATAGCTATATAACCTTAAAGTAAAGGCCCTTATGTTGTAATTAGACCATTAATAGCATAAGTGGACATATATAGACATATATTAAGGTGTTTTAAATGGTTTAATGTTAAGGTTAATTTGGTAATTGTTAAATATAAGTTAATTAAATAAAACAAACATAAATTTTTAAGGCTATCATCTTCACTATAGCTGAATATTGAAGATGAGAAAAGCCATTTCTTTAGGGTTCATTCGGCCAAGCTATTTTTGGTCAATTAAAGTACGATTTCTATCCCGTTTTTAATAATTTCTATGTTTTTGAGATAGTTTTAGCTAGTACTAGCTAGCCCAGGGAGTATTTTGCAAAATTGTTAAAGATTTTGAATGATGCCTTTAATGAATACATGAGTATTTTGATGTTTGACGATAGATTTTGAATAGTTGATGATAGTTAAACAAGTTTTGTTAAGTGATTTTGAGTAAAAATACAAAATAGGGATTAAATTGTGAAATATGGAAATTTAGCGGTTAAAATGTGAAATAAATGAAAAATTTCAGCTGATAGGGGCATTATGGTAATTCAGCTAAGCATGGGTGTTTTGAATTTTGCATGAATTTGTGATTTTGTGTATTGAGGACTAAATTATAAAAATGTGAAAGTTTAGGGGTTAATGTGTAAAATAGGTCAAATGTATATTTTGAATTGAATTGAATAAATAGATGATTAAATAAGTTAATTTTGAATATATTTAGATCAAGAAAAGAGAAATACAGACTTAGATCAGGGAAAGAACAAAGTTACAGAATAGTTGACTCGATTCACCGTTTTAGCAGCCGAGGTAAGTTCGTACGTTATAATTTCATTTCAAATGTATTCTATATGCTTTGATATATCATAAACTGCGATTATGTGACTACGGACAAGTTTGGAAATGATTCGACGATAATTCGACAGTTGGAATCTCGGTTGAACTTTAGGAATAGTTTAGGATACTTGTAACATGTCATTAAGGGACATAGTGAGTTGGTTTCGGGCCATGATATTAGCACTTTGGGAGCGAGATATACCGATTTTTGCTTCGGGCCATGCATAAATTTGGCTTCGGGCTATGATATTAGTTTTTCAGATAAGTTACCTTGATTTGGCTTCGGGCCATGATATAGGTACTTATCGTGTGAGACCCTTAAGCATTCGACTTTTATTCTGAATGGTTCAACGAGTAAATGAAAGACTAGAATGTGTATGAAATTGTTACAAGTTGGTACAGATATATGCACAAACCATATTAGTTTTGAACTGAAGAAATGATAAAGAAAGTATATAACTTTGTGAATAATTAATGGAAAGGTTTGTTAGTTGATGTGAATTCATGTATCTATAATCAATTGTTGAATTATGTGTTTACGATTTTATCAAGTTTATTTCATACGAGCTTACTAAGCTTTATAGCTTACTTTATTTATTTTTCCTGTGTTTTATAGTGTTATCAAAGCTATCTCGGATTCGGGGATCGTCGGACATCATTTCACACTACCACCTATCACTTGGTACCTTTGAACTTTGGTATTTTAAGTATATGGAATGTATAGGTATTTTGAGTCATTTTGATTATGGGTTGCTAGTGATTTTGGTTATTTGTAATTACTTGTAATGACATATGTTTTGGTTTGTAAATATGGCCATGAGTGTTGACTTAATTTGGTGGATTTGGTTATGTGCATATATATATATATATATGCATATATGGTTAATATTTGAGTTCATGGATAGATATGTGAATGGCTTATATTATGAGGCTTATGGATATTGATTTAGTAAATGTTAAATGGTTGATATTAGATATGAATTATGCTTGTGAATTGGTGTAAAATGATGTATGTTTGGTAAAGGTTTAGTTTGTTGATTTGTATATATGTTTTAGTATGTTTTGATTGAGCAAGACTTGAGGTTATAAGCATGTTGGTTGTTAGTATTGGAAATGGTATGAATTAGCCTTGATTGTGGCTAAATTAGATGTTCATTTATACTATGAATTGGTGCCATTTTGGTTGTGTAGGTGAGCATAAATTTGGGTGGCAAATTGGCTTGGTAAATAGCCTATTTTTGTTTACACGGGCAGAGACACGAGCGTGTGTCTCATCCGTGTGTGACACACAATCATGTTACACGGCCGTGTGTCCCCTGGTGTTGAATTTGAAATCAAGTCCGTATGCTCCACACAGTCTCACACACGGACGTGTGATTGGCTGTGTTGCATAAGTCAGTATATCCTACAGGTTTGGCACGGCCTAGCACACTGCCTGGCACACGGGCATGTGTGGCCACTTCAAAGGGCACACGGGCTAGACACACGGGCGTGTGGTTGGCCGTGTGACCCAAGTCAGTAAGCTCACTTGTTTGGACACGGGATATGACATAGGGTTGGGACACAGCCATGTGCTTCCAATTCAAATGTCCATACGGCCTGTGGCACGGGCGTGTCTGGTGATCGTGTGAGACACACGGCCTGGCCACACAGACGTGTGTCCCCTGTTTTGAGAAAATTTTCAAAGTTCGTGAAAATTTCTTAAGTTATTGGTTTAGTCCTGAACCACTCCTAAAGCATGTTTAGGGCCTCGTAGGGTCGTACTAGGGACATATTGATTGAGATTGAATGATGAATGTTTGAATTGAGAAATGTAAGCTAAAAGTATGTATAAATGTGTTGTAAGCCCAGTAATGCTCTATAACCCCATTCTAGCATTGAATACGGGTGAGGGGTGTTACATTTATTGGTATCAAAGCTACGATTTAGTTGATTCTAGAACTAACGTAGTGTGTATGAGAGTTTAGCTATACATGCCATCTATAAAATGTGATAGTGTGATGACTCCTGACATTTTAAAATGTGTTTTCATATAGTAAATAGATCCTAATTGAGCTATAGCTGATGAGGTTGAAAGTAATGCACCTGCTCTCGCTCAAGGGATAGCGCCGTTTGATTCTAGACCTGTAACGGGCAGCCAAGGAGTAGAGGCTAAAGAAGCCTTCTTCCAAATGATGAACGAGTGGTTCACACAATATATCCGAACGAACCCGACTGCTCAACAACCTCCAACCCATGCTAATCCCCAATCGATTCCCGTAGCTCCTCAAAGAGTCAAGCTTTTAAGATTGAATAAGCCTCTAATTGATAAGATCCGTAAACACGGGGCTGAAGAGTTTAGAGCTAATGTTGATGATGATTCTGAGAGAGCTGAGTTTTGGCTTGAAAATATGATTCGAGTGTTTGATGAGCTTTCTTGCACACTGGCTGAATGTTTAAAATGTGCTATATCACTTCTGAGAGACACAGCGTATCAATGGTGGAATACTTTAGTATCGATGGTGCTAAGAGAGAGAGTCACCTGGGAGTTCTTTTAGACCGAGTTCCGGAAGAAATACATGATCCAACAAATTCTAGATCAAAAGCACAAAGAATTTTTAGAATTGAAATAAGGCCGTATGACCGTAACCGAGTACGAGAGAGAATTTGTGCGGTTGAGTATATATGCTCGAGAGTATGTTTCTACTGAAGAGATTATGTGCAAGCGGTTTGTTGATGGGTTGAATAAAGATATTGAACTTTTGGTTAGAATTGTAAATTTGAAAGAGTTTGTTGTGTTAATCGACCGAGCTTGCAAAGCCGAAGACTTTAACAGAGAAAAGAGGAAAGTTGATTCAGAGGCTAGATATTTGAAGAAAAGACCGATTAATAAATCTTATCATTCTTCATCAAAGAAATCTCGAGATTCGTATAGTCGATCAAATGCATTAGTGGGATACCAGAATAAAGATCGTGGAAATCAACATATGTGAATCCAAAAGCGCAAGCTACTTCTGTCTCGAGTGTTGGCTATGTGAGACATAACAAACCTGAGTGTCAATAGTGTAGGAGACGAAATTTTGGAGACTGCTGGAATAAGAGTAGTAAAGCTTGTTTTAAATGTGGTTCGCTAGATCACTTTATTCGAGATTACCCAAAGTTATCCGGGAAAGATAAAATTTAGAATGCAAGATCGAGCAATACGATTACGAGAGGGAGACCACCATGAAATACGGGTAATGTGTCTAGTGGCAGAGGTATGACTAGAGACTCAGCTATGAGATCTGAGGCCAGAGCACTTGCTAGAGCCTACGCTATTTGAGCTCGTAAAGATGCGTCGTCCCCAGATGTTATTAGAAGTACATTTTCTCTTTACGACACTAATGTGATTGCTTTAATCAATCCTAGGTCGACACATTTGTATGTTTGTGAGAATTTAGTGTCCAGTAAGAAATTTCCTGTTGAGTCTATTGAATTTGTAATTAAAGTATCAAACCCCTTGGCAAGTATGTTCTAGTTGACAAAGTATGTAAGAACTGTCCTTTAATGACTCGGGGTTACTATTTTTCGGCTAACTTGATGCTTTTACCATTTGACGAGTTCAATGTGATTCTGGGTATGGATTGGTTGACTTTACTTGATGCCGTTGTGAATTGTAGATGAAAGATTATAGAATTGAAGTGTCAGAATAATAAAATTATTCAAATTGAATCTGATGAGTCGGGTGGATTGCCTACAATGATTTTGTCGATGTCAGCTTAGAGATATGTGAGAAAAGGTTTAGATGCATACTTAGTATATTTTTTAGGTACCAAAGTATCTAAAAAGAATATTGAATCAGTGCCTGAAGTTTGTGAATATCCGGATGTATTTCCAGAGGAATTGCCTGGGTTGCCACCAGTCAGAGAGGTTGATTTTGCTATTGAGTTAATACCGAGAACTTCACCGTTATCTATAGCTCTATATAGAATGGATTTAACAGATTTGAAAGAGTTGAAAGCTCAGTTGGAAGAGTTAACAGATAGAGGTTTTGGACGACCAAGTTTTTTTTCCCTAGGGTGCACCAGTATTGTTTGTTAAGAAAAAAGAATGGTCTATGAGAATGTGTATTGACTATCATCTACTCAACAAGGTTACGATAAAGAATAAGTATCTGTTGCCAAGAATAGACGATTTGTTTGATCAGTTGAAAGGTGCAACAGTTGAAAGGTGCAATAGTGTTTTCGAAGATTGATTTGAGACTAGTTTATTATCAGTTGCGAGTTAAAGTCTCAGATATGCTGAAAACTGCGTTTAGAATGAGGTACGGGCATTATGAATTCCTTGTTATGCCTTTTGGACTAACTAATGCTCCTGCCTTTTTTATGGATTTGATGAATTGGATCTTTAGATTGTATTTAGACAGATTTATTATTGTGTTCATTGACGACATTTTGATTTATTCATGAGATGAGTCTGAGAATGCCGAGCATTTAAGGATTGTGTTACAAACCTTGAGAGAAAAGAAATTGTATGCTAAATTCAGTAAGTGTGAGTTTTGGCTCTGGGAAGTCTAATTTTTGGGACATATTGTATAACACCCCTAACCCGTATCCATCACTGAATTAGGGTTACAGGTATCACTAAACCAAATACCAAGTCAAACCATTCATTTGTAATGTCACATGTTAAGCTCATATGATTTCAACATTTTCAAATTTGCATGCACATTTCATCTAATTTTCATTCTTTCATAAATAAAATACACCCCACAAGATCAACTCCGAATATTAGCCGAATTGGTACATATATAAAACATTTAACCATTTAATTATTTCTAATCTCAACCATACATTCAAATATATATACTTAACTTATCATTTAATCAACTTACTACTTTCATTAATTATACCAACTACATAAACTATTTTTATGTTTTTTTTACCATGACCGAAGGCATATGATAACTCCTCAAATTACACATAACCATATAAATAATATGATCAAATTAAATTCATTTCTTTCAAAGCATCAAACCAACTCATTCATGATACTTCTTAGGTCAACCTAGAATGCACGTACATATACATCATATTAAACAAAATCAAGTAAACCAAATCATGAAAATATAGCCATTTTCACATGGCATTTGTATATACATCCACAAAATAACATTTGGGTCAAATCTAAAGTAATTTAGCCTATACATGCCATAGTATTCAAGTTCATTCTCAAAAAGGGTACCAAAATAGCTAATAGTGTGTTTGACTTCGACAAGGATTCCTCAGGCTTGAGCTTTGCCTTCAAGTAACCTATGGTACAATATAGCAAACGCACCATGTAAGCTATTATAGCTTAGTAAGTTTAAAGCAATAATATCATATGCAACAATTCACTATACAATTTCATCCACTTCATTTTAATTATAAAATACCTTAGGCCATGTTCACGTATAACATATTACCAAGCAATTCCTCACTAACTCAATTTATCCTAAAGCCGAATACTCACATTTTCCATGTCCAAATAAAATTTACTTACCTATTAAAAATCAGGATAATAACTACCATGCACATGTGCACACCTGATGCCTACACTTACCTTAACTAAGGGTTCCCATTCTTGAGAAAATCTGATAATTCGAACACATGGTATAAATTCCTGTAATGTATCGCTCACATAGAGCCGTTACTTAACATTTTCGCATGCACAGTGCCACTTCCCGTAACGTATCGCTCACATAGGGTCGTTACTTAACGTTTCCACACACACAGTGCCACTTCCCGTAACGTATCGCTCATATAGAGTCGTTACTTAATGTTTCTGCACACACAGTGCCACTTCCCGTAACGTATCACTCACATAGAGCCGTTACTTAACATTTAAACACATAGCTATTTATTCAATCACCACCTTTGCTCATTTCATGTTCTACGATTAAATACCACTCAACCCATAATTATTTATCCAGTCTAAACATATCAAAATTTCATAATCATGTAATATATTATATATATACATATATATATATCATTTATACAATTACCCAATAGCAACAATGTAATTTCCATATGTCATACATTCACATTCGGCACAACCCAAATACATATACACAAATATGTATTTTTAACCCTACATTCTGTACAAATATCCATTTCATTTCATATTCATATCAAGCTCCTTTCTAATTCATATATATATATATATATATATATATATCAATTATACAATTACCCAATAGCAACAATCCAATTTCCATATGTCATACATTCACATTCAAGACAACCCAAATACATATACACAAATATGTATTTTAACCCTACATTTAGGTATAAATATCCATTTCATTTCATATTCATATCTAGCTCCATTCTAATTCATATATATATATATATATATATCTACACATTCCAAAGTACTCAATGCATCCACACTTATACATGTATATATTATTCAACTTAACATTCGGTCAACCTATAAAAATATTTGTTCTCATACCCTATATGATTCGGCAACATAATAATTGAAACCTTAATTTCATTTGCACATATACATTTTTTTTTTGTATAAAAAAAATACCACTCAATTAAACTGATTGCTTATAAACTTACCTCGATAGTTAACCAATTAAGCTCCCCGGCTACTCGTCTCCTTTTGCTTTTCCTCGATCAAATTCCTTTTCTTTTTTTTACTTGATCTAATAAATGCCAAACAAATCTTATTCAAATTCATTTTGATTCAATTTAGTCCAAAACTCATAATTATACAATTTACCAATTTACTCCCAACGTTTACAATATAATCCCTAAAACTCAAAATACAAAATATCAAGAATTTAATTATCCTTTTTTAAGGGTCGAATATTTACCCTCTTCATACAAGTCCCTATGAATCATTTATCGTATACTTTAACACAATTAGTATCATAAAAGCCGAATGCACATAATTATTTCTTCATCCATTATGGCCGAATATACTAACTCAATATATACATATATTTTCACTATATGACCAACAAATAAGCTAAATAAACATCATATATACTCACTCTAAATTTGGTCGAATATAAAGAGCACCTCTATACTCAAATCTAAAATAAATTCCCTAATATTCATACCATTTAACCCACAATTCTTCACTTTATCCAAATTTCCTACTCAAATCATATTATTTTTAAAAATATACTAAACATTTTCCCATCAAACACAACAGCCCAAAAATGCTCATTCATTGCCGAATCTAAACATGCCCAACTCCCAAAATTTTAACATGGTTTTGATAGTACTTAAGGAAATCAACTTAAATATGTAAAAGTTCACTAAAACAAAGCTCAATTACCTACCTTATTACAACATGAAATGGCCAAATATGGAGGTTCAAGCTTTCTTCTTTTCTTTGGAAGAAAATCGGTGAAGAAGATGAAAATAAGGAGAGAGAAGAAAAAATGAAAATAAAGCATGTTTCTTTTATTTTAATCAAACTATAATACAAATATAACCCCACTAACTAAAATAAATGAATTTAATATAAGAATCCATCATCATGCCGTCCACCACTATAAGAATTGGGCTATTTGACATGCAAATCCTCACATGCAAGAACAATTCAATTAGACCCTGAAATTAATAAAGGCTACTTTTACTACTTTGACAAATCAATCCTTTCACTTAAATTGATCACCCAAACACACTATTTAAGAATTAATATTTTAACACATGCCTAACCACATAACATAGCCATCAAAATTAATATTAAAATATTTTTCTAACTTGGATTCGTGGTCTCGAAACCACTATTTTGATTAGGGTCAAAATCGGGCTGTTACGTATTATCTCGTCAGATGGCATTCGATTTGATCCAAGCAAGATTTCTGTAGTTATTGACTGGAAACCACCTAGAAATGTATCCAAGGTCAGAAGCTTTCTGGGATTGGCTGGTAACTATAGACATTTTGTAAAAGGGTTCTCGATAATTGCTACACCAATGACCAGGCTGCTACAGAAAGATGTAAAGTTTGAATGGTCTGAGAAATGTCAACAGAGTTTTAATCAATTGAAAGCATTATTAACTGAAGCACCAATGTTGGTTCAACCTGAGTTGGGTAAGGAATTTTTAATTTGCAGCGACGCGTTATTGAATGATTTGGGTTGTGTGTTGATGCAAGAGGGAAAAGTAACAGTTTATTCTTCCAGACAGCTGAAGCCACATGAAAAGAACTATTTGACGCATGATTTAGAGTTGGCCGCCATTATTTTTGCATTGAAAATTTGGCGTCATCATTTGTACGGCAAAAAATGCCACATCTTTACCGATCATAAAAGCTTAAAGTATATAATGACTCAAAAGGATTTGAATTTGTGACAATGAAAATGGCTTGAGCTACTAAAAGACTATGAGTTAGTAATCGATTATCACCCGGGGAAAGCGAATGTGGTCGTGGATGCTTTGAGTAGAAATTTGTTGTTCGCTTTGAGAGTAATGAATACATAGTTGTCACTATCTGATGATAGTTCAATTTTAGCTGAGTTAAAAGCTAAACCAATAGTTCTTCAGCAAATTTGCAAAAGCTCGTAAATGTGATAGTGAATTGCAAGCTAAAAGAGTGTAATGCAAGTCGACTAGTGATTTAGAGTACCAAATCAGATTCGATGATTGTTTGATGTTTCGAGATAGAGTCTGTGTACCGAAAAATCTGGAGTTGATTCAAAAAATTTTACACGAGGTACATGGTTGTTTATTCGTTCACCCTAGAAGTACTAAAATGTACCATGATTTAAAACAACTGTATTGGTGTCAGGTATGAAATGAGACATTTTTGATTTTGTAGTGAGATGTTTAGTGCGCCGGCAAGTTAAAGCTGAACATCAAGTGCCATCGGGTTTACTTCAGCCTGTGATGATACTAGAGTGGAAATGGGACAGAGTTACGACAGATTTCATATTGGGATTGCCTTTGTCTCCAAAAAAGAAAGATGCTATTTGGGTTGTAATTGATCGATTAACAAAATTAACACATTTCATCCTGGTACGTACGGACTATTCACTCGATAGAGTAGTTGAATTATACATTGTTGAGATCGTTAGATTGTACGGGGTGTTAGTTTTGATTATTTTAGATAGAGATCCGAGGTTTACGTCACGATTTTGGAAGAAATTGCAGGAAGCTCTGGGTACAAAATTGAATTTTAGTACAACTTTTCATCCGTAAACTGACGGTCAGTCTGAGAGAGTAATTCAGATTCTCAAAGGTATGCTCTGATGTTGTGTTTTAGAATTCGAAGGCAACTAGGAGAAATATTTGTCGCTGGTTGAATTTGCGTATAACAACAAATTTCAATCGAGTATAAAGATGGCACCATACGAAGTTTTGTATGGTCACAAATGCCGAACTCCATTGTACTGGACTGAGCTTAGCGAGAAATAGATTCACGGGGTTGATTTGGTTAGAGAAATCGAAGAGAAAGTGAAAGTAATTTGTGACTATTTGAAAGCAGCTTCAGATCATCAGAAATCAAAAGTGAATTTGAAACGAAAGACATTGAATTTCAGATAGGTGATAAAGTGTTTTTGAAAGTATCTCCGTGGAAGAAAATTCTAAGATTTCGTCACAAAGGCAAATTGAGTCTGCATTTCATCGGGCCGTACGAGACCATTGAAAGAATAGGGCCAGTGGCATATCGACTAGCTTTACCTTCTAAGTTAGAGAAAATCCACAATGTGTTTTGTGTGTCGATGTTGCGTCGATATAGATCAGATCCTTCACATGTAATTTCTCCGGCATGACATACAACAATGAACCAATCAAAATTTTAGCTCAAGAGGTTAAACAGTTGAGAAAGAAAAGCAAAACTTTAGTAAAAGTACTTTGGCAACGTCATAGGGTTGAAGAAGCTACGTGGGAACCCGAGGAAGCTATGAGGAAATAATACCCTAACCTATTCACTGGTAAGATTTTCGGGGATGAATATCCCTAAGGGGGAGAGTTGTAATAGCCCATTTTTAGTCAAATCAGAACAGTTGTAACAGCCATTTCTTTAGGGTTCATTCGGCCAAGCTATTTTTGGTCAATTAAGGTACGATTTTTGTCCCATTTTTAATGATTTCTATGTTTTTGAGATAGTTGCAGCTAGTACTAGCTAGCCTAGGGACTATTTTGAAAAACTATTAAAGATTTTGAATGATGCCTTTGATGAATACATGAGTATTTTGATGTTTGATGATAGATTTTGAATAGTTGATGATAGTTAAACAAGTGTTGTTAAGTGATTTTGAGTAAAAATGCAAAATAGGGATTAAATTGTGAAATGTAGAAATTTAGTGGTTAAAATGTGAAATAAATGAAAAATATGGGCTGATAGGGGATGGTAATTTGGCTAAGCATGGGTGTTTTGAATTTTTCATGAATTTGTGATTTTGTGTATTAAGGACTAAATTATAATAATGTGAAAGTTTAGGGGTTAATGTGTAAAATATCTCAAATGTATATTTTGGATTAAATTGAATAAATAGATGATTAAATAAGTTAATTTTTAGTATATTTAGATCAAGAAAAAAGAAATACGGACTTAAATTGGAGAAAGGACAAAGTTACGGAATAGTTGACTCGATTCGCCATTTTAGCAACCAAGGTAAGTTCGTATGTTATAATTTCATTTCAAATGTATTCTATATGCTCTGATATAGCATAAATTGCAATTATGTGACTACGGACAAGTTTGGAAATGATTCGACGATAATTTGACAGTTGGAATCCTGGTTGAACCTTAGGAATAGTTTAGGATACTAGTGACATGTCATTAGGGGACACAGTGAGTTGGCTTTGGGCCATGATATTAGCACTTTGGGTGGGAGATATACCGATTTTTCTTTGGGCCATGCATATCAGCTAATTTGGCTTCAGACCTTGATATTAGTTTTTCAGATAAGTTAACTTGATTTGGGTTCGGGCCATTGTATAGGTACTTATCGTGTGAGACCCTTGAGTATTCGACTTCTATTCCGAATAGTTCAATGGGTAAATGAAAGACGGGAATGTGTATGAAATTGTTACAAGTTGGTACAGGTATTTGCACAAACCATAATAGTTTTGAACCAAAGAAATGATAAAGAAAGTATATAACTTTGTGATAAAGAAAGTATATAACTTTGTGAATAAGTAATGGAAAGGTTTGTTAGTTGATGTGGATTCATGTATCTATAATCAATTGTTGAATTATGTGTTTATGATTTTATCAAGTTTATTTCATACGAGCTTACAAAGCTTTATAGCTTTATTTATTTTTCCCGTGTTTTATAGTGTTATCAAAGCTATCTCGGATTCGGGGATCGTTGGAGATCGTTTCACACTACCACCTATCACTTGGTACCTTTGAACTTTGGTATTTTAAGTATATGGCATGTATAGGTATTTTGAGTCATTTTGATTATGGGTTGATAGTGATTTTGGTTATCTGTAATGGCTTGTGATGACATATTATAACGACCTGAATTTGGGCCTAGTAGAATTGGGTCCAATGGGCCTTGGGTGCAAGAGTGTTTAAAATTTTTGAGAATAAGAGAACGGCATTATTTCAAGTGGGACTTATTAGGAAGGTGATTTTGGAAAATTACGGGGTTCTAGGAAGTTTCGGGTTCAAGTTAGGCTATAGGAAAATTTTTGTGTTTAAGTACTTTAAGGAGAGAAGGTAAGTGGCATCAAGGCTTAAGGAAATAAGTGTGTATTTTGCTAGCATAAGTGGAGCACATGGTGGAGTGGTGTGGCGTCAAGTGGAGAGCATGAAGGGAAAGGGTTCGAATCCCATCTATTGCAAATTTTTGGATTTATTTTTGTGCCCCTATTCCAAAGTGTCGGCTATGGTTCTAAATATGGTAAGGGAGACTTTTTATTGATGGAAAGATGGCTAAAGAATATGGTAAGGAGGAAGACAAGGGAAAAAGAAGGAAAGAAATCAAAGAAAAAGGCAAGGGAGGGAACATGTTGGTCGAATATTAGGAGTTGCCTAAGAAAGAATTTTGGTCAACACTCATTTTTGATAAAGATGATACACGATTTTGGGAGGGGGTCTTGGTAGCCAAATTTTTGCAATAGTCATTTGCCAAATTTTAGTGCTTGTAAGGCTTGTTTTCTTTTAACATTTTGGTATTCGTTTTTTCCAATTCTTTCCCTTTGCTTGCCGAATTTCTAAAGCCATATGTTCACCTCATTTTCTCTTATTTTGGCCGAAACACTCTAGCCATTGTTCATCTTATTCCCTTGTTGTACCGTAACCCTCAATCCATCTTTGTTCATTCTTCCTTTGTTGCCGAAACACTCACCTCATTTTGATCATCTTCTCCTTAGTGATAGTCGAACTCCCTAACACTTCTTCTCCATTTTTCTTTCTCTTTTCTCACCATTTCTTTTGTTTTCTCTCTTTTTCATTTGTTAATAATACTTGAAGGCCGAACCTTCCTTGTCCTTTTCTCTCTATTAGCCGAATCGGTAAGTGATTCTATTCTACTCTTTTCATTTTCTTTTTCCCTAGCCGAATGTGTGTCTATTAACATTCGGATGTTTCACTTTGTCCTATACCGAAATACCATTCTCTCCTAATCCCTCATATCTTGATCATTTTTTTTGTTGTAGTATTTTAGTGGAAAGCCGAATCTCATATCCTTGTCTCATCCGTAGCCATAAGTCAATCGGTGGAAATCGGGTTCATCATCGTTAAGGTAAGGAGTTTCTTCTTGGATTTTTCGTTATATCTCTACTCGGTTATGTTGCAAATCGATCGAAGTTTCGACTAATCGATTATTTTAGGGACAAAATCACTCGATATTCTCTACTTGTTAATCCTTCAAAAATAGTGGTAAGCCGAAACCTCTTATTAAATAAATACGTTCACTCATCATAGTATTTTTTCTAACCGAGAATTTTTCAATGGAGGCAAGTGGTAACGATTTGAAAGGAAAAGTGATTGGAGAACACAAAAGTAGTGGATTTGCAATTCCTACTCCTAAGTTCAAACGAAAGGCGGTATCGACAGTTCGGGATTTTCCACCGGGTTGTGGGCCATCGTCCAGTGAGAATAGACAAATAGTAGTCGTTCACGATATTGAGGGTAAGCATTTCATTAGATCGTCTGATTTAGATTTAGATTAATAAAATAGCGTTTGTTGGTTAATCAAGAGTATTGGTGATTTAGGTGCCGACGATCAAGAAGGTTTAATCCTTACCGTAATCAAGCGTGTAATCTCACACTAAAATCTCGCAAATCTGTGATTTATCATCATGTTAGAAAAATAGATCGATGTTGCTTAAGAACTTAATAACGGTAAAATGATATGAATCGAGTGTTTTGCTTAAACATCGTTAATACTAAGATTTGTCAAAATCGGAGTTGATTTGTAAAATTACGAAAATACCCTCAATGGGTCGTTTCTATCAAAATGCCTTAACGGGCCGAATTGCTTAAATACCTTTAAAAGTGTTGATTTACCAAAATTCCCTAGGGGCCGAATTACGAAAATGCCCTATGGGCTGAATTACGAAAATACCTTAATGGATCGAATTACGAAAATACCCTATAGGTCGAATTACAAAAATACCCCTAATGGGTCGATTTGCTAGAGTGCCTTAGTGAGCCGAATTAGTTTGCTTTAATGGGCCGAATATCTGAAATATTTCATTAGATTAATGGTTATTATATATGTAGATATTTTATTATGTATGTTGCATTTCCATATTTTGCATGGGGTGGGAAAAATGTATGGAGAGCAGTGTAGCCTAGTGGCATTGCCACAAAATGTTCATTATAATGCTTACTTATGATTTCGGTGGCAAGGCCACAATAAAAATATATGATAGCAGCTTGACTGCAAACTTTGGTTTGAGCGGCGGCGTGGGTTGACTTGATCCCCACAGGTGTGATTGGTTGGTCGAGGGTGTGATGGATGGATGGGTTGAGTTGCATACATTCACTTCATTTTAATATTTTTATGTTAATGGGCTTTGGTCCAAGATATTCTTATATGGGTTCAGGCCCAGTGGATGACGGTAAGGGGGATTATGCACTGAGTTCTAGTAACTCACCCCATTTTCTTAACCCTTGCAGGTAGTGCTCAATGACGAGGACTTGGGGCCATGGATGACTTGGTGGAGGCCATACTTAATAAATGATGTTTGTAAACATTAGTAAACTTTTTTTTTTAAATTTTGTTACTTTTACTATTTTGGGTTTTAAAGTTGTAATAAGGCCTCTGGGATATTTTTATTTTTGCTTTATGTTTAGTCGTACCTATTATTTTGCTTGAATTATTTTAAATGTGGATTTTCTAAAATCATAAAAATGTTTTTCTAAAATTGATTAACAAATGGTTTTCATAATAAATATGTACAAATAATTTAACTCGGAGTTTCTTTCAAAATTATCAATAACATTTTAAAAAGTTACGGTTTTAAAAGATCATTAGTTCAAATATCGATTCTTCAATCAACCTTTCAAAAAATTGTAGTATTTCATCGAATATTTATAAATCGAACTTGTTTTTCTTAACCAAGTAAAACCTATTTTAGTACGAATCGTTAGTTCTTATTACGTTTTCTTCATGTGACATGTCAGATCCGGTCGAAACGCATGGGTCGGGTTTGGGGTGTTACACATATGTTTTGGTTTGTAAATATGGCTGTGAGTGTTGACTTAATTTAGTGGATTTGGTTATGTGCATATATATGCATATATGTTTAATATTTCAGTTCATGGATGGATATGTGAATGGCTTATATTATGAGGCTTATGGATATTGATTTAGTAAATGTTAAATGGTTGATGTTAGATATGAATTATGCTTGTGAATTGGTGTAAAATGATGTATGTTTGGTAAAGGTTTAGGTTGTTGATTTGTATATATGTTTTAGAATGTTTTGATTGAGTAAGACTTGAGGCTATAAGCATGTTGGTTGTTAGTATTGGAAATGGTATGAATTAGCCTTGATTGTGACTAAATTAGATGTTCATTTATACTATGAATTGGTGCCATTTTGGTTGTGTAGGGGAGCATAAATTTACGTTTCAAATTGGCTTGGTAAATAGCCTATTTTTGTCCACACGGGCGTGTTCTCAGCCGTGTGTGACACACGATCATGTTACACAGTCGTGTGTCCCTGGTGTTGAATTTGAAATCAAGTCAGTATGCTCTACAAGGTCTCACACAGGGGCGTGTGATTGGCTGTGTTGCATAAGTTAGTATATCCTACAGGTTCGGCATGGCCTAGCACACGGCTTGGCACATGGGCACGTGTGGCTACTTTGAAGGGCACACGGGCTAGACACACGGGCATGTGGCTGGCCGTGTGACCCAAGTCAGTAAGCTCACTTGTTTGGACACAGGTTAGGACACGGGATGGGACACGGCCATGTGCTTCCAATTCGAATGTCCACACAGTCTGTGACACGGGCATGTCTGGTGACCGTGTGAGACACACGGCCTGGCCATACAGGCGTGTGTCCCCTATTTTGAGAAAAATTTTCAAAGTTCATGAAAGTTTCTTAAGTTATCAGTTTAGTTCCAAACCACTCCTAAAGCATGTTTAGGGCCTTATAGGCTCGTACTAGGGACATATTGATTGAGATTGAATGATGGATGTTTGAATTGAGAAAATGTAATATAAAAGTATGTATAAATGTGTTGTAAGCCTGGTAATGCTCCGTAACCCTATTCTGACGTTGAATACGGGTGAGCGGTGTGACAGGGAGTGACTGATAATTATTTTCTATTTTTAGCAATCTTTCCCACCTATAAATACCCCTCTTCCCTTCCTCTTTTCATAGAATACACATCTCTCAATTCTCTCATCATTCTCCCTTTTTCTCTCTCATTTCCTTCCTTGCTTTCATATTTTCTTGTCCTCTTCCTTTTCTGATTTCCCCTCTTGAAAGAAAGCATGCATCCCCCTTAGAGTAGCAACATTCAAGTGTTCGTGAAGGCCTTGAATCGACAAAATGAGCAAAGAAGAAGAGGAGTGCACTAGTATGGCTTTGGAGAAACACTGAGATTTGTTTCCTAGTTCCCTTCTCTTTGATTTTTCTTGTCTATGTTGTGATTATGAGCATGAATATTTGTTGTGTTATTGTTCTTGATTTAATTAAAATGACTTAAATTTAATTCGTGTTAGATTGATTGCATTCTATTTGCTTAAATTATTAAAACCATGTTTGTGTTGTTATAGGCCTTAGTAAATTATTCAATTAAATAAAATCATGCTTATGTTATACTTGCATTATAAATTGTAAGGGAACAAATGAATTAATTATTAATCGGATTGAAATTATAATTAATTGACATAGTATTTAATTGGTGCATGTTTAAACTTCTAAGGCAGCTGAAGGTTAAATTAGCGATGGTATTAAATGGTACATTAAGGTTAAATTAGAGAGATGGTATTAAATGGTACATTAGCCTTGCATAACTTGCAAGATTATTGTGATTAAATTGTTTCAATATAGGAATATGTTGTTACTTCACTTAATCTTATACTTACTTATGAAAATTGATTAATTTTTTGATTTGACATTGGAATATGTTCAAGAGATTCATTAGTTTAGTAAATATGTACGTGCATGAGTTAACAAAATACCAAGTTTTCGTGAAATTATTCGTAACAACATGAGCATGGGTTTAGTAATTCTAAGTTAAGGAATGTAAGTGACCTAACACATTTATGTCATGTTGATTAAACTCGTTTTTAGAAATAACGCATTGGAATTTTTAGTTTTTAGATCACTTTTTCCAATCAACATATTTTACCTTCACCAAATTGTTTAAAGTTGCATTTCATAAATATTTTTTTCTTTCACAGGCCCTGTGGGTACGATAACTCGACATTTTCTTGTTACTTTATTATTTGTTTACGATTGTGTACACTTGCACATTTCCGTTGTTCTAAGTTTTTGGCGCTGTTGTCGGGGACTATTTTAAAAGACATTAATTGTGAAATTGTTAATTTTGCATTTTGGTTTATTTTTCTGTTTTATTTTAATTTAATCATTTTTTCTGTTATTGTTTCAGGTGTTTATGAGTATTAATCAAATTATGGATTTACTCCCCGTAGATCCTAAAATTGAAAGGACTTTTCAACAAAAAAGAAGACAAGTAGTTCAGAGAAGGACCGAATAAATGAACTTTGAAAATCAGAAATAAGGAAATGGAACAAATCATGCTCAAAATCCTATCGAACTGAGCTTTAAGATAGTATGTCGTGCTATTGTTTCATGAGCTTAATCTAGGCATTAGGAGACCTGAAATCGAGACACAATAATTTGAGCTAAAGTCAGTCATGTTTTAGATGCTTCAGACAGTGGGCCAATTTAGTGGAATGCCAAATGGGATCCTCACCTTTACCTCAGATTGTTTATAGAGGTGAGTGACTCCTTCAAGTTAGTTGGAGTACCCAAAGAAGCACTAAGATTAAAGTTGTTCCTATATTCACTAAGGGACAGAGCTCGAGCCTAGTTGAACTCATTACCACCTGATTACATTACCACATGATAAGAGTTAGCAAAACGATTCCTTATGAAGTAATTCCCACCTAGCAAGAATTCAAAGTTGCGGAATGAGATCACTTCCTTCTAATAGATGGATGATGAGTCCTTGTATGAGGCGTCAGAAAGATTCAAAGAACTATCACGAAGACATCATGGAATCCTGCATTGCATCAAATTAAAGATGTTTTATAATGATCTTAATGCTCACACGAGGATGGTAGTATACGCTTCTGCTAATGGTGCTCTCCTTTCTAAGTCTTATAATAAGGCTTATGAAACCATTGAGAATTGCTAGCAAGAATTACCTATGGCCAACCAATCAAGCAACATCAGGAAGATGAGTCGCAGGAGTACATGAAGTGGATGCTTTCACTTCACTTGCATCTCAAGTATCCTTGACATCCTCAATGCTTAAAAACTTTACTACTAATAAGTTTAATAATTTTTTAGCTCAGCCACAGAATCAATTCGAAAATGTAGCCTGTGTTTATTGTGAGGAAGGGCACTCATTTGAAGAATACCTATCAAACCTAATATATGTTTATTCCATGCGTAATCAAAACCAAAATTGAGGAAGGCAAGGACTGCAATCCAATTTGTGTAACCCATCTTGATGAAATCATTCGAATTTCTCTTGGAGTAACCATGAGGCTGGACCCAGTAACACTTGTGCACAACCTAGATCAACCTAGCCACTTGTATTTACCCAACAAGTTCAGAAACCAACTCAAGCTAAACCTTCCAATAGCCTAGAGAACCTATTGAAGGCATAAATGGCCAAAAATAATGCCACTTTAAGGAATTTGGAAAATTAAGTGGGTCAACTTGCTACTGAATTTAGGAGTCGACCACAAGATGTTTTGTCTAGTGATACGGAGAATCCAAGAAATCCAGGGAAAGAACACTATAAAGCATTAAATTTGAGGAGTGAAAAGAAATTAGAGCCCAACATTTTCAAAGTTGAGGAAGAGCCAGGTAATGCTTAAGTTGCAGTGGAAGTTCAACCAAGTGTTGAAATTCCAGTCTCACCAGAACCAAAATTTGCAAAATTTGATAAGTTAGCTTCTGACCCAGTCAATTTAGATAAACTAACACTTTTGTTAGATATAGAAGTGCCACAGAAGACGAATCAACCAGTTCAAGTTAAGAATACTCCACCACCCTACCCTCAAAAACTTTAGAAGCAGAAATAGGAAATTCAATTCAAGAAGTTCTTAAACATATTCAAGCAACTTCATATCAACATTCCATTGGTAGAAGCACTTGAGCAGATTTCAAATTAGGTCAAATTCATGAAGGATATCTTATCCAAGAAACAGAGGCTTCGAGAATTTAAGACGGTAGCTCTGACGAAGGAATGCAACGCATATCTACAAGATAAACTACCCCTAAAGACGAAGGACCCTAGATGTTTTACCATACCTTGCAACATTGTAGCAACTTATTATGGTATGGCATTATGTGATTCGGGTGAAAGTATTAACTTGATGCCCATGTCCATATTTAGAAAGTCAGGGATATGTGAAGTTAGACCTACTACGGTTACACTTCAGTTAGCAGATCGATCCTTAGCACATCTAGAAGGAAAAATCGAGGATGTATTGGTACGTGTAGACAAATTTATTTCCTCTCTGACTTTGTTATCTTAGATTTTGAAACAGATAAAGATGTGTCAATCATCCTAGGAAGGCCTTTCCTAGCAACTGGAAGGACCCTTATTGATGTGCAAAATGGCGAGCTTACTATGTATGTTTAAGATGACCAGGTAATGTTTAATGTTTTTAAATCTATACAATTTCCTGACATAGTTGATGATTGTTCTGTAGTATCTGAGTTAGAAGATTTAGCCGTGGAATGGGATCTCAAATCTGTTGAGGACCCATTAGAACAAGTTTTGATATCAGACCCTCTAAGTGATGAAGAAGGGGAGGAAAACTTAGCTTTGTTAGAAGCTAACTAGAAGGGATTTAATCAACAATCCCATTTTGAATCTTTGGAATTAGAAAACAGAGATTATGTTCAACTAAAAGCGTCAATCGATGAGCCTCCTAAATTGAAGCTAAAGTTTCTTCCCTCGCACATAAGATATGTTTATTTAGGTAACACTTCGACTTTGCCTGTGATTGTTTTAGTAGAGTTAATTGAAGAGCAGGAAGAGAAACTTATTTCAGTGTTGAAACAATTCAAAAAGGCTACCGAATGGACCATTGCTGACACTTATGGTATTAGCCCATTTGTATGCATGCAGCAAATAATCCTAGAAGATGATGAGAAAGGGACAATTGATAGACAATAAAGACTGAACCCCATTATAAAAGACATGGTAAAGAAAGAAATCATTAAGTGGTTAGATGCGAGTATAATTTACCCTATCTTAGACAGTTCATGGGTAAGTCCGGTCCAGTGCTTGCCAAAGAAAGGAGGAATTATGGTCGTATAGAACGAAAATAATGGGTTGATACCAACCAGAACGGTTACAGGATGGAGAATTTGCATAGATTACCAAAATTTGAACAAGGCGACTAGGAAAGATCACTTTCCTTTACCATTCTTGGATCAAATGCTGGATAAACTCGCGGGGCGAGATTATTTCTATTTTCTAGATGGGTACTCAGTGTACAATCAGATCATAGTAGCACCAGAGGATCAACACAAGAAAAATTCACATGCCTGTATAGTAAATTCACATTTAGAAGCATGCCATTTGGTTTATGTAATGCACCTGCTACATTTCAAAGATGTATGATGGCTATTTTTACTGACATGGTGGAAAATTTTTTGGAAGTTTTTATGGATGATTTTTCATTGTTTTGAGACACTTACGATGATTGCTTAGCCAATCTAGACAAGGTACTAAGGCGGTACGAAGAAACAAATCTAGTACTCAATTGGAAAAATTGTCATTTCATAGTATGAGAAGGTATTGATTTGGGGCACCAACTAACGATAAAAGGGCTCGAGGTAGACAAAGAAAAGGTAGATGTCATTGAGAAACTCTCACCTCCAACATCTGTAAAGGATGTTAGGAGATTTTTGGGGCATGCTAGATTCTATTGAAGATTCACCAAAGATTTCTCCAAAATTGCTAAACCCTTATGAAAATTATTTGAGAAGGACACAACATTCAACTTTGATGAAAAATGTTTGAAAGCTTTCAATGTTCTAAAGAATCGGTTAGTTTCGACACCCATTATCATCAAACCAAATTGGGAATTTCCATTTGAATTAATGTTTGACACAAGTGACTTTATGGTAGGAGCTGTCGTGGGATAGCGAAGGAAAAAAAATTGTCTTCCCATTTACTACACAAGTCGAACTCTGATGGGAGCTCAACTGAATTATACAGTAACAAAGAAAGAGCTACTTGCATTGTTTTCACTTTATACAAGTTTTGATCTTATCTTGTAGGTACCAAAGTGTGTAACACCCCTTACCCGTATTCAATGCCGGAATAGGGTACGAGGTATTACCAAAACACATACACTTGTAAACGTATTAAACTGGGTCATAAAATTTCATCCAAATTATACAAAATGAACAGCTAAATATTAAAGGCTAACATTTTAGGCCAAACCAATTATGACATATACAAATGACTAAGTCTTCTATACATGCCATAAACTTAAGAGGTTTATATTCACTTTTACCCCACGATGATAGCTTGATAGTGTGATTACATCTCCAGCGATCTCCAACTTGAGTTAGCATACAACCCTATAAGATATGGGAAATGAAGGGAAGTAAGCTACAAAGCTTAGTAGGTAAGTATGTAAATAATAAGAAATGGATTGAACATGTTTACAAAATAACACAATCATATCTAAATTCAAATTCACTATTTATTCAAGTTCAGAGCAAGCTGTCTATTCGAGTCATAGTCACTAAATTATTTTTATCTAGAGATACAAAACTCCAAATTAAGATACGTAAATTTTCTCTGAAACTAGACTCATGTATCTTATTACCATAAAATTTTCAGAATTTTTGGTTTAGCCAATTAGTACAGTTTATTCTTCAAAGTAACTATTTCACTGTTCATCTATTCTGACCTCTTTTCACTACGAATCAATTTTCTCCTCGTACAGGGTTCATATAATATTATAGTTTGTTTATCTTGAAAATATACTCATTAAGGAATCTAACCATATCAATTTTGTCCCAAAATTATTTTCTTACAATTTTTAATGATTTTTCCAAGTCAGAACAGGGGATCTTAAATCACTCTGAACCAGTCTCACAAAAATCTAAATATCTCAAAATACAGAATTTCTTTGCTTTCTCTATTTCTTTCATATGAAAATAGACTCAATAAGATTTAATTTCATATCTCACTAACCTACTAATTCTATTTCTACCATTTTTGGTGATTTATCAAAATTACTCTACTGCTGTTGTCCAAAACTGTTTTATTTCTAAATTTACTCTTTTATAATTTCACTTACTCCATTTCATCTTACCAAAAGTTCACTCAAATATCGAGCACATTGTTCATAAATTTTCACACTTATACTTGCACTTATCCATCACTTATTCGTATTCAATTTCATTTAGTCGTTACATAATCACATGTATTTTCACTTGGTGAATTTCCCGTTGAACTCATCGGAATAATAACAGATACACGGTGGCCTGCACATAGTACCACCCTTGTAGCCGAAGCTATATGGTACACATAGTAGCCTGCACTCAGTACTACACATGTGACCAAAACCATCACTTACACATAGTGGCCTGCATTTAGTACCACACGTGATCGAAACTATTGGGTACGCATAGTAGCCTGCACTTAGTACTACAGATGCGACCTATCTGTTTGGTACATGTAGTAGCCTACACTTAGTACTACACACGTGACCTAAAACCATATCGTAGCTCTCTTGTACACATAGTGGCCTACACTTAGTACCACACATGTGACCTAGCTACCTCATTCGTATCTTTTATATTCCGAAGTTCAACTGGGAATTCTCACTTTTCATTATTTTACCAATTCATCCATAATCAATCACAATTCATAATTTAAAATCAAGTAATTACTCCATATTCAAATATATCTCATATAATATAACAAAATATTAAAACATAAATAAAAATGATGTATTATTTACATACAAACTTACATCGAAAGCAAAATCGATGAAAATGACTTATTCGTCAATTACTCGTTCTAGTTCCAAACCTCGTTTTCCTTGATCTATAACAACATATTTCACTTATTTAATTAATGTACTATTCAAAACAGTCCTTAACTCAACTTTTGCAAAATTACAATTTTGCCCTTAAATTTTACATATTTACACTTTTGCCCTAATACTCAAAAATTAAACTTCAGCCCTTATTCTTATGTTTTGTAACATGCTGATCATTTTTCCCTTCTATGGAAACATCAAATTCTTACTCTATCATACACTTATGAACATTAGGTATTTTTACCGATTATGTCGTTTTACTCGTTTTCACTTAAAATCGCTTAGTAAAAGTTGTTTAACATAATTTCAAGCTTCATATTCTACCATAAAACATCAAAATACACACTTTTCACCTATGGGTAATTTTCCAAAGATAAACCCTAGCATGAATTATTGGTAGCATAAGCTAAATCGAGCTACCGAGACTCCAAAACCGTAAATAACTTGAAAAACGAGGCTAGAACGGACTTACCATGAGCTTGGAAAGTTGAGAAAACCCTAGCCATGTCTTCTCTTGGTAAATTTCGTCCATATGGAGAAGATGGACAAATTTGGCATTTTAATTTTGTTTTTAATTCATTTAATTTACAAAAGGACCAAAATGCCCTTACAAAAAATATATTATCTAACATATACCATATCTATTTTTGTCCAACAATTTAACCAATGGGATAATTACATTTAAGAGCCTCTACTTTAAAATTTCATAGCAGTTTAAAACCTCTAACTTTTAGAACTCAAGTTTTGCACTTTTTACAATTTAGTCCTTTTGAATAAATTGAGTGGCCAAACGTCAAAATTTTCGAACGAAATTTTCATGAAATTGTTCCGTGAAATTGTAGACCATAGAAATATAATAAAAATAATTTTTCTTACTTCAAATTTGTGGTCCCGAAACCAATGTTTCGACTAGGCCCTAATTCGGGATGTTACAAAGTGATTGTCTATATGGATCATTTGACAATTAAACATTAACTTCTACTTCAAGAGTTTGATCTAGAAATTCAAGATCAAAACGGGGTAGAAAACCAGGTTGCAGATCACTTTTCCAAATTGGAACCACAAGAAGGAACTTCTCCGCTTACACCCATCCAGGAGACATTCCCAGATGAGCACATATTTAAGGTAAATCACATCCATAACATCCATTGGTTTGCTAATTTTGCTAACTATCTAGCTTGTGTTTTGATGCTGATTGATAAGACGTATCAAGAAAAGAAAAATTTCCTTCACAATGTGAAGTACTATTTCTGGGAAAAGCCATACCTGTTTAAAAAGTGTGGAGATCAAATGATCAGGAGATGCGTGGCAGAAAACGAGGTACATGAAATTTTATATCATTGCCACATAGCTCTAAGTGGGGGACACTTTGGAGGTTCATGCACTATAGCCAAAGTATTTCAAGTCGGATCCTTTTAGTCAACCCTGTTTAAAGATGCATTGTCTACGTAAAGAGTTGTGATCGATGTCAGAGGGTTGGAAACATCACCAATAGAAATGAGATTCCCCGAACAAACATTATTCAGGTAGAATTATTCGATGTTAAGGGTATTGACTTTCTTGGTCCGTTCCCTCCTTCTTTTGGTCACAAGTATATATTAGTAGCAATAGACTAGTATCTAAATGGGTTGAGGTCGAGGCATATCCGCTGAATGATTCCAAGGTTGTAATGAAGTTTTTGCAGAAACATGTGTTCACAAGGTTTGGAATTCCTAGAGCTATCATCAGTGATGAGGGGTCCCATTTTGTGAACAAATGGTTGAAATGGTTGCTCGACAGACATGGAGTGAAGCACAAGGTTGCCACATCTTACCATCCGCAGACATATGGGCAAGCTGAATTGGCAAATAAAGAGATAAAAGGTATACTCAAGAAGGTAGTTTGTCCAAGCCAATGAGATTGGTCCAAAAAACTAGTTGACACTTTATGGGCCTATAAGACAACATTCAAAACACCTTTAGGGATGACTCCCTATCAGTTGGTTTTTTGGAAAGCCTGTCATTTGCCCTTGGAGTTAGAACATAAAGTTTACTAGGCTCTCCAACAGCTCAACTTGGATCTTAAGCTTGCTAAAGAGAAACAAATACTTCAACTTAATGAATTAGAATAATTTCAAATGTTCTCATATGAAAATGCCAAATTATTCAAGGAAAGATTAAAAATATGGCATGAAAAGCACATTCGAGTTCAAAAATTTGAAGCAGGTTAACAAGTCTTGTTGTTCAATTCCATATTAAGATTCTTTCTAGGTAAATTAAAATCACATTGGTTCGATCCATTCACTATTCATCAAGTCTTCCCATAAGGGGTCGTTGAACCTCACGGTATGGGAGGTAATTTTAGAGTTAACGCTTAGCACTTGAAACATTACTAGGAGATAAAATTGAGTGAGATAAAACCTCGTTCATTTTATCGAATACCTAAATTTTTATTTTTCTTTAAAATAAATGACTTAGGCTATATTGTCTAGATTAGTATGTTAAAATAAATTATGTCTAGGAGATTGGAACTTAAGTAGGATCGCTAGTGATCCCTCTAATATTTCCTAGGAATTGATTTTAATATAATCTTCCAAGAAAACATTTCCTAATTGACAAAATAAATTTTTAATTTTTTGAATAAAAGGGTTGATTTTCATCCAAGTTTTAGTTTGCGGTCAATTTCAAATTATCTTTAAGTCTAAGTACTTAACTGAATTATTTGCAATAATTAATTGGATTTTTTGTAAATATTGAAATTAATGTCTTTTTTGTAAATATTTTAAAACAACTAAAATAAAAGTTTTTATTTTTATTTTTAATAAATAGGATGATATAGTTATTTCATATAATATATATTAATTGTTATTGATCTTGTATAGGATTAGAATTGCTTAGTATTTTATCACTATTTTATTTAAGAGTTTTTATTGCTAAGATAATGCCAAGTAATATATTAATATACTTTATATTATAATTAATTGTTATTGTCTTTAAATAAGATTAGGAGTTACAGTATTTTATTAATATTTGATCTAAGAATTTGAGTTAAACTTCCCATGCTCACACTTTAAATACCACTTTCTCATTCACTTTTTTCTTCCATCACCCTTAACACCATCCACCCTTCAAGCTACTTAGTGTCGTGGCCCCTATCTACCATCATCGGCAATTTCCCATAACACCAACCAAGAACTGCATGCCCAGCAGCCACTGTCGCAAGCACCATCACTCCCTTGTGCACCAACTTGCACAGCTCTGCCCTGCTCGCACACCCTACTGCTCGCGCACCATCGCTGTTGCTTCTAGCACCCTAGCATTCACGCGCCATCGCTGCTACTTCTAGCTCCTTAGCCTTTGTGCACCGTAGCTGCTCCTTGTCCTTAACACGTGCACACCATTGCCTCAAACACACTACCTGCATGAACTTTGCTACCTTTGCACCACGACACCATCACAATTAGCCACAACCATCAAGTCACCAAATAATCTCCCTCCAACCAACTTTAAACTAAAATTATTAGCTTCACACTTTATTTATTGAGTTCTTAATTTTTATACAAATATGGTAAGAAAATTTCTCCTAAATTTTAATTTGATTGATTATTCAACTTTTCAATTTTATGAATTGTTAATATTTTATGGCAATTAGATTTTGGGAAAATATTATTTGTTTCCATCTTATGTGATGTTTAGGTTAAATCATGCCTCGCAAAAGAAATCGTGCCTCTGTTCAAGTTGAAGAATCACAAAACAAATTCCACAATGAAGAAGCTGAAGCAAGATACGACAGCATTTTCAAAAATCAACAAATGCTCCCAGAAAAAGATTTTACATTGAAAGAAAGAAACTATACTAATTTCATGGCGAGCATTCAACAAGTTTCTGAAGCTTTAAATTGGAAAGTGTTTTGTGAGAAAATAATTAGTTCATGAATTTTATGCAAATTTGACCTCAAGTGAATTAACTGAAGTCCCTATATAAGGAATCAAGGTACCAATAAACTCAAACAATATTAATGAATTCTTTGATTTACCTAATTTTGAAGACGACAATATTCTTCCCTAATGGAAAACATTGACACCGAAAAATAAAAAAAAAATCTTGAGGAACTTACAGTTCCGAGATCTAAATGGATTGTGTCAAAGCATGGAACTCACACTTGTCGCAGAGAATATTTGATACCATTAGCGAAGGTATGGTTTTATTTTGTTCGGTTCAGCTTTATGCCTATTTCACATGGGACTACAATTTCAATAGAATGAATGGTCTTGCTATACTCAATTATGACAATAAAGACCATTGATGTGGAAAAAATCATTTGAGAGAAAATTGAAATTGTGTTGCTAGACGTTCTAGTCCAACATAATTTCCCTTTACGATAATAGTTTTGTGCTTGAAAGCTAAAATTCTTGCAAAAGTAAAAAAGACAAGTTATAGCCAAGGCACAATATCAAATTGGGACCTCTTCCAAGTAGCAGGAGATTCTGTTCTACAGCAAAAAGCTGAATCGAGCAAGGATCCTGAAGAAGAAGAAGTCCTATAGAGATCGAACCAATGCAACTAGCTGAAATTCCTAATGAGGCAGAACCCGAACCAATGACCAAACCTAACATGGCTACCTCAACATATAGAACTCATTTACCTTGACTAATCTTCATGAGGAGCTGTCAAAGTTGATGGACGTAATGCAACATATGCAGTGGAAAGAACAAGCTTACTGGAGATACTAAAAAATAGAGGATGACTCGATGAGAAATGCCTTTACAATAATATTTCATGACCCTTTTATTTTTGTTCCTAAGTTTCTAGATTTTATATTTGAACCATGGAATCCAATGTCAAAGAGGGAACGAGGTGATTCAAGAAAAAAAACAAGGAGGATAAAGCAAAAGATGAGTCAGATTCTAAGAGGTCCGCAAATAAATAAAAAGGGGAGGGATCTTTACATTACTTTATTTTATTTCTTAGGATATTTAAATTTTTTAGGATTAGGATTTTATTTCTCGCATAATAAAATAAGATTTGGAAATCATCAATAAAATTGAACAAATTGCAAAATAAGAAGTGTGGCAATAGATATGTACATGTCTAGGATTGGATTTGTTTTGGAAAAACTTGGTATTTAAGCAGTCAAACTTAACTCACCTCCATTTCCTTATGTCCTACCTTGTGTATATTATATATTCACTTTTATATTTTCATTCTCTCTATTGTTTTTAACAATGGGGACATTGTTCATCTTAAGTAGGGGGACCGAAAATTGAAATTGTTTTTCTTTTTCAGAATACATTTTTTTCTTATAATTATGGTTAAGTTATATTTTGTTCAAAAATTTGAATTTTTGTTAATTATGTTAAACTTTAGTATAAATAAAGTTTTATTATCTCAATAATTGCTATGTTAGCGGAACTATGACAGAAATGTTACTCTTAATAAAGTTTGTAAATCATACCATAAAATTTTTAATTCTTTTGGAGAGCTTGGCATGCATAAAAGTTTAAGTCTCTAAAATTGACTTGGCAAATTCTTGAGGCGAATTCCTATGAAGTATGGAATTTTGAAAATGACTTAGGCAAGCTTTTTTTTTTTTTTGGACTATTTGAGCCTTTCAGGCCAACCTTAATGAATATTTATTCCTTGAAACCCAACTTTGAGACTATATGGCCTAATTTTATTTGAACCTTTGCAATATTAAGCCATCACTTCTCTCATAATTATCTCTAAATTGTCCCAAACACTAGATTTAGTCTATCAAGAATATTCTCTGAAAATAAGTTTGGGGGAGTTGAAAAGAAGTATCAAATGCTCAAAAATTGTAGTACATACAATAATATGCTCGTGTTAAAAAGAAGAAGAAGAAGAAAGAAAGAAATAGCATGTGTACTCAAATGCAAAATGAGTTGGTGAATTTGAAGGTATTTATTTCGAAGGTTCGATGCAAGCTAATTTTAGGGTTTTTAGCTTAAAATTATCTATCTTTTACCTACACCTAGCCTATCCACATTACAACCTATTTAAAAGACCTTTCGATTCAGATTTCTATGCTGCCTACATTAGTGGAGAGAAATTGTTAAGTTCAATATATGAAGCGATAAATTAAATTTAGTGATTGCAGTTTAGTCTTAAATAAGGGAATAAAGATTATTTGGTAAGAATTAATAGATTTTATTGAGAAAGTATTTAGTATATTCTTGCTATCATGATAATGATTAAGAATAATTGAACAATATGTATACTTGAGTCACATAATTTTAAAATTCTTGTTCTTGAGCATAATTACACTAAACTCATAGTTGTAGGGGAAATGTGTTCTAAAGATATTTTTCAATGGTGATTTCAAGCAATTTTTTTTTTACAATCTGTGCATTACTCAGGATGAGCAATGAATTAAGTTTTGGGGTGTGGAAACACAAAAATATATAGACTTTTTCAGCACCTTTTGAGCTCTAATTCATGCACTTTCATAGTAATTTTTGTCAAAATTCATACTTTAATTATAAAATAATTAATTTGCACTTAAATTATTAACATATTGAATTTTACTTATTTTTATAACAAATTTTCAAAAATTTGGTTTATTTTCAACAGTTTTGCACAAAAGGTGAAAATTGGCACGGTAGTCTCCTTGAAAGACTTGAACCACTGGGACAATTTTCTGCATTAAGTGAATCAAGAGCAAGGCTTATTATTTTTCCAGCCAAGGAATATCCAATAATTATTATTATACATATTTTATAATTAATTTTGATCCAAAATTAATTGGGTTAAAAATTAATTATAAGCCTAAAAAAGAAAGTGGCCCAATTGTTCTAAGTCAAAATAGGACTGATCCAACAAGAAGGGGGCAGCCCAAACTGTCCATATAGCTGAATCAATCAACTTATTTTAGCTGATTTTCACACTTGCAAAACAACCCTCAAACTTCTCCTAAATTCCCTTCAACCTCCTCCACTTTTCATGCCTTTTACTTTTTGCCCCAAGCTAAAAATAACATGTTTGAATCACTCAAACTTGCTCAATGCATGGCCGACCAAGGGAGAGGGAGTGGCTGATAATTATTTGCTATTTTTATAATTAATTCCCACCTATAAATACCCCTCTTCCTTTCCTCATTTCACATAACACACATCTCTCAATTCTCTCATCAGTCTCCCTTTTCTCTCTTCCATTTCCTTCCTTGCTTTCCCATTTTCTTGTCCTCTTCCTTTGCCAATTTCCCCTCTTGAAAGAGATCTTCCATCTCCCTTGGAGTAGAAAAATTCAAGAGTTCATGAATGCATTGAATCGATAGAATGAGTAGAGAAAAAGAGGAGTGCATTAGTCTGGCTTCGAAGAAACACTGGGATTTGTTTCCTAGTTCCCTTCTCTTTAATTTTTCTCGTTTATGTTGTGATTATGAACAAAAATATTTGTTGAGTTGTTCTTGATTTAATTAAAATGACTTAAATTTAATTCATGTTAGATTGATTGCATTCTATTCATTTAAATTATTAAAACCATGTTTGTGTTGTTATAGGCCCTAGTAAATTGTTCAATTAAATAAAATCATGCTTATGTTATACTTGCATTATAAATTGTAAGGTAACAAATGAATTAATTATTAATCGGATTAAAATTATAATTAACTGGCACAGTATTTAACTGGTGCATGTTTAAACTTCCAAGGTAGTTAAAGGTTAAATTAGCGATGGTATTAAACGATACATTAGCCTTCCATAACTAGCAAGATTATTGTGATTAAATTGTTTCAATATAGGAATATGTTGTCACTTCACTTAATCTTATACTTGCTTATGAAAATTGATTAATTGTTTGAATTGACATTGGAATATGTTCAAGAGATTAATTGGTTTTGTAAGTATGTATGTGCATTAGTTAACAAAATACCAAGTTGTCGTGAAATTATTTGTAACAACATAAGCACATGTTTAGTTATTCGAGTTAATGAATGTAATTGATCTAATACATTTATGTCATATTGATTAAACTCATTTTAGAAATCACATCATGGAATTTTTACTTTTATTTTTCTTAGTTTAATTACTTAGTTAATTTTTAGTTTTAGATCACTTTTTCAAATCAACATATTTTACCTTTACCAAATTGTTTAAAGTTGCATTTCATAAATATTTTTTCTTTCACAGTCCCAATGGATACAATAACTCGACATTTACTTGTCACTTTATTACTTGTTAACGATTAAACTTGCACATTTTCGTCGTTCCACAAGCCTAGGGTTCTATCGCACTATTTAGGTTGGCAACTCTTCATCAACTTCGTCTTCATCTTTACGTGCACATTGGGGTTGCACGCCACAATCATCTCCTTCTTCCGTCGTTGAATGAGACCATGTCCTAGCCGCCCATTGTACATCCCCCCTGTTTGAGTCGGCGATTGCGAAGATAACCCATCTTGGTAGACTAATGATGCTGGGGGTGTTTCCGACACTATCGACGGATGATTGTATGGTGTCACATGGGTCGATTGTGGCTAAATGGTAGGAATTATCAGCGATACCAGATGCGTCAATGTTTCTAGCCAGATCAGCATGTAATATGATACGGTGAGAGGTGATCGTGTGAAATATATCCCTGAAAAAGGTGTTGATGTAGGGAATTATTACGCATGTTATGGTGCTTGTGTAAAATAAACTGGTGCTAAATGTGTTGATGCAAGGAATGGTTGTGCGTGCTGTAGTGCTTGTGTAAAATAAACTGGAGCTGAAGGTGTTGATGCGAGGAATGAGTGTGCATGCTGTGATGCTTGTGTCAAATAAACTGGGTTAGAACCAAAAATAAATGTACCATACTGGCCGGGAGGTTGCATGGCTATCAGGTCCTCCAGTACAGATGAAGCAGATGTTGATCCCCCCTCGACATCTTCTCCCTACCTAAGATTTATGGGCCCTCATTTTGGTCTCTTACAATGACGATGCCTACTCCTTTCTGAAGTTGGCAGTTGATAGAACTTGTCATTATGCCTGAACCAATCCATGTAATTTGGAGATGTCGCCAACTCTGGTATGTGAAATGGTTTATGCATTAGCAAGTAATCGTACCTATGCTGCCAAATATCAATATACTTCCTGTGGAATGTTGGCAAATCTTCCTCGAGTCTCCCCCGCATGTCGATCTTGTTCAGGTCATCGAGCTCCTAGGGTGCCGGCAGAATACGTCGTGTACACCTGAATTGTCCCATCACTCGGTCGGATTCATGTATCTCAACTGTTAATAAAACAATTAATGGCACTTTCACGTGCCAGATGTTGCGATTGACCAAAAATTCAGTCGGGACGCATTCTTGAATCCTCAGATCTGCATATAGCATCCATACAAACTGTAGTATGAATTTATAAATTTTAGCGCATGCCTAATATTTAATTTCAAATGTTGGAATAAAAAATCGATAACTATGAAATTCATAAACTAACCTCCTATTCAATTTGTTGATCTAAAGCTAGTCGGATATCTTCAAGCCGGTGGGTATACTGTTGTGTCTCACGGGGTTGTTTCACCTATTTAAAAAATATGTTATGTCAAAATTACAGCATTGAAAAATAAAAATGATAATGCTATTATCAAATGAATTTTTCCATATTATGAGTGGGAATTCGTAAGGGAGTTCCACTCGGGGGGTGCAACCGCTGATTTTAATTTTTCTGGTATTGTCGCTCAACACATTTCTCAATACAATGTCACTAGCACCGTTGATCCCCAACTAAGTCATCCCGCTTCTTTCAAGTCGACTAGTAGTAGTAGCCACATTAAATGTACTAGATTATAAGATTTATCTGGCTTTAGCAGACCCCCGATCAACCTCAAGATGAATGTGTGGGCGAATTGTTATTTTTTAGTGTCACTCACAGAAGCCTCGATAGTTTGGAAGTTGTCCTCTGACCATCCCTTCTCGATTTGGCTACCCCTAAACTTTTTAGGAACCTTCCCTAGTAGTTTCTCACATGTTGCACTCCAAACGGCACTAATATTGGCCCCGTAACAACTTCCCCATCGACTGGTAGACCGAGTTGTAAACTAATTTCCTCGAGTGTAATTGTACACTCACCGCAGGGAAAATGGAATGTGTGTGTATCCAGTCTCCATCTTTTGACCAAAGAACTAAAAAGTGGGGATTCAATTTAGTCCTCCCGAGCATGTGAGCCACATAAAAAAAATCATGCATCTCGCAAGTGTCCATAAATGATATCCAGTGCACAGTCACTTAAATTGTTTATGTATGTCTATAAAATCCGATCTTCCAGCTGAGTATATAAACATAAAAAATTAATAATTTAAACAATATAATAATTAACTATTTAAAATTAAATAATTTAATAATATTTTCTTACCATTTGTAATTGAACACTACAGATATGCTTGTCATCCACTGAACAATGGCCTTAATCTTTTTCGAATCAACTCTAACTTCATCTGCCGAGATAACATGTCCCAAAATTACAACTTTTGATAACCAAATCTTGCACTTGCTAAGCTTTCCATATAACTGTTTCTCTCGTAACACTTGCAAAACAATTCTAAGAATGCTCAGATTTAGATTTCAAATAGATCATGATGTGGTTAATGAAAACTACTACAAATTGATCCAATTACGGTTGTAAAATATAGTTCATGAAATCCATGAATGCCGGCAGAGCATTAGTTAGGCCAAAAGGCATCACTAAGAATTCATAGTGGCCATAACATGTACGAAATGTTGTCTTAGGTACGTCATTATCTTTCACATTTAATTGATAGTAACTTGATCTCAAATTGATCTTAGAAAAGACAGAAGCTCCTCTTAGCTGATCAAACAAGTCATCGATACGAGGTATGGGGTACCGATACTTAATCATCAACTTATTCAATTGTCGATAGTCTATATAGAGTCGCATCAAGCCATCTTTCTTTTTACCAAATAACACTAGAGCTCCCTAGGGCGAAATACTAGGGCGTATAAAGCCACGATCCAAAAAATCTTGCAATTGCACCTTGAATTCTTTTAGATTTGTGGGTGCTATACGATAAAGAGACATGAACATCGGATCCGTACTAGTAAACATTTCAATTGCAAACTCAACCTCCCGATCTGGTGGTAATCCGATAATTCCTTAAAAGACACATCAGGGAATTCACAAACAGTTCGAATCTTACAACCCTAACTATCACCAGAATTCGAGTTGATAACATAGGCTAGAAAAACTTCATAGCCTTGATTGAGAATTTTATTAGCTCAAATTATCGAAATGATACGAGTTGACCCACACGTTCGAACACCATTCACCTCAATTATGTTATCGTCTTCACTCTGAACCATGAACTTCTTTTTATGACAGTCTAGAGTCACTCTGTGCTCAGTAAGCCAATCCATTCCTAAAATTAAATCAAATTCGCCAAATGGCATTATCAACAAATCAACAGGGGAAGGTTATATTTTGTATCTCCAACGGACATCGCCTACACACCTGATTCACTATTATGGACTGTCCCAAAGGACTTGACACAACTATCGATACCCTAGACATCTCGACTTTTAAACTTCTCGATTTCACTAACTTAGTATTAACATATGAGTGTGAAGATCTCGGGTCTATCAAAGCATAAACAGGTTGTGAATGCAATAAAAAGATACCTACCACAATGTCAGTAGCATCACCATCCTCACGTGTCCGTACAACATAAGCTCGTGTTGGTACTTTGGCCTCTACCAAGTGAGTAACAGTATAATTTCCCTTCCTAGCACCACCTCTAACAAAAGAACCGTTGCGACTTGTTCTGCGGCCCCTAGATGCAAGCACAAACCTCTAAGAAGAAACATGAGTAGCATTCTCATTCTTTGAACACTATCGAGAAAAATGCTCTATAGATCCACAGTAAAAATAAGCTCGAGTTAGCTTCCAAAATTCACCCCAGAGCTCTTTCCCACAATGTTCGCAATTCGAAACATCAGTATCCCTAGACGGACCTCACACACTACCCCTGGGCACAGTTGGCTGTCGATCACAATTTTTATCAGATCTGTCAGACTTAAAAGTTGATTTCCAGCTACCACAAAATTCCTTAAAAGTTGATTTCCAGCTACCACAAAATTCCTTCATTCGTTTCGGTTGTGGATGCGAGCTAGCAGCTCCAAACTATTTCCAATAGTGCGAGTAACTTCAGTCTTTTTATCAAGTCCCAAGGCTTGTTCTACCATCTTTGCCCGTTTGACTAGAGTGGCAAATTCTGTAATTCGATGTGATACCATCTGTACCCATAGTTCATCATGTAGCCCACATAGAAATCGCTTACAACTTTTGATTTCATATGGTAAAAATTCAGCAACATACTTATGAGTCGTACGAACTACCATTCATAATCAGCCACTGACATTTCACTCTACTTTAATAGTAAAAACTCTTGCCTTCTATCTTCAAGATACAATTCTCCAATGTATTTCTTTTGGAATTCCTTTTGAAAGAATTTCTAATCGGCCTGTTCAATAAGTACGTGGCGTGTCACTAACTGACACGAGGGTATGCTTCTCATTACAGTAAAGAGACATAAAAAATTACGCTTTTGCACGGTTGCTGATCCCTAAAATCAGAGCTTTAAAAATTATAAATAGAATGATAAAACTTGGAAACTAACTCTAACAATGACTTAAAGGCAAGTGTACCTATCGAACAGTAGTATAGCTTAGGCAAGACCGGATTTATCGAACCCAAAGGAACTAAAAGTACTAATACTCACTTTCTTTTTATTATTTAGACTAAAATATGGAGTGATTGGTTGCTTTAACTAATTTACGACTACTAAGCAAAAGATATAAAGACAAAAAGAACGAATTGGGAAATAACTTGAAGAAACTCAATTGATTTGACGATACCCTCAGGAAGAATCCACCTAGACTTCACTTGTTACTTATTACTGAATCATATAATTTCCTTACTTAGCTTGATCCGTAGGACTCCCTAACCTATATTAAACCCTCTCTCGAGGCGACTAACGTCTAATCCTAGGTTAATTAGTGGAACTCTCGTTCGCTTATAATAACCCCCTAGAATAGCAATAAATTGATCAATGGATTCCCATATTAGGTTTCACCCTAATCCGATAAAATCTCGTAACCCTATCTCTAGGCGTTCGATCAACTCCGCTTAATACGCTAGATCTACTCTCAAGCGGGGTCTATTCCTCCTCCACCTAAGCACATCAGATTTAGATTAAGCATGCATAATTAAGAACAAACTAAATATTATCATATAATTCAGAAAATAATAACAAAATTCATCTAGGTTTCATCCCCTTCAGGTATCTGAAGGATTTAGTTCATAACTTGAAAATAAAACATCTCTAGAGAAAAGATAAAACAAAACATAAGAAACCCCTAAAACCCCCTGAAGGTATTGAAGGAGAAATCTGCCGTCTTGAGTAGAATTTCGGCTTCTTGAGATGGATCAACTGGCTATCTTCGAATGATTCCCACAAATATGATCTTTTTGGCTCGACTCCATAGCCTAGCTAACCCCCTCGACAAAAGCCCTGGTAGAAGGCTTCTGTCGAACCCCCTCTTAAGTTGCACCCTTAGGTGTTTATATAGACTTTGAGATGCCTTACTTGGCCCCTAAGTATCCTGATTCAAGTATAATTCCTACTCGGGTGTTTGAATAGGCTTTGGAAAGTGTTTTTTTGCCTCAAAGTATCCTATTCCGAGTAGAATCACTCTTTTCTACGGCAGGGACATGGCCATGGTACGCGCCCATGTAAATCGTCTTCAGGCCATGTCTCGATTCTGTCGATTGGGGCACGGCCATGTAAATCGTGGCATGGCCGTGTCTTAATTAATTTTCGAGGCACGACTGTGTGGCTTGAAGTCCAGGCCGTGTCGATTTCCTCTTTGGCCCAAATTGGCCCGTTTTAAGCCCATTTCTTGTTCTTTTCGTCCTCGAGTGCTTTTCTAAGTAAAAACATGAAAAGAAAGGATTAAGAGCACCTTTTTACATAAATCAAGGGTTGAATCATCCAAAATCATACTAAATGTGGGCCTAAAATATGTTACTTTTACGATTTAACAAATACCCCCACACTTAAGCTTTTGCTTGTCCTCAAGCAAAATTCTCAACTTGCAATTAAAACGAACTTTCCACAATTCATAATTCCTATCAATAATGCCTCATCATAATTCATAGATAATTTATACATGGATAATTTAACTCAAAGATTCATAAAGATTCAAACAATTCAAAGTCATATATTTGTAGTACGAAAAACATAGGTGTCTCTCCTTATCTAAATAATTACCTCTGATTCGAAACCGACAAGGATTGACATCCTTACTAAAGATTCATTCAAATCACTCAAAGTGTTTAAGGTTACAATTAAGCACTCAACAGTCGAACCTGAAAAGTTAATCCCATAGGCTTGCCTGAAAGTCAAATCTCTACCACTGTGATATGAGATGATACACAAATCAAAAGGTCTTTAATCAGGGTTGTAACGGGGCTTGGGTTAAAAGGTGTGGATAAAGGCTGAATTAGAAAGTTAAAATCGAGATCGAATTGACAAATTACCTAGCTAAAAACAATGAACTAGAAAATAAATGATTACATCAATTGAAACTTTAAACAAATAATAATACGAGCTTTTTTTCTTTGATAATTGAAATTTAAATGCACAAGCTCACTTTCTATACTACTAATACTGAATATACTTCGATTTTTTGATGTCTTTTTTTCAGAACAAAATAAAGTAAAGACATAATAAAGAAAGACTTTATCAACTGAAACAAACTAATTAGGTAACTGATCAAATCAATTCTCGATAGAATGATAGTCAAAAGAATGATAACAAATTCAAAGGGTTTTTAGGTTAATATTAGCAGGTAAATCAATAAAAAGGGTTGTTAGGATTAAAAAGGGTTCACTAGGAGTTAATTATATGGGTAGGCTTTTAGTGGTGTGAATGGGTTAAAACCTAGGTGACTTTATCATCTCAGTATATCAAATCATAGATGTGGTCTCAACATGTATAAACGGGGCAAGTTCTAGAATAACAGTTCAAAGTTGACACACTCATAATCAATAAAGTGAGCACGAAAAAGAATATATGCTCTATAAGGCTCAAAATCTCACAAAAAATATGAGTATTTGATATCAATCCCTATAAATTTCAAACTTCAAGGTAATATTCAAATTAGGTTCAACAACCTAGAAAATTTTTTATTCTTGAAAAAATAGACTTATCATGCTTGATTCTCTAGTATCTTAAAGTTTAAATCATCAATGCACAATTATCAATGACTTACTCAAAAACATATTAATAAAAATCATAAATCATTAGAAATTTCACCCTAATTAGTAATATGAGAAAATACTTAAAATAAGATTTAAAATTCGTGATTTTTGAATAATCTTGTATTTAACCCCCACACTTAAGTTTTACATTGTCCTCAATGTACAAAGCAAGATAATAATAAAATCATAAGATAGGGAGAGAAGTGAAACTTCCTGAATTATGGATGAAGTCTTTGAAAAGAAAACGGATAGGATTGGAGGTGAACGTGGGGAAGCGTTTCGAACCGTTTGAAATTGAATCCTCAAAGTAGGTGGTCTGATTTTATTATATCCTAAACTAAATCTAAATAGCACGAAGAATAATAAAGAAAGTAAAAATAAAAATAGGAATAAAAATAATTAAATAGAGATACGGTCCACGCCCATGTGCCTAGCCATGGTGCCCACACGATCACGACCACGACCGTGTGCAAGGCGTGTGGTCTAGAAATCTGCACTTTTGGTTTATTTGAATGCTTAAAAAGGGAAAATAAAAATAAAAAATAAAAATAAAAATAGGGTTAGTGCTCGGGTTACCTCCCGAGAAGCGCTCGTTTATAGTCTTAAGCTAGACTTACCTGTTATTTGCGTAATCATGGTGGTTTAAGGAGGTGGAAATCCTTTCTCATCTGATCAACTCGGTTATGGATATAAAGTTTAAGTCGAGTCGTGTTTACCTCACAAGTGTTGAATTTTGGATTGCTTACCTCGACTGTACCGTATAGGAAGACATTAAGTACCTCAAAAGTGATTTCTTTGTTTGTCTTGAGGTCTGAATTGGTGATTCGAGGGTCTTCCTTATTCAAAAATATCTGATCCTCTATTTTGATGTGATTTATTGTTCCTATTAGCTCCTCTGGGGTTTCCTTTGGTTTCACTTCATGTGGTTCTGATTCTTCTTTAATTTGTGTTTCCCACTCTTCTAGTTTGTCAACCCTAAGGCTTCGTTCCTCATATAATTCTTCTTTGTTGGCATGAGGTCTAAGATCTAGCTCAGCTAGGAGATTTCGTGATGCTTCCTGTAAAGAAGGTTGAACCAGATGGTTATCAATAAAATTAACATTCATACCTTTATTACTCAATGTCCTAGCTAAGTCAAGAGCTTGAAGAGGGATTGTTTCGTTGTTTACACGAAGTGTGAGTTCACCGAATTCTTCCTCTGTGTGGTCTTTCTTTATTGCATCAGGATATGGCACACTAGGTTGGTACTCTGTAATTGCCGGCTTTGGTATATCATGTCACACATCAACCTTACTTTCACTTACCACTGGTTCTTCCCTTGGGTTTGGTTTCTCTAACCCTTCACTATCGTCAATGGCTTGATTGTGCTCTCTCGGGGTAGTTTCAGTATTGCTTGGCAAGCTTTCTTGTGGTAGTTCTGAGATCAGCTTAGCAAGTTGTGCGACTGCATTAGTGACTTCCTTCACTGACTTAGTAAGTTCCCCGCCTCGTGTAACATCCTGTATTTATGGGCTTGTGCATTTTGTGTAGTGTAGGCTTAAAATATTAATTTAAGGATTTGAGGTGCAAATGGGCTTCAGGTTTGGGCTGAGGCTTTGATTAAATATTTTGTATAGACACTCTAGGGGCTTGAATTAAAGTTGTAGTAGATTAATTGACATATAGGGCTTGTGGCCCAACAACTAGGGGCACAGTAAAGGTGAGCTATAAGTGGCGTCACTAGTGCAGGAGGAGGGCCCAAATTGTGGTTGCTTGAAGCCCAAGTTATAGGGCTAAATTTTGGCACTTAATTAAGTAAGGGGGATGGAACAAGGCTATTTTTTTTGGGAATTTTATTATATTTATTCTATGTGGATAATAAGCAGATAAATGCTATTATTTAGGGATTTAGTCTTTAAGGATAATAAGTAGATAAAGGCTATTTTTGAGGAGATAACAGATTAAGATAAGGGAAAAGGGATAAGAGCTATCATGTGTGGTAGTGTTGGCCGAAAATCAATCTCTGCTAAAGGGAGGAATCGGTTTTCTATATAAAGAGGGGGTGTGCCAAAATTTTGAAGCCTCTCTTTTCTCATCTTCTTCCTCTCAAAAGTTGAAAACCACCATCTGCTTCACCCTTTCTTCCTCTCTAATATTTCCTGGTTGGTCGAATCTTTTAACCTCTATTGTTTTTCTTCTTCTAATCCTTAAAAGCCGAAATCACATCTCTATTATTCTATTCTTCTCTTTAATATTCATAGGCTAAATCTCTCTTAGCCATCTCTTCAATTCTTAAATCTTCTAAAAGCCAAAATTCTTAGATCTCACCTCCTGAAGTTACCGAATTTTCTTCAGTGGAGACTGCTTGTGCCGAATCTTGAAGGAAGCAATGGGTAAGTGTTGATTTTGAGTTTCCAAATATTTTCTGGCTTTTCAAAGACCCTAGCCGAATGGCTTTTTAGAAACTAATCCCTTATGTTCTCTTTTTTTCGACATTCCAGGATTTGAAGTAGGGCCAATCGCATAGATCTCCAAGATATAGTTCGATAACACTCGAATCGTGTTACCTCCAGGATTTTAAGGTATGGAGATTTACTAATTCTTTTACATGCAAAATTTGGGTATTTATTAACCCTTGGCCGATTATAGGAGAGGCCCTATTTTCACATCTTTTCGGCTTTTTGAGCAAAGTAGTAGATCGATTTAGCAAGGGTATTGATACTAATCAGGTGTGTAACCTTTCTCACTGTTAGATGTTTGCTATTATATATATAAATATTTTTGTATAAATCTACTATACTCTGATAAATGCCGAAATCCCGGCATAACAAGTGAAAACCCTTGAAGGGTAACGGCTAACTACAGGTTAGTGACTTCTGTCCTATTTCGGTGATTATTCCTGTTAAAACAACATGCTTTGTATGACGATCTCACTGTATACCTGGGGTTGGGAAATTGATGAAAAGGGGAAGTGATCTGTTCTGGTGGCTTATGCCATTTCAGCCTGGTGACTCTGTCACAACTCTGTTTCTGGTGGCGTATGCCATTTTGGCCTGGTGACTCTGTCACAACTCTGTTTCTGGTGGCATATGCCATTTTAGCCTAGTGACTCTGTCACAACTCTGACGATGAGCAGCTAACTACAGCATGACTGCCATCGATGGTGTGTAGCGGTGTGGGTTGGTTGTAGAAATCCCCAATGGTGTGCATGGCAGGTAAGGGTGGCGTGTAGCGGATGGAAACCTAGGATTTGGGTTGGGCTTGCATATATTTTTGGTTATGTATATATATATATTAATCTGTTATTCAGTTTCTGTGGGGCTGAGGCCCAAGTCTAATGGTGCATGAGGGTTGCACACTGAGTCTCGCGACTCAACCAATTATTTTAACAATTCCAGGTAGCACATAGTGCAACGGACTAGGGTGGAGACGAGCGCAAGGTGGCCATGCAAAAGATCATTTGGATTCGGTGAAAAGAATCTAGATTACTATTTTATATTTTTAATTAATGGGTTTTAAATTTCGTTGTAATAAGGCCATGGGCCACTAGACTATTCTTGATGTTTTGGGTTTATGTTGGGCTTTTATTCTTTGGGTTTTACAGCTTTATGTTTAAATTAAGTTAAGGCATGTATAAGATTTCGGTTTTTGTTTAAAATTCATTATGGCATTTTATAACTTTATATTTTATACGAATTAATAAATTATTAAGTTTTCCAGTATAAATGTTTAAACCTGATAACTGTTTTCCAAAATGCGACATGTTTTACAACATCTCTTTAGTGACATACCAGATCCGGTTGTAGTGTTTGGGCCGGGTTTGGGGTATTACAAGTTGGTATTAGAGCCTGGTTCAAAACTCAGCTCTGGGGTTTTTGGGCTCAAAACGTTTTTTAAAAATAGATTTTCGAAATATGCATGTTTTATAAATGTTACAGGATGCGTTTTTTGGCATGGCACCTGCGTCTCCGGCCCAAGTCCGCCATGTAAGTACTCTAAACCATGGTGTGGTATATATATGTGGGCTTGATGGGCTTTATGGGACGTAGACTATCTTAATTAGACTTTGATGAACTATAGGCCTAGCTTAAACCACTTCTTAAATTCCATAAGACTTAATTAATCCAAACAAACTCGTGAACTAGTCATTTGAGTTAGGGTGTGGCAACAGCATACGCATGTCTAGGATTGGATTCGGGAGAGCTTGGTATTTAAGCGGTCCTAGTGACTCACCTCCTCTTCTTTGGAATCCTACAGTGCGTAGTATTTGTTCACCCTAACCATGAGGACAAGTTGACAGGCCAAAATTTATAATTAAAACCCGAAAGGGACCAGCCACCTTGTTTTGTAAAATCATAAAGTAAACCCTAGTTGTGAAATTACCAAATTACCCTTGATTCGTAAACACTACCCTGGTTTTGAAAAATGACCAAAGTACCCCTGGTTTGTAAAATTACCAAAATACCCCCAGATTACAAAATTATCGAAATACCCCAGGATTACAAAATTATAGAAATACCCCCAGATTGTAAAATTACCAAAATACCCTTATTTTGCAAAATCGTCAGAAACCATGTTTTGGAAAATTATGAAAATACCCTTATATGTTAAAATAACAAAAATACCCCTAGGTAGTGAAAAGACAAAAATATCCCTCGGTGATGAACGTAAGTTTGTGAATGCCTCTGTATGATGATAGTTGAATGTATGTACTTTTTGGAATTAAGAGGTAAGCCCAAAACTGAAACTGTAGATAGGATCGAATTCAAAAGAATCACCCTTAAAACTATTTTTCATAACATTGTTCGTGGATAATCAGTAGAAAGAATTAATAATTCATAAAATTCTTAATCAGATAAACGCGAACCAGAAGGATGAGTACAAGGGGTCGTGGACGTCCGCCGCGTTGTCGCGGTAGGGGTAGAATAACTGTGTCAGAACCAGTAGGATCTTGCCATGGATCTGGGAATGAGATACCAGTTCTACTAGCTGCTGAGGTGGAATTTCAGGACCAGATGGACGGAGAGGATGTGGTGTCCCAGGCAGTACTGAGGGTTATGGAGAGAGTGGCTGAGGCTGGTATGGGCACAGAAGCCCGAAAATCTGTGTCGGAGAGACTTAAGAATAATGGGGCAGAAGTATTTAGGGGAGTCTCTGGTATAGCCCCAAGTTTCGCTGAATATTGGTTGGAGGTAGTTGAACGTATAATGGATGACCTAGACTTCACGGTGGAGGAGAAGTTAAAGGGGGTCGTGTCTCTTCTACGAGACGAGGCCTATCAGTGGTGGCTCATGGTGAAAGAGGGTACTACCGCAGACCGAATTGACTGGGACTTCTTTAAGGAGTCATTTCAGGGAAGTATGTTGGGGCCAACTATATGGATGCGCAAAGGAAGGCATTCCTGAACTTGGTGCAATGAAGTAAGTCTGTGGCTAAATATGAGGTAGAGTTTCTACGCTTGAGCCGCTATGCTTGAGGAATGGTAGCAACGGAGTATTAACGATGTGTTCGGTTCGAGGACGGGCTGCGGAATGAGTTAAGGGTTCTGATAGCACCGCAGCGAGAGAGAGTTTTTGCTGTTTTGGTGGATAATGTTAAGATAGCTGAGGAGGTGAAATGGGCTGAGAGACAAGAAAGGGATAAGGATCGGGGTGAGAATAAGAGAAGTTTTAGGCCATCAAGAGCATCTGGGAATCTTCAGAAAAGGTCTAGGGCTGATGGGCCAGCTCGTACTCTGACATCTGCTGCTGGGAATCAGGATCGATCATGTAACTGGTGCGAGAAAGTGCATCCTAGGGAATATAGAAGGAGAACCAGTGGATGCTTCAGGTGTGGATCCACAGAGCATTTGATTAAGGACTGTCCACAGGTGGATCAGGTACAGCCAACGGGCCAAAGTTTTAATCAGGCTAGGAGAGGTGGTCAGCCTAGACCAAGGGGTCGTGGTCCAGCCAGAGGTGGCAATGGTGCAAGAGGTGGTCGTGAAGCACCAGGTGGAGGTGCAGGTTATGTTGAGGCAAGGCAGCTAGCTTTGGTATATGCAGCACATCGCCAAGGGGACGGAGACACTCCAGATGTGAATAATGGTGCGTACCCTACCATAATATACTAAGTGCTTATTTTGGCTTTAGAATTAGAGTGCGCAGCGAAAGTCTAGTGGTGAGACTTAGGTAGTAAGATTACTAGTTAATTTCGAGGACAAAATTTATTTTAAGGGGTAGAAGCGTAACATCCACGAATTTATGGGCTTGTGCATTTTGTGTAGTGTAGGCTTAAAATATTAATTTAAGGATTTGAGGTGCAAATGGGCTTGAGGTTTCAATGAGGCTTTGATTAAATATTTTGTATAGACACTCTAGGGGCTTAAATTAAAGTTGTAGTAGATTAATTGACATATTGGGCTTGTGGCCCAACAACTAGAAACACAAGAAAGGTGAGCTATAAGTGGCATCACTAGTACAGGAGGAGGGCCCAAATTGTGGTTGCTTGAAGCCCAAGTTATAGGGCTAAATTTCGGCACTTAATTAAGTAAGGGGGCGACACAAGGCTATTTTTTGGGGGAATTTTATTATATTTATTCTATGTGGATAATAAGCAGATAAATGCTATTATTTAGGGACTTAGTCTTTAAGGATAATAAGCAGACAAAGGCTATTTTTGAGGAGATAACATATTAAGATAAGGGAAAAGGGATAAGAGCTATCATGTGTGACAGTGTTGGCCGAAAATCAATCTCTGCTAAAGGGAGGAATCGGTTTTCTATATAAAGAGAGGGTGTGCCAAAATTTTGAAGCCTCTCTTTTCTCATCTTCTTCCTCTCAAAAGCCAAAAACCACCATCTGCTTCACCCTTTCTTCCTCTCTAAAATTTCCTGGTTGGCCGAATCTTTTAACCTCTATTGTTATTCTTCTTCTAATCCTTAAAAGCCGAAATCACATCTCTATTATTCTATTCTTCTCCTTAATATTCATTGGCCAAATCTCTCTTAGCCATCTCTTCAATTCTTAAATCTTTTAAAAGCCAAAATTCTTAGATCTCACCTCCTGAAGTTACCAAATTTTCTTCAGTGGAGACTGCTTGTGCCGAATCTTGAAGGAAGCAATGGGTAAGTGTTGATTTTGAGTTTCCAAATCTTTTTTGGCTTTTCAAAGACCCTAGCCGAATGGCTATTTAGAAACTAATCCCTTATGTTCTCTTATTTTCGGCATTTCGGGATCTAAAGTAGGGCCAATCGCATAGATCTCCAAGATTTAGTTCGATAACACTCTAATCGTGTTACCTCTGGGATTTTAAGGTATGGAGATTTACTAATTATTTTACGTGCAAAATTTGGGTATTTATTAACCCTTGGCCGATTATAGGAGAGGCCCTATTTTCACATCTTTTCGACTTTTTGAGCAAAGTAGTAGATCGGTTTAGCAAGGGTATTGATACTAATTAGGTGTGTAAACTTTCTCACTGTTAGATTGTTTGCTATTATATATATATATATACATATATATTTGTATAAATCTACTATACTCTGCTAAATGCCGAAATCCTAGCATAACAAGTGAAAACCCTTGAAGGGTAACGGCTAACCACAGGTTAGTGACTTCTGTCCTATTTCGGTGATTATTCCTGTTAAAACAATATGCTTTGTATGACGATATCACTGTATGCCTGGGGATGGGAAATTGATGAAAAGGGAAAGTGATCTGTTCTGGTGGCTTATGCCATTTCAGCCTGGTGACTCTGTCACAACTCTATTTCTGGTGGCTTATGCCATTTCAGCCTGGTGACTCTGTCACAACTCTGTTTCTAGTGGCTTATGCCATTTCAGCCTGGTGACTCTGTCATAACTCTGACGATGAGTAGCTAACTGCAGCATGACTGCCATCGATGGTGTGTAGCGTTGTGGGTTGATTGTAGAAATCCCCAATGGTGTGCATGGCAGGTAAGGGTGGCGTGTAGCGGATGGAAACCTAGGATTTGGGTTGAGCTTGCATATATTTTTGGTTATGTATTTATATATATATATATATTAATCTATTATTCGGTTTCTGTGGGGCTGAGGCCCAAGTCTAATTGTGCATGAGGGTTGCACATTGAGTCTCGCGACTCAACCAATTATTTTAATAATTCCAGGTAGCACCTAGTGCAACGGACCGGGCTGGAGAGGAGCACAAGGTGGCCATGCAAAAGATCATTTGGATTCGGCGAAAAGACTCTAGATTACTATTTTATATTTTTAATTAATGGGTTTTAAATTTCGTTGTAATAAGGCCATGGGCCACTAGACTATTACTGATGTTTTGGGTTTATGTTGGGCTTTTATTATTCGATTTTTACAGTTTATGTTTAAATTAAGTTAAGGCATGTATAAGATTTCAGTTTTTGTTTAAAATTCATTACAGCATTTTATAACTTTATATTTTATACGAATTAAGAAATTATTAAGTTTTCCGGTATAAATGTTTAAACCTGATAACTGTTTTCCAAAATGCGACATGTTTTACAACATCTCTTTAGTGACATATCGATCCGATTGTAGTGTTTGGGCCGGGTTTGGGGTGTTACACCTCAGCTCTCGTTGTTTTTAAGTGTTTTCTCAGTATCTTGGAAGCGGTTTTCTGTGGCTGTCATGAATTTTGTAAGCATCTCTTCAATTTTTGACTCCTCTTCTTGTTGGTGAGGTGGTTGTTGAAAATCTAGAGGAAGTTCCGGTCTTTGGCTATTTTGATCATCCCACGAGAAATTGGGATGGTACCTCCAACCTTTATTACAAGTGTCATTATAAAAATTATTTTGAGGTCTAGAATAGTTACCTGTAAATGAGCTTGCTCATTTTCCATGCCATATCCGTAGGGTAGGTACTCAGGATTCGCCACGCCTCCTAGATCTGAATCATATTGCATTATTGGATGCACCTGCGAGAGACTATTCAAACCATCAAACTTTTTATTCATCATCTCTAGTTGGTTAGATAACTGATGACCACGTCGAGGTTGAAAACACTGGCGACTTTTGTTGGCACTGTCCTCATAACTTGCCACTGATAGTTATTTAGTGCCATCTCCTCTATAGACTAAAATTACCTGTCAAAACAAATAAAAGAAAAATTAGCAAAGTAAAAAAAATATTTTTTTTGCAAAAATAAAATTTAACTAAAAAAATAAATTCCGAAAAATAAAAAAATAATGGCTAAAGTAATAAAAATAGAGTTTTCTTAATATTTTAGTTCCCCGGCAACGGCACCAAAAACTTAATCACTGAAATCAGAGCTTTAAAATTTATAAATAGAATGATCAAACTTGGAAACTAACTCTGACAACAACTTAAAGGCAAGTATACCTATCGAACAGTAGTATAGCTTAGGCAAGACCGGATTTATCGAACCCAAAGGAACTAAAATTACTAATACTCACTTTCTTTTTATTAAGCCTAAAAAATGGAGCGATTGGTTGCTTTAACTAATTTACGACTACTAAGCGAAAGATATAAAGACAAAAAGAACGAATTAGGAAATAACTTGAAGAAACTCAATTGACTGTGACGTTACCCTCAGGAAGAATCCACCTAGACTTCACTTGTTACTTATTACTGAATCATATGATTTCCTTACTTAGCATGGTCCATATGACTCCCTAACCTATATTAAACCCTCTCTCGAGGCGAATAACATCTAATCCTAGGTTAATTAGTGGAACTCTCATTCACTTATAATAACCCCCTAGAATAGCAGTAAATCGATCAATGGATTCCCATATTAGGTTTCACCCTAATCTGGTAAAATCTCGTAACCCTATCTCTAGGCGTTCGATCAACTCCGCTTAATTACGCTAGATCTACTCTCAAGTGGGGTCTATTCTTCCTCCACCTAAGCACATCAAATTTAGATTAAGCATGTATAATTAAGAACAAACTAAGTATTATCATATAATTCAGAAAATAATAACAAAATTCATCTAGGTTTCATCCCCTTCAGGTATCTGAAGGATTTAGTTCATAACTTAAAAATAAAACATCTCAAGAGAAAAGATGAAACAAAACATAAGAAATCTCTAAAACCCCCTAAAGGTATTGAAGGAGAAATCCACCGTCTTTAGTAGAATTCCGGCTTCTTGAGATGGATCAACTGGCTATCTTTGAATGATTCTGACAAATGTGATCTTTCTGGCTCGGCTCCTTGGCCTAGCTAACCCCCCAACAAAAGCCCTAGTAGAAGGCTTCTGCCGAACCCCCTCTTAAGTTGCACCCTTGGGTGTTTATATAGACTTTGAGATGCCTTACTTGGGCCCTAAGTATCCTAATTCAAGTATAATTCCTACTCGGGTGTTTGAATAGGCTTTGGAATGTGTTTCTTTGCCTTAAAGTATTCTATTCCGAGTAGAATTGCTCTTATCTGCGGCAGGGACACGGTCATGGTACACGCCCATGTAAATCGACTTCAGGCCGTGTCTCGATTCTTTTGATTGAGGCACGGCCATGTAAATCGTGGCATGGCCGTGTCTTAATTAATTTTTGAGGCACGACCTTGTGGCTTGAAGTCTAGGCCGTGTTGATTTCCTCTTTGGCCCAACTTGGCCCGTTTTAAGCCTGTTTCTTGTTCTTTTCATCCTCGAGTGCTTTCCTGAGTAAAAACATGAAAAGAAAGGATTAAGAGCACTTTTTTACATAAATCAAGGGCTGAATCATCCAAAAGCATACAAAATGTGGGCCTAAAATATGTTACTTTTACGGTTTATCAGTTGCATTCAAGTTGTTGAAAAACACACTTAGTGGACTAAATCCAAACTTCTACTGCTAAAGGATCAACCCCTTTCAACCCCAAAAACTCAGTTGCATAGTATCTCCGTAAATCTTTTATCTAAGCCGTCAAATAGTAAGTGCAGGCACGGTAGCAAACATAGTTCCCGCAACACACTGAAGTGCATCAACGATAGCTCTAAGCAAATATGCATCACCTACTCCTTCATTATTATCTCGCTCAACATTAGGTCATTAAGCACCGGTTGGGTTAACATTCGGAGTTACCGACTCTGTTTCCTCACAATCATCAATATGCTCATCACTAGAGTAAAAAACTTGTTCAACTTTATTATCAAATTCGTTTTTCATCTTTTAAATATATAAAAGAACAATTATAATCAACATCCAAATCCCGACTCAACTTTGGCATGTACCTCTAAACTCAATTCTGAGTTTGTTTTAGTATGAGAATCGACTAAATCTGTAACTCTGATACCACTAAATGAAACACCCCTAACCCTCTCTGTCGTCAAATTAGGGTCATGAGCATTTCTAACAAATCAAACAATTAACCAATCATAATCAAGATGTAAGCTAACCATTAACATCATAATATAAAGGGGCATGTCACAACAATTTAATACTTTCATACTAGAATCTTAAACAATCAAATAAAGAATCATGCTATGCAATGCTAAACTTGGTCTTCCACTGTCTACACTCTTATCACAATTTATTTCGTCTTGAATGCTAGAAGCTAGTTGCATACAAGACTATTCCAATTATTAGCATCAGAGTATTGGTCCATACTTGCAACATCCTGAAATTCAAAATTTATGTTTGTGCATTATATCTTGCGTTAAGCTAGTTAGAATATTAATTGTGTATGTTTAGGGGGTCCTTAGAAGGCTCGGGATTGATATGGGCCTTAGAAAATTTTTTATGCTTAAGCACTTTAAGGAGAGAAGGTAAGTGGCATTAATGCTTATGGAAATAAGTGAGTAATTTGCTAGCATAAATGAGCATTTGGTAAATAGGATGTGGCGTCACATGAAGGGCTTTAGGGGAAGAGGTTCGAATCCCACCTAGTGCAAATTTTGATTATTTTTTTGTGTTATCCATCCAAAGTGCCGGCCAAGGTTCTATATAAGGCAAGGAAGACTTTTTAATTATGGTAAGATGGCTAAGGAAACAAGGTAAGGATGAGGGTAAGGAAAGAAATGATAGAAAAGGAGCAAGAAGGGGGATATATTGGCCGATTTTGAGGAAAATGTTTTGGAAAGTTTTGTTGGTCAATTTTTGATCCTTTTGGTAAAGTATACACGGTTTGGGAGGGGGGTTTTGGGAGCTAAATTTTATTCAATAGTTATTTGACAAATGTGGTGCATGGGAGGATGGTTTCTTTAGCATTTGAGGTTGTTCTCTTTCAATTTCTTCCCTCTTTGCCGAAAACTCCAAAGCCAAAAGTGAGCATTTTCTTTTTTTTGTTTTGACCAAAACCTCAATGCATTTTGGTCATTCTTTCTTTGATAGCCGAAACACCTAGCCTAATTGTTCATCTTACTTCTTTGTTTTGCTGCAACACTCAACCACTATTGTTTATTTTTCTTTTGTTAGCCGAAACTAACAAAGCACTCCTCCTTCATCTTTTCTTTTCTTTTGATCATTTCATCAACATTTTCTTTTTCTTCTATTCAAAAGCCGAATATTGATCATCTTCTCCATCATACAAGTTGGACTTTTCTTTCTTGATTAAACTGGGTAAGTGTTTCATTCAAATCTTTTCATTTTCTTTTCTCTTTAGCCGAATGAGTATTCCTCATCATTTGGTTATTTCATATTGTTTCTAAATTAAAATGGAATTTTTCCATACGATCTCATATCTTAATCGTTATCTATTTGTAGTATTCTAGTGGATTGGCCGAATATCACATCGTTGCCTAATCATCTTTAGTCATAAGCCAATTGGTGGGAATCAGGATCATCATCGGTTAAGTTAAGGAGTCTCTTCATAATTCATTCGATATCGCTACTCGATTATTGTGTTAATCGGATTGAAAGTTTGGCTAATCGATTATGTTGTTAGGGACAAAATCACTCGATATTCTCTACTTGTGGATTCTATGAAAATAGTGGTAAGCCGAACCCTTTTTTCTTAGAAAATCGATATATACTATAATATCGTTTTGATTAAGACTTTTTCAATGGAGGCAAGTGGAACCGAGTTGAAAGGAAAAGCTATTGGAGAACACAAAAGGAGTGGATTTACGATTCCTACTCCTAAGTTCAAGCGTAGACCAGTTTCGACAATTCGAGATTTCCCACCGAGTTGTGGACCACTATCCGGTGAGAATAGACAAATCGTGGTCGTTCACGATATCGAGGGTAAGCGTTTCAATAGATCAATTGATTTAGATTTAGATTAATAAAAATCTCATTCATTAGATTAATCGAGTATTATGTTGTCATAGGTGCCGACGATCAAGAGAATTTAATACTTACCGTAATCAGGTGTGTAATCTCACACCGAAATTTCATAGATTCATGATTCGATATCACGTTTGAAGAAAGATCGTTATTATTCATATGATTAAAGTCGTAATATGGCATAAACTGGGAAATTTGCTTAGATTACATTATTTCTTTAGATTTTTCAAAATCGGTATTAAAATTAAAAATTACAAAAATGCCCCTATGGACTGATTTACCGAAATGTCCTTATAGACTGATTTACTGAAATGTCCCTATGGACCAAATTACCTAAATGCCCCAATGGGCCGAATTGATAGAATGCCTTAGTGGGCTGAATTGTAATGCTCAATAATGGACCGATTCACCATAATATATCACTAGTCTCATGGTTGTTATACATGTGGATATTTTATGTTATTATTTATATGGCATCGTTACATATTGCATGGGATGGGAAACTTAAATGAAGAGAAGTGTAGCCCGGTGGCATTGCTACAAATTCTGATAATGGCTATGTGCCAATTTAAATATAGCTTTGTGCCATCGTGATTAAGGCTGTGTGCCGATTATATTACCGTATATGATTCTGGTGGCTCAGCCAAAAATATTATAAATGGCAGCTTGATTGCAAATTAGAGAGACTGGCGGGGTGGGTTGACTTGATCCCCACAGGAGAGATTGGCTGATCGGGGGAGAGATCGGCTAGATGGGATGGGTTGCATTCATATTATTTATTTATTACTTGTAAATGGGCTTAGGCCCAAGATGTTGTTATACGGGTTCAGGCCCAGTGGATAACGGTAAGGAGATTATACACTGAGTTCTTGTAACTCACTCCTTTTCCCTAATCCTTTCAGGTAATGCTCAGTGATGTGGACTTGGGCTATGGATGACTCGGTGGAGGCCATACATCAGAAATGGTTTTTATTGAACTTTAGATTTCTATTTCCGTTCACTTTATTACTTTTACTATTTTGGGTTTTTATGTTGTAATAAGGCCTCTGAAATATTTTATTTTTGCTTTATGTTTGACATACTTATATTTTGCTTAAATTGTTTTAAAGGGAAATTTTCCTAAAAACTTAAATAAAGATTTTCTAAAATAGATTAACAAATGGATTTCATAACAAACTTTTACAAATATTTTAACTCAAAAATTTTCTCTCGAATTATCGAATGATGTTTTCAAAAGTCATGGTTTATAAGATCTCTAGTTCAAATTATCGATTTAGCAATCAACCTTTGAGGTTAGTAGTACTTTATCAAATATTTCAAATCAAACTTGTTTTCTTGATTATAACAAAATACCTATTTTAGTACGAATAAAAAGAATTTAACACGTTTTTCTCATGTGACATGTCAAATCCAGTCATAATGCATGGGCCGAGTTTGGGGTGTTACATTTTATGGTATCAGAGCCAGTTTCAAAACTCGGCTACGGTCTGGGTTCAAAAACGTTTTCAAAGCAATTTAAAATTTTAATTTATACATATATGTTCTAAAAGAACTTGGACGCGGTAGACGTTGCCGTGGTAGAGGCCGAGGTACTAGTGTAACATCCCAAAGTTGGGCATAGTAGGATTGGGCCCATTGGGCCTTAGGCGTAGGAGCATTTAAAATTTTTGGGAACAAGAGAATGGCTTTAATGCAAGTTGGATCTAGTAGGTGAGTGATTTTGGAAGGTTAGAGGGCTTCTATGAAGTCCTGGGTTCAAACTTTGGCTTTAGGGAAATTTTGGTTTTAGGTGAAAAAAACCCTGTGAGTTAGTAGGTAGGCTTTAAGAATAAAATGTGGAGAAAATGACACAAGTGGAGTGTATGGTGTAGTGGAAAAGTGACGCCACATAAGAGGCAAGGGGGTGACGCCAAAAAGGAAGGAAGTAGGTCCAAGGTTCAAGTCTTGGCTCATGCATTTTGGTGTTCTTTTTATATGGACTTTAGAATTTGGCCATAGGTTTATATTTAGTTGCGCATGATGTTAGAAACAAGGAGCTAGTCAGTAAAGTGGCTAGCAGCGTGGATTATGCTACAGGGGAGCATGGGTTCGAATCTTATGACAAGCAAGGGAGTATTTATTTTGCGGATTGGACGGGAAGGCGCCAAGTGGGCCCAATGGGTCCGGGGCCCATATGAGTAAATTGTATGATTGAGTAGTAGATAGTGAACTAGACTATGTGAATCTCATATATGTGGCTAGGTTTGGGCTGAATGGGCCACACGAGTGTGTCGGCCCACTTGGGCCGAGAATGGGCCTTAGGCCCATTCGCATCATTATCTCTGTTTAGAATACTTGAGTCGTTCGAGGCGACAGTGGACCTTCTGTTGGGTCGTTAACACCTTAGTTTATAAAATTACCAAAACACCCCTGGTTTGCAAAATTATCGAAATACACTTGGTTTGTAAAATTACCAAAATACCCCTGGTTCGTAAAATTACCGAAATACCCTTAGTTTACAAAATTATCGAAATACACTTGGTTTACAAAATTACTGAAATACCCCTGGTTTGAAAAATTATCAAAATACCCCAGGTTTGTAAAATTACCGAAATACCCTCGATTTGTGAAATTACCAAAATACCCTTAGTTTGTGAAATTACCAAAATACCCTCGGTTTGCAAAATTACTAATTTACCCCTAAATGATAAAATGATCGTTGTACCCTCGTGGTAGTACTAGCGTTTTATGTGTTAATTGTATGATTGATTATGTTTGAGATACACTGCATACATGAATTAGTTTTGAGTAGAATTACCGAGCTACCTTGAAGGGTAGGATTATCGGAATACCCTTACAGGGTAAAATGATTGATTTGCCCTTGTAGGTAAGTGATTGGCTTGTGCTATGATATGACCGGTTTGGTTATGGTTGTATGATTGATATGCTTTTATTACATGTTTAAATGATTGTTATTGAGCATGGCCATTCTGCATACACGTGTAATGATTGAGCATGACATACACGACATATTCCATGGGGTTGGGATATTGATGATTAGGAAGGTGTATATCGATGGCTCTGCCACATTCTGTATAATGGCTCTATGCCAACCTAAATATGGCTCCGTGCCATCTTGATTATGGCTTTGTGCCAATCATATTTACCTAAGGCTGTGTGCCGATTATATTACCGTCGCTGATGGCTATGTGCCAAGCATAATACAGTTATTGATGATGTCAATCATATTTACCCAGGGCTGTGTGCCGATTATATTATTATTTCGGTGGCTCTGCCATATATATCGATGACACTGTCACAATAAAGGATGGCTTGGTGCCTTATTATCGTATCGGTGATTTGATCACATGTTGATCGGTGGCTAGACCACGTTATATTGACTTTGAACAGTGTGTCTGTCAGCATGACTGCCAAAAAGGTGTGTAGAGGATGGAGGGTTGATTGTAGAAATCCCCACAGGTGTGTTGAGGATGGACTTATGGAGCGGAGTGTAGAGGATGGAATATTAGGTTGGGTTGGGTTACATTGCATTCACTATTTATGCCATGTTGTTAGGGCTACGCCCAGTTCAAATCGTATGGGCTTCGGCCAATTTCAATTCTGTTAGAGCTAAGGCTCAATGTGCTTCTGTGGGCTTAGGCCCAGTTATCATTCGTATAGGGGATTACACACTGAGTTCTCGTAACTCACCCCTCTGCTTAATTTTTCTGGTAATTCCTAGCTTTGCGAATTTGGAGTCGAGGTGAACTCTGTGGTGGCCACACATCGTAGCTTAATAAATTTCATTTTGCGATACTATAGATTTTATTTAAATTTGGGTTTTTGTTTTGTAATAAGGCCTTTGGTATTTTGTTTTTGGTTTTAGCTTTTAATTCGGTTACTGCTTATTAATTTTGAATGCTCAATTTGGGATTTTTTAAAACATTAATAACGATTTTTTTATAATATTAATACACGGTTTACAAACTATAATGGATAAAACTCTAGATTTTCTTAACGTTGATAACTCTTTTCAAAATATCGCATGTCTACTTTAATTTAAATGTTGTTTTTCTGAAACTCATTGAGTTGGATTAGTTATAAACAAGATCATCGAAAATAGCAACGAAAATATTTTTGCAAAGAGAACTATAAAACAAATTGGATTTTTCACAAAACTTGATATTTTTAACGAATGCGTAGATTCTTTAAAAACTTTTCCATGTGACATGCCAAATTCGATCGTAACGTCTAGGCCGGGTTTGGGGTGTTACAATTATGGTATCAGAGCCTAGGTTGCAAAATGTTGCTTTGGAATGGGTTTGAAAAATGTTTTTTCAATGTTATTTGAAATTTGGTTTAAAAAAAGGTATCTTTATTGGAAGTATGGCACCCGAGTCTCCGGCACCAAATTCGTAAGTCCCCTTATTATTATATGTTATAATGACTGTATTTATTCTGTGTGTGTTTTGGATGTGATCTTTGAATGAAAAATTTTTATGTATGAGTGTTAAATATCTGTTTGCTTCTGTATTAGATATTTGGTTGTGTGAAGAGGTTCCAAGCTTAAGTTAGAAAGTGCATTACTATTTTAGAATCAGAGTCCGCAGCGTGAGTATAGTGTTGTAGGTTAGGATGTACGACTGTTTCTATAGCTAGAAATTTCGTAACATCCCAAAGTTGGGCCTAGTAGGATTGGGCCCATTGGTCCTTAGGCGTAGGAGCGTTTAAAATTTTTGGGAACAAGAGAACGGCTTTAATGCAAGTTGGATCTAGTAGGTGAGTGATTTTGGAAGGTTAGAGGGCTTTTATGAAGTCCCGGGTTCAAACTTTGGCTTTAGGGAAATTTTGGTTTTAGGTGAAAAAAACCCTGGGAATTAGTAGTTAGGCTTTAAAAATAAAATATGGAGAAAATGACACAAATGGAGTGTGTGGTGTAGTGGCAAAGTGGTGCCACATAAGAGGTAAAGGGGTGACGCCAAAAAGGAAGGAAGGAAGTCCAAGGTTCAAGTCTTGGCTCTTGCATTTTGGTTTTCTTTTTATATGGACTTTAGAATTTGGCCATAGGTTTATATTTAGTTGCGCATGATGTTAGAAACAAGGAGCTAGTTGGTAAAGTGGCTAGCAGTGTGGATTATGCTACAGGGGAGCCTGGGTTCGAATCTCATGACAAGCAAGGGAGTGTTTATTTTGCGGATTAGACGGGAAGAGTTTGAGCTGGATTTAAACTCTACTGACGGAGGGATCCCACATCGAAAAGATACAAAGAAGGAAGGTGAGAAGCTAGCTATATATAGAGCTGCCTAGGAAGAGAAGGAGCATACCTGGTTGGCGTTGGACATAGGAGTGCTTGGAGTGCAATTTAGCAGCTTCAGATTCCTATCAGGTGTGTATTCTCTCTACTCTAGTTGTAGAGCGGCAAATGCCGAAATGTCAAAATACCGGTGACACGGCGATAGTAACCACACGAGCTTGTGAGCACACGTGTGGGGCTTCAACGCGATATAGTTGAGTCCATCAGTAGTTTTCTTGTGGGTGTGGGCTGTTGGGCCACGATGGCCCAAAAGGGGCCAAGTGGGCCCAATGGGCCCGAGGGCCCATATGAGTAAATTGTATGATTGAGTAATAGATAATGAACTAGACTATGTGAATCTCATATATGTGGCTAGGTTTGGGTTGAATGGGCCACACGAGTGTGTGGGCCCACTTGGGTCGAGAATGGGCCTTAGGCCCATTCGCATCATTATTTTTGTTTAGAATACTTGAGTCATTCGAGGCCACAGTGGACCTTCTGTTGGGTTGTTAACACTCTGGTTTGTAAAATTACCAAAACACCCCTAGTTTGCAAAATTACCGAAATACCCCTAATTTGTAAAATTATCGAAATACCCCTAGTTTGTAAAATTACCAAAATACCCCTGGTATATAAAATTACTGAAATACCCCTGGTTTGTGAAATTACCTAAATACCCTTAGTTTGTAAAATTACCAAAATACCCCCAGTTTGCGAAATTACCAAAATACCCCTATTTACAAAATTATTATTTTACCCCTAAACGATAAAATGACCATTTTACCCTCGTGGTAGTACTAGCATTTTATGTGTTAATTGTATGATTGATTATGTTTGAGATACACTGCATATAGGAATTAGTTTTGAGTAGAATTACTGAACTACCCTTGAAGGGTAGGATTACCGAAATACCCTTATAGGGTAAAATGACTAATTTGCCCTTGTAGGTAAGTGATTGGCTTGTGCTATGATATGACTGGTTTGGCTATGGTTGTACGATTGATATGCTTTTATTACATGTTTAAATGATTGTTATTGAACATGGCCATTCTGCATACACGTGTGATGATTAAGCATGACATACACGACATATTCCATGGGGTTGGGATATTGATGATCAGGAAAGTGTATATCGATGGCTCTGCCACATTCTGTATAATGGCTATATGCCAACCTAAATATGGCTCTGTGCCATCTTGATTATGGCTTTGTGCCAATCGTATTTACCAAGGTGTGTCTGGATTATATTACCGTCATTGATGGCTATGTGCCAAGCATAATACGATTATTGATAACTCGTGTCAATCATATTTACCTGTATGTGTGCCAATTATATTATTATTTCGGTGGCTCTGCCACATATATCGATGACACTGTCACACTAAAGGATGGCTTGGTACCTTATTATCGTATCGGTGATTTGATCACATGTTGATCGGTGGCTAGACCACATTATATTGACTTTGAGCAGTGTGTTTGTCAGCATGACTGACAAAGAGGTGTGCAGAGGATGGAGGGTTGATTGTAGAAATCCCCACAGGTGTGTTGAGGATGGACTTATGGAGCGGAGTGTAGAGGATGGAATACTAGGTTGGGTTGGGTTGCATTGCATTCACTATTTATGCCATGTTGTTAGGGCTACGACCCAGTTCGACTCATATGGGCTTCAGCCAATTTCATTTCTGTGAGAGCTAAGGCTCAATGTGCTTCTGTAGGCTTAGGCCCAGTTATCGTTCATATAGGAGATTACACACTAAGTTCTCGTAACTCACCCCTCTGCTTAATTTTTCTAGTAATTCCTAGCTTTGCGAATTTGGAGCCGAGGTGAACTATGTGGTGGCCATACATCGTAGCTTAATAAATTTCATTTTGCAGTACTATAGATTTTATTTAAATTTGGGTTTTTGTTTTGTAATAAGGCCTTTGGTATTTTGTTTTGGTTTTAGCTTTTAATTCGGTTACTGCTTATTAATTTTGAATGCTCAATTTGGGATTTTCTAAAACATTAATAACGATTTTTTTATAATATTAGTACACAGTTTACAAACTATAATGGATAAAACTCTAGATTTTCTTAACGTTGATAAATCTTTTCAAAATATCACATGTCTACTTTAATTTAAATGTTGGTTTTCTGAAACTCATTGAGTTGGATTAGTTATAAACAAGATCATCGAAAATAGCAACGAAAATGTTTTTGCAAAGAGAGCTATAAAACAAATTGGATTTTTTACAAAACTTGATATTTTTAATGAACGCTTAGATTCTTTAACAACCTTTCCATGTGACATGCCAGATCCGGTCTAACATCTAGGCCGGGTTTGGGGTGTTTCCACTAGAGTTGTATCTGAGGCATCGAGACATATACCGAAAATGGACGCCCCTGCGTCACCAGTGACTGAAGCTCGGTCACATGATCGTATGAGAGAGGACGACGGTCTGTCCCAAGCAATGTTACAAGTTCTAGAAAGGGTTGCTGGTGTAAGAACTGGGTCGGTAGCTCGTGGATCAATATCAGAGTGACTTAGATCGAATGGAGCTGAAGTTTTTAGAGGTATTTCAGGTGTAGCCCCTAATGTAGCGGAGTATTGGCTTGAAGTCGTAGAGCAGATCATGGACGATCTGGATTGCACCGCCGAGCAGAAATTGAAAAGAGTGGTGTCTTTACTGAAAGACGAGGAGCATCAGTGGTGGCTCACTATTCGGGAAGGCACTCAGGCCGATTGTATTACCTGAGAATTCTTTAAGACATCATTCCAAGGAAAATATGTCGGGGCTAGTTATGTTGATGCTCGAAGAAATGAATTTTTAAATCTGGTCCAAGGAGGTCAATCTGTGTCAGCATATGAGGCAGAATTTTTGCGTCTGGGTCGGTATGCCCTAGGAATGTGCTGACTGGTTACAAACTTTGTGTGCATTTTGAAGATGGATTACGCGATGAGTTTTGGGTACTGATAGCCCCACAGAAAGAGAGGGATTTTGCCACACTGGTGGAGAAAGTCGAGACAGCTGAAAAATTTAAACACTCAGAGCGACAAAACCGAGACAAGGATAGGGGCAGGAACAAGAGAGACTACAGGTACTCGTGTTACATTAGAGGTTTTCGAAAAGGCCCGAAATGAGGGACCGATTCGGCGGTGCTCTAGTTACTAATCGATTCTGACCTTGTGCGGATTGTGGGAGACTTCACTCAGGCGAATGTTGGAAGAAAACTGGTGGTTGTTTCAAATGTGGTTCCAAGGAATATCGATTTAAGGATTGCCCTCGATAGCCTGCTCAGACTCAGGTGGTTTGTAACGATTCTACGCAGCCAGCTAGAGACGTTCAGCAATCGCTAAGAGGCCGTGGGCCAGGTCAAGGTGGTAATGGCATAAGACGAGGTCAGGGTGCACCGGGTAGAGGTACTGGTAATAGGGGTAACACGGAGGCGAGACGTCCAGTTTGGTTTATGTGGTCAGACGTCGAGAGGATGGAGATGCACCTGACGTCATAACTGGTACGTTCTTCATATCTAATGTACCTATTACCACTTTGATAGATATTGGATCCACCCATTCGTATGTTGCATGTGCCGTATCTGGAACTCTGAATATTAGATATGAGATTACTGCTAGAGAGACAACTATAATTAGCCCTTTAGGACAGTCGGTGGTAGTAAATAAGTTGTTTAGAAATGTGCCCTTAGAAGTGCAAGGGGAAATGTTTTTGGCGGATTTGATGGAACTGCCATTCAGCGAGTTCGATTTTATTTTTGGCATGGATTGGCTGGTTAAACACCGTGCAAACTTGGATTGTGCTGCAAAGCAGATCGTACTAAAAACTTTGGAGGATAAGGAAGTGATGATGATAGGTGAAAGAAAAAACTATTTGTCTAATGTGGTATCTGCTTTAAAGGCAGAAAAGTTGGTGCGAAAGGGGTGTAGAGCATTCTTAGCCTTTATCAGTGCTTTGGATGCCAAAGAGTTGTTAGTTGAGAGTGTTAGAACGGTGAAAGAGTTTTTAGACGTCTTTCCCGAGGAGCTTTCGGGATTGCCTCTAGATTGGAAACTGGAGTTTGGTATTGAGCTGTTGCCAGGGACAGCTCTGGTGTCCATTACTCCTTATAGAATGGCACCAAAGGAGCTAGCAGAACTTAAAGCTCAAATTCAGGAGTTGTTGGATTGCAGATTTATTCGACTGAGTGTGTCACCGTGAGGAGCACCGATCTTGTTCGTTAAGAAAAAGGACAGATCGATGCGTATGTACATCGATTATAGACAGTTGAATAAGTTTACGATCAAGAATAAGTATACGTTACCGAGGATCGATGATCTGTTTGATTAACTGCAAGGAGCTTCAGTTTTCTCGAAGATAAATTTGAGATCAGGTTGTCACTAGCTTAAGTCAAGGAGGCGGATATTCATAAGACTGCGTTTCAAACTCGTTATGGACATTAAGAGTTCTTAGTAATGCCGTTTGGGTTGACAAATGCACCAGCTGAATTTATGGACATGATGAACCGAGTTTTCCAACCCTATCTAGATCGGTTTGTGGTGGTGTTCATAGGTGACATATTGGTGTACTCAAAGACTGAAAAAGAGCATGATTTGCATCTACGAGTTGTATTGCAGATATTAAGGGAGAAGAAACTGTATTTCAAATTCAGTAAGTGTGAATTTTGGCTGAGGGAAGTGACCTTTTTAAGGCATGTTTTGTCTGTCAAAGGAATTAGAGTTGATCCCCGGAAGGTCGAGGCTGTGTTAGATTGGAAACCACCGAAGTCAATGGTCGAAATTCATAGATTTCTAGGGTTGGCTGGATATTACAGGTATTTCGTTAATGGGGTATTCGTTAATTGCTGCACCCTTAACTAAGCTGTTGCGTAAGGGAGAACCATTTATGTCGTCAGATTATCAGCAAGAGAGCTTTGAGAAATTGAAGAAAATTTTGACAGAAGCGCCAGTATTGATTCAACCTGAGGCTGGTAAGGAGTTTATTGTTTATTGTGATGCGTCACACACGGGCTTGGGATGTGTGTTGATACAAGGGGGAAAGGTGATGGCTTATGCATCTCGTCAATTAAGCCGCATGAGGTGAACTATCCCACGCATGATCTGGAGTTAGCTGCAGTGGTGTTTGCTTTGAAGATTTGGAGACATTATCTGTACGATGAGAAGTCGATTATCTATACGGATCATAAGAGTCTGAAGTACCTCCTTACCCAGAAGGATTTGAACTTAAGACAATAGAGGTGGATAGAACTATTAAAGGATTATGACTTCTCAATCGAGTATCATCTAGGAAAGGCTAACGTAGTGGCAGATGCATTGAGTCGTAACGTGATAACGGATTTGAGAGCGATGTTCGCTCATCTCAGCCTTTATGAAGATCGTAGCTTGTTTGCCGAACTTCAGGTGAAGCCTGCTTGGGTAAGCCAAATTAAGGAAAAGCAGTTGATAGATGAAGCGTTGGGTTCTTGACTTCAGCAGGTAGAAGGTGGTGAGATAGGGGATTTTGGATTGAATAGTGATAGAGTATTGTGTTTCCACGGAAGAATTTGTATGCCCAAGGATTTAGAATTGAGGCAAATGATTCTGCGTAAGGCGCATAGTAGTCTATATGCTATGCATCCCGGGGGAAACAAAATGTACTGAGACCTCCGTGAGCAGTATTAGTGGCCAGGGTTGAAATGGGAGGTTATTGATTTCATGAGTAAGTGCTTGACTTATCAGCAGGTGAAGGCGGAGTATCAACTGCCTTCAGGGTTGCTTCAACCGGTGAAAATTCAATTATGGAAATGGGAAAGGATAACGATGGACTTTGTTAGTGGGTTACCCTTAACACCTACTAAGAAAGATTCAATATGGGTGATTGTGGATCGGTTAATGAAGACTGCTCATTTCCTACCTGTTCGTACGGATTATTCAATGTAGAAGTTGGCTAAGTTGTATGTAGCAGAAATCATGAGGTTGCATGAGGTCCCAGTGTCGATTATATCGGACAGGGATCCTAGGTTTACATCACGGTTTTGGAAGGCTTTACATGAAGCTCTAGGTACAAGGTTAAATTTTAGCACAGCGTTTCATCCACAGACAGATGGTCAGTCGGAGAGAGTAATCCAGATTCTAGAAGACATGTTAAAGAGCTGTGTGATCGACTTCAGGGGTAGTTGGGAAGACTTTCTACCATTGGCAGAGTTTGCATACAACAACAGCTATCAATCCAGTATCCAGATGGCACCCTACGAGGCGTTGTATGGTCGTAGGTGTCACACTCCTACTTGCTGGACTGAGTTCGGTGAGCGTCAGCTATTGGGTCCTGAGTTGATTTCGGAGACGGAGGAGAAAGTTAAGGTAATACGGGCTCGGTTAAAAGAAGCTTCGAATAGACAGAAATCATACGCGGACCTAAAGCATAAGGATATAGAATTTGTGGTGGGTGATCAGGTCTTTCTAAAGGTCTCACCTTGGAAGAAGATCTTTAGATTTGGACGAAACGGCAAGTTGAGCCCTAGGTTCATCAGACCATACCGTGTACTGAAACGTGTAGGGCTAGTGGCTTATCAGCTTGAGTTACCTCTGGAGTTAAGTCAAATACATAGTGTTTTCCATGTCTCTATGTTAAGGCGTTATCGTTCGGATCTGTCTCATATTGTGCCAGGAGAGGAAGTTAAGTTAAGACCTGACTTGTCTTTTGAAAAGGAGCCAATACAGATTTTAGATCGGGATTTTAGACCTGACTTGTCTCATATTGTGCATTATATCTTGCGTTAGGCTAGTTAGAATATTAATTGTGTATGTTTAGGGGGTCCTAAGAAGGCTCCGGATTGATATGGGCCTTAGAAAATTTTTTATGTTTAAGCACTTTAAGGAGAGAAGGTAAGTGGCATCAATGCTTATGGAAATAAGTGAGTAATTTGGTAGCATAAATGAGCATTTGGTAAAGAGGATGTGGCGTCACATGAAGGGCTTTAGGGGAAGAGGTTTGAATCCCACCTAGTGCAAATTTTGATTATCTTTTTGTGTTATCCATCCAAATTGTCGGCCAAGGTTCTATTTAAGGCAATGAAGACTTTTTAATTATGGTAAGATGGCTAAGGAAATAAGGTGAGGATGTGGGTAAGGAAAGAAATGATAGAAATAGAGCAAGAAGGGGGATATATTGGCCGGCTTTGGGGAAAATGTTTTGGAAAGTTTTGTTGGTCAATTTTTGATCCTTTTGGTAAGGTATACACAGTTTGGGAAGGGGGTTCTGGTAGCTGAATTTTATTCAATAGTTATTTGACAAATGTGGTGCATGAGAGGTTGGTTTCTTTAGCATTCGAGGTTGCTCTCTTTCAATTTCTTCCCTCTTTGCCGAAAAATTCAAAGCCAAAAGTGAGCATTTTCTTTTCTTTGTTTTGACCGAAACCTCAATGCATTTTGGTCATTCTTTCTTTGATAGCCGAAACACCTAGCCTTACTTCTTTGTTTTGCCGCAACACTCAACCACTATTGTTTATTTTTATTTTGTTAGCCGAAACTAACAAAGTACTCCTCCTTCACCTTTTCTTTTCTTTTGATCATTTCATCAACTTTTTCTTTTTTTCTATTCAAAAGTCGAATATTGATCATCTTCTCCATTTTACAAGTTGGACTTTTCTTTCTTAATTAAACCGGGTAAGTGTTTCATTCAAATCTTTTCATTTTCTTTTCTCTTTAGTCGAATGAGTATTCCTCATCATTTGGTTATTTCATATTGTTTTTAAACCGAAATGGAGTTTTTCCATACTCTGTCATATTTTAATCGTTCTATTTGTAGTATTCTAGTGGATTGGCCGAATATCACATCGTTGCCTAATCATCTTTAGTCATAAGCCAATTGGTGGGAATCGAGATCATCATCGATTAAGGTAAGAAGTCTCTTCATAATTCATTCAATATCGCTACTTGATTATTGTGTTAAATGGATTGAAAGTTTGGCTAATTGATTAAGTTGTTAGGGACGAAATCACTCGATATTCTCTACTTGTGTATTCTACAGAAATAGTGGTAAGCCGAACCCTTTTTCCTTAGAAAATTGATATATACTATAATATCGTTTTGATTAAGACATTTTCAATGGAGGCAAGTGGAACCGAGTTGAAAGGAAAAGCTAGTGGAGAACACAAAAGGAGTGGATTTACGACTCCTACTCCTAAGTTCAAGCGTAGAGCGATTTTGGTGATTCGAGATTTTCCACCGGGTTGTGGACCACCATCCGGTGAGAATAGATAAATCGTGGTCATTCACGATATCGAGGGTAAGCGTTTCAATAGATCGCTTGGTTTAGATTTAGATTAATAAAAATCTCGTTCATTAGATTAATCGAGTATTATGTTGTCATAGGTGCCGACGATCAAGCGAGTTTAATACTTACCGTAATCAGGTGTGTAATCTCACATCGAAATTCCGTAGATTCATGATTCAATATCACGTTGGAAGATAAGATCGCTATTATTCATATGATTAAAGTCGTAATATGGCATAAACCGAAAAATTTTCTTAGATTACATTATTTCTTTAGATTTGTCAAAATCGGTATTAAAATTGAAAATTATGAAAATGTCCCTATGGACCGATTTATCGAAATGTCCCTATGGACCAATTTACCTAAATGCCCCTATGGGCCGAATTGATAGAATGCCTTAGTGGGCCAAATTACAAAGCTCAATAATGGACCGATTCACCGTAATATATCACTAGTCTAATGGTTGTTATACATGTGGATATTTTATGTTATTATGTATATTGCATCGTTACATATTGCATGGGATGGGAAATTTAAATGAAGAGAAGTGTAGCCCAGTTGCATTGCCACAAATTCTGATAATGGCTATGTGCCAATTTAAATATGGATTTGTGCCATCGTGATTAAGGCTGTGTGCTGATTATATTACCGTATATGATTCTGGTGGCTCAGCCACAAATATTATAAATGGCAGCTTGACTGCAAATTGGAGAGATTGGCGGGGTGGATTGACTTGATCCCCACAGGAGAGATTCGCTGGTCGAAGGAGAGATTGGCTGGATGGGATGGGTTGCATTCATATCATTTATTTATTACTTGTAAATGGGCTTAGGCCCAAGATGTTGTTATACAGGTTCAGGCCTAGTGGATAACGGTAAGGAGATTATACACTGAGTTCTTGTAACTCACTCCTTTTCCCTAATCCTTTCAGGTAATGCTTAGTGATGTGGACTTGGGCCATGGATGACTCGGTGGAGGCCATACTTCAGAAATGGTTTTTATTGGTTTTTATTGAACTTTAGATTTCTATTTTCGTTCACTTTATTACTTTTACTATTTTGTGTTTTTATGTTGTAATAAGGCCTCTGAAATATTTTATTTTTGCTTTATGTTTGACGTACTTATATTTTGTTTAAATTGTTTTAAAGGGAATTTTTCTAAAACTTAAATAAAAATTTTCTAAAATAGATTAACAAATGGATTTCATAACAAACTTTTACAAATATTTTAACTCGGAAATTTTCTCTCGAAATATGAAACGATGTTTTCAAAAGTCATGGTTTATAAGATCTCTAGTTCAAATTATCGATTTATCAATCAACCTTCGAGGTTAGTAGTACTTTATCAAATATTTCAAATCAAACTTGTTTTCTTGATTATAACAAAATACCTATTTTAGTACGAATAAAAAGGATTTAACACGTTTTTCTCATGTGACATGTTAGATCCAGTCATAACGCATGGGTTGGGTTTGGGGTGTCACAATACTCCGACTATTTATTTTCTTTATCTTCGATGATGTTAATAGAATGCACTAATTATAGGTTTGCTAATCCATTCCAATTCAGAGTAAAAGTTACTCTTATAGCCCCTATTACGAGTTTACGAGACCTTAAAACCTGTTTAAAAATAGCCAGAGACTAGTTTGGAACAATTACAGAAGTTTAGGGTCATTTTAAAAAAATTCCTAAAAATAAGGGACTCACGGCCATGTGACTCTCAAAGTTGGGACACACAATCGTGTCCCAGCCTGTGTCCTTACCCGTGTAACTCACTAACTTGAGACAGATGGCCGTGCCTCAGCCCGTGCAACTCATTGAATTGGGTCACACACCCGTGTGTGTTGCCCGTGTGTGACACACGGCCGTGTGCACCAAAATGTACCTTAAAACTCAACTTTACCATTTCCTACTTACTTGGGCACTAAACAACTCAATTATCAATCGTTTAACCTACTCAAAACACAATTAAACATGCCCAAAAATATACAAAATTCATCACCTAATATGCCTAGCCAATGTACCATCATTGGTACCATATTTTATATGTTCAGATACATCAACAACACATCAAACATTCAAGACTTTCATTCATAACACATTTACCCTAATTAGCCTAACCTTCAACTCCATAAGTTACCAATTTGAAGCTAAGCACATACCAAGCATTAGGCTAAGCTACCATACCAACATTTTCCTCAACTATAACCACACATATATATACAATTTATCCATCACTTAACTAAGAAACCAAAATACTATCATCATAAACATATCAACAAAGGACTCCCTAGGTACATGCCATTACAAAATAAGATATCACCAAACTTGAACTCAAGATTTGTTGTTTGATGCTAAGTCGGCGCTACGTCGAAAAGTACCTAGCCTGTGCATGGAAAATAAAACCGCACGCTGAGTAAAACTCAGTGGTATTTCTATAATCCGAACAATTTAATAAGTAATTGAAATGTAAAAATGCAATAAGCAATGTTATGAACATATGTTTTAAATCAATAATATAAATTTTCTCATTCTGTATTACATCCACTAAAATTTCACATATTCAAGTATATATATACATATCAATGGCATTTCATATAACATTTGACTATTTCAACTCATGCAATGGCATGATTCATTTCTTTGATCAATACTAGAATTCATTTCAAGTTTCAAATCTCATTTCATCATTTCATGTTTCATTTCTCATCTCATATTCATTTCTCAACTTTTTCATTTCAATATTTTCTCATCTTTTCCATTCAATATCAATCACATTAATTATTATTTTATTTTCCCTATTAACACGACTCAGACTCTGACGGATACAAGGATCCAACCAACACACCAGTTTGGCACCCAGTGCCTCATTGGATAAATCTGAAGTAATAACTATACCCAATGCTATATAAATTGACACCCAGTATCTCATCAGTTAAACCAAAGCAAATTGGCACCCAGTGCCTCATCGACTCGAGGTTGAAGAAATCCCCGAACTCTTCCTATCCTATGGTGTGCAATCTATATCCGATTCAGCCCGATACAGTTAATAGGGTTTCATTTCATTTTTTAATACAACCAATGTCTCAATTTCATATATATACACATTATAACATATTAACATATATTCAATTTGATAATAACCATATTTTCTCAATACAAATATATTCAATTCAACAATCATAAAATACTACATTTTACGATATTCATAATCGAGCCATTTTATTCATCATTTAATTTATTTCAGCCCAATGTTCAAAAGTTCTCACCTCATGTTGTACCATGCACAATACTTCACAATGCAACAATTTACTAGAGTTCGGATTATAAAAACACAAACTGTGAATTCCAAGCTATTCAACGTTGATTTTATCCTTCCCCTTTTTACTCGAGGATTCCGGTACGACGTTAGCTACGAAATAAAACTATTAAATCACATTAATATTACACATTTCAATTTCAGATTAAATTTCAATTTTCACACTATATTTTGCTTATTCTTCAATTTAGTCCCTAAACAAAGACTAATTTTAACCTCCACATTTAAACTCAAATTTTTATACTAATTTCACTATAAGCTAAATTTAGCTTCCTCTTTTCCAATTCGACTCCTTAATTTTAATTTTTTCTCAATTTAGTACCTATTGCTCAATATCAATAATTAATTCCACAATTTAGTCCTTTTCCATTTCTAACTTAAAAAACTATCTATTTAATCCCTAATACTTAAACATTCAACAATGTCAACATCTAAAATCTTGAACGATATTAAAATTAAAACATGGGTCGGGTAGCCCTAGGTACCGGGATTCCAAAATGTAAAAATTACAAGTATAGGGACTAAATTGCACTAACCAATTTGGATTTGAACTTCAAACCCTCCTAGCCGTGCGTTCTTCTTTCTCTCTTTTTTTCTTTCTTTTCTTTTCTTTCTAATTTGCATGTTATCATCTCTTTCCTCTTTCTTTATTATTTCTTTTATTATAACTATTATTATTATGTAACATATATACATATATTAAACTATCTTAACATATATATAATATATAAAATATATATACATTCATTTCACTCAACCATCCACTTTAAATGAAACAAAGGCATAATTGCTTCTTTAGTCCCTTTAATTTTTATTTCAATCTATAATTCAACTTTTAACTCTTACGTGATTTAGTCCTTGTACCTTAACAGCTCCTAATTTCAGGAAAGTTACTTAACCAGAATCTAATTCACTACTAACTAACGTCGTAAATATTTTTATGTTTCACGGGACCAGAGTCTCGAATCTCACTTTACGACACCTCTAACTATCGGGTCGTTACATGGTGGACAGTTAGTTGAACTTAAATTTTCATTTTGGTTTATTATCTTATTATAATTAAATAATTAATAATAAAATAAGAAAAAATAAAAAATAAAAACATTATCTTCCACTTTCATTTTTTTCTTTCAACATCGAAACTCTACGGATGAAAGGAGAATTCGGCTGATTTTCTTCCTTGCATGTAAGTATTTTCAAGACCCATTTTTAGAAATTTTTATGTTTTTATGATCGTTGCAATTAGGTCCAGTTAACCCGAGTGTTAATTCGTGAAACTATTAAATTTTATGAAATGTGTCTGTAACACCCCTTACCCGTACTCAACGCCAGAACAGGGTACGAGCCGTTACCAAAATTATATGCAAGCAATCATACTAAATCGAGACATGATTTTCCACTCAAATTTAAAAATTTTCATAAAGATTCATATCATCCCTTAAACGTGCCTACAAGGCTCAAAACATACATTGGGAATGACTCGGGACTAAATCGAGAACTTTAGAAAACTTTCAGGAAACTTAGAAAATTTTCCATGAAAGAGGTCCACACGCCTATGTGGGTGAAAGGACACGCCTGTGTGGCATATCACATGCCCGTGCATCAAGCCGTGTCAAAAATAGGGGACATTCTATTTATGACATCATCAACCAAATAAGGTCACACGGCCAAGGCACACGCCCGTGTCCTTATACCGTGTGGCGAATTAAATTCTTAAATTCAGGTGTAGACTTCGCACGTCCTGGGCACACGCCCATGTCCTATAGCCGTGCCTTCCACACGGTTGAGTCACACGGTCGTGCCTCAGCCCGTGTGGTTACTACTGGCATTCTGTTTTGCCAACTTAGGGTGCAGGGGGACACACAACCAAACCACACGCCCATGGGGCAAGCCGTGTGTCACACATGCCTATGTGTCTACCCATATAGACAAAATAAGGCTATTTACCAAGCCCTTTTTGCCACCCTTACTTGCACAAAAACAAGCTACTCCATCATGCATTAATATACCAAATACTCAACCATGCAATTTGCATATCCATGAAAAAAAAACATCATCATTTTCATATATCAATAATAACTATTAGCCATCCACTATGGCCTTATACAAAAAGATTCATCTTCAAAACAAGCCAACACATTTGGCCAAAACAATATGACACTTGATAAAAGACTAGGTCCCTATGCATGCCATACTCAAAATGCTAAATCTAACTATACCAAAGGTTCAGATTGATAGTGTGATCGAGCCTCCAACGTCCTTTGATTCCCGAGCTAACTTGGCAGCTTTATAAGAAAATGGAAAGAAAAGGAAGTAAGCATAAAGCTTAGTAAGTCGCATGTAAATAATTAACAAAAATTGCCATGCATTATCATACTCATACCATATTATAACTTGCACATGATTCTCGAATGCATAAAGGCATAACTTACTCATTTTCCCACTTACTAGTCATACAACATAATTCAAGCTCATTTCTCAAGAGTCTCATGTAGGTAACTGTATCACTTACAACATTATCATCACTTTTCTCACTTTTGACACAAGCTTTAATTTACTAGTTGAACCCATTGGAATACCAAAGGATATTCGATAAGCCTTGTAGAGGCCCATTTTTGCCCGTGGCCCATTTTATTCAAAAAAATAAAACAAAAATAAAAATAAAACCCAAACAACCCAAAATAAATCCTTAAACCCATTACACCCGAGCCCAGTTACACTTCAAAACTCAGACCCTAATCAGACCCAAGCCAAACGCAACCCAAAAGGCCCAAATGTTAACCAACAAGTTTCAGACCTAGGGTTCTCCAGAAACCCTAGGCGTCGCAAGCCTCGTGCTGCAAGAGCTAGCAATCAGCCCCTATTTTTGCGCTGAAATCAGCTCCTCACGCCCACCTTCAGTCCGCCCCTCGTCAAGCTACAATTCGCACACGGGTAGAATCCATCGTGAGATCCTCAACCTGCATAAAAAAGGAAAGAACAAGCAGCAAGAGGCAGAAAATATGGAAATGTTTTTATTTCCTTTTTATTTTCTGGGCTATAAAACCCAAAGAATTTGTAAAACATGATATGGAGACAGAGAGAGAATACAGAGAGAAAAACTGAGAGAACACACAAAAGATATACAGAAATAAAAAGAACGAATCTTTTACAATACAAAGGAAATTTATATTCGGTTTTTCGGTTATTCTTATTTTTATTTTGTGCATGTTTGATTTACCAAACAGTTTTTAAATAAAAGAAAAATAAACGACGAAGATTCTTACCTTTGTGCCGCCATAGGCGACAGCGTGTAAGGCGCGAGGGGCGCGTGCACGTTGATGGCCGGTGGTCGTTCCGGACAGAGGCGAGGAAGCTTCAGAGTGTTTCTTGAGTTTTTTTTTTAAAAAACTATGTTAAAAATGATTTGTCGAAATTAGCTTATGTAGTTAATTGGAAACGACGCCGTTTTAGTTTAATTTAATAAGCCTAAAACGACAACGTTTTAGAAGACGACCCGCGCATTGACCCGAGCCAGGACAGGATCCGCGTGTTTTCAGAAAATGAGAAATTTATTCCTTTAGTCCCTCCGCATTATTCCAGTTTTATAATTAAGTCCATTTATTTCTTTTTATTTATAGTTTGAACACTCTATATTTCTTTTTATTGTTATTTGGTCTTGTCTCTTTATTTATTTTTCAAAACCTTTTTTTATTTTTATATATTAAAATATTTTATCATATTATTTTTATTAATGTTTGTATATTAATCTATTAATAGTATAAATTTATATATATATATATATATTACTATTTTATATTTAATTATTATATATTATTTATATTATTTATTATATTATATTTTGTATATTATATAGTATTATGTTACGTTACATATTTTTCTAGAACTTTATTTTATATAAAATTTATTTATATTATCTAATCTATTTTATTTATATTGTTTACATTATGTATATAATTTTATAATTAATTTACTATATATATACATATATTTTCATTATTTATTACTTTATTTTGTTTAATATTATTTTTATTACATATTATTTTTATATATTAGTTATTATATTATATATTTTACAAAATTTTTATACATTGTATAGTATTATATTATATATCATATATTTTTATTATAAAATATGTTTCATTTATATTATTTTTATTTTATTTTATTTATTTAAAATTAATATACTAGCTATTAATCATTTTTATCATATATTCATAGGTGTTACATTATTAATATAATATTTTTTTCCTTTTTGTATTGTTGTACATTTTAATTTTTTACAAAATTATCATGTTTCATTTTCTTATTTTGGTTTTGGTTATAATAATTATTTGGTGTTTAAATATATTTTCCATTTTTTAATTTTTTATTTCGTGACAATTTCAATTATTGCTATTTATTACATGTTTATTTATTTATATTCTTAGATTGTTTATTATTATTTAGCATAATTCTTTATTTATTCATTTGTGTAATATTATTCTTTTATTATTTATTGTTAATATAATTCATATAATTGCAATTGATATGTATGTTACAATATCTTGCTCATACCATTTTTTATAAAAATACCTTTTAAATTAAATATTTTTAAAATATTTTTAACGGTGATATGTGATATTTGGGCTCTTCGAGAAGAATCGTGCCCTAACTTACTGGGTTGTGATTTTTCTCATAGAACTTAAAGTATTAGATATCTCTTCATTTTAAAATTAAAGTTTACCAATTTTAAAATAAAAAACTTATTCTCAGGAATTCAAAACGTTGTATCCTAACTTACTGGGTATGATGTTTTGTGTCTCGAGGTAAGAATTTTCTAAAATAAAGATGTACCTAGCTTCGAAGTTATGAGATGTTGTATCCTAACTTATTGGGTATAGTATTTTTATTTATTTGAGATAGGTAAATAAAAAAACTTATTCTCAGGAATTCAAAACGTTGTATCCTAAATTACTGGGTATGATGTTTTATGTCTGAAGATAAGAATTTTCTAAAATAAAGATGTACCTAGCTTCGAAGTTATGAGATGTTGTATCCTAACTTACTGGGTATAGTATTCTTATTTCTTTGAGATACGTAGATTTTCCTTCTAATAACGGATCTTATTTTAAAACTTTTTTAAAATTCAAACATTTGGACATGATTTTATTAAATTTGGTACCAATTTTTGGGCGTTATGAGGGTGCTAACGCTTCCTCATACGTAACCGACTCCCTAACCCATTTTCTCATTTTTTTCGTAGACCAAAATCAAATGTTTTAAAATAAAACGTTTTACAAGGTGATCCAATCACACCTAAGAAAAAACGGATTGGTGGCGAATCCCATTTTCGTTTTTCAAAGTCAATCCCCGTTTTTAAAATCAAACCTTTAAAAATGGTTTCGGCAGCTTGGCGACTCCACTAGGGAAATAAGAGAGTCAAGCCGTAGAATTGATAATTTCATGTCCTTTTGTCTGAATTTAAAATTTCGTTTTTTTAAAAAAACATAATCCTTTTATTGCATATGGTTCTAAATATATTTCTCTGCATTACACTGCATGACTTCTGTGGTCACACCCTTAAGTGGGAGTAAGAAGTTATGCCTTTGTGAGGTTTTCACCTCCGCATGGGCTAGTGGATTGCTTCCGGAATACATTTGTACCTATGCCTTTGTGAAGTTTCACTTCCGCATGGCCATAGGGAAATGTATTCCCCTGAACCGAACTCAGTCCATATGAGCCTATAATGGGTGAGGATCGAGGAATCTGTTGGTTTGGGTACCTCAACTTTAGAGCTGAACCACATGTAGAGAACCTAGGAACCCACCCTAAGTTGAACCACGTCGAACCTTAGTAGTTACCCAATTGGATGTTTATTTGCGACACTAACTTGTTCTGTTTCATCCTTTTGTGCATATCATTTCATATTTAAAAAGGTATCGATTCATGGTCAGTTTCTAGAATTAGAAAGTTGGTTATGGAGAACGAATTCCTTGATAAAGAGGAAGACAATGCAATCGTTCGTATATGGTCAGAGCAAAAGTAATTAGAGAAAGAATATTTCAGGGTATGGAGGGGAATAGGGGCAATACTGGTATCCTTGCCTCCTCAGCCAGCTGTGCCTCCTGATGTTGTTCAGATCAAACTAGAATCAGATGCGAAGAAGATTGCATGACACCCTATGGAAAGGTGTGATGATTGGAACTAAAAGGGAAAAAGGTAACTATACTCACCAATCACTTCAAAGTGGGAGGATAGACACTTCTACCAGTACAATGTTTCTCTTTCATATGAAGATGGTCACCCTATGGATGGTAAGAGTGTTGGAAGGAAAGTGATTGATAGAGTGCGTGAGACCTACAAAAATGATTTGGATGGAAAGAATTTTGCCTATGATGGTAAAAAAAGGTTTATTTACTATAGGTCCGTGCCAAACTTCTCGGCTCCTCGTTGTGATCCAAACAACATTGCAAGAGATTTGATTCGTTATGAAGGGAATTCGTATTCATCCTCCATTTGATATATTCAAAGAGATGAACCAGAATAGACGCCTTTCACTTATGGTTAGAGTTGGAAAAATGTTTGAACAGATACAATCCAAACCTTCTAGAGCTCCCGCAATTCCTTCTTTGTCTGCACCTTGATAGGAAAAATTCTAATCTTTATGGGCTATGGAAGTGGAATAATCTTTCTAAGTATGGCATTATGACTCAGTGTATGGAACCAGCTAGGATGTATGATCAATACTTTACAAATCTTCTTCTAGAGATCAGTGCTAAGCTTGGACGGTCTCTTCATCACCATCGAAGCTGTAATTCCGCAATCGAGTTAAAGTCAAGCCTGAACAAGATCAAGGAAATGAAGGGTATAATTGAAGAGTTAGAAGTAACATGGCATAGTTGTGAACTTCATATCGAGCTTCTTGAAATAAGAAAATGGCATTGGAAGGAAGAGCTTCACCATTTCCATGACCAAGTTAGAAGCTGAGATTATCTCATGGGGGAAGCCATAGTTCAGATTCGAGAGGTAGCTGACCATTTATAGACTTTGGCATCACAGGTTGATACATTGAGCATGAAGTATGAGCTACAGTCCGATCGTAGGCAAGAGATAGCTCCATTGCTTGGGAAAATCAAAACCTTAGGACTTAGGGCGAAAGCATATGGTAGTCCGTTTTATGTAAAGGATTTTGTTTTCTAATAAATTTTTCTAAATGAAGTTGAATCGGAACAATACCTCTTTGCATTCATGCATTTGCATTACATTGCATCATTTGCATTAGACTTTTACAAAAGGACCCTAATTAGGTAAAAAAAATATTTCAATTAACTTGGAAAACATGGAGCAAAGGTTGGAGAGAATAGAACAAATACAAATACAGCTGCAGGGGCAATTGACTGAGATTCAGCAAGAAATGCAGGAACAAATGTTAGAGTTCCAAAAGAATGTGATTGGCCAGTTAACCCAGTTACGAGCCGAAAGACTTGAAAAGAGGAGTGGCCCAGCGGTCAATAGTGTAGATGATGAGGAAGACATTATTTATTCCCCAAAAGGTGTCCCGACTCAATCAGACACGCATTTGCATGGGGTACCCTTCATTATTGAACCCCAATGTCAAATTGATACTTTGGCCCTATGGAATTTCCCAATGAGTTTAGGTCTTAGCCCGAGTGATGATCAAGCCAAACTGGTTGTTCTGGTAAAAACTAAGAAAAGGGGAGAATGGACTTCAAAGGCCCTAAAGAAGAGGGAAAAGAAAGCAAATAGTACCGGTAGGTATAACAAGAGCCATTTAGAGCCGAAGAAAGTAAACTAGCCAAGGATAGTAACTACCAACAATCAGGTCTCTCCAAGGCAAAACTCTGAAAAGCTCCAATTAACGCCAATCTTGATGACGTATAAGGAGCTATATCAAAGTTTATTTGATGCACATGTGGTGTCTCCATTTTAGCTAAAGCCGTTACAGCCCCTATATCCTAGATGGTATGACTCGAATGCTCAATGTGATTACCATGCAGGAATAATGGGACATTCGATTGAAAACTGTACTACATTTAAAAAGTTGGTCGAAAGGTTTATTAAAATGGGAGTTGTGAAGTTCGACGATTCATCAAAACCTGACCACCTTAATGAGGTAGTGAATGCTGTAATTGAAGGAGGAGACAAGAAAGTTGCTACTCCTTGAAGAAATCAAAAATGAAGAGGGAACCAAAGAACGAAGTTTCCAAACTCTTGCGTACTTGGGAGTGTTTTAAATAATGAGACTGTAGAAGAAATCCCTGTACTTTTAGGGCTAATCTAGAGTAATGTTCAAAATAGGCTTGTTGTCTGAAGCCTAGAGGCAACAAGACCCCTTTTGTGAAATAGGCTTATGTTCAAAATTTTATTTCAATAAATTGCATCTTTTTGAGCACATATTCTTTTATTCTTTCTATTTTATACTGTACATTCTTTTGTTTTTTAGAATATTCTTTCATTCTTTATTCATGAACATACCAATAATCATCCTTAAAATAATTTATTCTTTGGATTTCTTGCCTTCGTACCTAGGTACCAGATATCAATGACATTAGTGACGTTGTTACTGACTCCCTTTTTGAATGAGATATGGGTCTAGGGGATCTAAGGACTTTTAAAATAACAGAGATTGTAACCTATCTTCTAATTTGTTAAGAATGGTGAAACAAGATGAAAAACAGATCCTACCTTACATAGGGTCAATAGATGTTGCGAGCCTAGGAAATGAGTCAAGATCGAAGCCTAGCTCACTACAAAAATAAGGCAAGATATTATTGAGTTATTTTTGAAGATTCAAAGATGTTTTCGCGCGATCATATTAGGACATGCTTGGGCTAATAAGACGCGGGCTTAACATGAGGATCAGGTATTGCTGATCTACATAGAAAAGAATGGTATCAGCTATGCCATATTTAAGGAGACAAGATTCATGTGCCTTCTTCATTTCTTCACAAATTTTTCATATGTGGGGCATGGATGTGATGGGGCCAACCTCGTCAAATGCTTTTAGTCAATACCGATTCATCGTCTGTGATCATCGATTACTTCACTAAGAGGGTAGAAGTAGCTTCACATGCTAACGTTACAAGGTCGAAGTCATTATTTAAAAAAAAAGGACCCGATCCAGCAAAGAATGCATAACTGTATAAAGTCAAAATTTACAGTTTGTCCAAAGATCAGGCAGCATATCACAGTACAGCAAAAGTTATCAAAAAAATACAAAAAGAAAAACAACAAAAAAACTATGAAATGTGACTAAGACTTGTAAGGATTGGCATAAGAAGCTACCGTTTACCCTTTGTCTTATTGAACGTCGGCCAGAACCTTCGCTGGGGCAGCATCTTACCCATTGTTTTATGGAATTGAAGCATTTTTCCAATTGAACCTAGTTGAAGAAAAGGTTAAAGTTATCCATCACGATCAGATGATGAAAGTTTACAAAGTTCATCTTAGGGAATTCCATGAAGAAAACCTGATGTTGAAAAAGATTTTTCCTCTACAAAATGATTTTAGAGGAAAGTGTATGCCAAATTGGGAAGGACTTATGTAAGGCCTGTTCTAGAGGAGCGTTAATATTGACTGAGATGGATGGCGAAGACTTGCCCAATTCGACGAATTCAGGTTTAGTCAAGAGATATTTTACCTGAAAGAGGAAAAACCAAGGTGAAAACCCGCAAAGGGCGCCTCAAAATCAAAAAAAAAAGAAAGAAAAGAAAAATGAGAGGCCAAGGCAAAAACCCGTAAAGGGCGCTTTGAGACCAAAGAGGATTTGAGTTGAAAACCCGAAAAGGGCAGCTCAAAATTTTGATCAAAGATAGGGCATGTGGTAGTCTTGCTATGCCTGAATTAATAATGAAGAAGTATGTTACGTCTTGGGGCATCGAAAAAGTACTCTGGATCCCCTAAACACATATTGAGCTTAAAATGGTCCTCAAGAAGTTGGAACAAAGAAGCTCAGGCTGCGATATCTGGGGTACCTAACTTCTATCTTACCCATTTTTTAATTCCTTATCTTTGATTGCTTTATTCTTTTTTGAGATATATCCAAATCAATTTTCTTTTATTACCTGGGTTATCTTTGATTAAATTATTTTTCTGAGCTATGGTTTTGACTAATTTCTTTCTCGTCCATTTTTGTGACCTTTTTCAAGCATTTTATATTGAAATAATAATTAATGGACTAAAAACACTTTCATCAAAGGAGTTTCGTATATTACTCTAGAAGCTTCTAAATAATATGAGGAATCTTCATGACATGTTACATGTGGCTGGGAGCATTTGATTCATTCTGATCATAGCATCTTAGTCATGTGACATAAGCATACTAAATCGAGTCTATAGGACATGTCCCTCAGCGGACAGTGCAGCAACATCGGTGAGTTTTCAGATCTTATCTTCCTAAAGTTGCAGGAAGTAGATCAAAAAAGGATTTCAGTCTTATCTCCCTAAAGTTGTAGTGGAGTAGACTAAAAAAAAGAAGATCTTATCTTCTTGAAGTTGTAGGAAATAGATCGAAGATAGAAGATCTTATCTTTCTGAAGTTGTAGGAAGTAGATCGAAGACACTTTCAGATCTTATCTTCCTGAAGTTGTAAGAAGTAGATCGAAGACACTTTCAAATCTTATCTTCCTGAAGTTGTAGGAAGTAGATCGAAGACAGAAGATCTTATCTTCCTGAAGTTATAGGAAGTAGATCGAAGACACTTTCAGATCTTATCTTCCTGAAGTTGTAGGAAGTAGATCGAAGACACTAACAGATCTTATCTTCTTGAAGTTGTAGGAAATAGATCGAAGACCAACAGATCTCATCTTCCTGAAGTTATAGGAAATAGATCGAAGATACTTTCAGATCTTATCTTCCTGAAGTTGTAAGAAGCAGATTGAGGATACTAGCCTGCATCCCTGAAGTTGCAGCGGAGTAGGTTGAAGATAACAGACCTCATCTTCCTGAAGTTGTAGGAATCAGATCAAAAGCACTTTCAGATCTTATCTTCCTGAAGTTGCAGGAAGCAGATTGAAAATATCAGATTAATTGAAATCAAGATGAAGTTCCAGTACCCCTGAAGATGTAGTTAGGATTGGAAGCCGTTTGAAGAAGGTGAGGATCAAGAAGTTGAGGCTCGGCCAAGACCGGGCAAAATTGGTCCTTTTACAGTCTTTGCTCTATTCTCGTTACACGACAATGAGCAAAGAGGGGCAGCTGTAGATGCCTATTTTTTCCCGGGGCCCATTTTATTCAAAAAATAAAACAAAAATAAAAATAAAACCCAAACAACCCAAAACAAATCCTTAAACCCACTCCACCCGAGCCCAGTTACACTTCAAAACTCAAACCCTAATCAGACCCAAGCCAAACGCAGCCCAAAAGGCCCAAATGTTAACCAACAAGTTTCAGACCTAGGGTTCTCCAGAAACCCTAGGTGCCGCAAGCCTTGTGCCGCAAGAGCCAGCAAGCAACCCCTGTTTTTGCGCCAAAATCAGCTCCTCACGCCCACCTTCATTCCACCCCTCGTCAAGCCGCAATTCACGCGCGGATGGCCTCCGTCGTGAGATCCTCGACCTGCATAAAAAAGGAAAGAACAAGCAGCAAGAGGAAGAAAATATGGCATTGTTTTTATTTCTTTTTTATTTTATGGGTTATAAAACCCAAAGAATTTGTAAAACATGATACGGAGACAGAGAGAGAATACAGAAAGAAAAACTGAGAGAACACACAAAAGATATACAGAAATAAAAAAAAAACGAATCTTTTGCAATACAAAGGTGATTTATATTCGATTTTCCCGTTATTCTTATTTTTATTTCGTGCATGTTTGATTTACCAAACAATTTATAAATAAAAGAAAAATAAACGACGAAGATTCTTACCTTTGCGCCGCCATAGGCGACGGCATGTAAGGCGCGTGGAGCGCATGCACGATAATGGCCGGTGGTCGTTCCGGACAGAGGCGAGGGAGCTTCAGAGTGTTTCTTGAGTTTTTTTTTTTAAAAACTGTGTTAAAATGATTTTTAAAGGCCGAAATTAGCTTATGTAGTTAATTGGAAACGACACCGTTTTAGTTTAATTTAATAAGCCTAAAACGACAACGTTTCAGAAGACGACCCGCGCGTTGACCCGAACCAGGACAGGATCCGCGTGTTTTCAGAAAATGGGAAATGTATTCCTTTAGTCCCTCCGCATTTTCCAGTTTTATAATTAAGTCCATTATTTCTTTTTATTTATAGTTTGACCACTCTATATTTCTTTTTATTGTTATTTGGTCTTGTCTCTTTATTTATTTTTCAAAATCTTTTTTATTTTTATATATTAAAATATTTTATCATATTATTTTTATTAATATTTGTATATTAATCTATTAATAGTATAAATTTATATTTTTTACCATTTTATATTTAATTATTATATATATTATTTTATTTGTTTAATAAATTATATATTATTATATATTTATTATATTATTTATTATATTATATTTTGTATATTATATAGTATTATGTTATGTTACATATTATTTCTAGAACTTTATTTTATATAAAATTTATTTATATTATCGATCTATTTTATTTATATTGTTTACATTATGTATATAATTTTATAATTAATGTTCTACATATATACATATATTTTCATTATTTATTACTTTATTTTGTTTAATATTATTTTTATTACATATTATTTTTATATATTATTTATTATATTATATATTTTACAAAATTTTTATACATTGTATAGTCTTATATTATATATCATATATTTTTATTATAAAATATGTTTCATTTATATTATTTTTATTTTATTTTATTTAAAATTAATATACTAGTTATTAATCATTTTATCATATATTCATAAGTGTTACATTATTAATATAATATTTTTTTCCTTTTTGTATTGTTGTACATTTTAATTGTTTTACAAAATTATCATGTTTCATTTTCTTATTTTGGTTTTGGTTATAATAATTATTTGGTGTTTAAATATATTTTCCATTTTTTAATTTTTTATTTCGTGACATTTTCAATTATTGCTATTTATTACATGTTTATTTATTTATATTCTTAGATTGTTTATTATTATTTAGCATAATTCTTTATATATTCATTTGTGTAATATTATTCTTTTATTATTTATTGTTAATATAATTCATATAATTGCAATTGATATGTATGTTACAATGTCTTACTCATACCATTTTTTATAAAAATACCTTTTAAATTAAAGATTTTTTTAAATATTTTTAACGGTGATATGTGATATTTGGGCTCTTCGAGAAGAATCGTGCCCTAACTTACTGGGTTGTGATTTTTCTCATAGAACTTAAAGTATTAGATATCTCTTAATTTTAAATTAAAGTTTACCAATTTTCAAATAAAAAACTTATTCTCAGGAATTCAAAACGTTGTATCCTAACTTACTGTGTATGCTATTTTGTGTCTCGAGGTAAGAATTTTCTAAAATAAAGATGTACCTAGCTTCGAAGTTATGAGATGCTGTATCCTAACTTACTGGGTATAGTATTTTTATTTCTTTGAGATAGGTAAATAAAAAAACTAATTCTCAGGAATTCAAAGCGTTGTATCCTAACTTACTGGGTATGATGTTTTATGTCTCGAGATAAGAATTTTTTAAAATAAAGATGTACCTAGCTTCGAAGTTATGAGATGCTGTATCCTAACTTGCTGGGTATAGTATTCTTATTTCTTTGAGATAGGTAAATCTTGATTTTCCTTCTAATAACGGATCTTATTTTAAAACTTTTTTAAAATTCAAACATTTGGACATGATTTTATTAATTTGGTACCAATATTTGGGCGTTATGAGGGTGCTAACCCTTCCTCATACGTAACCGACTCCCAAACCCATTTTCTCATTTTTTTTCGTAGACCAAAATCAAATGTTTTAAAATAAAATGTTTTACAAGGTGATCCAATCACACCTAAGAAAAAAGAGATTGGTGACAACTCCCATTTTCGTTTTTCAAAGTCGATCCCCTTTTTTAAAATCAAACCTTTAAAAATGGTTTCGACACCTCACACAAGAGGATAAAATGCCGATGCCATGCCCCAGACATGGTCTTACACTAGCTCTCGTCTCAATGCCGATGCCATGTCCCAGACATGATCTTACACTAGCTCTCATATTGTGGCCGACGCCATGTCCCAGACAAGGTCTTACACTTGCAAACATATCAACGCCGATGTCATGTCCCAGACATGGTCTTACACTGGCTTTCATAATGTGGCCGATGCCATGTCCCAGACATGGTCTTACACTAGCACACATGTCACCCAAATGTCATGGCATGGATATCCAATCTATTCCTAAGGTTCAACCAGAAGTATATCATATCATATTCCATCATGCATTTTCATAACAATAATCAAACATTTTATGTAATATCAATTATTAAATGCATAATAACAATAGAGTTGTATTATTCACGTGCAACTTACCTCGATATACAAAAGTGTGGGCAACTTGTTCGATTTAGTCCACTATTTTGGTTTTCCCCCGGTCTAAGTCCGGACTCCGTTTTTCTTGATCTATAATAAAAAAAAATTTACTAATTTAATCACCACATTAATCAAGTCATTCCAAAATTCCTATTTTCGTAAAATTACCGTTTTGTCGTTAGACTTTCACCAAATTATGATTTTGCCCCCTAGGCTCGTAAAATGAAATGTGTTCTTTTTTCACACACCCAAGCTTAGCTTATTCATATTCTCTCTTATAGAAACTCACAATTCTAATTATTTCACACATTTACTATCCATTTTATAACTTTTACAAAATAGTCTTGGTAGGTGTTTCCATGAAAAATCATTTCACAAAAGTTGTTCATTAAACAGCCAAGATGTATTTTCTTCCATAAAATTTCAGCAAATACATGATACTCATATGGAAAAACCCTAGACTCTCAACCATTTTGCAAAATAGTCCCTTCATTAGTTAGCTTAAGCTACAAGGGTTCCAAAACTACAAAAATTATCAAAAATGGCCATCAAAAACACTTACTTGCAAAGGTTTAAGTTACTGATAATTTTCAAGCTTTCCAATGCCCCTTTTTGCTGAAAATTTCGGTGGTACTATAAAGAAGATAAAAAGATAATATCTTTTCTCTTTATTTTGTTTTATTTCACCCATTAAGTCACCTAATACCACCCACTTTGACCAAATTTTCATTTCTTGTCCCCTATGGCCGGTCAACACATTCCTAAGGGCCTAATTGCACATTAAAGACCTCCAATTTAAGATTCTATAGCTATTTGACACCTTTTGCTTGTAGAATAAAACTTTTACACTTTATATGATTTAGTCCTTTTTCAAAATTAAGCACGAAATCACTAAAATTAATGCACCAAAATTTTCATGTGCTCATATAATCATGCTATAACACATAAAATAATATTAAAATAATTTTCTCCAACCTCAGATTAGTGGTTCCGAAACCACTTTTTCGATTAGCCCTAAAATCAGGCTATTACAGTTCTCCCCTTTAGGGATTTTTGTCCCCGAAAATCTTACCAGTGAAAAGGTCCGGGTATTGCTCTCTCATAGATTCCTCAGGTTCGCACGTGACCTGTTCAACCCCATGTCTATGCCATAGTACTTTCACGAGTGCTATACTTTTATTTCTCAATTGCTTGACCTCTCGATCTAAAATCTTAACTGGCTCTTCACCATAGGTCATGTCTGAACAAATCTCAACCTCTGTTGGTGAAATCACGTGTGATGGGTCAGAACAGTAACGATGCAACATAGACACATGGAATACATTGTGGATCTTCTCTAACTCAGATGGCAAGGCTAACCGATAAGCTACTGGCCCAATTCTCTCAGTCACCTCATAAGGTCCAATAAAATGCGGACTTAATTTGCCTTTCCTACCGAATCTGAAGACTTTATTCCATGGGGATACTTTTAAGAACACCTTATCACCGACTTGAAACTCAATTTCTTTTCGTTTCAAATCCGCATAGGATTTTTGTCTATCTGAAGTGGCCTTCAAACAATCACGAATTCCTTTACTTTCTCTTCTGTTTCTCTAACTAAATCAACCTGTGTATTTGATTTTCTCTGAGTTCGGTCCAATACAAGCGCGTTCTGCACTTACGCCCATACAAAGCCTCAAAAGGCACCATTTCCAAACTCGACTGATAGCTATTGTTGTAGGCAAACTCTACCAACGGTAAGTACTTTTCCCAACTGCCTTGAAACTCAAGAACACAACACCGCAGCATATATTCAAGAATCTGAATTACTCTTTTCGACTGACCGTCGGTTTGCAGGTGGAAAGCAGTACTAAAATTCAACTTTGTCCCCAAAGTTTCTTGCAACTTTTTCCAAAATCGTGATGTAAACCTCAGATCTCTATCTGAAATGATCGATAAAGGTACCCCATGAAGCCTCACAATTTCAGAAACATACAAATCGGCTAATTTTTCAAGTGGATAATCGGTATGCACTGGTATAAAATGAGCCAATTTCTTAAGTCTATCAACCACAACCCAGATGGCATCTTTCTTCTTTGGCATTAACAGCAATCCAGATAGAAAATCCATGGTGATACGGTCTCATTTCCACTCGGGAACCATCACGGGCTGAAGTAGTCCTGAAGGTACTTAGTGTTCAGCTTTCACTTGTTGACAAATTAAGCACTTAGAGACAAACTCTGAGATGTCTTTTTTCATTCCCGACCACCAATACATTTTCTTCAAGTCATTATACATTTTCACACTATCCGGATGGATAGACATACAATTGCTATGTGCGTCATGCAAAATATTCTGAATAAGCTTGTTGTCTTTGGGTACACAAATTCTGTCTCGAAACATTAAGCAGCCATCTAAACCAATCTGAAAATCTGATTCTATACATGTCTCACACTAATTTATCTTAGCTTGTAATTCTTTATCACCTTTCTGAGATTCGCAGATCTCTTGGCAAAACATTGGTTTTGCTCTCAACTCTGCTAAAATCGAACCATCGCCAGTCACAGACAACTGGGTATTCATAGCCCTCAAGGAAAATAATGACTTTCTACTCAAAGCATCGGCGACCACGTTTGCCTTTCCCGGGTGATAGTCGATCACCAGTTTGTAATCTTTTATGACTTCTAGCCATCTCCGTTAGCGAAGGTTCAGTTCCTTTTGAGTCATCAAATACTTTAGACTTTTATGGTCGATAAATACTTGGTATTTCTCGCCATACAAATGGTGTCCCCAGATCTTTAGTGTTAACACTACGGTGGCCAGCTCTAAATCGTGAGTCAGATAATTCTTCTCGTGTGGCTTAAGCTGCCTTGAAGCATATGCTATTACCTTACCTTCTTGCATAAGCACACACCCCAATCCATTTAAGGATGCATTACTATACACTACAAATTCCTTTTCCGATTTCGGTTGCACTAAAACTAGGGCTTCAGTCAACAATGCTTGTAGTTTCTCAAAAATCTGTTGGCACTTTTCTATCCATTTGAACTTGACATCTTTCTGTAGCAACCTCGTCATTGGCGTAGCAATCATGGAGAATCCCTTAACAAATCATCTGTAGTACCCCGCTAAGCCCAAAAAGCTTCTAATCTCTGATACATTCCTTGACGATTTCCACTCAACAATAGTCGAGATCTTACTCGGGTCAACTCTAATTCCATCACCCGACACAATGTGTCCTAAGAATTCGACCTCTCGAAGCCAAAACTCACTTTTGCTAAACTTAGCATACATCTGCTTATCTCTTAAAGCCTGCAAAATAGTTCATAAATGCTTCGCGTGCTCATTCTCATCCCGAGAATAAATTAATATCTCATCAATAAAAACAACTACAAACTTATCCAAGTACGGTCGAAAAATACGGTTCATTAAATCCATAAATATGGTAGGAGCATTCGTTAAGCCAAAAGGCATGACGAGGAACTCATAATGGCCATACCTCGTCCGAAATGCAGTCTTCGATACATCCTGTTCCTTAACTCTCAACTGGTAATAACCAAACCTCAGGTCTATTTTAGAAAACACTGTGGCTCCCTTCAATTGGTCAAACAAATCATCAATCCTTGGCAAAGGATACTTGTTCTTCACAGTCACCTTGTTGAGTTTTCGGTAGTCTATATATAACCTCATCGACCCATCTTTCTATTTTACAAAAAGTATCAAAGCACCCCACGGAGAATAGCTCGGTCTTACGAAACCTTTATCCGTCAACTCTTATAACTGAGCCTTCAATTCCTTTAACTCCAACGGTGCGATCTTATATGGGGCAATCAAAATAGATGTCGCTCCAGGGACCAACTCAATACCAAACTCAACTTCTCTAACTAGAGGCAATCCAGGTAACTCTTCCAGAAACACATTCGGATACTCGCATACCACAAGCACTGACTCAATCTTTACTTCTGACTCTTGGGTATTCAACACAAATGCAACATAGGACTCATACCCTTTTCTCATACATTTCTCAGCTGCCAAAGAAGAAATCACTACGAGTAAACTATCCGATTCACCTGATTCAACCCGAAGGATATCCTCATTTTCACATTTTAGTTCAGTAAATTTCTTCCCACAATTTACTATCACATCATGAGCTGCTAACTAGTCCATACCAAGAATCATGTCAAATTCATCAAATGGTAGCAGCAAAAGATTAGCCGAAAAATAATGACTTCTAATTGTCAAGGGACAATTTCTACACACTTTGTCAACTAACACATGCTTACCTAACGGGTTTGACACTTTTATGACAATTTCTGTGGACTCAATAGGCATATTCATTACTAGACACCAATTTCATACAAACATATGAATGGGTAGACCCCGGATCAATCAAAGCAACAACAGAGATATCATGGAGAGAAAAGTACTCGTAATCACATCGGTGACGATGCCTCTTCACGAGCGCGAATGGCATATGTCCTTGCAGGAGCCCTACCCTCTGATCTCACAGTGGAATCTCTAGGCGCACCTTTACTGCTAGCCCCACTTCCCGAGTTCTTCTGTGGTCTACCTCTAGAAAGAGTGTTACTCGCTCGCACATCTTGCTTTCTGTCTTTCTCATCTATCGCAGAATAATTTCGAATAAAATGGTCTAGTGACCCACATTTGAAACAGCCTCTTTCATTTCCTCGACACTCATTGAAATGTCGTCTACCACACTGCGAACACTCCAGTTTATTTAGTCGAGCACTTCAACACTCGCAATAGAAGTGGTCTGAGCCTTAGAAACCGAATACTGCTTATTCTTATTTCTGTTCGAGAATCTAACTGAAGCATTGGATCGAGTAGTAAACTCTCTCGATTTCTTGGATGATGACTGAAATGATTTCCCCATCTGTCTTTTCATTGAGTCACAAGACTCAATATCAGCTTTCTTTTTTTCCTTGGCCAATTCCTCGGCCTTGCAGGCTCTCTCAATGAACACCACAAACTCCTTTAACTCTAGGATACCAACTAACAGTCGGATGTCTTCATTTAATCCGTGCTCAAATCTCTTACACATGATAGCTTCAGTGGATACGCACTCCCAAGCGTATTTACTGAGCTTCACGAACTCACGCTCATTCTCAGTTACTGTTATTCGGCCTTGCTTCAATTTTAGAAATTCCTTCCTTTTTCGGTCTATAAACCTCTGGCTAATATACTTTTTATGGAACTCTTCTTGGAAGAATTCCCAAGTTATTCTTTCTCTTGGTACCACCGATACAAGGGTGTTCCACCATTTGTAGGCCGACTCTCGCAGGAGTGACACAACACACTTCATGCACTCTTCAGGTGTGCAAGATAATTCATCAAATGTCCCTAATGGTATTTTATAGCTAGAACTTTGCCCTCTCTAGGTCATCATCTATATTCGCTCTAAATTTCTCTTCCTTTTACTTTCGAATTCTGTCTATTGGAGGTTTTTCCCTTCTAATTGTTTCTACTACTTGGGGAGTTGTAGGGACAGGCTAGGGAATTTGAGGGGGTGAAGGAGGTGAAGCGTTCGAGTTTGCACGAACAAATTCTGAATACCATACATTTATCATATGGAGGAAGGCTTCTCTAGCCCTTTCGCCCTGACTCAGTGTCACGGGCCCACTTTCAACTGGCGCGGTCCCTTCTAAGGGAGCCGACGCATTACTCTCGACATCATTCACCACTACTCCATCGGGATTCATTTACTATATAAAAATACATTTTAAAATGTTAGGAGTCGTTACACTATCATAATTTATATATGGCATGTATAGCTAGACTTGTACACACGCTAGGTTAGTCTGAGAATAGACTAAACCATAGCTCTGATACCATTAAATGTAACACCCCTTACCCGTATTCGATGTTAGAACAGGGTACAAGGCACTACCGAACTTATATGCAAGTAATCATACTAAACCAAAACATGATTTTCCACTCAAATTTAAAAATTTTCATAAACATTCATATCACCCCTTAAACGTGCCTACAAGGCTCAAAACATACATTAGGAATGACTCAGGACTAAACCGAGAACTTTAGAAAACTTTCAAGAAACTTAAAAAATTTTCTATGAAAAAGGTCTACACACCCGTGTGGGTGAAGGGACACGCCCGTGTGGCATATCACATGCCCGTGCATCAAGCCGTGTCAAAAATAGGGGACATTCTATTTATGACGTCATCAACCAAATAAGGTCATACGGCCAAGGCACACGCTCGTGTCCTTAGACCGTGTGGCGAATTAAATTCTTAAATTCAAGTGTAGACTGCACACGGCCTAGGCACACGCCCATGTCCTATGGCCGTGCCTTCCACACAATTGAGTCATACGTTCGTGCCTCAGCCCGTGTGGTTACTATTGGGCATTCTATTTTGCCAACTTAGGTTGTAAGGGGACACACGGCCAAACCACACGCCTATGGGGTAAGCTATGTGTTACACACGGCCTAGACACACGCCCGTGTGTCTACCTGTGTGGACAAAATAAGGCTTTTTACCAAGCCATTTTTGCCACCCTTACTTGCACAAAAACAAGCTACTCCATCATGCATTAATATACCAAATACTCAACCATGCAATTTGTATATCCATGAAAAAAAATCATCATTTTCATATATCAATAATAAGTATTAGCCATCCACTATGACCTTATACAAAAAGATTCATCTTCAAAACAAGCCAACACATTCATCTTCACAGCTTAGTAAGTCGCATGTAAATAATTAACAACAATTGCCATGTATTATCATACTCGTAACATATTATAACTTGCACATGATTGTCGAATGCATAAAGGCATAACTTACTCATTTTCCCCTTACTAGTCATACAACATAATTCAAGCTCATTTGTCATGAGTCTCATCTAGGTACCTGTAACTTACAACATTATCATCACTTTTCTCACTTTTGACACAAGCTTTAATTTACTCGTTGAACCCATTGGAATACCAAAGGATATCCGATAAGCCTCACATAAGAGGATAAAATGTCGATGCCATGTCTCAGACATGGTCTTACACTGGCTCACATGTCGAGACCGATGCCACGTCCCATACATGGTCTTACACTAGCTCTCGTCTCAATGCCGATGTCATGTCCTAGACATGGTCTTACACTGGCTCTCATATTGTGGCCGATGCCATGTCTCAGACATGGTCTTACACTAGCACACATATCAAAGTCGATGCCATGTCCCAAACATGGTCTTACACTGGCTTTCATAATGTGGCCGATGCCATGTCCCAGACATGGTCTTACACTAGCACACATGTCACCCAAATGTCGTGGCATGGATATCCAATATATTCCTAAGGTTCAACCAGAAGTATATCATATCATATTCCATCACGAATTTTCATAACAATAATCAAACATTTTATGCAATATCAATTATTAAATCCATAATAAAAATAGAGTTGTATTATTCATGTGCAACTTACCTCGATATACAAAAATGTAGGCAACTTGTTCGATTTAGTCCACTATTTTGGTTTTTCCCCGGTCTAAGTCCGGACTCCGTTTTTCTTGATCTATAATAACAAAATTTACTAATTTAATCACCACATTAATCAAGTCATTCCAAAATTCCTATTTTGGCAAAATTATCATTTTGCCGTTAGACTTTCACAAAATTACGATTTTTCCCCCTAGGCTCGTAAAATGAAATGTGTTCATTTTTCACACACCCAAGCTTAGCTGATTCATATTCTCTCTTATAAAAACTCATAATTCTAATTATTTCATACATTTACTATCCATTTTATAACTTTTACAAAATAGTCCTATTAGGTGTTTTCATGAAAAATCCTTTCACAAAAGTTGTTCATTAAACAACCAAGATGTATTTTCTTCCATAAGATTTCATCAAACACATGAATACTCACATGTCAAAACCCTAGAATTTCAACCATTTTGCAAAATAGTCGCATCATTAGCTAGCTTAAGCTACAAGGATTCCAAAAGTACAAAAATTATCAAAAATGACCATCAAAATCACTTACTTGCAAAGGTTTAAGTTGCTGAAAATTTTCAAGCTTTCCAAATCCCCTCTTTGCTGAAAATTTTGGTGGTAGTATGAAGAAGATAAAATGATGATATCTTTTCTCTTTATTTTATTTTATTTCACCCATTAAGTCACCTAATACCACCCACTTTGACCAAATTTTCATTTCTTGTCCCCTATGGTCGGCCAACACATTCCTAAGGGCCTAATTGCACATTAAGGACCACCAATTTAAGATTCTATAGCTATTTGACACCTTTAGCTTGTAGAACAAAACTCACACTTTATACGATTTAGTCCTTTTTCAAAATTAAGCACGAAATCACTAAAATTAATGCACCAAAATTTTCATGCACTCATATAATCATGCTATAACACATAAAATAATATTAAAATAATTTCCTTCGATCTCAGATTAGTGGTTCTGAAACCACTGTTTCGATTAGCCCCAAAATCTGGCTGTTACAGTGACATTGTTGAATTTGTGAGATTTTTGAAGTTGTGTTATAGTTTTGTAAGCTTGATAGCTAAATAATATTATTTTGTAAACAAATTTTTAGTTATTTTAATTATCAAGGATTTAATTGTTAAATTAGTTTAATTACATGTAATTGTTGTGAAATTGAGAAATACATAGGTTGGTCAAGGATTATAGGAAATTCGGCTAGCTTGGTTTAAGGTTAATTGTGTTCAATTTGATAGTTTCGAATTTAGGGACTAAATTGCATAAAGGGTAAAGTTTAGGGCTAAATTTGTAAAATGTGATTAAAAGGGCTTAAATGCATAAATTTGACTATTTATGTGGTTTGAATATATTTAATTAAATTAAATTATACTTTAGATCAAGAATCTCAACGATCGAAGGATGTACGAGGAAAGGGAAAAATTGTCGATTAGTCCCTCATAGTTGAATCACTTCGACAGGTAAGTTCATACTATCTTATGTAGTTACAATTTGTTATTAAATGTTGTTAATTAATTTTATATAAACTACTGAAATTGGAAATTAGACTATGTGGTAATAATTTAAATTATGTGATAATTCCAATGGATTGAGTAAAAGTCTCATACATGAGATTTCTGAATGATTCCCATTCTGGATCGAGCTCCAACATTTGTTACGGGCTCAAATATACATGTGACACAAATTTAGCCTGGACTGGTAATTTGTTGTCATTTTGAAGGTTTAGTTTGGACTGGTAACCTTACATGTATATATATAGCCCTGGCCAGCATATTTTTCTATGTTGTCATTAGTTTAGCCAGGATGGGTAACCTGACACATATATTTCTGAATACGATTACCTCAAATGAGCATTATCTATTTCCTGAACTTATGTATTGAGTTCTTTTACAAAGTTCCATCAGAAAAACAAAGATTGTGCAGTGTTAAACTGTTTCATTAAAATTGATAAAAATATGAATTCTTAATATTCGTTAGAGGTGTGCATGGGTAGGCGGACCTACCAAGGCCCGCCGAAATGTGGGAGGGTTTGGGCAAAAATATAGGCCCGAAAAATGGGCTTGGACAAAAAATAAAGCCCGTTTAAAAATGGGCTGGCTCGGAAAGGCATTTTTGCTAAGACTGGCATGGCCCTTACCAATTCATTAAATGAAAAAACTATTTTTTTAATAATATTCTCTTATTGTTTTTCTCCTTATTTTACTACCATTTTACTATTACGTTTCTATTATTTTGTTGTTATTGTTTAGATATTATATAAAACTTATTTTATTGTTAATTTTGTTATTATTTTAAAGACATTTGTGAATTTTGTTATTATTTTAGAGGCATTTACTTGTTAAGTTGCATCTATTTTAGTGTTATTTAAGTCTACATATTTTTTAAAATTTATTTTCAATTTGTTGAAAAATATTTATTTTGATTTTTTTAGTATTTTTGATGTATTATATATATATTTAAAAATTATATAAAATATTACAAAAATTAATCTGAGATTGAGGCAAGATTGGGCCTGGGTTTTAACATTTTATATGGGCCAGGCTTGGGCAAAATTTTAGGCCCATTTTTTGGGCCGGGCCCGGCCCATGCACACCTCTAATATCCGTATATTGTTGTTTACTGACTTGGAATTGTTGAATCATGTTGTGTTAAGGTTAACACTTTGAAATGGCTATATGAATTGGTTATATAGAAATAGATATATGAAATGGTTATATGAATCATTATATGGAAGCAGTAAACAAAATAATTATATGAATAGGTTATATGGAAATAATTATATGAAGTGGTTTATGAAATGTTCATATGGATAGATATGTAAGAAGGGACATTTGAAATGAACACTTAAAATGGAAATGTGAATTGTTAAATGAATAAATGTTGAATGAATGGTATATCAAATGTGTTTACTTGTATATGTTTTATGACATGATAAAGTTATAAGTTTCGTATATGTGAACTCACTAACCTTGTGAGACTTGTGAGATGTATAGGTTAATAATGAACTCATGACATTGCTTATGAATTTTAATTGCAAAATGTTTAAGTTACAACCTTTACGGTAAGTTAAAGTTTAAGTTTAATACGAACTTACAAAGCAACGATTTGCTTACATCCGTTGTGTTGTTTTTCTTGTAGATCATCGGAAGTTTATGTCAGTTAGAAGTTCAAGTCGGAGCCCACACTTTCCATTTATCGATTCGATATAAATTGTGATTACTTTGATTTAGATTATAAGTGGCATATACTAGGAGTTCAACTGCACTTGTTAGTAGACATGTTGTTCCATGCTTTGCTATGTGATGTTGCGGTTGTGTTTATTTGGCTCTTTTGGTATGTTTTAACCATATGTATATAAGTGGTAAGATTCATACTTTTCCAAGTTTGGTTTTGATTCTGATTTAAGGTTATGAAATGCTTGATAGGTACATGTTTTGTGTTTTGGGAATAACGTATGTGAGTTGGATTTTAAATGTTTGAATTGTGGTACCAACGAGGGTATATTGATTAGGCATTTAGGTTGAATGTTTTTCGTATGTTTTTGACATGTTTGAATGTGTTTTGAATAGGTGGTAATGGTTGGAAATGGCTAGGTTTAATACCTAAGAAATGGTGTTTGAAATTACTTGTTTTTGAAGTCATTTTGGTTGCACATGGCCTAGGACATGGTCTGCCACATGGCCGTGTGCCACACACGATCGTGTGCCTTATTGATTTTTAGGTGCAGGCTTTTCCACACGGCCTGGAGACATGACCGAGTGCCTCTAACTTCGAATTGTACACGATTTGGCCACAAGGCCGTGTGACCTCTGTTTTAAAATTTTTTTATGTTTTTATGTTTTCTTTCAGATTAGTCCCTATTTATTTCCAAACTATTTTTAAGGTCCCATGGACCCAATTTAAGTTCCATTTTCACATATATATTATGAATAATGATTGACTATTGATTTATGATGATTAAATTGAGCTCTAAATTGTTTTGATTTATAATTAAACTAAAAATTTGAAAATGTTGCAAATTAATCCTAGCTAAATTCTGGATGGTATTGGAGCATACATAAGCCGTATATAATATGAGAAATGACGTATTTGTTAATCATAAATTAAATTGACTATGTTTGGATGATTTTTGTTAAATTTGTGTAATAATTATGCATTTATGAAGTATTCTTTGTTTATTTGAGATAATCAATGTGATTCGAATGTGTTCTATTTCGGTTATAACTGTAGCATTTCGTAACTCGAGTCCAACGAATGGACCGGGTTATAGGTGTTATACAAACGAATAAGTTGATTTGCCATTTAAAATTTATAATGAATAAAATAAAATCGAAGAGAATAAAATTCAAAAAAATAATTGAGTACTGAGGATTGAAAATTGAAAATTTAGAATGGATGAATTAGTATTGAGTATTTGGTTGAAAAGAATGAAGTTTGGAGGGGTTTATATAGGAAAATTTTTTGTAGTTGAAATCCTTTTAATCGTTAGAAAAGTTACCATTTGAATAGTTACCATTAAAATAAAACCACGTCTTATAGGGTGCGCTTTCATTGATGTGGCAATTAAAAAAATCCTACAGGACGTGCTTTTCTTTCTCTCTCCAAAAACAACGTAAACCGATAAATTTTAAAAAAAAAAATAGCTTAATTTCTTAAATTTTTTTTCGACATATTTGTAAATTTGAACCTATAAAATTCTATATATAGTTACTTGATTATTTCATTAAGTTAATATCAAGAACATTTAAAACAATTAGAAAATAATATAAAGTTAAATGCACAAAAATCTTAATATTACCAATGCAACTAAAATTTAATTAACAATATTATTTACATTTTAATTACTCTATCAATAAATTTTTTTTCAAAAATATCATTTGATATAAGAAAAATAATATAATCTCTTCAACTTTTGTATGAAAATATTTTTTTTTAATACCTACAGCCTATTTTGGTGATAGAAAAATATCCGCTAAATAAGTCCTTTAGGCCGGTTTTAAAATTATTTAGGGAAATAGGTCGATTTTGAGGGAAAGCTCATCCAGTTAGGCAAACTTTCCATACACGTGTCAGGAAAACTTGCCTAGCTAATCGCGCTTTCCTTTTAACTTGCAATTTTTGACTCTTTTAATATAATTAATTTCTTTGGTCGGATGGTTAAATACTAGTGGGATTCCTCTCTCACTCGCGTTTATATTTTTTATTTCATGTTGTTTTAAGCTTCTTCTTTTTTTTTTTAAATAAATGTTTTTAACATATTAGCTTCCTTAGTTAAATGATTAAATAATATTTATTTCACATTAATATTTTTATTTCATGTTGTTTTAAGTTTCTTTTTTAATTAATATTTTAACATATTAACTTCCTTGGTTAAATTATTAAATAATAATAATTTTATCATTGAGACCAATTTCAATTCCCTTTTCTAAATACATTTATAGTTTTTATTTCATATTGTTTCAAGTTTTTAATTAATAAATATATTGTTTTTAATTTTTATTTTAATTCATCGTTTTAATTAATAACTCTTTTATTCATAAAATCAAATAATATGTAATTACATAATAAAAATATATACTTTACATATATCATTATGTTAAAATAATTGAAATCAGTAACTCCTTTATATATAATATAAACATCAACAAATTTTTTCATATATTTTCTTTATATATAATATTTATATGTCAAATATTTATTTTCTCCGCATATATTGTGGGTATGGTGATTTCTAAAATTATAAAATGAATATAATTTTTTCAAATATAATTATTTTTACATGTAAAACATTCCAAATATCATTATTTTTCATTTACATAATAAGTATGATATTTCAAATATTTTTATATGTAAAATATTTCAATTTAATTATTTTAAACATTTTAAATACATACACAAAATATTTACTAATTTACTAAAATAATCACATTTGTAATAATTATTTGATTTTATAAATAAAAGAGTTATTAATTAAAATAAAAAGTTGAAAACAATATATTCATTAATTAAAAAAACTTAAAACAGATGAAATAAAAATTACAAATATGTTTAGGAAAAGGAATTGAACACGAATATCAAGGATGAAATCATTATTATTTAATCATTTAAATAAGGAAGCTAATATGTTAAAACATTCATTAAAATAACGAAGATTAAAATAATATAAAATAAAAATTATAAACGTGAATGTGAGAGGAACCAAACTCGAGATTCAATGACAAAACCACCAACATGTAACTATCCAACCAAGGAAATTAGTTATATTAAAAAAGTCAAAAATTACAACTTAAAGGAAAAATGTGCCCAATTAGGCGAGCTTTCCTGACACATGTATGGTTGGACGAACTTTCTCTTAAAATCAACCTATTTCCCTAGATAATTTTAAAACTGACCTAAAGGCCTAAATAAATTTCAAAATCGGCTTATAGGCCTTATTTTCCCAAAAATATCTATATTGAGACTATTTTAAAAACGTTTCTATCACAAATTCAATAAAAAATATATATTTGTAACATAATAAATGTTTTAATACATATACTTATTATTCTCAGGGTTAATCTAGGCATTATAAAAAAAATAAAAGAAAACCTTGACAGACAAGAACATGCATTAACTTCTCGAGCTAACATTTTGCAAATAAGACCAAAACTAGATATAAAGCTTTCTATAGCTGTCTGTTTATAATTTAATACAAATGAACCCACAGTGATCGATGATCCATCCATAGTTTGTTACCTGAAATCTTGTGACCCGCCTCCCTAACACCGGCACAATCATGCAGAAAAAAGATTCATGTCACGAACTTCGTGTAACAGAAAGCATTGGTGGCTCAGATAACGATGAGGTTTCAAAGTCTGCTCTCTCCTCCGCCGATCACTGCACGGATGTCGAGTTTGCACCTACAACCCAATATCGCTTAACAGCAACCAATATCTTCTCAGGAACTAATGGACCATCTTCATGGTCAACCATCTTAGTATCCCACCTGATGCCTGCAGTTATCTTCTTGACTTTAATTAGAACATCTACCTCATCGCGGAATATAACCGCGCCTTCTGGACGCAAAATTCGGTCCATCTCCAATAGAACGTCCTCCAGATTACATCTGCAAACATTGGATAAATATATTAAGTTCTAATGATAAGAAATGGGATGTTATATAGCTCTAACAATGGTGAGCTCTATACAGAGATTTCAAATTATAGAAATTGCAGAACAAATAAATACACAGGGATATAGGTTTTTGTTAGGAACTATGGTGAAAACATATCACATGTCTAGAAGTGACTCGAACCAATCAATATACGAGTGCAGAAAAGTACTAGTTAACAAACATGAACTCATGTACATCAATGGAATGCACATTTAACTATGGATACTTACTTGTCCTTGTACAAACTGAAAAGACCATGAGCATGAATGAGATCGTATGTCCTTGGATATGTGGAGAAAGCCTCACACCTGAACCAGAACAAGACAACAAAAACCAAGTTCAAGTTTATGCCACCATATTAAGTGAACAAACATTATTAATTTTCAAACCATTGAAGTAAGAACAATGGAGAATAGTTCAACTGTAGCCAGGTAAATTAATAAAAGGCAGTGATTTTCTGGCAAGCAAATAAAGTATACAAATCGCTAGAAGATATTAATTTAGTTTCAGTTCAAGTTCATAGCCTAAAACGGAGACTAAAAGGATATCAGATATTATAGGGGAAATTAAAAGGAAGTTCTGGCAAAAACTAATTAGCATTACAATTGGAAAGAAAGAGAAAAAAAAAAACACTTTCGAACAGAAGGCATCACAAATCAAGCCAAAATTTAGTAAGCCTTACCAGTCATGATAGATGCCAATTAATCCACGTTCAAATATAACACCGAGGGTATCTTTCTCTGCTATAGTGGGCATGACATTCATGACCCACAATTTAGGGGAGTCAAGAGCTGCAGCAAATCCTCCCAACACAGCATTCATATCCAAAATATTACGATACCGCCCGGAGTCTATAAGTCTATTGATTTTCTTATAAGCACCAACATGCTTCTTCCACTTCTCATTGTCCCCTTGGTATGTTTCAACAGAAACTCCAGGAACACTTCCACTAGCAACTCTAGGAGGGACAGCATATAGCCTCTCTGGGAATGGCTTCAGTTTCCCGCCAGCAACTTCCTCTGCTTTCCTAACATCTGGATATGGAGTAAGGCAGGCATCCATTTTCTTGTACCTAGCAAACATCACAAGAGAAGTTGATTCAAATGAAATTTAAGCTCTAAAAGGAATTAGATTACTCAGATCCAATGCAATGCCCATGCAACATAAATTGTAGAAATATATCAGTTGGTTTTAAAAACCCCAAAAGAAATGCAAGATAGAAACCCTGAAACTAAAAGGTTTCAGACCCACATATGGATCACATGCTAGATTAAGAATAACAGAGGGGAATTAGTGAAGTTGGTTTACAGACTTGATGACATTAATAAACTGCTACGCTAGAGAAATAGGTTCCAAGTCATGAGACATGCATTGCAGGTACCAACTTCTAACGTTTGAAGGGCTAAGGCAATTTCTGTTACAATGACATGATTAACTATAACATATGCGAACAGGTATGAAGCTAATATGAATGCAGGCATAAACATTGACAGAGCAGAGGCAATATGCTTCACTGCAATTTTAACTACTCCAACTGTTTTCCTGCATGTAACTTGAACAAGCGATATTGTTTTTATTGCAAACTGTATGATTCTAAAAGTTCCAAGCGCAGCTCATACCAAACATCATTAGCTTCTTCAGCTTTGCAGAAATTAGCTTGAGAATTATGTTGTCTACTACGACAAGCTTCATCATTGACCCTCTTTTGCCAAATGGCAATTTCACCCTTCTCATGTTTTTTCTCCCAGCAAAGAAGTTTGGCAACTTCCTCAATCTTTTTCTGTTCCTCCTCAAGTTCCTTCTTGGGACGTTGCCATGCTCTGTAATTGTTCCTCCAATTAATTGGTGGACCAGAAAGTACCCAATAACCACCAGGTCTAAGAACACGATCAACCTCCTTCATGTACATTCCATCTGCCAACAGACAAAACCATTATGGTGCATCAGTTACTCAACTTCATCCCTAAAAATTCTTCCCTAGTGCAACACCAAAACAGATAGTCTACCTAAAATACCAAAACATTTTTTTAACTTAAATATAAGATATATGACTCACCATTTGCTCCCCATGGAATCAAGCAACGAGAACAGTGAGCCATATCAAAAGCTCTCGATGGATATGGCATCTTGATGGTCCCAAGAACACCAATAACAGCAGGTACACCTCTTTCAAGAGCAAATTGAACTTGTGCTTCATGTGAATCTCTTGGCGCAAATGACATGGCAATAACATTTCTACTCCAAAGGTATGCACCCCAGCTTGCAACCTATGAAAAAGAACCAATTGTTAGATTCAGTACCTACATAGATCACAAAGAAAAACATTTCCAAGAGTACAAAAAAAGATCAATTGAAAAGCTTTCAATAGGATGACAAATATGACATACCCCACAACCAGTATCGAGTGCAGTCCTAACCATCCCATTAGTAATTGGAATGACCTTAGCAAGCTGATCAATATACTTATCCGCCCCTTGTGGAAACTGCGTTCCTCCACCAGGGAACCTAAACACATTACCCTCATATTGGATCCAATTCTGAATAGCCTTCTCAATGGTCAAGGCCTTATAGGGTGCATTAGCATAAGGCACATAATCCCTGCTCTTAGGCCAAGGAAACGGAGTCACATATCCATTAGGCGCCGGGACAAGACAATGCAACTTCTCTTCCTCTCTCGGACAATGCCTTTCCCGATATATCATGTTGTCCCTAGGAAACGTCATGGCACGACTTTGATCTTGGCAAGGCGTGTAATCAACGTAACGGGGATGACAGGGCTCGAAAGATTTGGGCTTTTCGGATTCATCAACGTTCCCAACTTCACCAGCGTGGTGGGTTTCGAAGTTTAAGGTAGGGACAATGCTGCAATCTGCGCTATGTTTAGTCATTTCTAAAGCTATACTATCCCCTTTACCGAAACCACTTCTTTGCCATGCTCCTAATATGTAGAAGAAACAACATAATCCCACAACAATGAATATTTGAATCGAACTCCTAGTTCTTGTGTCAGTTGAATTCGGTTTCAGTGCCATTTTCTTTTAAATATTTTTAACCTGCAAATTAGTTTCCAAATTTTAGATTAATGGAAAAGGAAAAAAGAAAGCTAAATCTTTAAGGATCGTCAGAGATTCAGAAACAAATATCAGTGGATTTAACGTTAGTTTTACGCAAACTAACGAAGAGCTCATTTCAGTAAATCCATTCTTGAGAAGAAAAAAAAAGAATTTCTTTAAATCATAAAAAAAAAATCATGATGAATAGAAAGAAAAGAAATGTCAGAGCACTTACCCAATCGCATCAAAAGAACTAAATCAATGGTTAACGATCTCAAAAACAAAAATTAAATCTTTTAACGATAATGTGAGAAGTAGCGGCTATTATAACTCGGAAAAAGGAAGGAGACGTGAAAATGGAACACTGAAAAAGAGAAAACCCTAATCTTTTCTCAAATACAGCGAAATCGAAGAAGAAAGATCAAAATCAGAAGAAAATTATATAATATAAAAGCACAAAAACTTTGTGCTCTGTACGTCGCTTGATTAGGGGATTGCGATAAAAAAGCTCCCAAGATGTTTGAAAACGCAAGCCTTTCCGTACGAATTTCGGCTGATATATATTAAAATATATCATAAATACCTGTATATTTTATAAATTTAAAATTTAGTCATTATACATTTATTTTAAAGAATTTATATTTCTATTTTTCATATTTCAAATTTTAGTTTTAATTATTAACATTATTAAATTTTTGATTAAATTGATTGATGTCACATTTTAAAATAAAAATTTACTTAATAATAATATAATTGAAAAATCACGTTAAACTGAATTTAAATTTAACAAAATAATATTAACAATAATAACAATTGAACTTAAATTTTAAAATGAAAGGGCTAAATTCTTAAAATAAAAGTAAAAATTGAAATTTAAATTTATAAAAATGTAAGGATTTATGAAATATTTTAATCTACTTTTAAAACTTAAAAGCTACTAAAAGTATTTCCTACTTTTTCTTAATTATAATTTACATATGGCTTATCATCTAATTTTTGGGTTTAATCTTTTCTTTTTAAAATTAATTGAATTTTCAAGTATCAGTACCGTTTCTCCGTTTGAATCATTTTTTTCATCAGTTTACGATGGTCAGCTTCAACTTTAATCACATGGAAAATATATAAAATAGTTGCACTAAATTATAAACAAATCTATACCTATTATAGGAATCATTAATCTAAGAGGCAAAGTAAAAAGTCTTTTTAGAGAATTTAAAATGCAATTGTATTTTATATTAATTTATAATTTTATAATTTTTCTACTAAGATCATATAATGATTTAACTATTCTTTTACAAGGATATGATGTATTAAAAAAACGTTTACTGAATTTTATTAACCCTATTTGCCTTTTAAGATGATAGGTTCAAGTCATTCTTAATTATCACACACTCTTAATTATGACACACTCATATTTAAAAGTATCATGGAAATATCTATGTTAAGAGTGATATTACATTTTATCTATTTATTTAAAAGTAAATGACTTATTTAGCCCTTCAAATTTATATAAAAAAAGTCACTTTAACCATTCATTCATTTTTTTTTGCCTCTTTTAGCCCTTAAATTTAAGATGTTTGTCAAACCACTCTAAAATTGATGAAAAAGTTAATGTTTGTTAGCTTTACTAATATAGCATACACGTAGATATTATGTTAGCAAATAATTAAATTTTAAATTTAAAATTCAAAAGATTATTAAAAAGTATAAACAAATATTTTAAATTTTAAAAATAATTAATTGTTAATGTGGTATATATGTGGATGTTCACGCCACGTCAACAAAGTTAGCATATATTAACTTTTTCATTAATTTTGGAGTGATTTGACAAAATAATGCAAGTTCAAGTGCTAAAAGAGTGAAAAATAAAATAAAGTGTTAAAATGACTTCTTCTTCTTTTTTTCTTTTTTTTTTTTTAAGTTGGAAGGTCAAATAAGTCATTATACTTTATTTAAAACATGGGCAAATTAGTTCTTACACATTATATCAAAGAGCAAATGATCATTTTTGTTTACAATTTCATCCATTTCAACGGTTAAAAATTAACGTGGATGACAGGATAACCAAATAGTTAAACATGGTGTGCTAGTGTACCTTATTCTAACATACAAATCCCAATTTTTAATAAAATGACCAGTTTGCTCTTAAATCTAGTGTAAATGGACTAATTTGCTCATTTTTTTTAAATATAGGGGTAAAATGCAATCCTACTCCTAATAGAAGGGACCAAAGTACAATTTTACATTTACTAATTTAAAATTTTTTAAAAAATTTAATGGCTTAAATAATAATTTTACATTTTAGAGGGGGTCGGGCCTATCCCAGCCCCCCCTTTAGATTCGCCACTGGCCATCTCAAAACAATACATGGACATTGACCAAATGTGCATTAATGTTACACATAAACTTTAATTGTGTACAATTTTATACAAAATTTTCACTTGATTCAATTTTCACCAATTATTAAAACAATTGTTAATATATAAGCATTTTATGTTTACGCATATGCAAATAATTATATTTATCTAATATATAAATAAATTGATATATTTATTTTTTAAATATGTATAATTAAATTAAAATCATAATTTCATGTATATGATTGAACCAAATTAGAGTTCATATATCAAATTACACATTAAATCAAATTTCTTGTGTAGTTTTAAGATTTATTACAACATATGTATATAATAAATATACTTATAAAAATTAATGCAAAAAAGAAGAAGTTTTAGTTAAAATGGTAAAATTGAGATGTTGAAAATCGTGTTTTTTAAGTTCAAATCTTGTCAGTGTGTGTTCTTTTTAGATTTTATATAAAATACATAAACACCCTCACAATTTTATTTCTTACTTTGAAAAAAAATAATTTTTGGTAATTTAATAACTGAGTTGGGGTAAAATACCCAAATATACCAAAAAATAAAAAATTTACGGAAAATGGCCGGTTTCTTGAAAATTTACGGAAAAGGGTCATTTCCCCATAAAATGCGTCCACGTCAACGCATTTTGTGTGGAAAAACCAGGAAAGCGCATCCCAGTAGCGCTTTAGCCTACAACAGTCAAAATTTTTAAATATATTAAAAATAAATTACAAAAAATAAAAATAAAAACTTCTTATTTATTAAATATATTAAAACTAAATTACAAAAAATAAAAATAAAATAAAACTTCTTATTTATTAAATATATTAAAACTAAATTACAAAAATAAAAATAAAAAACTTCTTATTTATTAAATATATTAAAGCTAAATTACAAAAAAAACTTCTTATTTTATTAAATATATTAAAACTAAATTACAAAAATAAAAAATAAAAATAACATCTTATTTGTTAAATATATTAAAACTAAATTACAATAAAATAAAAATAAAATAAAATTCTTATTTTATTACATATATTAAAATTAAATTACAATAAAAAAATAAACAACTATTATTTTATTAAATATATTAAAACTAAATTACAAAAATAAAAATAACTTTTTAGTTTATTAAAAAATTCAAATTAAATTACATACAAAAAAATAAACAACTTCTATTTTAGTGAAGATATTAAAATTAAATTACAAACACAAATAAAAAATAACTTTTATTTTATTAAAAATAAAAATTATTACAATTTAAAAATAAAAAGCCCATCTGAATCAATGTTGATGCTTGGTTGAATCGAGTGCCACAGGGGTGGTGGTAGATTACGACTGGATTCCTCCTTCTTTAGCTTTGGCGGGGTCGTGGAACCTCGGTGGGATTCAGTTCCTCCCGTGGTGGAGTGCAGTTGTGGGTGTTGCGAGGATGACCCACCTTGATAAAATAACGACCCCGGAGGTGGTTGCATAAACCACGGCGGGGGTGTCTGAATCCCGTATGGCGAAGGAGACTGGTAAAAAGAAGTGCTCCCCGACGGCGCCTCCTGTGATCCCTCACGCGACGACGGCCTCAAGATCAACTGACCAATCGGAGTAGTCAGGAACGGACTCGAACCCAGCCATGTATTCCAACCTGGGGTGGGACTGGGAAAAGGAAACATATATGGGTTAGGATACATATAAGGGGTAGGGTACGCTCCTGGTAAAAAGGCTAAAGATGTCGGTGTCGTCGGCTGAACTGGTGGGCCCGGTAACTGTGTGGGCACTATTGATGGGCCCGGTGACTGTGTCGGCGCTGTTGATGAGCCCGTCTTATCACCCTTTCTCCTTGGATTTAAAGGGCCCCAACGTTCCCTTTGTTGACGAAGTTGCCGTCGTGTCTCTTCTTCCGACAACAAATACAGCTTACCATGGATCCTAAACTATGGCATGTATTTCGGCACGCATGTTAACTCAGGAACGACGAGCGGTTCCCGGATAGGTAAATAGTCATACCGGTTCTCCCACATCTCGATATATGCTGACCAAAATCTTGGCCAATCCGTATTAATCGCCAGTAAGTCCACTTTGTGCTCATCATCGAGCACCTCGGTGCACGGAATCGGTTGCCAGAATCCAAGTTGTCGCAGAACCCGATCTGACTGGTGCATCTCCACGGTCGCATAGTTGATCAATGGGACCTTCACGTGCCAAATGTTTGAATTTTGCAAGAACTCCTCCTAATTCTTGGTCAATTGCCGGATCCTCGTACGGTATCCATTGAAACTATATTAACATTACCAAAATATTAGTTATATACATAATATTAAACACTAAATCTGAAATACTAAATTATAAATATGAAATTGAAACTTACTTGTGATTAAATAGTTGGTCCAATAGAAGCCGTTTATCTTCAAGCGAGGTAGGTATTCCAAGATAACTCGCGAATGGTTCCACCTAATTAAATAAATTTTTAGCATACAATTATACTATAAATCTACGTAATAATTGTAAAATATAACATTAAATTTACCTCGTTATCAGTGGGAATGAATATGGGTGGTCGAGTCGAGGACGTAAAAATGGAAATCGAAACCGTGCCCATGACTGCAGTAGTGATAAACAACCTCCAATTTTCACTTTACTCGGTCGCGTCGCCCCGCACATCTCCCGATACAACTTCAAGTGTATGAGGTTTCTAGACAGGTCCGGCATCAGATAACCTCCAATTATCTCAAGAATGTATGCCTGAGCACACCGTATTCTTTCTATTTCGGTCGAACCATCATTCGGCTCCGGGAATGTGTCTCATAACCAGGCCATCTCAATCCGACCTCCATGAATGTTATCCGGAATAGCACCCAGAAGCTCGTAGCATACGACCATCCAATCGGTAGAAGTTGCGGACCGGTGACTCACCGGCAAATCCCGGTAATCCCAATCGAATCGCACATCTTCTAGAGTGATGGTACACTCTCCGCATGGAAGATGGAAAGTGTGCGTCTCGGGTCTCCACCTCTCTATCAACGCACTGATCAAAGTCGGCTCCAACTTGAACCCCCGGCCTATCATGGCCACGTGCCAAAAACCCGCTTCCCACAGGTAATTCTCGATTAACGGCGATGGGGGACCATGCATATTGCAAATATAACATTACTACACCCGATCTACAGACTGTTTAAAAAATTATAAAATAAAAATTAATAAAAATTGCATAAACCTGAAAAATATTAAATAATATTGAAAAATTAAAATTAAAACTTGGCATTTGCATTTGATCGACGGAGATGTGCTTGTTGTCTAAACGAATTAATTCCCTGGCCATTGGTAATACGCTCGAAAATTTTCAAAGTTTCAAAAAAAAATATATATATTAAAAAAATTAAAAAATGGCTTTTTTGTAAATATTAAAGGACTATTTCGAAATTTCAAAGGAAGTTTCAAGGACTTAAAGAGAAATTTGAGAGAAGAATGAGTAAGGACTAAAGTGTAAAAAAAATAAAAGGGTTGAGACGGGTTTTTATAGGTTTATTTTTTGACCGTTGGAGGCTCAACGGTCAAAAAAAATTTTGACCGTTGTAGAGCTAAAGCGCGTTCCCAGGAGAGCGCTTTCCTGGTTTTTCCCCACAAAACGTGTTGATGTGGACGAATTTTGTGGGGAAATGGCCATTTTCCGTAAATTTTCAAGAAATCGACCCTTTTCCGTGAATTTTCTATTTTTGATATATTTGAGTATTTTACCCACTGAGTTAGGCTTCGTTAATGGGTGACAGCAAACACTTCAATAATAATATAAATATAGATCATAAATAAACACATCTATAATTTGATTCACATGTTTCGAAAAGGTTTAATGTAAAATCCAAACAAAATGATGGCCAAAAGAAATGTCCGAACTAACTTACCAAAGAGTCTAATTGATACAATATTTATGCTTTAAAAACTTCGAGTTTTTAATAAGACAATTTAAATTTTAAGATCGATTTAAAATATATATGAGATAATGTGAGGATATTGATGAATTAACCATTTCGTTTATGTTATTGTTAAACTGAAGGAAAACTATAGAGTTGGCGACCCAATTTTCACAAGTTTTAATTTTTAGCACTGAAAATAAAAAAATTACAAATTAGGCACTACTATTAACAACTGTTTTCATTTTAGCCACTGAACTTTAATAAGTTTTTATTTTGATCACCCCATTAATTCAATGCTATTGTACACTCATTTTAGTCACCCAACTTTAATAAGTTTTCATTTTAGTCACACATTTACTTTTTAAAAATTATTTTCCTTTTCTCTAAAAAGGGCACAAATTTTTATAGGAAATTGAGTTATTCTAGAAATCAACTCAAGCTTTATTGTAAAAATTGAGTTAGTTTGGGTAAGAACCTATGTTTTCCTTTCGTATGAAAAAGTTAAAAGAAAACATAAAGGAAGTTAAAAGGGCAAATTAGTTTTTCCTACAAAAGCTGAGACAATTCGTGGTAAAATTTCATGTTTATTACTTTTAATATAGAAACTAAAATTAGTTCAAAAATTGAAAAATAAGAGAAATTAAAAAGATAAATTGATTTTTCCTTGTTAAAAGTCTAGGTAATTCCTTATAAAACCTTAAGTCTTTTTCTTTTATTTGAAAAATTAAAATTAATTTAGAAAAATAATAAAATTAATTTTAGAATGAAAAATAAATTATTAAAATGAAAACTTATTAAAATAAGTGTACAATAACATTAAATTAACAGTGGATGATTAAAATGAAAATTTATTAAAGTGACTAAAATGAAATAGTTGTTAATGACCTTGTCTAATTTAATTTTTTTTTTTATTTTCAGTCCTAAAATTAAGTAGTTTACTGTTTACCCTTAAATTAATGAAATGGACTCGGCATTTTATATAAAAAACGGAGTGCGCATAAGTGGAGAAGGTGGCAGACAGGGTGGGGAACCCCCGAAATTGACTGAAAAATAAGGCTGTGGGTGGGTCCCCACATCCATGCAAGGAGGATCGTTGAAAAAAGTCGGTGATAGATGATGATGATCAAATAAAATGGAAGAGCAGCTTTGGACCGTCCGATGGTGTGGGACTGAAAGATGAACAAATGTCTCAATTACGACACAGATTTGACAACGATTGTAGTACTACTAGTTTTCTTTTGGATTTAATTACCTAAAATTTCAGGCAAAGATTTCATATTTGAAGTAAAAAAAAAAAAACAAAAAGGAAGGGACGTGTAGGGACAAAGCAAGAAGATTGGATTCCCAATCTCCTTTTTAAGTAAGGAACTTTTTGGCTTTTATTTTATATTAGGTTTAAATCAAGATTTGGCTTTTAAATTATACTTAGTTTTTTATTTTTGGTATTTAAATCTTTTTATCCAAATTAATATTCATTTCCTAATTTGGTAATTAAATATGCTTTTTTATTTTTTAGTTTATTTTTGACATCACTTGGTGTTTTATGTAATAATAATATTTTTTCCTTTTATTAAATGTATATATACATTAAAAATGCAAAAATAGAAATAAATATATAAAAATTCAGAAATATATATATAATCAGGAAAAATATAAATTATCAACAATTTATAAAAGTAAAATTTACAAAAATACGATAAATTAAAAGAAATTTGTTGAAATTAATAATATTATTACAAAATGTACAAAATTGTAAAAATATTTTAAAATTTCAAATTTTTTATAAAATTCTAAAATATACAATTTTATATATAATATATAATATTTTAATTTTATAAAAATATTTCAAAACTTTTTAAAAATATTATTATATATTATATATGATTTCTTATTATTTTAATCAATATAATATATATAATATTAAAATAAAAAGGACACATGGCATGTTCTAATAGCACAATGTGGCAAGTCAATGCCAGTCAATAGTCAATAAAAATTAAAAGTGTTTTTAATATTTAAATATTTAATATTATAATTTATTATTATTAATTTAAATTTAATATTTTATTTTAAATAAACCTAATTGCTACATGATAATTTTTCATGGCATGGCAGTTTTCTATTGATCAAAGTTTAGAAGCTAAATCGTAAATTAAACATTTGTATTATTAATGTAATCACAAAATATATTATGTTTTAAAGAAAAATTTAAATTTAAACTTTAAAATGATGTTATTAAAAAAAAACAATCACAAACTTTAAATGAATTTTTTCTCTAAGAATGAAAGGATATTTTCTCTACCATAATATTTATCTCATTAATAAATAAATTTATTGGTTTAGGACCTTTTTACTTATTAATAAGAGTAAAATATTCAAATATATCAAAAAATTAAAAATTACGAAATTAGGCCGGTTTTTAGAAAATTTACGGAAAAGGGCCGATTCTCCACAAAACGCGTCCATGTCAGCGCGTTTTGTGGGGAAATGACAGGAAAGCGCACCACTGGGGACGCGCTTTAGGCTGCAACGGTAAAAAAAAAGGTCAAATTTTTTTTGACCGTTGGAGGCTCAACATAAAAAAAAAACTATAAAAACCCCCCAACCCTTTTATTTTTTTCACACTTTAATCCTTACTCAAATTCCTCTCAAATTCCTCTCAAATTTCTCTTAAAGTCCTTCAAACTTCCTCTGAAATTTTGAAATAGTCCTTCACTATTTACAAAAAAGCCCTTCTTAATTTTTTTAATATATTTTTTTTAGAAAATTTTAAAATTTTTTATCGTATTACAATGGCCTGGGAATTACTTCGTCTAGACAACAAGCACATCTCCGTCGATCAAATGCAAATGGTAAGTTTTAATTTTAATTTTTCAATATTATTTAATATTTTTTAGGTTTATGCAATTTTAATTAAGTTTTATTTTATAATTTTTAAGCAGATCAGTAGATCGGGTGTTGCAATGTTATATTCGCAATATGCATGGTCCCCCATCGCCGTTGATCGAGAATTACCTGCGGGAGGCGGGTTTTTGGCACATGGCCACGATAGGCTGGGGGTTCAAGTTGGAGCCGCCTTTGATCAATGTGTTGATAGAGGTGGAGACCAGACGACACTTTCCATCTTCCATGCGGAGAGTGTACCATCACTCTGGAAGTTGTGCGATTGTAGTTGGGATTAGGTGGGCCGGGCAGTAGTCACCGGTCGCAACCTGGCGATTAGGAGTCAGTATGCTACGAGCTTACAGGTGCCATTCGGATAACATTCAAGGAGCTCGGATCGAGATGGCTCGTTACGAGACACATTCTCGGAGCCGAATGAGGTTTGACCGAAATAGAAAGAATACTGATATGCTCGGGCATACATTTTGAGATAATTGGAGGCTATCGATCTGGGACCTTTCTAGAAACCTCGTACACTTGAGATGGTCTGCTGAAACTTGTTGATTTTGAGCGACCAATGAATTGAGTTAAGTCAGTCCGTGCTATCGAGGTTGTATCGGAGATGTCTTGAACGCACGGCCGAGTAAAGCGAAAATCGGAGGTTACCTATCACTTCTGCAGTCATGGGCACGGTTTTGATTTCCATTTTTACGTCCTTGACTCGACCACCCATATTCATTCCCACTGATAACGAGGTAAATTTAATGTTATATTTTACAATTATTACGTAGATTTATAGTATAATTGTATGCTAAAATTTATTTAATTAGGTGAAACCATTCGACGAGTTATCTTTGGAATACTTACCTCGCTTGAAGATATACGACTACATTGGACCAGCGGTGGAATCACAAGTAAGTTTCAATTTCGTATTTATAATTTAGTATTTTGTATTTAGTGTTTAGTATTATGTATATAACTAATATTTTGGTAATGTTAATATAGTTTCAATGGACACCGTACGAGGATCCGGCAATTCGGGCAGTAATTCCGGAGTTCTTACAAAATCCAAACCTTTGGCACGTGAAGGTCCTATTGATCACTTATGTGACCGTGGAGATGCACCAGTCAGATCGGGTTCTGCGACAATTTGGATTCTGACAACCGATTCCCGTGCCACCTGAGGTGTTCGATGATGAGCACAAAGTGGACTTACGACAGTTGCACATGGATTGGCCAAGATTTGGTCAGCATATATCGAGACATGGGAGAACCGGTATGACTATTTACCTATCCGGGAACCGATCGTCGTTCTGAGTTAAGCGTCGTCTTGAATACATGCCATGGTTTAGGATCCATGGTAAGCCGTATTTGTTGTCGGAAGAAGAGAGGCGACGATAACTTCGTCAACAAAGGGAACGTCGGGGTCCTTTAAATTCAATGAAAATGGGTGATGAGACGGTGCCATCAATAGGGTCGACGATCCACGGCCCATCAACAACGCTTCACACGATCCTGGGGCCATCGATTCGGTGACGAAACCAAGCATCTGACCTTTACCCTTTATGCGGTCGTACCCTACCCTTATATGTATCCTAACCCATATATGTTTCCATTTCCGGTCCCACCCCAGTTGGAATGCATGGCGGGTTCGAGTCCGTTCGACTACTCCGATGGCGGTAGATCTTGAGGCCGTCGTTGCGTGAGGGATCACAGGAGGCGCCGTCGGGGAGCACTTCTTTTTACTAGCCTCCTTCGCCATACGAGATTCAGACACCCCGCCGTGATTTATGCAAACACCTCCGGGGTCGTTATTTTATCAAGATGGGTCATCCTCGCAACACCCACAACTGCACCCATCACGGGAGGAACCAGGAATCCCTTTGAGGTTCCACGACCCACCGAAATCTAGAAGAAGGAGGAATCCCACAGAATCGCTGCCAACGCCCGTGTGCACTTGATTCACCAAAGATCAACATTGATTCGGATGGGTTTTTATTTTTAAATTGTAATAATTTTTTTTAATTTTTTAATAAAAAGTTGTTTTTTTATTTGTGTTTGTAATTTAATTTTAATATCTTCATTAAAATATAAGTTGTTTTTTTGTATGTAATATAATTTGAATTTTTAATAAAATAAAAGTTATTTTTATTTTTGTAATTTACTTTTAATATATTTAATAAAATAATGGTTGTTTAATTTTTATTGTAATTTAATTTTAATATCTTTAATAAAATAGAAATTTTTAATTTTTATTATAATTTAATTTTAATATATGTAATAAAATAAGAAGTTTTTTTATTTTTATTTTATTGTAATTTAGTTTTAATATATTTAATAAATAAGAAGTTTTTTTATTTTTATTAATTTAGTTTTAATATATTTAATAAATAAGAAGTTTTTTTATTTTTTGTAATTTAGTTTTAATATATTTAATAAATAAGAAGTTTTTTTATTTTTTGTAATTTAGTTTTAATATATTTAATAAATAAGAAGTTTTTATTTTTATTTTTTGTAATTTAGTTTTAATATATTTAATAAATAAGAAGTTTTTATTTTTTATTTTTGTAATTTAGTTTTAATATATTTAATAAAATAAGAAGTTTTCTTTATTTTTATTTTTTGTAATTTAGTTTTAATATATTTAATAAAATAAGAAGTTTTTTTATTTTTTGTAATTTAGTTTTAATATATTTAATAAAATAAGAAGTTTTTTATTTTTGTAATTTATTTTAATATATTTAATAAATAATATTTTTTATTTTTATTTTTTATTTAATAAAATAATAGTTGCTTACATGTTTTTGTAATTTAATTTTAATATCTTTTATAAAATAGAATTTGTTTAATTTTTTTGAAATTTAATTTTAAAAATAAATATTCAATATTTGAGGAAAGGAGAAAGCGCGTCCCAGTGCAGCGCTTTCCTCATTCCCATAAAATCTTGTTGACGCGACGCGTTTTATGGAGAATCGGCTCTTTTCCGTAAATTTTTTAGAAACCGGTTTAATTCCATAATTTTTAATTTTTTTAATATATTTAAGTATTTTAATAGGTATTTAAATATAATTCACTAATGGACATGAGAATCATGCACTGATATTGTGTAAAACATAATAACCATTTAAAAACCGCTCAATTTCTCCACACTGAAAACAAATAGTGAAATTATAAAAAATTTCTTTATTTTTAGTGTATTTCATTATTTCTTAGTTTTTTTAAATATGATGTCAATTTTATTAATTCTTTCAAATAATTTATTTTTAAAATATATGACAATGTGACATACATATTAAGTTTTAAAGTTCGAATAATATTTGTATTATGGTCGGTGTATAAAATATGAGATTGAATGCATTTAAATATATTTTATCTTTTATTTAAGAGTTGAAGAAAAATTATAAATAGTTCTAAATATTATTTTAAAATAAGAGAAAAATAGAAATATATAATATTTATCCAATTACACCATGCAACAGAAAAATATAACCCAAGTCAAATTATTTAATTGAATTAAAAAATTACTCATTAACATTAAAATATTATACCTTTCAGAAAATGAGAAGAGCGCGCACAAATAAATAGATATTGACTGTTGACATGTGACAAAGCTTATTTTAAATGCTAGTGACGTTGCTTTCATGAAAAATAAATTTTAGATCGAAATGCATCATTTGTTTTAGTATGTCAAAGAATAATATATAAAAAAATATAAAAACAATATGAGTTGGGAGATATCTAATCTAATTATGAATTTAGCCAGAGGACTCAACCAGGCACATGGTATATAAAGAGTGAGATCTGTGACTTTTAATAGACACCGCCACCTCTCATGTATTAATATATAATCCGGAAAATTAAATTAAACTTTTAAGAATAATATTTATAGTGTATTAAAATTTATATAAACGATTATTAACCTGTAAAAATTATATAAAATTATAATATTTTGAACATATATAAGATATAATATGAATATAATTACTTTTATGTCACACAATTTTTTTATTTAAGTTGAATTATTCTAAAATAAATATGAAATGTCTCGTTAATTGAGTCACTGCATGAAATTACAAATTTTCCTCTAATTAAGTTAGATGGGAAAAATAAATTAAGACAAAGATTAGCTTAGGTAAATAAACAATGCTAAAGATAATGTGACATAACGCAAATATCCAAGTGCATTAATATATACTTAAAATAAATTATTAATATATATATAAATCTATGTATACTCTTTTTAACAATAATCTTATTATATATTTTTATCATATTTAATTACTTTTTTAATATAATGTTTACAACTATTTATAACTCTTCCCAACTTTTAAATAGAAGTATAATACGTTTGATGCGTTCAAACTCACATCCTCTTATATTAACAATAATACCAATACTAATCCAACTAAAACTTAATCCACAAGTATATATAAATTTTAAATACATTAAAAATTTTAATGCATCAATATATATAAAATTTATTAGCATCTAAAATATATATTTTAATACTTCAAAAGCATTAAAGAAAAATGTGATGTACACATATTTGTCTCTCGTTTTCTTCTTCTCATTTCTTCCCTATTTCCTTTTTTTCTCCTTCATTCCTTACTTATCAAATGACTAAATTAATTTTAAACTATGATTCTCACCTTTTATTTTGGGTTGATTATTTGTTTTGTTAAATTTTGAAGTATAAATTTAAATCTTAAAGTATACTTTAATTCTATTTTTATTTTTAGAAATTTAAATTATTTATTTTTGAATTTAAAAATTTAAGTCCAATTGTTTCAACTATTAAACTTTTATTAAATTCATTGGTGTGATATTTTAAAACTTTTAAAAAATCACTTGATAGTAATGTAATGATAAAAATATTGAAAATATTTATATAGATTAAAAATAACATTTATTCAATCTCATCATGATAAAATAAAGTCTTTGTTGGAATAGTATTTCTAAGAAAAATTAGCATAAGCATTTTGATTGAAATATTTAACAATATTAAATATTTAGACTAACTAATGATATTGTAAAAGTAAAATATCAAATTATATAAAAATGAGGTATTTAGATTAAATCTCAAGTATTAATAAAAAATTAACTATATTAACTATTTAAACTAATTAACAACATTATAAAACTATAGAGATCAAATTACATTAGAAATTAAAGTGTGATAATAGAAGAATCATAACTAAAATTTAGCCAATTTTTTAAAATTACAAAAATGTAAGCACCTAAATAAACTTAAAAGAAAAAAAAACCACAACTTTTAGGGTATTTAAATTATATTTAGACTAATTAAAATATTATAAAATATATGTTAAAAATTAAAATATATAAATTAAATATAAGAGGAAACAAATTAAGGCGAGATATTAACTATTTTTTAAAATGAAAATATAAAGAAAGAAAGCATGGTGAGAGACAGGTGTGAGTGTCCTTTTATATATTGGTATATAAATTCCAATTGAAGCATATCGAAGCTTGGGGACGGCTTTTATATGATGGAGATATAAAACAAAACATTAAGTGGTATAAAATACGTGCATGAATGGTTTACTGGCAAAGCTGTTCCTTGCAAGAATCAAGTCTATTATTTTTTCTGACATATCCAAGCACAAGAATTGGCCCCATCACTTTGAAAATTATAGGTAGTGCCTAAGGTGTTGCCTGCATGATTACATGATTGCTATTGGTCGTCCTTTTTGCTGTCGATAGGGACACCTTTCTTTATTTATCATTATATAGATTAGATTTTGTTTGATTTGTTTCCCCTGGTTTTTGATTAATTTTGGTATTGGTTGCTGGGTTTAGACTTTACATCCAATAAGTTTAATTTTATAAAGAAATAACCACATTGAATTTAGAAATGATAGTGTAGATTGGATCTATATGTAATTAAAAATGTCAGTTGTAAAATATAAAACTTTGGATTTAATCCAGATAATCCCTTTCTTATCCCAATTATTAAAAGGGAATTGTCGGTGTCCATCCAAAGAGGGGAAGGTTGACGGTCCAACGTCTAATGTAAGGGATAATACTTACACCGACTTACGTTTACAAGTTAGGGATGGTGCCAAGCTTCCTTTTTTATCTATAAATTTTTAAAATTAGATCGTTAATTCAATTAGTTAAATTATTAATTTTCAATTGACATAATTAATTAAATAAATTATTAAAATATTATAAAAATAAATTAATTTAATTAATTTATATCGATTTATACATCAATTAGTTCGTAAATTAATTAGTCTAATATGTTATTTCAATTTAGTACTCAACTAATTCTCGATTTATTGATTCGATTGGGGTGGTGCAAAACAGTGATTTGTGGAACTATCTTGTTGCATCGGTTATATTATATACGAAGCTTTATCAACACTATACGGGTAAGCCTGTAATTGACATGACTTTTAAGCTTTGTTGAAATACTTGTATTGGTTTTTCATGTTTAAGAAATGTTGTTGGTTTTATGGTTTTTCCCTAAAAAGTTGAATTTTCATAGGAATTTGAGTTTTAGTTACAAAATTTAGTTTCTAATAGGAGTTTTAACTATTTAGATATAAAATTGAGTTTTCAATAGAAATTTGAGTAAAAGTTGTAGACTTTTGTAGCTATAGAATATTGTTATATAAATCGATATATTGTTATATATTTAGATATTTTGTTATATGTTATATAAATAGATTTTAAAACTATTGATGTGGCACGTTGACTTCAGACATCGTCGATAAAGTCAACATACAATGTCATCAGTTTTAAAATGTATTATTTATATAAAAATATTTTATACCAACTAAATATATATATAATTATTACTCAAATTTTTATTGAAACTCAATTTTATATCAAAATACTCAAATCACTTTTGAAACCCAACTTTAAATCTAAATATTCAAAATCCTATTAAAAACACAAATTTGTAACAAAAATTTTATAAAAATTCTTAAAAATTGTAAAACTTATAACAACTTAAAAAATTAAAATTAACAATAATTATAAAAAATAAAATAATTGCTTAAAAATAATTGTAAAAATGTTAATTAAAAATAATAAAATTTAATTGTAAAATTCTTAAAAATAATTTTAATTAACAATTCTTACAATTTTAATGAATAATTTTACAACTTTTAAAATTTTCATTTTCATTACTGTCATGTTGTAGATATGTAGGTACAGAGTATATTAGAATGAATTTAAAATTTGCTTGGGTGCTAATTAAGGAAATTATTGAACATTTAAAAACAGAGTTTCGATTTTATTAAAAAAGGGAGTCGCCACCGATCTTTTTTTCTAGGTGTGATCGGACACCTAATAAATCCTCTTTTTAAAGAAAAATCATTTTTTGAATTTTCTTAAAAAGGGCCGAGTTTAAGTCTGCGTCAAAATTCCGGAGAAAAAATAGGGTTCGGAGTCGGATTCATGAGGAAGGTATTAGCACCTCGCGACGCCCAAAATTGGTATCTCGTTAAACGTGCATTGTCTTAATTTTCAAAAATACAAGTTCAATTTAATATTTAATCGTGATCCGATTGAGACACGAAATTTTTTTTCAAAAAAAAATGAGAATTTTAAGCCTCGAGAGTTTTTTTTAAAACCCGAGAATTTTTGGAAACACGAAAATTTTTTTTAAACCCGAAAATTTTAAAAATACGAAATTTTAGAAATACGAAAACTTTGAAAACACGAGAATTTTTTGAAACACGAATTTTTTTTTGAAAACACGAAATTTTTGAAAACACGGAAATTTTAAAACACAAGAATATTTTTTTAAAAAAAATAAAATTTTTGAAAACTCAAAAATTTTGAAAACACGAAATTTTAGAAATACGGAAACTTTGAAAACACGAGAATTTTTTTAAAACACGAATTTTTTTTTGAAAACACGGAATTTTTGAAAACACGAAATTTTTTTTTAAACCCGAAAATTTTGAAAACACGAAATTTTAGAAATACGAAAACTTTAAAAACACGAGAATTTTTTTGAAACACGAAATTTTTTTTTGAAAACACGAAATTTTAAAACACAAGAAATTATTTTTGTTTAAAAAACATGAATTTTTTTGAAAATACGAGAACTTTGAAAACATGAGAATTTTTTTGAAACACGAAATTTTTCTGAAAAACACGAAAATTTTGAAATACGAGAATTTTTGAAAACTCGAAAATCTTTGAAACACAAAAATTTTCGAAACACGAATTTTTTTTAAAACACGAAAATTTTGAAAACACAAAAATTTTGAAATAGAGAATTTTTGAAAACACGAGATTTTTTTGAAAACACGATTTTTTTTAAAACACGGAAATTTTGAAAACACGACAATTTTCTGAAAACACAAAAAGTTTGGAAACTCAAAATTTTATTTTATTTTTTTGATTTTTTTTGATTTTTTAAAGGGCGTATCGTATTTAACACTAACCGATGATATTCACCCAACATAGCGATGAAATCAACGATAAGTATTAAACCGATTCGTTGCCTTATTTATTAAAATTATTAAAATTAAAAGTAAAATAAAACACAATTAAAAAATAAAAATACTAAAAATATTAATAATATTAAAACGAGATGTCATTAAAATACACGAACTAAATTAAAAGTGGGTAAAAAAATTACCGAAAAGCTCAAAATCACGGGCTTGAAGAACGGGATACACGACCCATTTTCTCTCTTTTTTTCTTCTTTCTTTTTTTTCTTTTTTTCTTTCTTTTTTTCCTTTTTCTTCTCTTTTCTTCTTCTTCTTTCTTCTGGGCTCATTGTCTTTGGGCTTCTTGAAAATGGGCTATTTGTTTTGGGCTCCTTTCTCTTTTTTTTGGGCTGTTTTTTTTTTTTTTTGCTTTTTTTTTTTTTTTTCTTTGTTGGTGGGCTTACTTGACGCTGGTCGGGCCGTGGCCTGGACGGGTCGGGTCATGGTGGTCGGGTCGGGTCGGGTCGACCGTGAGTTTTTTTTTTACTTTTTTCTTTTTTTTTTTTTTCTTTTCTTTCTTCTTTTCTTCTTTTTTTTTTTCTTTCTTTTCTTTCTTCTCTTTCTTCTTCTTCTTCTTCTTCTTCTCCTTTCTTCTTCTTCTCCAACCGCCACTTGCCGTCGCCTCTTCCTCCTCGGTGGTGCGACGCCCCCTCTTCTTCTTCTCTTCTTCTTCTTCCTTCTTCTTTCCTCTTCTTTCCTCTCTTTTTTGTGGGTTTTTTTTGTGAATGATGGGGGTTTGATTTTGGGAAAAATCCCTTTTATAGCGTTTTTGTGCAGTGCAGGTGGCTAGGGAAGGAGGCCATCCCTTAGGGTGGTGGTAGGAAAATCGGGTGGGTGGGTGTGAAATCCATGATTTTGGAGATTTTCGATAGAAGGACCAGATTGCAAACGCAGTAAAACTATTGGGGCTAAAGTGTAATTTTAAGAAAGATAAGGGTAAAAATGTAATTTTGAAAAGTTTTAGGGCTAAAATGTAATTTCAAGAAAGTTTAGGGGTTAAAATGTAATTTTTAAATTTTTTAAAATTTTTTAAAATTATTTTTTAAATAAACCCATAATTAATCCGGACAAAATTTAGTGCTTATATTTGCCCTCTTTGCTCATCATTTGTGAAACAGGATAGAACAAAGACTTAAAAGCTAAATTTTGTTTGATGTCCAATATTTATTCTTTATTGAAAATAGAAATCGAAAATAGCTCGACATGTGACACGAAGCTCAACTCACTTCTCGGATTATGAGTTGATCTTTGAAAACAAAATTGAAAATACCTCGTGTGACTGAGGCTCAACTCACCTCTCATAATGTGAGTTGATTTTGAAAAAGCGAAATTGAAGATACCTCGGCGTGTGACTTGAGGCTCAACTCACCTCTCGCAATATGAGTTGATTTTTTAAAAAACAGAAATTGAAAAATATCTCGACGTGTGACCCGAGGCTCAAATCACCTCTCGCATTATGAGTTGATTTTTGAAAAACAGAAATTGAAAATACCTCAGCGTGTGACCTGAGGCTCAACTCACCTCTCGGATTATGAGTTGATATTTGAAAAAGCAGAAATTGAAAATGCCTCATCGTGTGACCTGAGGCTCAACTCACCTCTCGCAATATGAGTTGATTTTTTTTGAAAAACAGAAATTGAAAAATACCTCAGCGTGTGACCTGAGGCTCAACTCACCTCTCGCAATATGAGTTGATTTTGAAAAACGAAAATTGAAAAATACCTCAGCGTGTGACCTGAGGCTCAACTCACCTCTCATAATATGAGTTGATTTTGAAAAGCGAAAATTGAAAAAATACCTCGGGGTGTGACTGAGGCTCAACTCACCTCTCGCATAATATGAGTTGATTTTTTGAAAAGCGAAATTGAAAAATACTTGACGTGTGACTGAGGCTCAACTCACCTCTCGCAATATGAGTTGATTTTGAAAAGCGAAAATTGAAAAAATACCTCGGCGTGTGACTGAGGCTCAACTCACCTCTCGCAATATGAGTTGATTTTGAAAAACAAATATTGAAAAATACCTCAGCGGTGACCTGAGGCTCAACTCACCTCTCACAATATGAGTTGATTTTGAAAAACGAAAATTGAAAAAAATACCTCAGCGTGTGACCTGAGGCTCAACTCACCTCCGCAATATGAGTTGATTTTTTTGAAAAACAGAAATTGAAAAATACCTTAGCGTGTGACCTGAGGCTCAACTCACCTCTCGCAATATGAGTTGATTTTTTTGAAAAACGAAAATTAAAAAATACCTCGGCGTGTGACCCGAGGCTCAACTCACCTCTCGCAATATGAGTTGATTTTGAAAAATAAAAATTGAAAAATACCTCGGCGTGTGACCCGAGGCTCAACTCACCTCTCGCAATATGAGTTGATTTTTTTGAAAAGCGAAATTAAAAATACCTCGGCGTGTGACTGAGGCTCAACTCACCTCTCGCAATATGAGTTGATTTTTTGAAAACGAAAATTGAAAAAATACCTCGGCGTGTGACTGAGGCTCAACTCACCTCTCACAATATGAGTTGATTTTGAAAAGCGAAAATTGAAAAATACCTCGGTGTGTGACTGAGGCTCAACTCACCTCTCTTAATATGAGTTGATTTTTTGAAAAAGAAATGAAATAATTTTAAAAAGTATCAAAATTTCAAAACATATCATCTGGTGGAACTCGATTGTCTTCCTTGTCCTTGGTTGATGCACTATCATCAAAACCTTTTGCTTTCTTGGAATACTGTATATGTCATGCATGATGTTATCATGATATGCACATGTTTGGTCTTAAATGCTTTTATGCCTACATGATTATGTCATACGCCTTAGGCTTGTTTGCCATATATCTCTTTTCGTTACGACTCTCATGATGACTGCATTCATTGCTTCGATTCTTGACTTCCCTTTCAGGTTTTATACCCATCGTCGAGTAATCTGCGTTTCTCGTGTATCACCCTTTTGCCCCTTGTTGAATTTTGTCCTTGCTTTGAGGCTCTTGCACTTACCAAATTCTCATCCGGGTAATACTCAACATTCCTTTTGTTTAGAGTATGTCCTTTCACTATTTATCATTTAGACAAACCACACATGAGATGCATGAAAATAGCAAAGTAGGTACGAAAGAAATACCTCACATTCATATTAATTTCAAAAGCAATGAGCAAAGAAAATTAACAAGGAAAAGCTCAATAAAGAAGACATTATAAAGAAAGGAAAGCAGATTCAATTGTCACAAATGCTCTAGATATTCAACGTATGAACTTCTCCACATTTCTTCATCCTGGATCTCTTCGAGCACGGCTTCTTGTGTAGAAGATTTCGAGCTTCTGGGACTGCTTCAAATATTGTAATCTCGCCACATGACTCTCCGTTCAAATCGTCTTGCTCCTTTTGTCTGAACTTCCTTCATTAGGACGCCCTTTCAGGTTTTCATCCTAATCTCTTTTTTTTTATCAAGACGCCCTTTCGAGTTTTCATCTTGATCTTTTTTTCTTTTTTTTTATCAAGACGCCCTTTTCGAGTTTTCATCTTGATCTTTTTTTTATCAAGACGCCCTTTTCGGGTTTTCATCTTGATCTCTCTCTCTTTTTTTCTCTTTTTTTTTAGGCATAGTACTTTTCACGGCATCCGAGTTCTTGGATTAGGTAACTCTTTCCCATCCATCTCTGTGAGAATCAAAGCTCCACCGGAGAAAGCCTTCTTTCTGACGTCTGACCCTTCCCAATTTGGTGCCCATTTTCCTCGAAAGTCTTTTTGTATTGGGAGAATCTTTCTCGATCTGAGTTCCCCTCACGGAATTCTCTTGGCGCACCTTCTTGTCATGAGCCGTGATCATTCTCTTCGTACATCGTCCATGATGATTGCCTTCAAGCGTTTTCTTCGATAAGATTTAGCTGGTCATATCGAGCTTGAACCCATTCGATTCTTCTAGTTTCGACTCCATTAAGACTCGTAGAGAGGGATCTCAACTTCAATGGGCGTACGACTTCCATTCCATAGACCGAGAGAAAGGAGTTGCTCCGTAGATGTCCTTACGGATGTGCGATATGCATACAAAGCGAATGGTAGCTTCTCGTGCGGTCTTTATATTCTCGGTCATTTTCCCAATAATCCTCTTAATATTTTTGTTAGCCGCTTCTCTTGCTCCGTTCATCTTTGGGCGATAGGGTGAGGAATTATGATGCTTTATTTGAAGCGCTTTCGCACACTTCTTTCATCATCTTGTTGTTGATTTAAGCGTTATCTGAAATTATTCTCTCGTGCAAACCATATCGACATATGATTTCTTTTTTAAAACACGCAAAGCTGCGGTCTTTGTCACACTAGCGAACGAAGCAGCTTCTACCCATTTTGTGAAGTAATCTATAACCACAAAAATGAATTGGTGTCCATTCGAAGCTTTTGGGAAAATTGGTCCTATAACATCCATGCCCCACATAGAAAAAGGCCACGGAGAAGTCATGACATGAAGGGGCGAAGGGGCTGCATGAATTTTATCGCCGTAAATTTGACATTTGTGGCACCTTCGTGCATAACTAATGCAGTCGTTTTCCATCGTCGACCGAGAATAATCGAGTCTCATAATCTTCACGCCATAGTGAAACCATTGGCATGCGTCCCACAAATTCCTTCATGGACATCTTCAAGTATTTTTACGGCTTCAGCAGAATCCACGCATCTCGGGAGTACTTGATCTTTTCCTCTTTTATGCAGGATATCCCCATCAAGGACAAATCCACGCCATTCTTGATTGTTCTTTTGTCGTTCTCATTTGCTTGCTCGGGATACCTTTGATTCTTGACATATTCTAAGATGTCATGGAACCACGGCCACCCATCTGTCTCTTTTTCAATGCTAAAACAATGTGCAGGGACCTCATATATACTCATTTGGAGAGGCATTATTTTCGTTTCTCTGTTTGCTTTAAACATTGAGGCCAGGGTGGCCAAGGCATCAGCCAATTGGTTTTCTTCTCGTGGGAAGTAGTTAAAAGTCACTTCTTTGAATTCTTTGACCAGCTCCACCACGAGATCGCGATATTTGACCAATTTCGAATCTCTCACTTCCCAATCTCCACGAATTTGGTAAATTACCAACGCTGAGTCCCCGTATACTTCTAAGATTTTGATGTTTCGTTCAATAGCTGCACGAAGGCCCATGATGCAAGCCTCATATTCTACTACATTATTGGTACAGAAGAAATTTAATCTGGTAGTGAGTGGATAATGGTTCCCTTCTGGTGACACTAAGACTGCTCCAATCCCATGCCCCAATGCATTCGATGCATCATCAAAGCTCATCTTCCATGATTTCTCTTTTGACGACTCACACTTTTTTTCTGCAATGCATATCAAATCCTCGTCTGGGAAATCAAATCTCAAAGGCTCATATTCCTCCGTGGCTCGAGTTGCTAAGAAGTCAGCTATTGCGCTCCCCTTTATCGACTTTTGACTCACATATACAATGTCGTACTCTGATAGTAGGATCTGCCATCGTGCCATTCTTCCTGAAAGTGCAGGTGATTCCATCATGTATTTTATTGGGTCCAGCTTTGAAATTAACCACGTCGTGTGATACAACATATATTGTCTGAGCCTTCGAACTACCCAGACCAAAGCACAACAAAATTTTTCAATTGACGGGTATTTTGCTTCATATTCTGTGAACTTCTTGCTGAGGTAGTAAATCGCCCTTTCTCTTTTCCCTGACTCATCATGTTGCCCCAGTACGCAACCCATTGAGTTTTCGAACACAGCTAGATATAATATTAACGGTCTTCCGGGAGTTGGCGGTACTAGCACCGGAGGGTTAGACAAATACTGTTTTATCTTGTCAAAAGCCACTTGGCACTCATTGTTCCACTCTCCCGGATTATGTTTTCGAAAGAGTCGAAAAATTGGGTTACACTGGTTGGTAAGTTGAGCAATGAATCGAGCGATGTAGTTCAACCTCCCTAAAAATTCTCTGACTTCTTTTTGTGTACGCGGAGGTGGAAATTCTTGTATGGCTTTTATCTTATCTGGATCAACCTCAATACCTCTCTCACTAACGATAAAGCCGAGTAATTTTCCCGAGGTAGCCCCGAACGTGCACTTGGCTGGATTAAGCTTCAGCTGAAACTTTCTTAGTCTTTCGAACAATTTCTTGAGGTTCCCAATATGCTCTGTTTCCCCCCGAGATTTGGCAATCATATCATCAACATAAACTTCTATCTCTTTGTGCATCATGTCATGGAATAGCATCACCATTGCCTACGATATGTTGCCCGGCATTCTTTAATCCGAACGGCATCACCTTGTAGCAGAATGTTCCCCACATCGTTACGAAGGTAGTTTTCTCCATATTCTTGGGAGCCATCTTTATCTGATTATAACCCGAAAATCCATCCATGAAAGAAAACAATGAATGTTTTGCTGTGTTATCCACCAACTTATCGATGTGTGGCAAGGGAAAATTATCTTTAGGACTTGCTCGATTTAGATCGCGATAATCCACGCACATTCGTACCTTGCCATCTTTCTTCGGTACTGGGACTATGTTAGCTACCCATTCTGGGTATTTAGAGACTTGTAGGAAGCTAGCATCAAATTGTTTCTGGACTTCTTCTTTTATCTTTAACAGCATTTCAGGTCTCATTCGTCTTAGCTTACATTGAGCAGGTTTGCATTACGGTTTCGGTGGGAGTCTATGGACCACTACATCTTCGTTCAACCTGGCATGTCTTGATACGACCATGCAAATACATCTTTATACTCACGAAGCAAGGCAATCAAATCATGTTTGGTGTTATCGAAATGGAGGTCCCAATCTTCACTTCTTGCCTCTTTTCTTCATTTCCCAAGTTCACTTTGTCTCAATGATTCTTGATGGGGTAGGATCATTTATCTTCTCGTTCTATCATTCTTTGTAAGTCGAGGCGAGACATAATCTTGACATTTTCTCGACGAATTCTCCTAAACAAATAGCTTTCTCAAAATCGATTTCGGGACTTGTAACGGGATTGTTCATGTCGTTGGTATCTGAGCACCTGAAAGGTGAATGGAAAAGAAAACTATAGAGGAGTATCAAAGGATTGGAACTAACAAGTATATGTTATGGCATGATATGAGATATATGTAAGGATAGGCTGTGAGAAGGAGAATAATTATGAAGTTAATGAGAATGAAAAGATTATGACAAAATGCATCTCCATTAATGTTCATTTAAATAATAAAGAGCAAACATAAGCTCTTACAAAAGAATCCCACTATTACTTAGGGGCACACAAAAAAGGAGAGTTAACATTGAGCATTACTCTAGAGAGGACTTAGAAACTACAAGAAGATCCACAGCAGTCCAATTGTTCAAAATGAATCCAGGAGGACAAGGGCGTATCATTGAAACATCTTCAATTGCATCATCCCCTTTGTCAATAACATTTATACTGACGTTCTGAAGACCCCTTTCAATTAATGGCAGCGTGCTTCGTGCATTATCTTGCCTTGGGTACATCATTCCTGCAGATGTAAATGTTTTTGACAAAGGAGGATATGCTATGGGCTCCCATCCCAATTCCTCGCTTTGAGGCTCTGCAAACCTCATTTCTTGATCTTTACGCAACCGTGGATTGTATGGTTTTAGCCTCGGTGAATGATTAGAGTGATATGCACATGCAATGAATGGATGAATGAATAAATGAAAATACATGTTAGTCATGAATAAATATGCAAAAATTGGTGTTGATTTCAAGATAGCCCCATACTTAGGCATTTCATTAATCAAAAGAGTCTATTACAAAACGTTTTGCCGTCTCTAATTTAACAGTTACACAAATTTCCTAGCCACATCGCCTTGTTTTTTCACTCGTTCTAGGAATTCTGACATGTTTGATCATTGTCTCGGAGGGAATTGGTAACTGAGATCTTCTGTTTCATCTAATAATTGCACAATTGCATAGTCGCCTTGTGAATTTCATTAATCAAACCGCCAAGATGCATATCTTTTTCTTGGAGAGCTCTTTCGTATGCACGAATGTCTCTGTCATGCTGGCCATTCTTTTCTTCTAGGGCTTTTAGGAGAGTATCCAAGTGTTGCTGATGAGCTTGCAGTGTATTTTCTAAATCTTGTATTTTCCTTCTTAGCTCTTGACGCTCAAACTGACTAGTCATTAATTCTGCAGACACGGTTTAGTATCCAACATTCTTCTTCCTTAACTCTATCATAGCACGAGCAGCTTTTTCCTCTTCCTTCTTCGCTTTCTCTCTCCAGAATTCCATCCCACCTTTGATGTTGCTTAATTCTTCCTTTCATTCCGTCGATGATTTGCCCAGCCCGTTATTCTTTATGGTGCCTCTTAATTTCTTATTTTCCAAATGAAGATCCTTTAAGTCATTTCTCATGATCTCAGCTTCTTTCTGGACTTTCTAGTTTCTGGATTTTTCAATTTGAACATCTATCTTCAGCTAGTAATTTTCCTCTTGAAGAAAACTAATATCCCGTAACAGACTGGCCTTTTCACGTTCAAATTCATGTCTTGTTATTTCCAGTTCAGACGGCATTTCTTCTGAGAAAGAATTTTGGAAAATATAATCCGTTGGTGAGGTTTGTTGACTATTCACTCGTCTTTGTCTCCATATTTCATAATCTTGAGTGATAGTATCAGCATACAGAGCTAACTCCATTAGGTAGATTTTTTTCCAAGACTTTGCAGTATCTCAGACTTTTTTCATGTAACCTTCACCTATAAAAGCAAACTCAGACTGTGCTAATCCTTCGGTAGTTGGTATGAACTGTCATGAAGCAAACTGCCTTTGAACCATTAACGGTGCATATCCAACTCCTCCCCATAACCCGAGTAAAGGTACCGAATCTTGGCTTCTGCATTTGTATAGCAGAACTGAAGGACGGATCCATGGTGCTCTCCAAGTTATATCTTCGGTGCGGAGGTTTTGAAAAACTGAAACCCAGTGCTGTTTGGTGACATCCTTCGGCCAATCTTTCTCAAGGTAAGCTTCCAATGGAGCGAATGTTTTCGAAAACATGTGGAAAGGTGTGCGCTCCACTTTCTAGAAGTGGCTCAGAATCCAAACATTAAATAGCTGTGCACATCCGATAAAACGTCCTTCCCCTTTTCTCCTACAACAATTTAGAGATCTAAAAGTCTCAGCTAAGATAGTTGGGACGGGGTTGATTCCTTGCTCAACTTTTCAAAGAAATCCACTACCGCAACTTCTATATGCCCAAGACTTTTGGGAAGACAATTAATCCATAAATGGCTAAAGCAAACAGATCCACTCTCTTCACAATATCTGGATGGTTTTGAACTAAGTCTCGCAGAGAAAACCATGGAATACAACTGACTTCGTTCTTTTTCTTTATCTATTTTTCAGCCCATGTATCAGCCATTCCTGTCAACTTCATTAACTTTTCTTGAAGGTCATCGGTTTGGGCTCTTTCACATATATCTTCTTTGAATTGTGCATTGTTAACGCGAAGCAAGGCGGCATATTCTTCTATGGTGAGTCATATCTTCCGATTGAAAGTAAAACATTGATAAGTTGGGTCCCAAAATTGAACCATGGCTTGAATCAACTGTTTGCGTCTCGTTGATGATGATTAAGTGAGCTATATCCCGTACTTTTTAGTGAAGATGCCCCTAGTGTACGAGTCCCACTGTTTCGAGATCCTAGTTAAGTCTTGAGGTTATTAAGCGAACATTCATGGTCACATGCTCGGGAAGATTGGATATACATCCTTCCTTTAAAGCTGTCCCCTTTTACTTTACGGGTTTTCAAAGACCGGTCTCGAACCACAGCGTTTTTCTCGGTTACTTGTGTAATTGACTCCTCCATCGAAACCCGTTTTGGCAACCAATCTCTAATCAACACCTTCCTAACAAGATGCCTATGATGCATGATGAAAAATAAAAATGAAGACAAATAACATTGGTTAGTAATTACAACAAATATAAGCGGTGAAAAACTATGGAAAATCTAACAAATTAAGATATTTAATTTTGCATTTTGGTGGCCGACCTACTCTTTTTTTTACCCCATCATATTTACAAAATAAACTTACCCCACATGCTCATCGGATAATCTACCCTCTCTAAATTATTAAACGGACCCGATTTGCTTGCATAAAAAGTGTAAATATAAAAGAAATAAAAGGTAAAGCATTTCTCCCATGTACTTATTTTGGTAACTATTAATGAGACGGAGGTTCGGCATGGCTCTAATCGGGTGGCTCATCTGATTCACTATATGCGGTTTTGGTTCTAAAAGGTACTCGAATTGTTCGTCTTGTCGCCTACTAAGGCTAGTCACTGAGCCTCGATTATCGCCCATCATAGGCTCATGAGCTCAATTCGAGGATTACATTTACTTATGCCTATGCGGAGGACAAGTTAACTCACGAAAGCATAAGTCATATGTAACGGAAGTATTCACTAGCTTTGTCGGAGGGACGAGTTAACTCACGAAGGTATAGCGTTTACTTCCACTTAAGCGGACGGAGCCGGGTAGAGAGCTCATGTTATGCAAAATGCAAGTGCACAGTGTGTGGGAGAAACTCACAAACCTTTTCGTTTTTTATTTTAATACTAAAAAACCAAAACCGTAAAAACTTAAAGCTGAAAACAAAAAGATAAGACAAGTTAGAAAAATATTTACAACATGATGCAAATGCATGATTTTTCAATAAAAACAAAATTTAAGGATCACGACTTAATATTAATTTGAACAAAAAGTTTCGAAAATTTTGACAACACGCGTTTAATTCCAGACTCGACTCTCAAAAAAGGTCCCCAGTGGAGTCGCCAGCTGTAGCGACCTAAAATTTGCTTGGGTGCTAATTAAGGAAATTATTGAACATTTGAAAACAGAGTTTCGATTTTATTAAAAAAGGGAGTCGCCATCGATCTTTTTTTCTAGGTGTGATCGGACACCTAATAAATCCTCTTTTTAAAGAAAAATCATTTTTTTGAATTTTCTTAAAAAAGGGCCGAGTTTAAGTCTGCGTCAAAATTCCAGAGAAAAAATAGGGTTCGGGAGTCGGTTACGCGCGAGAAAGGTATTAGCACCCTCGCGACGCCCAAAATTGGTATCTCGTTAAACGTGCGTTGTCTTAATTTTTAAAAATACAAGTTCAATTTAATATTTAATCGTGATCCGATTGAGACACGAAATTTTTTTTCAAAAAAAAATGAGAATTTTAAGACTCGAGAATTTTTTTTAAAACCCGAGAATTTTTGGAAACACGAAAATTTTTTTTTTAAACCCGAAAATTTTGAAAACACAAAATTTTAGAAATACGAAAACTTTGAAAACACGAGAATTTTTTGAAACACGAAATTTTTTTTGAAAACACGAAATTTTTGAAAACACGGAAATTTTAAAACACAAGAATATTTTTTTAAAAAAATAAAATTTTTTGAAAACTCGAAAATTTTGAAAACACGAAATTTTGGAAATACGGAAACTTTAAAAACACGAGAATTTTTTTAAAACACGAATTTTTTTGAAAACACGGAATTTTTGAAAACACGAAAATTTTTTTTAAACCCGAAAATTTTGAAAACACGAAATTTTAGAAATACGAAAACTTTAAAAACACGAGAATTTTTTTGAAACACGAAATTATTTTTTTGAAAACACGAAATTTTAAAACACAAGAAATTATTTTTGTTTAAAAAACATGAATTTTTTTGAAAATACGAGAACTTTGAAAACATGAGAATTTTTTGAAACACGAAATTTTACGAAAACACGAAAATTTTGAAATACGAGAATTTTTGAAAACTCGAAAATCTTTGAAACACAAAAATTTTTGAAACACGAATTTTTTTTAAAATAAGAAAATTTTGAAAACACAAAAATTTTGAAATACGAGAATTTTTGAAAACACGGGATTTTTTTGAAAACACGATTTTTTTAAAACACGAAAATTTTGAAAACACGACAATTTTCTGAAAGCACAAAAAGTTTGGAAACTCAAAATTTTATTTTATTTTTTGATTTTTTTAAAGGCGATCGTATTTAACACTAACAGATGATATTCACCCAACATAGCGATGAAATCAACGATAAGTATTAAACCGATTCGTTGCCTTATTTATTAAAATTATTAAAATTAAAAGTAAAATAAAACACAATTAAAAAATAAAAATACTAAAAATATTAATAATATTAAAACGAGATGTCATTAAAATACACGAACTAAATTAAAAGTGGGTAAAAAAATTACCGAAAAGCTCAAAATCACGGGCTTGAAGAACGGGATACACGACCCATTTTCTCTCTTTTTTTCTTCTTTCTTTTTTTCTTTTTTTCTTTCTTTTTTTTTTTCCCTTTTTCTTCTCTTTTCTTCTTCTTCTTTCTTGGGCTCTTGTCTTTGGGCTCTTGAAAATGGGCTATTTGTTTTTGGGCTCCTTTCTCTTTTTTTTGGGCTGTTTCTTTTTTTTTTTTTTGCTTTTTTTTTTTGGTCTTTGTTGGTAGGCTTCTTTGGGCCTGGTGGCCGTGGGTCGGACGGGTCGGGTCATGAGTCGGGTCGGGTCGACCGACCGAGTTTATTTTTATTTTTACTTTTCTTTCTTTTCTTTTCTTTCTTCTTTTCTTTCTTTTTTCTTTTTCTTTCTTTTCTTTTCTTTTCTTTCTTCTTCTTCTTCCTTCTTCTTCTCCTTTCTTCTTCTTCTCCTTGTCATTGTGCGTCGCCTCTTCCTCCCGGTGGTGCGGCGCCCCTCTTCCTCTCTTCTTCTTCTTCCTTCTTCTTTCCTCTTCTTTCCTCTCTTTTTGTGGGTTTTTTGTGAATGATGGGGTTTGATTTTTGGGAAAAATCCCTTTTATAAGCGTTTTTGTGTAGGTACGGTGGCTAGGGGAAGGAGGCCATCCCTTAGGTGGTGGTAGGAAAATCGAGGGTGGGTCTTGAAATCCATGGGATTTTGGAGATTTTTGATGAAGGACCAAATTGCAAACGCAGTAAAACTATTGGGGCTAAAGTGTAATTTTAAGAAAGATAAGGGTAAAAATGTAATTTTGAAAAGTTTTGGGGCCAAAATGTAATTTCAAGAAAGTTTAGGGGTTAAAATGTAATTTTTTTTAAATTTTTTTAAATTTTTTTAAAATTTTTTTTTTAAATAAACCCATAATTAATCCGGACAAAATTTAGTGCTTACATAAATTGTGTGTGATATTGGTACCCTTATCTTATGAATTCGACAGCGTGGACAGGTGGAATTGCATCGTAGAGGTAGAGTAAAAAAGGGTATAATTTTGTTTGCTGTTGTTTTCGCAGTATTACGACTGTTGTTGTAGTTGGGGATAGGGATACGTATAATTCAGTTTTAATTGAATTAATTCATTAAATCAAATTAGTTTGGTTAATCAGTTAATCATTGAATTTAATTTAGTTGGAGGTCGGTTAATGATTTTTAAAATTTACATTAACACTTAATTTAATTGAAATTGAGTAATTAACTGAATTAATCAATTAATTGTAATTATTAATAATAAAATATTATAGATATTATGTAAGTCCAAAATATAAAAATTAAAGGATGAACTTAAAATTTAATAAATTATACAAATTATTATAATGAGCTTAAAACTTAATAGATTTATATATATTTAAATTAAAAAAGAAAAAAATTAAAATAAAAAAAGCCTTAATTAGTGTCACGGGCTGTGCAAAGGAGCCTACAACTTATGTGCATGTTTCAAACCTTTCATGTTCTCTTGGGATCATTCGGGCCAATAAGACTAATCTGTTGTTTGGAAGAGGCTTAAGATCTATCTACTTGGATATTGGTTAAAATGTAAACACATTAGTAAGTTATATTTTTACCCAGATAATTATTATAAATATTAATAGATAAAGATGTATAGAGTTTAAATCTCTTGAGGCTCTCTTATTGTAAATAAGAACTAATATTAGTCATTGATATAATTCGATCAGTACTGTTAGATTTGGGAGAACTCAACTATAAATAGAATCTTCCCCTTTCATTTGTAATAATTAGTGTGCTATTATTCTCTTGAGGCTTTTTTATTTGATTCAAACCCTTTTGCCTTTTCAATTTACTTTCGCTTTATTTCAGTGCATTAGAGAATTTCCCTTGAGAAATTCTTATTTTCAAGAGATAAGTTGACTTAAGTAAATTTAAAGTAAAAAACTTTCCCTGCGAGGTTTGCCAAACTAAAATTCTAGTACATGACATTAGTAGCCTAATAAATAATTTGTGAAAAGCTTTCGGGCAACTTAAGTGTTTTTTTTTTTTTTTTTTTTTTATTCTTCGTCAAAACAAAGTCTATAAGGTAGCTAAGGTGATGCTTGAGTGTTGACCATCTTCTTCAAATCTTCATCTAACACTGGCTATGTTTTTAATGAAGTGTTTGTTATTATGATTTTAATTTAATGATGTTAATGTTATTTGTTGTTTTTACTTTTTTAATTAAAACAAAGAAAAAGAACATTGCTATGGATTTTTTTTTCCATATTTCAACTTATTTGAACAAAAGAAAAAAATACAAAAATTTTGGTTAATTCAATTAACCGCCCGAATTAACCGAAATTATTTTAGTCAATTAATAGATTTTAAAAAAATCGATTTGATTAATAGTTAAGGGTTTTAAAAGTTTGATTAATTCGATTTATAGTAGTTCGATTCGGGTATCAACTGAACCAACCGTTTGAACCATGGTAGTCGATACCGTATCGGTTGGTACATAGCATTCGATCCTAAACTAGTAACAGATCAAAATTTCAGTGCGTTTTGTGTAACACCCCAAACCGGGCTTAGATGCTACAACCAGATCTGGAGATGTTATCGTAAATCAATTGAAAATCCCAAATTTTTATGTTTTGTAAAATATCGTAAACTCTATTTACACAAAAATCTCGGTTTATTTGAAAGTATATCTTATTTAGTTATTTTATTGAAAACGTTGTTCGTTTACATTTTTCTAAAAACGTATAACTTTGCAATGGAAATTCTTAGAAAGTTGAATTTTGGAAACCACAAATTGTTTTTTTTAAATTAATTGTTTTGCAGAAAAAAGAACGTAAAACGTTTAAACCACATCATGTGGAAAACAGAAATAAAGTTCAAAACCAAAACAGTCCAAACATTTCAAAATTTACAAAACTCTCAAACCCAAATTTAAATAAATTAAATTTATGAAAGGATTATTATAGTCGAGCTCCTGTCGCACCGACCCGCATAAGCCTGAGCGTTACCTGAAAGTGACAAACAATCAGAGAGTGAATTTTTGTAACTTAGTGTGTAACATATAATTTAAACAACATAAATTAATCAGATAAATATATCAGAAGTTGAACATAATAGAACAGTACAGATGCAGAATTATAATCCTACCCCCATCTGCTACACACCAACTCCGACCATCCCAACTCGCCATATGGGGGTATGAAACACTCATCCATCCCTACACACCACTTAGTGTTGGTATGACACTTTTCAGAATAACTGCATCTTAACTGTCAAATCAATAGGCCAATTATCGCCATGTATAAAAACAGATGTGGCTGTGCCACCAGTTACGACAGATAATCAAACCGCCCACACTTCTTCCATATAACAGATCCCATTCAACATTCTTATAATGACAGATTCAGAACATATATAACATTTTTGAGACCATACATGACATAGTACAGATTTTACCTATCTTATATCATTTCAAACATGTATATTTATATCAAATTTATGTTAACAGATGGTCAGACGTCGTGTTTTATAGCTTAATTAATAACATACCGACTCTATAAAAGGCCTATGATTGATTTAAATTATGTTTATGGCTCTAGAAAAAATTCAGAATTGTGGGTCCACACGCCCGTGTGGCCCACATGACCCAATTGCTCCAGACCGTGTGGCTTAATAATTCGCCCACAGCTTATCACACGGCCGTGTGTAAAACAAAACCACACGAAATAGAAGAAAGAAAGAAAAAGGAAAGAAAAAAAACAAAGCAAAGTCAAATTGAAAACCAGAACCGGGGAGAAGGGGCGGCGTAAGTGGGGAATTAGGGAACCAAAACAAACAAAACAAGAACGTGAGGGAAAATAAAATATTTAATTTTATTATTAGTTGTTTTTGAAACAAAAAGAATAACTACCTAAGACATATTCACCTAAAAACAAGAATAACAATCTATATCCACAATAAACAGATATCCATTGAGAGCGTTTAAATTAAATCTAAACTCATCCTTAATTTTAATTTGACAAAAACATAAAATGTTTCCATTTGCTCACAAAAAAATCCGAACTCAAGATCTCAAAGGCAAAACTAAAATTTTTAACCACCGAAATAGATACTTATGATAAAATTTATCAGATAAAAAATTAAGATTTTTGGGGCGTTACATTTTGACCATTTTAGGGTATTTCGACTTTTCAATCAATACTAGCTTGTAGCAATCCGTATCAGTTGGTACAAAATTTTGGCATTTTAAATCAATTAATTTTTTTTTATCTTAGCCATTTTTAGTTATCCAAAATTACATTTAAAGTGAAAAATTATCAAGCTGAATTATTTAACTTAATTAATAATTTTAAAACTTATATTTAGATATAAATATATTTATACGAATATATCTTAGATATATTTGCATATATATATATATATATAAAATAATTTACTTTTAACCAAAATAGTATATAATTTATGAAGAAACTAAAATTAGATTATAAATATATATGTGTAAAATATTTAAATGTATATATAATTTATCAAGAAACTAAAAATTAGAGTATAAATATGCATATTGAAAATATTTAAAAACAATGATAAACCTAAAACAATACACTGAAACATGCTGATATTAGTATGTACCAGTATCAAGACAAAAATAGTACTTCTATGGGTACGGTATTGGCTACCTTGGTTTAAACATCCGGGGAGTTTTGTATGATGTATCCAAATGCATTTTGTGTTGAGATATTTTTGGTAAATAAATCATCCCTAAAAATTAAGAATTACCAAATATGGTTGAGGATTTTTCTTGTATTTAGTTTTGCTATTTTTAACTTTGAGCTTACTAAATTTAGTTATTGTAAAGCCTATAAAAGGCTAGAACCATTTGGAGTTATTCATCAATTCAATAAAATTATCTTCTCTCGTTTGAGTTAAAAAACCATTTTTCTCTCTTTCTCTACTTGTAAGTGCAACAATGGTATCTGAGTCAAGTTTGTTCTTATTAGATTAGAAAATGTTTCACTTGTAACACCCCTAACTCATATTTGTCGTCGGAATAGGGTTGTACAACCCCAATTTTGCCCGGGCTTACAAGCCCATTTTAACCCAAGCCTAATACAACCTACCCAGACCTAAAATTAAAACCCAACCGGCCCATTTTTTAACCCAAATTACCCCAACCCACCAAACCCATAAACAAGCTTAACCCTAGCCCACATACAAGCCCCAAAAAAAGTTAAAAACATTTTTCAGAAAAAAAACCTAGCCCCTAGGTGTGCCGC